>OU015633.1:5320000-6570000 GCA_907165235.1 Zeuzera pyrina | reverse complement strand
GTCAAAGATATATTATGGAAAGTACGCGTGCGACTGTGATGCATTTAAAATTGTTATTTAGAGTTGTTGTAGATTGTTAAGAATGTTTATGAAGGGCAACATGCACTTAATGAAAAATTATGATCAATGGTAGTTATTTATTCATACTACTTTATTCCTCATATTATCAGATCGAATACCGAGGAATACAACTCTCATTTGCAAGTCTTCGAACATATGATATCTTTGACAATGGACGACCTAAATTGGTACCTTACAAAAGTAACGATCGAACCTGCTGATACAAACTTCAAGCTCAGGAAATTAACAGATAACACATCTAAACTTGTAGAAAAATGCCAACAGATGAAACTGGATAATCAGACCGATACTCCGAAATACTGGGCTCTACTTAATGATATTCGCCAAAAACTGAAAGATGCTTTGTGTAAATACCAGGAAGACAGAATTTCAAAGGAAATTGAAATGCACACCAGCAAACAAGTACTGCGTGCGGAATTATGTAATGGTAGAAAGGTGATTTTCCAGTTATTCGACGAAAAGTGCAATATTATTATAAATAGAGAGCATCTGTTACAAGTAGCGAAAAAATTTTATGAGAAATTGTACAAAATTAAAGTACCGCTCTCTGGATCGTAGAGCTAGAGAAGCAGGCCACTTGTTGCTAATGTCGGTACTGAGGAAATTACTGACGTGTCTGTAGAAGAGATACACCTAGCGCTGAGTCAAAAAACAGAAGATCTCCAGACCAAAATGACATCATATCCGAGATGTTGAAGCTAGGGTCAGAGGCGCTATGAAGAGCTCTAGCACTGCTGTTTACAAATTGCGTATTAAACCGCAAGGTACCTGAGGTTTGCCACAACGCAGTGATAATCCTGCTCCACAAGAAAGGGGACCTTCGAAACCTGCATGACTATCGCCCTATTAGTCCTTTGTCCCATATTTATAAATTATTTACCAGTTAACAGACTAATTAATAAACTCAACGATTACCAGCCGAGGGAGCAGGCCAGTTTCCGATCTGGATACGGCACAAATGACTACCTGCAAACGTTGAAGACACTAATTGAAAAGTGCCATGACGAATACCAAAAGCCAATCATCATCACCTTCGTTGACTATGAGAGGGCGTTTGACTCAGTGGAGGCTTTTGCAGTTGAGAGGGCTCTAGTAGACTGCAGAGTTGACGAAAGGTACATCCAGCTTATGAAACATCTAGAGCAGCATGGGACATCATCGGTTAGTCTACATAAACTTACAGAGCCGTTCAAGCTGAGCTGAACTGAATGAGTGGATCAGGCAGAAGACGAAAGTTAGAGACGTGGTAGAAGATATTGAGCGCTGGAAGCGGAGATAAACAGGGCGGATTGCCAGGATGGACTGCGGCCAATGGGCGAAAAATACTTTCGAGTGGAGACCCAGCGCTAACGGAAGAGGTAGACCATCTCGGAGATGGGTGGATGGTATCTGACAACAGACGGGCATGAACTGGAAGAAAGTGGCGAGCAATTAAATTTGAGTTTAAGTGAAACTTAAGTGTCTGTCTGTGATTTCCTGAACAAAGGTTTTTAAAAATTTGTTTGTCTGTTCGGGTTTATCGTCAAAGCCAATGAACAAATTTCGACGAGACTTTCGACAAAAATTGAGGATTTTTCAAAAAAAAAATTTAGGTTACTTTTTATCCGAGAAGTATTTAGGTTCCTGCGTAAAAGCTGAATAACTGACGACCTCCATGGCACAACGGCTAATCGCGTCGGAAAGTAAACGGGGCTTGCTGGTTCGATTCCCGCCCCGAGTCTGGGTGTTTATGTATACTATGTATTTATTTACAAAAGGAAAAGTATATAAGTAGTATATCAGTTGTCTAGTGCCCATAACACAAGCGCTGTGATGCTTATTTTGGGACTAGATGGCGCTGTGTGAAATGTCTGGGTATATTATTATTATTAACTCTAGAAATTAGGGTTAAATAATCTATGAACGTTCATACAAATGTACAAATATTAAAAGTGGTTATGGCAGTTGCATCTCTTTAAGTCAGACTTACACGTTAAAGTATGATTTATGTTCTATCGTGAACCACTTTCCAGAAGCTGAGATCTGAAAGGCGCCTGTAGTGGGTTTCATTTAAATAATTTTATAACAAACAGACACAACAGAGACATTTATCCCAGTATTTTACAATAGCAGTAAAGCCCTATCTGTAAATTGGAGATATTTTTGAAAAAGTGATTGAATTAAATATTTAGGCTTTTCTCTTTCCAAAATAAACATTTATAGAAATGTCTGTGTTTGTACGTTGCTATATTACATATTTTGCTATTTTAACATTTGACTTTGACTACTGAAATGAATTGCCGTTTATTACAATATTATCTATGGACACACACGAGTAAGCATTTCCTTTACGTTGTTACGTGTTACGTGTTGACGTTTTCCATAACGGCTTTTCATTATAAGACGTAATATAATATCTTATTAAATTATATCCTGAGATATAAACTAATATCGCTAACCGTACTTTGTAATGAAAACCTTTGCACTCAGATGTAATATAATTTTATTATATCCCAAACTATTAACATTCTTTCAGTCAACTGAGCGATGTTTTCAAGATTACATTTTGTCTCCCATTTCCCGCACATCCTTTCATGCCTTCTTGTCGATATTGCCGTCACGGCATTATGGTACAGTGACGGTCACAACTGAAAGCGAAAAGATATATTATCTCATATTGTGAAGGTCAATCACAAGATGTCATTTTCATTTCAATCATGAAAAGTAGGCTTTACACTTACTAAAATAAATGTGTATTTGTAACAATGGATAAGCTGTAAGCTGATACGCAAGCACAATAATAAATCTACCTTTGCAGGTCTGAGAGAGAAAAATTAGAATGTTCCATATCTGCTTATCTTTTTACAGAACATACTATCTCCTGCAACAACAGTTGCTGGAACAACGGCTTATATTTTTGCGGAGGCAAAAAGATAAGCAGCTATGGAACATACAATGGATAAGGTCGCCTGACTTCTTCAATAGAGGTGCAAAATCTCAACACGATTCGTCCTTGATCAGTCACAATTCGAGCGACATCAGCTTGTCTAAATTTCGCTACAATCTTGTGCCATTCATCTTTCTATACCTTCTGTCGTTGGCACCTGGCAAACATATAACGTACTAGTGTGACCTGAGTATGGTGACGGGAGTACATTTTATTCGGTACCGCGATCCTTCGGTATGATTCCTGTGAAAGAGTCTGGATTATGTGGGACATTTATCCAAAAAAATTCTTTCCTGGAGTGGTCATTTTAGTTGCGTTGTCGAGTGGCTCCGGGAACTCTTCTGGAACGCACTGGAGCTCCTTTCGCGTTGTGTCGAAAAACTTCTGGTGGGAGCAGTGACAGAGTTCATATATAGAGTACACAATGATGTACCACGCCATATCTAGTCTCTTATTTAATTAAAAGCCAAGGGAAGGAAAATCGTATTAGACGATGTTATTGCAACCTCTCATTATTTGTTCTTATTTTGCTATTTGTTAGCTTAAACGCTTATTACTAGGACGTAGAAGTGTAAAGATGTGATTTTATTGCATCACAATTCATAATGTATTGTCCACCTCGAATGAGAAACAGTGTGAAGTTATGCAAGCACAAAAAATATGACTGTAAAAATACATAAGAAGTTTTTGTTATTTCTAAGAAATAGAATACAATATTTTGTACGTAAGCTGTTACAGATCGTCTAAGCTAAAATACATACTTGTAGTGCGATCCTCTACCGCTTATATCCAAACGCGCAATATTAAAATATGGACGAAACATAATATGTAAACAAGCCATGGTTCACGCATCGTTCTGTTACCGACGACTGAAATATATATAATGTTATTGATTGTTAAAATATAGAAAGTTTCTGGAACTGGCTTACTAACAATACGGATATTCAAAAACTGATTCTTATTTTTAAATTGGTATTCTCTGGCTGTAAAATACTTTATGTTATTTTCTGCGAACGTAACTTGTTTTTTCATTAGGGCGTCATTTTGAGAATTACGTGTTTGCATTACGACTAGACCGATTTAAAATGACAAAACTTTCGTTTTATGATTTTTACAATATACGCAGTGGCTTAAGTTAACAACAAAGTTGCCGGAGACATTATTTAGCATTTGTCAGTAATCTTCTGGTTATAATCTTGTATAATGTATTAAGATTCGGATGTGTTTATCTCCATAATGATTCACGTAACGGCCGGACAGCGACATCGGTAACCGAAAGTAATATTAACGTTGTACAACAACTGACTTAGTCAGATAAATAAATTATACGTCAGCAAACTCGTACAACATTAGGTATTGGTATGAGACGAGTGTGAAAATTTTTCGACAATGTTTGATAGCTATTGTTAATATTTGTGATTAAATATTAAAATCATAAGTCATTAGTTGGTAATACGTTTGTTTGTGAGGATTGCTGCCATAGATTTTAAGATAACTCCAGACAGCCTAACTTGTACTACGAAGTAGACGAATAAAAAAAATGTAGATGTGTGGGTGCTGTTTTCTAGCGAAATGGCTGTCAATCATCTTATCTGATAATAAATGCGTGTCATATGTACAGATGATTCAGCTTATCTGATTCAGTTCACCGTTGCTGCTCGGACACGGCGTCTCGAATCTATGGTTATGGCCTAAGTCTATGGTTGCTACTTAACGATAATTATCGTTAAAAATATCAATAATAAATTATTCATTCATTCATTCATATCTTCACGCTATATCCCTAACGGGGTAGTCAGAGAAGACGGAGCGCCAAGCATCGCGATCCTTACATACTTCTTTCGCTTATCTAGTAATCTCATCATTCTCCTCATACATTTTCGCCTAGGTATGGGAGTGCTTTTGACATAAGTTATAATTTATACAAATAAATAACCCCCGTAGCAAAAAGAGGGTGTTATAAATTTAACGTGTGTATATGTGTATTCGTGTGTCTGAGTATCTGTGTGTCTATCTGTGGCATCGTAGGTAATTCCTAAACGGATGAACCGATTTTCGTTTAGTTTTTTTTGTATGAAAAGTGACTTGATCCGAGAGTGTTCTTAGCTATGATTTAAAAAATTCGCAGCCGTTTGAAGATTATCAGCTCTATTCTTGTTGTTGAAGGGCTTGACTTCTATGATATTACAATAACATGGTAATCTCGACCTGGTGTTGCAGCATTATCTGGAATCAATAGGATACCCAACTCCTCACCAACTTACAGCAGAGGTATAGTATTTGAGCTCATTGGAATGGTCTCCATGAATGATTTGTAGACAGATAGATGGTGATCAGCGTCTGATGATGGAGTAGACAATTTTTGTCAGAATACGTAAATATCGGAGAAGCAAAATCTCGTGTCGCAATTTGGTACCTACGTCCTGGAAAGTATTCGTGTGAATGTGGGGGTGTCGATCGTAGGCATCTTTAAAAAGCATGAAATCAAATTTAAATTAATGTAACGGAGCAAGATGACGTCACTGTCACCGGGTCTGCCTAGCTGACATCACATCCTACCTTCCACATCTGTTGTACCAAGGCGTGGGAGAAATGACGTCAGCAAGTCTATATAAGCAGATGCATACCAACATATGGATCATTCTACATCATTCTGCGGTTTAGCTGTTGATTGTTCGTCGTCGGCAATTTGTGACAACGTGTTATAGTTTGTAATTTGTTATTAATTATTGAGAAATAAAATGTAAAAGTGAATATACAAGTGAGTGTTCTTAATTAACGCAATATTAATTAAAAACACCCGACTAAAAAAACCTGTAGGTACAAAGTAAAATAATAATATGTAGTATTAGGCACTAAGTTTATGATAAGTTCTAATATAAATAGTAATAGTAATATATCCAAGCGTCGTCGCGTCGGGGGAACGTTAAGTAAATAAAGTAAAAACGGAATACAACTACAAATAATAAAGTAGGGAAACTTAGCGTTAGCGGTCCCCCGACGCGAGAAGCTTGGATTTATTACTACTATTACTAATATTACAACTTCTCATAAACTTAGAGCCAATAGATACATATTATTTTTTTAACTTTTGGAGGTTTTTTTTGAATCGGGGTTTCGTAAATTTTTGGTTAAATTCTTTGAATGCCAATATTTGAAAAGGAGCAAACGAAAAAAAACTTAGCTAGTGAAGGCATGTCTTTTCAGGATGTCTTGTAATTATCTTACATATCCATCCGTGTCCTTTACAGGTTTTTGTTTTAATTAGTGTTAAATATGAAATGTAACAGAAGCACTGATCACTATGAACACTATCAATTCTTCATCACATCTATTATTTACTTGACTATACGACGGCTTGTCAGCAACTGAACTCTTACAAGACCAAAATCAAACTTATATGCAACCCCACTACATGCAGGAAATCCATTCTACCCTCGTACTCGTTACTAAAATGTTACAAAATATCACACGTGGGTAATTTGTGTGATTAAAATTAATGTGAAACTAAAATTGAGTAATAGTTTGGTTGAATTCTACCTGTGTTCGAATAAAGCGATAAAAATTTACAAACGTTTAACATTAAACTGTGGGCCTCATTCCGAGACGTATGTTCAAGACATGTAAACAACGCCTTGTGACGTGCTGGTAACAGCTGCTAGCCTAGATTAAGTCATAAATATGCAGCACGAGCTCGAAACACGTGGCGGCGTAGCTTCCACTTCACGAATAGTTCCGGCTTGAGTTGTACTTTATTAAATATTTTGTTTACCTTTTAGGTTGATTTTAAATCCTTATTGAGGAAAGTAGGTTTCAGTTACCAGTAATAGTATTTATGTGCGAACGCAGTAATTTATCTACTTAGAGCATTATGCTTTAAGTTCATATAGGGAAGAGAGAGAAATTTTTCTCCTTTTAACTTCTATGCTGGTCTGAAACAGAAAAAAATTATCTGTTAGCTGCTTACCTTATCAGGTGTTTAAATAAGCAATAACACTCATTATTAAGAACTTGTAAAGACGATGGGAAAGCTAAGGCCAAGTAGGTACTATAACATAACTTAATTGCTAGAATTCCACACTGAAGCGGAAATGTCTTGAATATTAGAAATACTATTGCTATTAATAAAGAATAATTTGGTGCTTGGTATTACATGGCAATCAGAAAATGTGTATACCTACTTGTCTTCTGGCTACTACGTAGTCGTAATGCCTACTGTTAGTTCCACATTAATTTTAATCACATAAAGTACCCACGTGTGATATTTTGTAACATTTTAGTAACAAGAACGAGGGTGGAATGGATTTCCTGCGCGTAGTGGGACTGCATAAAAGCCTGATTTTGGTCTTGTAAGAGTTCAGTTGTTGAGAAGTCGTCGAATAGTCAAATACATAATAGTTGTGACGTAGAATTGATAACGTGTTCATAGTGATCAGTGCTTTCGTTACATTTCATATTTAACATATCAGAAGTGGGATTTTACCCCATGTCTAATGAGCGGTTATTCTGCTTGTCATTATATTGTTTAAAGTGACAATGGTGACGAAGGTTTATTAGTGTAAGAAAAAAAAGGTGATATTTAACATTATTAGAATTATTAATGTTGTTCAATGTTCAAATATATTTATTTACCATTATGTGTTATTAAATTTCATAGACGTTAGTTCGTCAGTAACAAAGTCCTAAGACATAGTCATAGTAGTAAACTAATTAATCTGTGGTCATAGTATGAATTTTTTGTCTTAAATCATAATATCTTAAATTGTAGTTTCAATGTAATGTCAATGCAAAGTCAAGATAAACTAGCTGGATAATAAACACGAATGTCCTTATTCTATTTATTTGATCAAATTCTGATTCTATGATGACATTGTTCTGCTTGTTATGCCACTACAGTGTTTTAGTTGTGTAACCTTGGTTTGTGCCAATGGCCATACATGAGCATTACTATTGGAGTGTATTGTGTCTACAAATAAAAGGGTATGTCCCGTAACGAAAATAAGTGTCTTACAGTGACAATAAAAGGGTTTGTATCACAGTTGAAGTAAAAGGTGAGTTTAACAGGTACATCAACCTAAATTAATTGTTTGAAAGTGATACTTGTCTGGATTTCTATTGAAAAACTTTTTTTTTGACCAATCTAAATTTTATGCTTCTGTAAGTTAGTACATTTTTTTAGTGTTTAATCGTTACTTGCCAACCTTTGCATTATGAGGGCGTAATCAGTAATCAGGAAGGCCGATGCTAAAAGAGTTAATTGTTTTAACGGGAATTTTCATATTTTTATACATCGCGTGCTGACATTTATTCTCAATAGTTTTCATCTTAACAGTTTCGATTCCTGCATATCCGGTATCGACTAAACAGTAGTTTATGATAAACATATTGTTACTTATATTCATTTTAATCGTTTAATATTTTGATTCGAATCTTCTAAATATCTCTTTGGGCATAGAAATTATAATATTGTACGGGATTGTATGCAACAAAAAATATTACGAGGACGTAATTTGTATTGTCAGGAAAGGCCGAGTGTTAGTTCCACATTAATTTTAATCACATAAAGTACCCACGTGTGATATTTTGTAACATTTTAGTAACAAGAGGGAGGGCAGAATGGATTTCCTGCGCGTAGTGGTGATGCATAAAAGCCTGATTTTGGTCTTGTAAGAGTTCAGTTGTTGAGAAATCGTCGAATAGTTAAGTACATAATAGTTGTGACGCAGAGTTGATAACGTGTTCATAGTGATCAGTGCTCCCGTTACATTTCATATTTAACACTACCTTAAAAACTGTTGTCAACGATTTCAGTTATATATAATTCGTTTAATGGTTAGGTTAGAAGGCTCACGTAAAAATCCTGACAAACGGTTTAAAACAGTAGGTACGCGTAATATAATCAAGCGTGTTCATGACAGGTGATTTCTCGGTACGTTCGTGATTAGAATTGAGATACGTAATACTCGTACATTTACCTACTCAGTCTGAGTATATTGATGCACATATAAATAACATGTATTACGTATGTTAGGTTAGTATTTAGTAGTAGGTATTAGTAATAGATAGTATAAGTTATCACAAGCTGAAAATAGATTTGTCCTATAGCGCAGTCATAAACTTACCGATCAAGTTCAATAAAATGCAATACGAAATGCATAGATACCAAAAAAAGTTTGCGTTCGCTTGGTAAAACCGAGATTATATTTTTTATGCTGAAAGTTAATGAATTTATTTAAAAAAAATTTCGTAAAACTTCTCTTGCTTTTTTTATATAAAAATGAAGTCAATGCTTTTTGTCGCTTATTCTTGGTTCTGGCAGCAAGATATTTTAGTTGGTGTATGTAACCTAAACGTTGTTATTATTTTTAATTTCAAAATGCCATGAGGATTATCCGAAGTTTTGTGAGCGAGAATAATAACTTTGAGTGAAGAGGGTTACTCTAAGAGAGAAATAGCGTACGAAGTCTCTGTCTCCCCAACCTGCATTGTAACCACGTTGAAGAGGATATACAGCATGGTTAATTTGTCTGATCGACCTCGTAGTGGCCGCCTAACTGTTCAGAAGCGTTACATCAGACTGCTGACTGCCCGTGATCCAATAGTCGACGCCATTCGAATCAGATCACAGTTGCAAGCTGCAATCAGACGTGAAATTAGCAGTCACATCATTCGGAATTGCTTACACAAGTTTGGATTACGAGCGATGAGATTTTACAGAGCACTATTGAACACATTGCAACGACGACTACACAGATTACAATGGGCGAGGCAGCGCCAAAGTAAAGAAAATGAAAACGAAGACGTGGGAAAATTGTCTTTTTGTTGACGCAACCCAGATCAGTACTCGCTCAGATAATCGACGTATCTTTATCTGGAGAAAGCCTGGAACTCGGAAAAACAAAGAATTGCCACTGAAACCGATCAGCAGGGCGACAAGTTAGTAGTTTTGGGGTGGAATAATGATCGGAGCTAGAACGCCTTTGATTCCATTCCAAGGCCCCATGACGGAAAATTTGTACAAAATCGCCATTGAGGCTTAATTATCAGACAATTTAGAACAAATTACGGACACCGATTCGTGTTCGTCGATGATAATGCGCCCGCACATCGAGCTGAACGAGTGAACACCGAACAACGCAGAGAGTACAACATCTTACGATTAGATTAGCCGGCCAGTCTGCCTGACTAAAACCCGATCGAGCACGTATGGAATGCTCTTAAGCGAGCTGTTTGTAATTACCAGCCAGACAGTCTACCGCAAGAGTTACTGGATAACTTTATTTTCAGCGTAGCCAGAAAGGTTTCCGCATGTGTTCGAGCTAGGGGAGGAGTTATTTTATAAAAAAGAAACTTTAAAAATGAATAATTTGATTCAGTTTTCCTTTTTCTTTTTATCATCGTTTCATAGGATTGTCCGAGTTCATATTATTTAAAAATATTAATTTATTTCGTAGCTCAAATGATACGTATTTAAACAAAATAGCATTATTAAAATGCTTTTTTATATATTTTATCATAACCATAAAATATCTTAAGTTTTCCAATTGAACGCAAACTTTTTTAGATGTGTGTACTTCTTACATACCGATCCGAATCGCTAAAAAGATCGGTCGGTTAGACAGTAAGCTATCATATAGGCGAGCTTCGCATCAGACAGTTCTAAAAGGGCGTGATTTACGAACTAGCTCCGTAAATCGTCATATACAGTATTGCTACACGACGTGTCGGGCTCGCGGCGGTGAATGTCTGCAAAACTGCTAACTTTTTGACCACTCGTGAGCAGTGGTTTCATACATATCTTTTATAAAATATTATCTACTGTTAGCTTCACATTTATTTTAATCACATCAATTTGCCATGTGCAATATTTTGTAATATTTTAGTAACAAGAATGAGGGTAGAATGAGATTCCTGCGTGTAGTGGGGCTGTATATAAGTCTGATTTTAGTCTTGTAAGAGTTCAGTTGTCGAGCAGCCATCAAATAGTCAAGTACATAATAGTAGTGACGAAGAATTGATAGTGTATTCATGGTGATCAGTGCCTCTGTTGCATTTCATATTTAACACTACTTAATATTTCAAGTGATTTTATAGATTCTATGAAAATAAAAAAAAACATTTTTAGATGGTAGAAGTGGTAATGGTGTGGCATATTTCATTTTAACGTTTGACCCTAGGTTTCTTGTTCTGCTCATAATGCGAGAGTAGTAAGGAAATACAAATTACTTTGGTACCCTCAATTACTAATTTTACTTGAGTACTTATTATGAAGATATGTAAGCTGGATAATAAATATGAATGTCTAATATTATTCTATGTACCTATTTGATTAAATTCCGATTCTATGATGACATTGTTCTGCTTGTTGTGCCACTGCAGTGTTTTAGTTGTGACCGTTGTTTGTGCCAATGGCCATACATGAACGTTACTATGCGAGTGTATTCTGTCTAAAAATAAAAGGATGTATCCTGCAA
Organism: Zeuzera pyrina; assembly: GCA_907165235.1. NCBI lineage: Eukaryota > Metazoa > Arthropoda > Insecta > Lepidoptera > Cossidae > Zeuzera > Zeuzera pyrina. The sequence goes on along the minus strand of OU015633.1, from coordinate 6,558,519 downwards.
ATAAAAGGGTGTGTCCCGCAAATAAAGGGTGTGTCCTGCAAATAAAAGGATGTGTCCCGCAAATAAAGGCTGTGTCCTGCAAATAAAAGGGTGTGTCCCGCAAATAAAAGGGTATGTCTCGCAACGAAAATAAGTGTCTTACAGTGACAATAAAAGGGTTTGTATCAGAGTTGAAGTAAAAGGTAAGTTTCACAGCTACATCAACCTAAATTAATGGTTGAAAGTGATACTTGTCTGGATTTCTCGTCAGTTGTTCCCAGATTAATTTTCCACAGTATTGGTGAATTTGCTGACGTTCACAATATTTTGTAATTGGGTTTCTCGAAATAATTTATTTGACCATAAAAATAAAACGGTATTTCTCAAAAGAGAAAACTGGTGTTACATTATGTAAATCGGAGGGTATGCTGATCCATTAGAAAGCAAATTTTTGATTAATGGGTAAAAAAAAACAAAAAAAAAATTTTTTTTTGACTAATCTAAATTATATGCATTTGTAAGTTAGTACATTTTTTTAAGTTTTTAATCATTATTTGCCAACCATTGTATTACGATGGCGTAATCAGTAATCAGGAAGGCCGATGCTAAAAGAGTTAATTATTTTAATGGGAATTTGATATTTTTATACATCGTGTGCTGACATTTATTCTCAATAGTTTTCATCCTAACAATTTCGATTGCTGCATATCCGGTATCAACTAAACGGTTTATGATAAACATATTGTTACTTTTATTAATTTTAATCGTTTAATATTTTGATTCGAATCTTCTAAATCTCTCTTTGGGCATAGAAATTATAATATTGCACGAGATTGTATGCAAGAAAAACTATTACGAGGACGTAATTTGTATTGTCAGGAAAAACCGAGTGTTAGTTCCACATTAATTTTAATCACATAAAGTACCCACTTGTGATATTTTGTAACATTTTAGTAACGAGAACGAGGGTAGAATGGATTTCCTGCGTGTAGTGGAGCTGCATAAAAGCTTAATTTTGGTCTGGTAAGGGGTCAGTTGTTGAGAAGCCGTCGAATGGTCAGGTACATAATAGTTGTGATGAAGAATTGATAACGTATTCATAGTGATCAGTGCTCCCATTACATTTAATATTTAATATTTAACAATAAATAATAAATAAATAAAAGCGATAGACAATACATACCAATCATTTGGTCACAAACTAGGGCATTCCCTGTGCTATGAGAACCAGACGATTACTGCTGGGGGGGTCTCCCAGTACACCCATACCTAAGACAATCTAGGAAAGTTCGCTTCTTAAATTGAGCCAGCCGGGAATCGAACCCGGAAACTTCCACGCTTAGACTCAACACCTAAACCACTGCGTCATCGAAGTCGCCATTTTTTTATTTAAACTTTGCTCATTGTCAACTTACGAGTAACTATATTTTAAAAAATTATTCTCGAAAACATCGTTCTACTAATTAAGAACTACATTAGGAATCTTTTACAATTTTCTGGTAGTATGTACTTTGTATCCAGTTATTTTGGTGTTTCTAATAATATTTTTTGTTCACGTAATTCTTTCAATAAAGAAAATAAAATTTGTGATCGCATTAGATTTATGTGACGAAGAAACTTTTCTTTATTTACGAAATAATTTATCGTTTGTTCAAAGCGAACTTTGGAAGCTCAAGTGTATATCGGAACGCACGTTTTATTATTACAATTTTGATTTATTTATAACTTACTGTTCGAGTTGTTTAACTACGAAAGAAAATAAGTGTTATATAAAAGCACACAAAACGTGAATTGATTTTCACATTTAATTTCTCGATAACTTATGACGAATTACAGCGAATTACAGCTTAGATAAGACATACCAATCATCTGGTCACCGAATGCCAAAAGACGAATGATGAATACACCAGTTTACCGCATGCTTCGGCTTATATAGGTTTGCTTGACGTTACTTCTCCCATGGTTACCGTTCTTCCCTACATCTGTGTCTTAAACTACATTGTCCACTTGCCACACAAAACACCAAGCACACGAAATCATGCACGAAATGGTCTTCAACCTGCACTCCGGTTGGGTCCACTAGAGGCCCGGCTTGCTGTCGAATTAGCAGTGTGATGTCAACTGTGATCAACTGTGAACTGGTATTCTCTAAAGTCGACAGAGATACTAGCGCCGCCTCGACGAGTGCGGTGGCGAGTCGTACTATCGTAAATGAATTTTTTGACTTTTCGCCAAATATAACAATATATAATATATATAAATAAAACAAGTATCATATAACGTAATTATCTCAGAATTTAAAATACATTAAGACGAAATATCGACTGAGATTTTTACTTTTAAAGCAATCCTCGACAAACTCTCATCCAAGATCATTTCACTTCGCTTCTAGTATGTTTGGTTAAGAGAATTCTATTTGAGGACCAAGTGAGTTTGAATGCGAATTGGAGTGAATTGTCGCGCGAGGGGTGAATTGTCGCGCGAGGGGTGAATTGTCGCGCGAGGGGTGAATTGTCGCGCGAGGGGTGAATTGTCGCGCGAGGGGTGAATTGTCGCGCGAGGGGTGAATTGTCGCGCGAGGGGTGAATTGTCGCGCGAGGGGTGAATTGTCGCGCGAGGGGTGAATTGTCGCGCGAGGGGTGAATTGTCGCGCGAGGGGTGAATTGTCGCGCGAGGGGTGAATTGTCGCGCGAGGGGTGAATTGTCGCGCGAGGGGTGAATTGTCGCGCGAGGGGTGAATTGTCGCGCGAGGGGTGAATTGTCGCGCGAGGGGTGAATTGTCGCGCGAGGGGTGAATTGTCGCGCGAGGGGTGAATTGTCGCGCGAGGGGTGAATTGTCGCGCGAGGGGTGAATTGTCGCGCGAGGGGTGAATTGTCGCGCGAGGGGTGAATTGTCGCGCGAGGGGTGAATTGTCGCGCGAGGGGTGAATTGTCGCGCGAGGGGTGAATTGTCGCGCGAGGGGTGAATTGTCGCGCGAGGGGCGAATTGTCGCGCGAGGGGCGAATTGTCGCGCGAGGGGCGAATTGTCGCGCGAGGGGCGAATTGTCGCGCGAGGGGCGAATTGTCGCGCGAGGGGCGAATTGTCGCGCGAGGGGCGAATTGTCGCGCGAGGGGCGAATTGTCGCGCGAGGGGCGAATTGTCGCGCGAGGGGCGAATTGTCGCGCGAGGGGCGAATTGTCGCGCGAGGGGCGAATTGTCGCGCGAGGGGCGAATTGTCGCGCGAGGGGCGAATTGTCGCGCGAGGGGTGAATTGTCGCGCGAGGGGTGAATTGTCGCGCGAGGGGTGAATTGTCGCGCGAGGGGTGAATTGTCGCGCGAGGGGTGAATTGTCGCGCGAGGGGTGAATTGTCGCGCGAGGGGTGAATTGTCGCGCGAGGGGTGAATTGTCGCGCGAGGGGTGAATTGTCGCGCGAGGGGTGAATTGTCGCGCGAGGGGTGAATTGTCGCGCGAGGGGTGAATTGTCGCGCGAGGGGTGAATTGTCGCGCGAGGGGTGAATTGTCGCGCGAGGGGTGAATTGTCGCGCGAGGGGTGAATTGTCGCGCGAGGGGTGAATTGTCGCGCGAGTCTTGCTTGGGCGATTCAAGTTTTACAAAATTGCACGGCAGGTGTGGATACTCCCCTGGCGATGTCTCGAGTCCAGGTTCATTCTCGTCGCGAGGTATCCCTCGGCTGAGGAACCCTCAGGCAATCGACCATCTAGCAAGGCGCCTTTTACGCTCGCCTTAACATAAGAGAAAACATTAAACTTACACATCTTCACGCTATATTCTTAACAGGGTAGTCGGAGAGGACGGAGCGCCAAGCCAAGGTCCTTACGTTATGAATGTATTAAACTTTCGATTGAACAAATACAATTTTAACGTTTTAATGAAATAGTTTGATTCTTTTAGTCTACTCTAATCTACTACATAAAATTTTAAGGAGTAAATAATTTAAAACTTACTATTAGATTATAATAACCGAATATGCAGTTACTAGATATCTAAATTTAAACATTATTTATAAAATTATGCAGGTACATATATTAGTTAATACATCTTTATTCATATCCTACTCTGTCTTTATCCTACTCTGTTCCTTTTTCATAAGAACAAAGTAGGTACCCACTATAGATACTGCTTAGGTGGTTCGGTAACATAGAAAGAATGAACGATGAAAGACTGACGAAGAAAATCTACAGAGCGAAAGCGTGTGGTAAAAGAAGCCAAGGAAGACTAAGGCTGACTTACGAAGATTAAATAGCAAGAGTGTGAGCCGACGGAAGTGTCAAAAGCACTTGCATATCTAGGCGAAAATGTGTGAGGAGAATGATGAGATTTGTGGAAGCGAAAGAAGTATTAAGGACTGCGACGCTTGGCGCTCCGTCCTCTCTGACTACCCTGTTAGGGAAACGGCGTGAAGATATGTATGTATGTATGTATGTCTAAAGAAGACTAAAATAAAGAAAAGAAGAAGCCTCTTCTAATAAGAAGTATTTGGACTCGCAGATGACAAAGTGTAACCACAAAACGATAGATTGCTAGCTCATCGCCTATACTAGATTCATACAGAAGCATACGCACTGCTTTCTGTAAACTTATGTTATCACTGATTTTGCTGTTAATTTACACTGCAAGTAATGACCGCTCGTGGCTACAGTTGAAGATAATATACTAATTCTGATTGCATCAGACTATATTTGTCTGAAAGCCTGGCGTCCGCGTTGGTTAGAATTAAAATATCTTTTTCTGATTTTTCATTATCTTTGTTCTCTACATGTAGAATAAGTATATGTGTATCGATACACTCTATATTAGTTATTGGCATATAGTATATTAGTTCATTTTAAACATTTTGTAAAATAAGTCTTTAATAGATACATACATATTATCCTCACGCTGTATCCCTAACGGGCTATTCAGAGAGGACGTAGCGCCAAGCGTCGTGGTCCTTCCATACTTCTTTTATCTTCTTAAATCTCATCATTCTGCTCGGACATTTTCGCCTAGGTATACCAAGTGCTTTTGACATTTCTGTCAGCTAATACTTTGGCTATTTCATTTTCAAGTCTTATTCTTTCTTGACTTCTGCTATCACTCGCTTACGTTCTGTAGATTTTTTTCATCAGTCATCACTCATTCTTTCTCTATGTACCCGAACCATCAAAGCATTCCTTTCTATCTTCTTTTACAATAACACAGTTGTGCAACCTTTCATATTGCGTATTCTTCATTGCTTAATTTCTCCGCGAAGGTGACACCGCACATACTAAGAGATCGCATTTTATTTATTTATTAAATATTAGAAATAAGTTTTCAATTTTAATGTTTTTTTTTAATTGTTTCAATTTCCTTGTTTTTAAATATTGCAATTATTGTGCTACAAGAACCGACTTTTAACTTGATATAGTCGTGAATTGAGTCTTTATTGTAAAAAGTAATAAATTGGTGTTGGGAAGCTTAAGATCTCCACTTTATCGAGTAAAAAAAAGCTCTAGAAAGAGAGACAAATTAAAAGGCGATCTCGGACTATGTAAATGAGTTTTCCACAGAATTTAATAATGCCAGTCATTTGAATATTCAACAAAATACGGAATTATTCACGAAATGTTCGATTTAATCCGTTCTGTTCAGGAAATTGCTTTACAAATGGTTTTGCGCATCTATATAGCATAATCCCATCACCTAATAGGTAAACGTATATATAACAACATTTATAACGCTTCGTTCGGAATTTTGTTAATTAATATTATATTAGTATAGAACACATTAATGTCACGTAATTTGAGTAGGTGTGCAGAGTTTCGTTACTTTAAAAGATGTTATGTAATTCACATCGTACACCTGTAATTATATAAAATATAGGGTATTATAATCTGAAGTCGTTATATAAATTCGAACTACATAACGCCTTGTTAAATTTACTTGTATCAGTACGAATAATAATTATGTCCTCATCTAATTACAAAATTTCGAACCTATGAAATATGTGGGCTTTATATTCCATTTACGAGGCAGAAAATGTGCGGAGAAAGTTGTGTATTCTGCGAAATTTACTACGTATGTTACCAAGTACGAAAGAAAAGTCATAATTATCTAAGTAATCATGCTTACGCTGCTACGAAATACGTACGTATTTTCTAAGGTTGCGTTTATGTCACATGAAATTACACAGCTTTCCCACAACTATTTTCGAAATTACTACTTCTCGTCTGGAATAGACAGCACTTAGTTATGTATAACATGAAGCAATATCTCGTTAGGTGTCAATAGAGCATACAGTGCAAGAAAATCAAACATGATACTACTTTTAGCAATGAGTATTCAGACTTATTAGATATTCATAAATCAAGCTACGAAAATGTATTTACTGTAATGATGGCGAGTAAAGCATTATTTAGGTCATTTTATCACGTACTATTACTAACAAATTTTAATATAATTTACATGTTAGGTATAGGTTAGTTTTCCTTTACTATTGCGTATCCATGATATTAGACAGTTTTCAGTTTATTTATTAATTTATTTAAACTTTACTAGAGGTTACCCTGTGGTCGAAATTCGATCGTAAGTATAAACTAATAATATAACTCTTTGGCGACAATCTCTACTCTGTGCGACTGTTCGATCCAAGGAGGTTACGTATGATTTATTTGATTTAATGTATTTCTAATGCATATTATATAAAAATATGGTATTAGTTTTTTCCTGTTCTTCTCCATATAAACTTTAAGTGAATGAAATATTGCACTCTTCTATCCGCGCGATTTTCTTAAAAATGAAACCAAAGCTTCGCGCAATAATATATAGATTCCAGAAAATAGTGTACAAATGACAGTCAGCCATACCAGTCAACTTTGCAATTCTCCGATCACAATATTTTTGTGCCATTGTTTCTTTACATATACATTATTTTTTCTTTACGAACAATCACAATAATGAGTAATATATAGCTACAAAATATATAAATTATTCTTGAACCCGGAGTGTATTTATGGAGTAATTTTATAGAGTACATCATAATTTTTGTTAGATTTCTTTTACGTACGTTGAACAATGAACAATACTATTAATAGTTTTTGTTTACAGCCAAATGATTTTATCCAAATATGTAGGTACTAAATATGTGACCAGTCATATGCACATAGGCCATAGCTTAATATAGTGATTACTTACTCAGTGGCTTAAGACTGCATTGCATGGAACACTCAACCTATAGAGACGAAATATCGGACCGTCTTATTCACCACTGCTCAGTTTATTTACACTAACAAATATCAATTCTCGCTCGCATTAAGCAGTACATAACCAATACCGTACCCTTGTGTACATCTCCGTATATTCCGACAGATATTTAAATATTTATGTGATGATTTATTGTTCTCTTCGGTGGTGTGGCAAAAACAGCAAAAAATCAAACTATGAAACAGAAAGCAGTAACTGCAATAGTGTTTAGACGTAAATTTATTTTCACACTAAGTACATGATATTGCCACTCTATAGATTGAATATTCCATGCTGTATTGCATCTTCTAAGGTGTGGTATGGCATATGCACTATAAAGTTTAATGTTTTAAATGTCTAAATTTTAATAATATAAATGTTATATAGAATATTCAATAATATAGATATGCTTAGATAGTTCAGGCACATAGAAAGAATGAGTGATGAAAGACTGACGAAGAAAATCTACAGAGCGAAAGCGAGTGCTAAAAGAAGCCAAGAAAGACCAAGGTTCAAGAAGATCAAATAGCCAGAGTGTTAGCCGACGGAAATGTCAAAAGCAATCGCATACCTAGGGCAAAAACGTGTGAGGTAAATGATGAGATTTGAGGAAGCAAAAGAAACGTGTAAGGACCCTGAAGCTTGGCGCTCCGTTCTCTCTGACTACCCCGTTAGGGATACAGCGTGAGGATGTATGTATGTATTATTGTAATGCAGGCATTTGTATGTGTGGCCAAAAATTTTTATGATATTTTTTTTTTTCACGTAAAGGAACTGACGCAACGTAATCTTTAAGACCGTTTTAGGATATTTTCAGTTTTCTGAATACCATTCTACTATCACAGACTTTATTATATAACTTTAGATAGCCTGTCCCGTGCTATGAAGTGAGGCAAAATATGTGGATGTGCGGGTGCTGTTTTCTAACAATATGGCCAATCAGCTTATTTGATAATTAATGTGTGTCGTAAGTATTAGTGAGTCAGCTTGTCTGATTTACTTCAACTTCGCTGCTTAGGCATGGCATCTTGAGTTATTTATAAAGTCTGAAACTTACTAATAAACGCGGCGTAAACATGCAATAGTTATGACAGCCTTCTGTAATACTCAAGTTAGAAAATAACAGAATGAGACAAAAATTTATTCCGAAATTTATCCTCGTTGTAATTTTTATTAGTAATAGAGTGTCTATTATATTTATTCCGGTCGACATGAGCATCTGTCACCTGCATATATTTAAATCCTGCCATTTTTTACGATTTTACCCACGCTGTTCACGTGCATGAATATTCGATAGGCTCTACAGTACTTCGAGTCGGTCGGAACACCAAGTCTAACCTCTTCACCTCTTCCTCTGTTTACTATTTACAAGAAAAATGCGTTGTCATCAATCACCATCATTTCCAGCCAATATTCATTTACAAGCCTCTATCAAGGTGTGTCAGCGAACCTTCAGGGATCACGACGGAGGGCTTCACGGAATCAGTTCTTACCAGCTACTTTACACAGGTGGTTCATGTAACATTTTTTAAGAGACACTTTTGCATTTAAAATATTATTATACATGAAGTAAGACACGAAGTATAGAGTATAGAGTATAATATATAGTAGAGATTATGTTATATAATATGTATTTAACGAAGATGCGGGAACACCCTCCTTATTTCCTAGTGACTTTTGTAACTCGTCGGCCATCTTGTTGTATAAAATTGTGTTTCCTTATATTTTGATGAATATACGTTCGGGTATATCATGAACTGTTTTATTCGTTTTATTACGAAATGTGATTTATAATTACGGATCGCAAGGCTTGTGCTTGATTTGGAGAAATAGTTTTGTGGTCAGCACCACGTTTATTTCTAGTTAAGAAACTACTTATACTCACCACGACAGACCACAAAAATAAAGACCACAAACATATGCACAGAGCACAGATCAACTTCAACTTGAACTTCTAAGTAATGGCTTCTAATGTGTCGATTACTTCTCCTAATGTCGCGTATTGCAGAAGACACTATAGTAGAGCTTGTTAAAAATAATTTAAATGTAGATTTGTTGTTTTTCAGATAAATGTAGGTACCTAAAACAAAAGAAATTATATAAAAGGTACACGACATACACATTGACGATTACAATACACAGTTACATTTATACAAACAAACAGTAATAAACAAAGCACAACACAGTAACAGAGGGAAATTTCACATTACAATTTAATATTGTTATCACGTAAAAAGTCTAACAAATTAACAAAAGGAGTATATACCAAGGATAATGCAAAATTACAGTTTGTAGGATGAAGAATAGAGGGGGAAGAATATCATATAAGGAATACTGTAATTTCGGGCAGCAGAAAAACAGGTGATTTAAAGTAACCTCGTCAATACCGCATTCACACGAAGAGTTATCTCTTACATGTAGATGAGATGCACAGATATCGCTCACACAGAGCGGAACTTAAACATGTCAATGTCATTCTGTCACACAGACTATATTGTCACACAGACTATATTATCACACAGACTATATTGTCACACAGACTATATTGTCACTCAGACTATATTGTCATATAAATTACATTTGATATGTTCACAATACTGCCACCACAGACAACTCCATTCGGGTGTTACCCGCTCCAAATCAAATACTATTTATGACTTTACAAACTATTTATACAACATTTAATAAAAGAAATCACAAATCTAAACAATCACTTCGTTGCAATATTAAAATAATGACTATCGATAATTGGTATTTATTCAAAACAATCAAAGATAAGATGAGGCACCGTCATATTTATAAAAATATTTATAGTAAAGATATTGTAACAATTCGTAAGGATTCAAAAAATTTGATGTTGCCACAAGCGACATTGACCACATTATAAAATTACAATGACTAATGAGACTATTGGCACAGATTAGATAATAGTCGCTACGTAACTAATACATTACACTTACATAAAAACGAAAATACCTACAATAAAATAGCTTACGGAATCTGAATAATAACATCAAGCGTTTGCTGCGAGGAGAAACATTCTTACACTTGTTATGTAATGTATTGTTGTTATGTAATATATGTGTTGTTATGTATATGTAATGGGAATTCCGTTTTTACCAATAAATTTTTATTTATTGGTAATTCCGTTTTTACCAATAAATTTTTATTTATTGGTAAAAACGGAATTCCCATTAGATTATTACAGACAAGGAATACTTTGCTAGGCATTGCGTGTTTTATTTACAGAAAAATATTACTAACAAAATTGACTTATTACATTGTCATAATTCTTTGTGGAAGGAAATCTGAAATATCCCTTTGATATTAGTAACAACGGCCTTCATCTCGACATTGGGATAGTGTGTCTTCTTAGAGCGTGAGTTGGCAGATAAGAAAGTAATCTTTATCTTGACAGTAATTGGCTTTTACGAGACAAAAGAGGAGCGTGAGGCATCATTCTGTTAGTAATATTATTACTTGAATGATATCTATGTATACAAATAAATAAAACCGAAGTGTTTGTATTTCGAAATAATTACTTAAGTGATTCTGACGCTCATAATAGTTATTTGCACGTTATCAAAACCCAAAACAAGTCTTTTTTAAGTTCATGTCTGTTTGTGTGTTTGATATTTGTCCGGGTTAATCTGTAAAACATTTGAACCGATTTTAACGGAACTTTCATTGGCAAGCAGAGGACTCTTCAGAGAGTAATTTTGACTATTATTTGACCCAGAAAAATATCAAACTAAACGCTCGTTGAAATAAACCATGGTCTTCCACAGGCCACAGCTATATTTCAATGAAGAAAGTGGTGAACATGTTTCATAGAAGTAGGTACTTGCAAATAATTTTTTTTAATTAATAACTAATTTCATTATTTAAGTTTTGTTTGTTTTAAAGAAGCATGGAGTGGTCTCTAGATGTGGTTTCATAACGATCTGATCATACCAAATGGAAATGGCGTCAAATTTGTAAAAATAGTGTTTTTAAATTTTATTACATAAATACATATCTTCACGCTGCATCTCTAACGGAGTATTCAGAGAGGACGGAGTGCCAAGCGTCGCGGTCCTCGTACACTCTCGCCTAGGTATACGAGTGCTCTCGACATTTTCAGCACTCTGGCTATACGATCTTCGTAAGTCAGCCTTGGTCTTCCTTGGCTTGCAATGCTCACTTTCGCTCTGTAGATTTTCTTTATCAGTCTTTCTTCACTCAGTGCCTGAACCATTAAATTTTATTGTTTTCTTATAGTCTCTCAGAAATATTGCTTTTTGTGTCTTCGATGTATGTATCAATATTTTCAGATGTATTTAGGTTAGGTTCAATAAGCGCAGTAGTGAAAATTATTTACGAAATAATTGAAATTAAATGTATGGTATGTGGAGTAGAATGCAACACTGTATCATTGTAAACATGAAATTCATACTGCGGGATGCTTATGTAGGTACATGTGTTTATGCCATGTAAATATTCTCTTGCTAGTGCGGCGACAGGTGTGTACTTAGACTTTTTAAAATATAATAAGTAAATATATTTATTGATGAAACAGTTTTAAAATAACTTGGCTAAAAACTGTATTTGAGTATTTAAAATCAATAAATTATTCTCTTTTTAAATTCTATTGTATGTTACAACTAATGTTGTAGTAATTAACATTTAAAAATATCTATACTAGGTTTTACATTTTTTAAATTGTTATAAAATATAAAGCCCTGCCTTCTTAAAGTTTACAGGAAAAATACGATACCTACAATGAAGCCCAGGCAGGTCTTATAAATTTCCAGAAATTATGTTTAGAAATTCCAGAAATGTTTATCTGTAAATTATGTTCAGAAATACGCTGGTCGACTCGTATTTGACCAATTTATTTTGTTGATCTGGTTTTTCGTTACTGTAATAATTACTGTATTGGTTTTCTGTAAAATATGTGGTATAGAAAATTTTTTCGTATTATATCATCAATTATTCTTTATAATAACCAAGTGGGGAATTTCAAAGAACAAAAAATTATCATGTTGCTGTCTTTTCTATATTGGATTTTTGATAATGTCGCTTAACATGTGTTACTTGTCTAATTGATACTAACGATACTCAGAAGCGGACTAGCAGTCTCAGCCGCCTTAACCGCTTAGTATCAGCCTCCCCTAATTTCTGATAATTTTGTCATTTGGACAATCTTATCTCCATACTTTGTTGACGAGTAGACACCGCGCCGTGTAGATCAGCCATCCAAATTTCTGGTCGCCCTAGGTTTCGGCCTAGTTGGTCTGTCAATATCTCAGTTATTAAAATTGATTATAGTGTTTAGGTGGTAATATTAGGGCCGATATTAGGGCCGTAATAATCTAATCGGCCGCTATTTCGCTAGGTATTGAAATCACCGTTTGGTGCGACGTAGGCTTGGACGCCTGTTAGCGTATTTAATGTAAATGTATGCCATATTTAGAGCTTATTTAATCCAGCGTATTCTGGCGGCTCTTACCGGTCCTCTTTTAAAGCATATGCGAGCCGCAGTTTGTTTTAAAACGAATTTTCGATACCACCTTAAGTCGGCCTCAGGTGCAGCTATAATTCATATTAATCTATGCACATAAATAAAAGTGAAGCGTCTGTCTATAATTTAGAAATAAAAGCTTTTTCTTAAGCTTTGTTATTTGCATGTTACCAAAATCTAAACACGCGTTTTTAAAATTTCTGTATTTCTGTTTGGTTGTGGGGTATAATTTCTAAAATGGAAATTATACCAGACATACAAACAGATTTTGACGGCACTTTCATTGGCAGTAAGCTAAGTTACTTCCCATGGAAAACTAAATTTAACGCGGATTTGACGGCGGATTACACCTCGTATAAAATATATCTTGACATATTACGGTTATGCACTTATTTTTCATACAAATATTTGACAACATAAGATACGCTTGTATTATATTTCTATTCAGTAGGTACCAAGTATATATAATTTTCTCTATGGTAGGTACTGAACTAACTAATAACGTCGCGATTCGCGTTTATCGCCATTTTAAGGGTGAAAAGCGAGGGGGTCGAACTTTGTGTGACACTTTTATATTGTTCCATATGAATTCGGCTGTGAAATTGAGTATTGCTTATTAAAAATAATGAGACATGAAAATTTCACTCGCAAGAGGGAGGGGAGTCGAACTTTGTATGAAAATGTTTGTCTGTTACATTTTCACGGTTATACGGCTAAACCAATATTAATAAAATTTATAATGGAGATAGATTAAGTCCTGAGAGCCATAGACTACTTTTTATTAATTCCACGCGGGCGAAATTGCCGTTCTTCAGTTATAAAAGGACAGATAGACATACAGACTCCCTCTGTCTCCCTTGAAGTACTTTAGCGCAGCGCAAGAGGGGCTTCGGTGCGTATCGGTAGGAAATCCCAGAGCTCTTCGACAACACGCCTAGTACGATTACCGCCAGACTCGGATTTCTCATAAGGCCCGGGCATAGGGCAACCTGATATCAGGGGTGGCTAATCGTGAGAAAAAATACACTGATAAGAACATATCATATGCCTCAGTAAATGATTGAGCTGAGAAAAGGGCGGCTGGTACTACACGGCTTAGGGCGGTCAAGATTACTAGTCCATTTCTGACCATCGCTGTAGTTTTTGTGAATAAAAGTCCCCCATAACCTGATCTTTTTCCCGTGGGGCTGGGTACCTGTACCTGGGTGTCTTCAGGTTCTTCTGCGTTACCACTCAAAAGTCACTAGTATTGTATAGACTCAGGTGTTACTTTGCGGAAATCCATTTCATGTGATAAATTCCCAAAATCTTTAGCTATTTTCCGCTCAAACTCCAAAAACCACCAATCGACACGTGTTTTGCCTCTCAATGAAGCATCCTCAGGATATACCAGAGATAGGATTCGGTCGGCTAACCAGCACCGAATCAACAAATGAATCAGCTGCACGACTATTTACCCCCCTTACCCACACCAAAAAGTGAGTGACCCATCATATCTTACCACTAATGGCCCCGCCCCCTTAATTTGGACGAGTCAGTATTTGTGTTGAAATTAAATTAAATTTGAAAAAGTAAATATATTTAACAGTGGCGAATGAATTGAATTCCTTTGGTCATTTAACAAAGCATTGTTGTTTTTGCGTTTACTAATTTCTAGTTGTTCGAAAATATTCAACCTAATACCTTTGTCATATGTGTGTAATATTTTGAATGTATGACTATCTGATACATTGTGCCCTGTTTCTATAAGATATTGTGCGAAGTGAGACTTTTCAGGATGATTATTTTTGTACGCTGATGTATGTTCTTTGTGTCTTATTTCAAAACTCCGACCTGTTTGTCCCACGTATATGCCGTCACAATGTTCACACTTCAATTCATACACTCCATTCTTTTTATTCTTATTTGTTTTATCTTTTACATTACAAAGAGATTTCATGGTATTAACCGACTTATATGCTACGAAAACACTATTTTTCCTAAAAGTTTTTGCAATATTTTCAGATATATTAGAATTAGAAAGCAGCTTTACCCTAGCTAAATCTCTGTACCCGTTCATGCAGTGGTTTTTGGCATAGTGTTATATTACTAGCGTTACTCGTACATCTAGTTCTCGTTAAGCATGCACTTGGGGATTCTTGCTTACAGTAATTTACTGTGATGAGCTTATCCACATGGAAGAAATGTTTGTTGTAGGAATTGTTACTCACGAGGCTTTATATGACTTATCTTTATTACTCGATGAAGAGCGAGGCGTGTAATGTTTGTATGTATTTATTGCCTACATTCTGTTTCATACTAAATATTATATACACAGTTTATATGAATAATTTAGTACAATATGGCATTCTCAGGATAAATGTGGCTTAGTGGAAATTTTAGAATTTTGGGTTTTAAATTATCACAAGCTGACAAGGCAAAGGTGATTATGTCACCGTCCAAAACCTTGTAACCCGAGAGTCCTTGCGCCTCGAAGTTTCTTATACTTCATGTTACAAAATATTTAGCTAATATCATTAAAAGTAATAAGAATCGAAGCGTGGACATCCATTACTTGGATAATCCATTGTACAAGCGGTAGAACAAATAGGCAAAATCTCTCTCCAGACTTCAAGTCAACTTATGAGCTTGGGATCGTCTACAATTCTCACAGTACGTCTTTGACTCCAGTTAAAAGGTACAAACTTGTTTCCAGATGCCCCCTGTCGTCCATCGAACGTTTTTGTAGAACTCTGAGATCTCCTACGAGACGCAACGCACTGGAGCCCCTTTCTTTTGAGTGACCTTGGCCTAAATAAATCTAGAGTAGGTTTACAATTAAATTCTTCTGTAATTCTGGAGCGCAATGACATACAAGAGAATCATCAATATAAATAAAGCTTACCTACACCTAAGCAATTACCGTTATTTGGTCTATCTTCGAAGGCCAAGCTCCAACACCAGTGAAATGGAACCAATCTGGAAGTATATCATTTCAAATAAAAATAGAATTCTTTCTCTCTTAATCTTCGAATTTGATTCTTTTAATCTTCGAAGTCCAAGCTCCGAATATAAGTGAGTTTAAATGAGACCATCTTGGAGGTACACTGAACCTAACAGAGTAAAAATCATTGTATTCGGTTCAAATCAAAAAATTTATGCCCACACACACACGCATAAAAAAAATGTATTTATTATACAGACGAATTGAGAACCTATTCTTTTTTATGAAGTCGCTAAAAAATGACACTTGTTAAGTATATTTCACTACTAGTTGTTGCCCGCGACTTCGTCCGTGTGGAATTAAAAAAATGTAGCCTGTAACTCCATTCCAAATTTCATCAAAATCGGTCTAGCGCAGCGGTTGAGTCGTGTACAAAGTTCAACTCTCCACCCCCCTTTGTGAGTGGAGATTTAAAACAAAGCCGAACAAGTATATTAAGTAATATTTAGTAATATGTGTACTCAATTATTCAATTTCACAGCCGCATATCATTCCATATAACAGTTTCGTACAAAGTTCAACCTCCTTCCCCATAACATGTAAATTAAAAAAAAATTTTTCTTAACGGTTTCCTAAATTACATAGATAAATAATCTATAATCAGATCAAATTTTGTAATTCTAGCTTTAGGAGTTTCGATGTTTTGTGATTAATCACTGAGTGAGTGATATTTCGCTTATTTATATATATAGTAAATAGTAATTATGTATGGAAAGAATTGACGAAAGATTGACGAAGAAAATCTATAGAGCATAAGTGAGTTATAAAAGAAACCAAGGAAGACCAAGGCTGACTTAAGAAGATAAAATAGCTAGAGTGTTAGCCGACGGAAGTGTCAAAAGCACTCACATACCTAGGCGAAAATGTGTGAGAAGAATGATGAGATTTGAGGAAGCGAAACAAGTATGTAAGGACCGCGTCGCTTGGCGCTCCGTCCTCTCTGACTACCCCGTTAAGGATACGCCATGAAGATATGTATGTATGATGTATGTACGTAGATTATTTACAAATCCCTATGACGGAATTAAAATTTCTTAAAATACTGTTTCTTCCTGCTATTATAGCAGTTCCCGATGCATTTATTTATTTACTAAATGTAAAATGTTACTTTTTATGGGTACAACGTGCTTACTACTCATTGTATCGGGAAATTTTAAAATTTTTAATTTAACTTTTGTTTAACACTTAAAAGTTACACAAAAGAAAACCAGCAGAAACCATAGCTCGTTTAATATAATAGTGGATACGTAGGTATCCACTTTTATATTACGTACGTATTATATACGTGGATACGTATCCACTATCATATTAAACGAGCAATATTCGCATATAAATGTGTATATATATACATTTGTATGGTGAAAACGGCTCTAGCGATATCGATGAAATTTGCAATACAGGGGTTGAGAGAGGCGAGAAATCGATATAGCTAGGTCTCAATTCTGAAAAAAATTGTTTTCTCCGCCTTTCACACACTTAAAACTTCTAAACTCTAAACTTTTTTAATTTTGCGGCAGAGTTTACCTTCTCGATAGCACAATGGCTAGAGCGTAGGTCTACCACGCTGAAATGCGCAGGTGCGAATTCTGCAATGTGGTCAGACCTTTTTTATTTTTTTTAATAAGTTGAAATAATATGTCTGAGTTCGGTTTGCAACAAGTACCTATTAAAAACACATATCACTACATATAAAAAAATCCATAAACTTCATAACCTCAGACAGCCTGTCCCTTACTACAAAGTGAGGCAAATAACATCACATAAAATATAGATGTGAGGGTGCTGTTTTTTAACGAAATGGCGGCCGGTCAGCTTATCAGATAATAAATGTGTATCGTAGGTGAGTCAGGTTTTCTGATTTAGCTCACAGTTGCTGCTCGGACACGGCGTCTGGCTTTGGAGTTATGTATAAAGTCTATGGCTAAAAGTCATGGAGAAAAATCTATTATTTATTTTTCTGAACAATGAATTTAATGTTAAATTTCATGGACTTCCTTTATTTTAAGATACTATGCCATTAAAAAGAGTAGTATTATATAAGCAACATTTGTATATTTATAATCGCGTTCTCGAAAACGGGTCTAACGATTTCGATGAAGTTTACGATATAGAGCTTTACGATGGTCAAAGGTCAAAGCTCTAGGCTAGGTTTTCTCTATGTTTTCACACACTTAAAAATTCTAAGCTATAAACTCTTCCGATTTCACATCAGAGTTTACCATTTCAATAGTACAGTGGTTAGAGCGTAGATATACCGAGCTGAAATACGCGGGTTCGAATCCTGCAATGTGGTCAGACTTTTTTTTGTTATTTTTTTTATAAGACACCGCGTGAAGTTCTGTCGACCTTTTTCTATTTTTATTACTTTTTAATAAATGTTTTTTAACTTTTTAATAAATAATCAGACCGACCGCCATTCGACCGTCGACAGAGATCAAACTAGAAGTTTTTATTAGTAATAACGCCTAAGATCCCTTCACATATTCAGTCATTCACAAAACATTCAGAACTGAATATTTTGTGAATGGCTGATTTACTGATTTGTACCAAACATAAATAAGAACATTCACGAAAACTGTAACCTCCAAACAAAGAAATTGCATGCAAATCGGTTACTCGGTTAGTTATAACATCCCTTTCTTCCATCGGATGTTAATAAAACAGAGTCACAGTCCGTGGATTTTCATAATTTAGAACTCATTACACATTCACAGTCTACAGAGGTAGATATTGATGTTTTACAATCACTAGTTCATGTGCGAAGCCAGAGCAAGTCGCCAGTAAAGCATATTATGATAACTTAAAAAAAAAAGTTAAAAAAAACAGGCGACTGGCACGTAATTTTATATTTTTCTTTTCCTCCCAGGTCAGCACAGAAGTAATAAAAGCTTAAAATCCGTTGCTATATGTTTTTGCGGAACCATAAATGAGAATTTATGAAAATGTCAAATATCTGTCCACAATACTATTGAGATTTTTAAAAGCACCTATTTTAGTAGAAAACATTGAAAACACGTATTTATTTGAAGATAGTTTTTGAGGGATAATTGAATTAGGGGTTAATTAGGTGCATCAGACACTATACGACCACGAACATTCGTTAACGTGGTCACAACTTTGTTGTGGTCAATTATGCAACCGAAATGTGGCCAAGAACAAGAAAATGTGTGAACAAGAACAGCGATTCTTTATGAAAGAAATCGACTTCTGTATTTGTGGTTTAAAAAGTAAAGGGCAAGAAATCGAAGATAATGTGTGGTTTCCCAAAAAACTACAGTAACTTCAGTACATAACATAGTGGTATATCTAGTGAGGCCGATTACTAATTACAGTCAAGTGCCAAGTGGGCAGACTGTGTTCTATTTCTAAAGTTGGTGTGGTCGGGTACAACCTACGGATCATTGATTGTTAGAATAGTTGTCTAATGCGAAGGCGTCTAAAGGTCAACGTGCCGTTATAATCAAGTGACCAGTAAAATTGAGTATAGAACAATGCTGATGAAATTTCGCTAGCGTTCGTAGAACATAAAATATTTAACAACATTATTGATCAAGCGAACGGCACGTAAGATATTTTCATTTTTTTCAGATTTCTACATAAAACCCTTACGTTATAAATAATCTGAAGGTTTTTGGGTTTTGAATTTCAGAAATTTTGTAATAAATACTTTGTACTTTATAACTTTTTAATAAAGGATTTTATTTTAGAATATTCATAATATTATTTATAATTTCCAGGGTCTTTCTGATTTCAGAAGCAAAATGTAGCTGCGTACATACATTATGGCTGAACAAAGCTTTGTGTAGTTGCCTGACATCGTTCTGGTAAAACATAGTTCAAGGCGAAAACAAAGCCGGTTGTTTATGAAATATTACTGTTCTGCATTAATGTATTTGACGTATAATGTACCTAGGCCACGGTTGATGAATTTTTTAACATGTATGTATTTACATATTACAGGACAGACCTGTGTCGTTCCAGATTGATTCGACCATTTGATTGCAAATTATTACACAATGTAATTGTTATTATTATTGAACGAACGTATCATGATTCATCGTTTAATCATTGACGGACTGGATCTCGTTACTAATCTATAACTGATTGTGTATGCCACATAATGTGATTAAATAATAATAATAAGTTTTTATTGACAGGCAGAACCCAAATATCAAATATGGAAAACAAACAATAAGTACATAACAATAAATTCACAATAAAAGTAAATAAACAAACTAAATAGACATGAAATTGAAGATGTCACTTCTTATTAGGGGTGCGGTGTACAGAAAGCCAGTGCTTAAAAATCGGATTGGACACATCCTCACAGATGGTCCCTAATATATTGTATTCAGATCTTCTTTTTTCCATTCAGAAGGATGCTATATGAGCCCACCCAGTCGCTAACCCAGCGTTAGCGAACATAGCAGTGGCGCTGCAAGAACGAGGTAATTTCATGAGTGTGCGAAAAGCGTCATTGTACTGCACTCTCATGGCGCTATGCGACCGCTTTAAATTATTAAACCAAAGTTGGTAGGTGTAGAAACACTGACAAAATGCTTTGAATAAGGTTATCTTGACAGTATCGCTACACCCACCAAATCTTCGTGCTAACATGTTCGCTCTGCTTTCGCGCTCCACGTCTGCGTCATTACTAGGATCATCTGTGAGTATGTGCTCTAGGTATTTGTACTGTTTCACAACCCGAACCACCGAACCATTCAGATACACATCTGGAATTCTTGCCGGGCCCTTCCTTGCCTTAAACACCATCATTTCAGTTTTAACAACATTATATTTCAACGCATGCTCATTGGCATAATTTAGTTCACAGACTGAAAGTAATTTTCTAAATGCACTGATCGAGGGACTGAGAAGCACCATATCGTCTGCATAACTTAGGCTATTAAAACATACGCCATAAGCACGACATCCGATTCTCGCGCTTCTGAGCCTTTCGATCAGGTTATTAATGTAAACACTGAAAAGAACCGGCAAAGTTACTCCACCCTGACGAACCCCGCATTCTAGTTTATATTCACTAGAAATCACATTGCCCCATTTAACATAATTCGTTTGGTTTATAACGCGGCCTCGGTGATGTTAACCTTGAATGTTCTATTATTGGTAGGCATGAACTACTCAGGATATTGGGTTTCTTTAGGGCCACCCTGGAGAGGAATACAGAGTAAATTTTTATAAGGGCGCCTTCCCTGTATTGCTACAATCGATTTCAGTTGTGAAATAAATACACACTTTAATACAACCTTCACCAATTTATTAAAGAATTATAATTATCTCTAAATATAGATCTCATGAGCTCACTAAATGAAATCTTAAATGTTATATAGAAGAATTTTGAATGAGATTTTACATACAAAACAAACAAATTACATCTGTATTGGAAATTACAAAAGTGAGTACTGTAACCAATAATAAGTGTAACTGTTTCTTAACATTTTGTATAACTAAAACATTGAGATGAACTACAATAACAAAATATAAGGTTAGTTATGTAGATTTATTCTTGAATGTTAATAATTTTTATATATGCTTGTACATTACCATCTAAGGAGATAACCATGTATATATATAGGCAGTCGAGTTGTCCCACCAATGGTCCATAAGAATATCCACGGTGTTCACTAAACCCTTAGTGACTGCACAATTAAGTTAGGTCTTCTGCAAGCCGAGTTGTCCCTCCAATGGTATCAAAGAATTTCCATAAGTCCACTATACTCGTAACTCACAAATAAATCTCAAAGGAAAGAGATTAAATATGTATTAAGGTAATCCAATCTCATACTGCAATGCACAAACCATCCGAGAAGGTAATCCAACTGATCATGTATATTTAAAGAAAATATCCAACTAAATGTGGAATACACCGTCATTCCACGGTGTTTATGAGATTAAGAAGATAACATTAGTTCACTGTGTTTATGGAACTAATATTTAGAATTAAACTTGGAAATCAAACGTAGAATTAAGCTTGGAGATTAAACGTCTAAAGAAACTTGGAAGCAAACATGT
Source organism: Zeuzera pyrina (assembly GCA_907165235.1). Lineage (NCBI taxonomy): Eukaryota > Metazoa > Arthropoda > Insecta > Lepidoptera > Cossidae > Zeuzera > Zeuzera pyrina. The sequence goes on along the minus strand of OU015633.1, from coordinate 6,536,815 downwards.
AACCACACATGGAACTACACATGAAACTTAGCCTGGAATTTAAACATGGAACTTAGCCTGGAACTTAGCCTGGAACCCTGTAACAAAATTCCTGGGGTTAATACACGGTACTAAGCACCAAGGAAAACACTTTTAAAAGAAAACTACAACTTCTACATCCTACTTACCATGAGGTCTATCATGGGACTTTATAATATATATAAAAAATGAAAAACCACTTCTTAATAACACTAGAAACATCCTAAATATATAGGCATGTATATTTTACTTCTATATGGGCATTTTTGTCTCCCACTTAACCACCACCAAAAGTGAATGGCTCCCTCCATCTTGGAATCACACCTCGACATAATTTGTACCCTCTCTAATCGTCATTATTGAGGTAACTGAAAACTACTCAGATTTCAGTCTGAAGTTTCCGACATACGAAAGAGACAGCAAGTCTCTGAAAAGACATCGACCAATGGGAAGTGTCTGAAAATTTGTAAGTGACAACATCAAAATGTCTGATTGACAGATCCACAATAGAATTAGAAAGATCTAGATAAAAGTAGCCACTGAAAAACAAGACGGAAGCAATGCCCATTTGCTCGAACATTCCATTTTACCTGATTTGTGAAACAGATACATATCAACACTCGTCTCTCTCTTATCGAATAAAATCGATTATTAGGAATTACTCGTATTTAAATTTTTACATCAATTTATTTATCTCATCGTCAAAATGGGAAAGCAAACCTGGACAAATTATATTAATGTCTAATATAAGTATTATCACCTAAAATTGTTTTATTTTGTTTATAACAAAACTATATTTTTATACAAAAGAAAATCAATTATCGATTTATTACCACGATACTTATTACTATCGATGTGTCCAAACATTCAATATTATTACTGAACGTAACGTAAGTAAATGTAGATTTTAACGAAAGTAACAATGAACTTTATAATGAAACAACTAAATAATTAAAAGTTTACTATATTAGGTTCTGGTTTAAATAATATACACTTAAAGTGCAATATTTATTGATTTTACCTGCGAAGAAATGAAGTAGTACTACGTACTCGATTGCGAACAACTTTCCGAACGCGTTACCTATTAATCATTGTATCGGAGACAATTGTCATCTGTCACCCACTAACCTCAACGAATACTACTGTGGAATGCAAATGATATTTATGATCGATTCTAATTTATATGTAATTAACCGTAAGTATATAACTACGAAAAAAAAAAAGTGTTACAGGTTTCCATACGAGTATCTCAACAGGTCAACCACCTCAGGAGCATGCGAGCCACACGATTTGTTCCAGAGAATATTATAAATTAACCAGATCAAAAGCGCGACTTAGATCTAAGAAATATGCATACACTGAGGTCTCGCGGCTAGGATAATAACTTAACGGTATGTTTTAAGGTAAAAATAGCTGAATCTGTAGAGAGATCAGGGCGGAAGCCAAACTGAGCATCATCAATTACTATATTCTTCAGTAATTCGGGTTGCAACAGTGTATCAAGCATTTTACCGAAAATAGTCTGGTACAACTCAGATAAATTTATAAGATAAATTCACATTTAGAGTACAAAATATTTCATAATAAATGTACATCTTCGTCACGCCTTGCTTAAATAAGAGCCACTATCGTGGACCCCCGTTTACATCTCACGCATCTACAATTCTTTTTTCCCCTAACATGAACCCCTTGTAGGTCGACTTTGGATATCAACGATCTAAAGTTTACAGGAAACATAACGAAAGTCACGGGACTTCATAGATTTTTAGAAACCAAATTTAGTTTACTATCATATTTTATAAATGTCGTATGGGACCCTCTGTGCGCGAGCACAACTCATGCTTGACTCATTTCTTATAGAGGGCATTAAGGCATCTCCAGAAAGATACTCAAGTACGATTTGTGAACGGAGCACAGTTGGAAAGGGACGCATACATTTCTTTATATTTTCAAGGAGATTTTTTTTGTTTCTGAGAAAAGAAAAATCCCCTGGAACCCTCAGCCGAACTCTATGCCGACTGAGTAATGTCGGATTTAAACTGACTTAAAAAAACCCTACTCTTTGCTGTTAGCCCTAGTGGCTTTTACAGCGTTACTGGTCGCGTTGGGGCGTTTTTAAACAGAAATTCACACATCAGTATCGTTCTGAAATATGAGCCTTAGCGTTCAGTGTTTATACTTTATTCTGGCGCACATATCGGTAATCTACTATTAGATAAATGCATTTATGAGTAACGGTACACCATTTCTTATATAGTACAACTTTCCAATAAAATCTTAATCTTATGTGGAACTCGATAAAGATGGGTTACTAGTCCATCGCTTATGCAATTCGTTGGCTGACAATTACCACATATATTATAGGACTAACAGTTAGCATTTTTAATTTTTTCTTTCTCTTCCTAACCAGCATGGAAGGATAAAGCGAACATACAGTTTCTGATTTATGAGAACATGCGAAGTTTGTGTTTTGTTTGCGCAATAGTCATTGGAACTGTGAAGGCTCTGTTACTTGGACAGATGCTTGTCAAATTTTCTTCATCTAAGTACGTTGTCTCGATGAGAACACATTAAATGTAAATTTACGCGAGTTGGTTACGTACTTAGTAAGCATTCGCCGATAACAAAGTTTTTCCGTTAAACCTACCAATTTATAACGGTAACGGGCACTTCTTGTTAAAATTACAATATTTATTCCAAGTTGGGTAGAAACGGAAAAGCGCTCTACCCAGTTTTTATTGTGGCAATAATTTTTTTCGGGCTGCATCTGGTTGTGGTCCAGTTTTCTAAATTTTAATTAAACTTTCCATAGTGCCTCATGAGTTTGTGCTGTATTATATTATTATACTGCCGACTGTACTAACGTTGCTTAAGGTTAAAAATATACCTATATATTATTTTACACTGTTGTGACGACGGAACAAAAAAACGATGTTTTGTTCCGAGGCTGTGACTGTATTAACGTTGCCTAATTCTAAAAATACACCTATTGTATTATAGTAATAACACCAAATACTAATACATATCTAATTATCCTCACGCTGTATCCTTAAGGGAGTAGTCAGAGGATGGAGTGTCAAGCTTCACGGTCTTTTCATGCTTCTTTCGCTTCCTCCAATTTTATACTAAAGTTTCTACTACACGATTTTGTATTATTGACTTTTCGATTCCGATTCTGATCCGTAACGATGCGTTTAAATATTTATATGTGGGCGTCCAAGCAAAAAGGGTCCAGTGGTCGGCATTTAGTTTCCGAGATATACGCAGTTTTGTAAAGTTCGGTGAAAAAATGGCATTTCGCGATTTTCATTGATTATTAATTAATGCTCAATTATCTACAAGTTCATATAGTGAATGTCTTTATATGATGTTTCTAAGTAGAAACAAACAAGTAGAAGTGTGTTTTTTTTTTCAATCAAACCTTTAAAATGCTTTTTCTCAAAACAAGGTTTTTCAGTTTCAATTTTTAAATGTCTGATAAAATAAAATTATGCCAGTTTTTTAATATTTTTTAATCCTTGTTATTAAATGACTATTCTAAATTCCGAATCTAGTCTTAACTGAATACACTACTGGACCCTTTTTGCTTGGACGCCCACGTATGACGATTTCATGTTCGTTAATAAAATGATATATTTTCATGAACTGTATTATATGTTACTCGTACTCGAAATACTCGTAAGAGTAAGAGTCCAGTGATAATTACAATATTATCTCTATTATAAGAGAAGGTAGAGTAAAGTTATTGACAGGAAGGTAATAAGTATCCCCCGTAAATACGGGGTGTATTACTGTACATAAGTGTTGAATAATTAGAAAGCTGAGTAAATATGTGCAACTGATGTTTTCACATTCCTCCAGGAAGTCTTTTTTGACTCCAGTAAAGTCCTTCTATTACTTTATTGGAGAGTGTTAGAACCCGTCAGATAGTTAAATGTTTCATAATATTTAGAATTAAATCTTCGAGTCACATTACCTGACTTGATATACATAAATGCAACTCTGGAATACCTTTAGCCTTAGCCTAACCTATAGCCTTTAGCTATAGCTTGTAAGTTTTCACTATATCATGAACATCTTAAAAACGCGGCTTGTTTTGGTTTTTATAAATATACATTGCCAATATAATTATCACAGCTAAAATATTCCATTCTTTAAAATACAACTGAAATTATCTAGCATAAACCGATACTTTACTTCAAATACGAATTGTAAGAAGAATAGAATTTTTTTAACTTACTCACAAAACAACAAATTACTTGCACGTAGAAAACAAATATGGAGTTTTATTTTGATTCAAGTATAAATCAACCATAAACAAAGCAAAAACGAGTAATTTGAATTTATCAAATGCTTAACTCTATTCTCTATTTAACTCTATAATGTCGTTGATGTGGTCAATGTCTCCAAAACACGCACACAAACTTAGTTTTCGTGTATAACGTGTATGCACACATTTTAAAGATTATTTCGTTTACTGATAGGTGAAATGTAAACACGTGTGCGTTAATTGTAAGAACCGTACCGACGTGCCTCCACGGAAGTGTTATATCGCGAGTTTATTTATATCGATAGATGGCATGATTGTTAAAATAAAATACCGCAGTGAAAAAATACAAATACAATTACAAACAGATGAGGGACGGAAGAATGGGGATGTTAGAAGCGCTGTTTTTAAATAATTGTTGTTAAATTTTAAGTCGTCTATAAAATATTAATGGTAGATATGGAAAGAACTTACATTTTAATTATCAGAGTAGGCAGTGTGCCTATATTGGATGTACGCCACTGCATCTTATTCACCAATGCTCAGTTTATTTGTACTGACAAATATCAACACTCGCTCGCATTAAGCAGCACATAACTAATACTGGACCTGTGTACATCTCCGTATATTCCGACAGATATTTAAATATGTATGTAATGGTTTATTGTTCTATTCGGTGGTGTGGCAAAAACAGCAAAAATCAAATTACAATACAGAATGCAGTAACCGCAACAGTGTTTAAACGTAAATTGTTTTCATACAAAATAAATGACATTGCCACTCTGTAGGTTGACTGCTGCATGATGGTATTATATCACATTGTTCTCTTCGTTCCATCGCGTCGTGTTGCGTGTAAACGTGAACTGACCCTAACTGTTAAGCTAGAGAGTAATAAATGTATTGCTAATGCGTCTAGCAAAAACTAATTAGTAAACTCTTGGCAAAGTCTATCTAGGACTATATAGGAGCAACTACGATTCTTCATTTACCATTTATTTATCGTTTCATTGAATCTAATCTTAGTACTGTAGGTACTAATCTTAGTACTGTACTTATTATTGTAGGTAGCCATTATTTAATACAAAATAATTTTTTCTCGTGACTTTGTCACGTATAACTGCCAAACTCTGAAAATAAAGTTATGCTAATAGAGAAAAGTTTTTCAATATTTCACACAAAGTTACGAGAAAACATTTTTTGGTTTTTATTTTGTTATGTATTAAAGTGTGTGTGTGGGTGTGTGTATTTGTGTGTATGTATGTATTTATGTATGTATTAAGATCTTTCGAACAGTGCTATTTTCTCATATATTGTTTCATGATTTTCGAAGAGATACTAATTCTAAAAATGTTTGTATTATTTTTAGAGAAGTGTTATAATTTTAGAGAACATAAATAGCATAATGTACATATATCCCAATTTCAAAAATTGTTTCAAAGACATCAACGAATAGAAATGCCTTTTTATTGTTTCTGATATTTTGTCTGTATACACATAAATAGACGGAGGTACATCTTTGTGAAGATGTGTAATCATATGCTGACATACATATGCTGCTTAATATGCTGACACATTTCCGCACATGTGCTGCCTAATATACTGACGCACATATTTTATACCTACCATTTATTTGCAAAGTTAATTCTATTAAGCGGACTTTCATGGTTTTCTAGAAAGATCTTTCATTCTGATATGCCAGAGAAAGAAGTATGCGATACGCCAGCTGCTTAAGTATCTTTCCGCACAGGTCATTAAAATCCTTGTTATAAAGAATGGGCTTATTATAAAGAATTGATATAGATGATGAACCAGCCACTGTAGTTCAAACTCAATTGTTTAACATGGTGTTAAAGTGTAATTTTATTAACATTTATGATCTGTAAATGGTAGCAAAAGGGCCTGAAGAATATTTCACTTATATTTACAAGTTTTGCACCACGAGTGGTCTGATTGCTGATTTTGTTGAACTTTTGGATTATCGTTTTTGAACCTTCACTCAAGTCCAGGCAATTTTTTTTGTACCATAAATAACATTAGTATCAGCTCTGAAAGTCCGTCGCTGGACATAAAATTTTAGGACATTTCAGTGATTTAAGGTTGGTTACGCCTAATAATAATCACTTAAAGAGCTTGTTAAGTAGTGAGCCTCTGTGACGGACGTCTTGTGGGGCTATAGTTTGGAGGTTAACGTCAGAACATGTCGAGAATTAAAATCTGACACGGGTGTGACATGTTGAAGCCTCGCGTAAAGTTAGTGTACATGTGCATGATGGTTCGCTTGTTTTGTTTATCAGTTAATTATTTAGTTCGTAGACAGTGATGCCTATAACTTTATAGCATACATAGTTAAAAGCCATTTCATATTTTGGTTAAAATCGGCACAAATCTCTCCTTGACCGTTTACAGATGGCAAAACGGAGCCACATTAGTGACAGGTTGCCTATCGCCTAGACAAGTTCCTTACGATAGCCCTACTTCGATCATATCCTACATTTCTTTCACTACCAGACCGATATGGAAGATAGTATCAAACTATTTTGAAGTAAAATTTATTTATAAAATTTGATTATTTTGACTTACTGACATATTGACAAACAGATCAAACGGTGTAAGAAACTTGAAATTTTGCACAAATTCCTAATATAAAATTTGTGTTATTAGCGGAAACAGATCGCCACAAAAAATGAAGAATAATAATAATATCTAGTATAAAGTGTTTGCTGACTAGGGATTTTTCATAATTCAACCCCTAAGAGGTAAAATAGACGGTGTACATTTGTGTGAACATCTGACATTTTTGCAGATAAATCCGTGAAATTAATTTCTTTTTTTCGTTAGAAGAAAAGCCACGAAATTTTGCATGGGAATTCCATTGTTTTTGTTTTTAATACCATATATGGCGTATAGACGTAAAACGAGTGTGAGTGAGAATGTAATCTTTTATGATAGTGCCACGAGTAGGAAAGGGCAACGAACGGGACGCTATTGTGACCCATTTTGAACGACAGGTCGTCACAACTCGTCACACTGTGGAGAACGCTATTGACTTATTTTATTATTTTGTGTTATTCCTGTTTTATTTCAAAGAAGTACCTGTATTTTTAATAATAGTTACATGTTCTGTATGTGATTGCGATATTACACATCGCAATAATCAATCATTAATTTCATCGGTAATGATGACAAATTAAAAATTGTCATGGGTCAACGAGATCTATGCTCGTCTATACGCCAGTATATACCATTAAAAATGGTGTCAAGCCTTTTGGTTGTAGACTAAGAATGTTGTTTCAGCAGTTGTGGAAAATCAGCCTCTAAGGGAGTAAAATTGGGGATAATAATTTGTATGGAGTTCGGAAGGGATAACCACGAACGTAATATACGCCATAAAACGCCAACCTGTTTACTGAGATTACTAGCTCGCTTATTTATACTTATCTATTTTGTGGTTTCAATTTGTATTTCTATTTGTTTTGACATCGCGGACGAGATCACAGGCGAAGAGGTTCGTTTCCATATACTTCATTTATGTATATAATAAAATGATGAAACATACAAAAATAGTCTGATTTAAATGAACCAAAGAGATACATGTAAACCCTAAACTCGGGTAAAAAGAAGTGTATTGCGAACAGTGGAATAACCCTAACATTTTCAACATGAGGTGATTTTTTATTCGGGAGAAAAACGAAAGGCAGACGTGAGAGTACTGCATTAGTTTTTGGATTCCATTAGACTAAATACGATCTGATGCCGACAGATTTACCGTGTGGGTTGAATTTCATTTCATTACTCTTTTAACAGACACATATAACATTGTATATTATTATTATTTTTTGTTTTCTATCAATATTTTAAACAAGTGCGATTTTCTTGAACTATTTATTGCATAGAATACTGCGTATAAGTATAGCGTCGAAACTAATGGTCTAGGATGTGGACCCATCTTTAGAATAGATATATCATTGTATAGTTGTATACAAAAATGCTCTAAACCATATCAAAAAGTAGCAGAAGAAACCAAATAAGTATATTATTACTTTGACGTAGGTCTTATTTTCAGGAAACCTACGTCACATATTATTTATAATAAATTTTTATTTTTGTATTTCTCACGCTTTTGTTTCTCAACAAAGAATCTTCAAGAAAGTGGTTAAGGAAAGTCTTAAAGGTGGTAGAGTCATGCTGTATTGCAACAGGAATACAGTCGGCTCGCCCGGTGAAATACCACCCTCTCACAGAATATCCGCGTGAAATAACAGCATCTATTGCTGTTGTGTTTCGTTCGGTGAGTGAGAGTGCCGGTGACCCATGACCCCTCTCCCTCCCTTCTCTCCTTTCTCTATTTCCCTAAAGGCCGGCAACATGCCCGTGATTCCCGTGGTGTCCATGGGCGGCGGTTGGTTACTCTCCATCACGTAACTCGCTTGCTCGTTTGCCCACTTTTATAAAAAAAATAAAGTTGATTACCGCACCAGGTGCGACTCGGTGGCGGCGGAATGTAGCTAAAAATTTGTAAATTAATAATTATAAATAATACAAAAGATGTGGTGGTTGTTATTAATTAATATTGTATGTATTTTATTAACAATTAATATTTCATTTATAGAACTGACTGTTTACATTTTTGAATTGAACACAGTTACAATAAAACTACACTTAATCATAAAATACTGCGCTTATTTGCTAAATGTTATAAAAGTCTTAACTTAAATGTTATAAAAGTGTTGAACCTAAACCTAAGGGGGTGACTCCCTTCGACCCTCACTCTGAAGTCGCCCTTTAGTAACACAAAGTTGAATTTTAGTTTGTAAAGCTGGTGTATGAGCAAATTGTAATAAAGGCATATTTATTTATCTATTCATAAAAATGTGATATATTTCATTGCACATGATTTTTTAAGACGAGCTTAAAATGTACATTTTTTTTATAATGGGTTATAATGGCTCGTAAAAATTAAAAAATATTTTAATACCTTTTTTATTTGTACGTTGGCCCTAAATAGTTATTTCATTGGAGACATAAATTAATAGCCGCGATTACACATAACAATATCAGTGAAAAGCTTCCATTAATGGCGGACGACGAAAATTCTCTCTATTCAGGGCTGCCCGCCAAATAAATTGTTACAATTTTTCTTTGACGCTTCTTGAGTGTTTTTTTGCGTCTTGGCGCAAGTGATAACCCTAAAACGTGGGAGGTATCAATTAAATATTTTAACAACATTGTACTTTAAAAATTAACAGAAAATTCTAATTTAAAGAAAAAATTTAAAAAATCCAGAAGTAAATCAGAATGAGACTGCGATACTGATTATTCTATATTCTAATGCTGTATGTTCTAATTTTTTAAAACAATAATATCTCACAGCGAATAATGTTATCATAATATGAACTACATTAATAAACTAATAAGAAATTTTTAGTCTTACCTAAAATGGTTTTATCAGTAACTAGCTCTTGCCCGCGACTTCGTTTGCTTAGTCTTTTATTTACTAAGTAAAATAATTCGGTATCTTTTGTGGGCGTATGCAGAACAACTCACCAAAGTTTAATCACAATCGGATGAATGATTTTCGAACGCTTAGAGAACAAACATACAAACAATGTGACATTTTTTATGGGCCCTAAACGCCGGTAAAAGAAAAATTAGCGTTAAGCATATACACAATGTATTAGGGATTATCTAACATTTCGTAATCATTGCCGAAAATAGGCGTTAGACATTTCATTCGTGACAAATTGAACTGGGATTGAATTTGGTACTCAAGGCTGGAATTTTGAAGTTACGAATGTTATAAGAGATGTAAATTGAGTTTAGTCGTGAAAGGTACGTATGTATTTCTTTTTTAAAAATGATTGACGAAACGAGATTCAGATAACTTAGATAGAAGAAGCAGTACGCGAGTAGAAGAAGGAAATCCCTTTAGGCACATTAACGCAGATACCTTTCCTGCAGTTAATAGTTTGATGGTAAAAAGGCGAACTCTTTGTGTAATTCAGATGCGCACCCACCGAAGTTCTGTAAAAACATTGAAATGCAAATATAGCTCTAGCGGTTGTCTAAGTGAGACAGAAAGAGAACAAAACTATGAGATCATTGAAATCAGAACTCTTCGTCGACAAAAACAAACTTGTTATCCTCAACAAAAATTCTGAGGTCAAGTTCGATTTTAGCAGATTTCTTGATTACTTTAGATACTTTTAATTGACTTTTCGAAGTTATCCGAGTTCTATTATCAAAATTTGGAGAAGGTCTGAAGTAGGTTGTAAATGTCAGAACACTGAAAGTTCATTGATTGCTGACTTTGAAGTAGGTATCAATATTCATACTTCAAATACATGTAACATTGTTGTGTCTACAATGTTTATTAGTATAACTCTCATCCATAGCGGGGTAACCGCAAGGAAACCCTTGTTCCACCGCGAAAGTTCATATTGCAGAATGGTGATTCCATTTCTATAGTTTTGAAATGAAGAGATGGGAAAGTGCTTTGATAGGATCATTAAGCGTTGAGATAAGCAAGTAAAAAGGTCATCTATTGGGTGGTTAATTTAAAGGCACCCATATTGAGCGTTAAGTCATCTCTATGTTTAAGAAGATAGCTCATGCTGTCTCCGTGATCCGTATGGCAATATAGTTTCCGTACTTTGTATGGCAATACAACTCTCCTCTGTGCTTCAGCGGACTTGTTAAAAAGTTGTTATGAAGATTAGGAGTGTAAAAGAGGGTACGAATTCATCATTCACCGCTTCTTATTTCAAGTTATAAAGAGAAGCACTTCATATGTATGAATACAAATTTGTGCAACTATGACTATATATTGTATGTTACTTATCTGCGTTACATACTGTCTACCGCTTTGTGAGGTTGTCTGGAAGATATATTTTGCAGAGATAAACTTGCTCTGTATAATTTTTTTTATTTAATGTATAATTTATTGTAACACGTGTGTACAATAAAGGTATATATAGTATATATATGTATGTGTTTGCTACTGATGTAACAAAGTCTTGCATACTGTTGATAGTGACAATACAATAATTATGCAGACGTCCACTATTCTATTATAGAACTTTATAATATTCAAAGCAGGAACTGTCAACTAAATTTAATTTAAGCTGCCTCCTATAACTTACAACGCTATATCCCACCATCGCTTTCTTTTTTTGTTTTGGTCTTCACTCACTCGGAATGTTGAGTGGCAATCTTGACCTTTACAAACCCTGAACGTTTTAAATGGAAACGGTTATGTAATTTTGTTCGAATTAGAAAAGATATTAATTGTCAAGCGTGATTCAGCGTTAACCTTAGGCTATCGCGTCCAATATTGAAGTTTTGCTTCTAAGTTTTTTATTATAATCGTCGAACATTCATTTTATAAGAAAATATTTAATAATTTGTCTATGAATAGAACATTAATTTATTTAAAATACATCGAACGTATCTGCATGTCACACACACGCAGATACGTTCGATGTATTTATATACACTACCATAGTGTAACGTACATAGTGTATTTATACTATTCATGATATACACTATACTTATCTAGAATACTTATAAAATCAGAAAACTTGTTTGGTTGAGTAAAAGTTTATAACAGGTGCGATAATTACATAGGTATTGAAAACTATTAATTCTTCTAGGATGTCGACATAGATGGAAATGTATGATACGTTGAGGAAATAATTAGAAGACGTGCTTCACAGAACACATATACTCCAAGGAGAAGAATTACAACTCCATACAAAAATAGTGTAGACTATGCGCCATCTGGTAATGCTTCCATAAACTAAAATGGCGGAGATGTAAATTGTACTCTGAGCGTATTTTCTTAGATGACTGAACTAAATAAAAATTAGCGAAAACTTTACTTGATAAAGTTAATGTTTCAACTATAAAGTTTTCGCTTATTTTTAATTAGTTCAGCGGATAACAAGGTAATGGAACTTGGAAAATTAATAAAACAAACAGAATTAGTGATATTTTTTTAAATTTTAAATCACGAGTTCTGGTTACAATTAAATGTGGTAACAACAATCCTTTCAAAAGTCACTGTCTCGATCCACAATTCTCAACCACACCGATGCGAGTTTCTTCAAGTGATCAGGAATAGCTCGTGCGAAACACAGAAAAGCTAAAAACAAATAGAAAAAATAATCGATGGCTATGAAGAAATTTTTTCGATTTGTAGTCATTGACCTTTAATCAAACAGGGTTGCTATATTATTGAATTCAATTAGTACTTTATTCGATTATTAATATCGATAACAAAATGTGTTATTTTTGTTGAAATTATTTATAAATATCTTTGTGTAATGAAGTAAAATATTTGATTATTGTCATTTTTATATGTAGTACCTAAATAATTATAATAAATTAACGAAATAAATGAAATTTCAGTATCAATAATCGATATCAGTACATCGATAAATAATATCAATAAATTATATTTTGTAATGACATCCCTGGTATTTTCTATCTTCTTTCTTTCTACATCTCTTGTTACTTTCATTTTGTTTCCATATAAAGTCTGCAATAGCTCCATACAAAGTTGACACCCTCTGACGTGCTTTCGCTAGCTTGTGTATTTCTCAACTGACAAATTTTTCGATATTCAAAAATATCATATCCACTATTATATTAAACGAGCAATGTTTGTATATATGTAATTGTATATACATATATTTGATTTCGCTTTCTCAAAAACGCCTCGAGCGATTTTGATGAAATTTACAATATAGGGGTTGAGGGAAGCGAAAAATCGATCTAGCTAGATCTCAATTCTGGGAAAAATCATTTTCTCCGTCTTTCACACACTTAAAACTTCTGAACTCTAAATTTCTAAACTTTTTCAATTTCGCAGCAGAGTTTACCTTCTCAACAGCACAGGGGCTGAGTTTAGATCTACTACGCCGAAGTGCGCGGGTTTGAATCCTGCAATGTGGTCAGACCTTTTTTTATTTTATTTTTAAAATTTTTAAGTAATATGTCAAGTTCAGTTCAGTGTAAGTTCAGTTTGCAACGAGTACCTATTAAAAACACATATCACTTTAATAATGTACTTATAATAAAGAACTTGAAAAATAATGACAAAAACATAGACTTCATAACTTCAGACAGGCTGTCCTAGGAAGTGAGGGTAGATGTGCGGGTGCTGTTTTTGCAATTTGCAACAGTTAACCTTCTCAATAGCACAGTGGCTAGAGTGTAGGTCTACCTTGCTGAAGTGTACGGGTTCGCATTCTGCAATGTAGTCAGAAGTTTTTTTTATAAAACACCGAGTAAAGCTCGGTCACCCAGGTACGTATTATTAAGTAGCAACATCCTGAAAATAATAGTGTTGCCATTTGTTTGATTGTGATTATATCAGTTAATCACGAATATTGACAATACCTAATATTAACTTTTAGTCCAGGCTTCCTTGAAATATATTTTAATGGTAGAAAGGTACGACTGGCCCGTTGACGCAGTGGCATATGCATCTGCTCTCCAAGCTAGGATCCCGGGTTCGATCCCCGGTCAGGTCAATTTAAGAAAAGAACTTTTCTAAATTGGCTTGGAGTCTGGGTGATAACGGAAACTCCCCCAGAGTTCGTTGTGTGGTACCCATAGTACAAGGTTACTGCTTAGTTTGGGGTCACACAATCTGTGTAATTGTCTGGAGTATTATTATTATTATTATGAAATAAATATAATTATAAGTGTTAAAGACCTTCATTGACGTGTATGAAATGTTAAATTAAAGTTCGATACAATGAGAGATGAAATTAACCCATATATGTGTGATGCAAAAGATACTTAGATTTTAATACATTTATTGGCAAAGCAAATTTAAATTCGCTTGTATAGTTACATATTATATTATAATATTCTATATTTGGTCTATAATGGCTTAGTTATCTAATTTGCATATAGATAACCAACTTAGCCAGAGTGTTAGCAGACGGAAATCTCAAAAGCACTCGCATACCTAGGCGAAAATGTGTGAGGAGAATGATGAGATTTGAGGAAGCGAAAGAGGTGTGTAAGGACCGTGACTCCTGGCGCTCCGTTCTCTCTAACTACCCCGTTGGGGATACACCGTGAAGATATAACCAACTTAAATTTAAAATTTAATATTCTTTTATCAACGTTAGTCGTTTTTGATTCATTACGTAATTATAATATATAACCTCTATTCAGTTTTGACCTTTCAAGTAATAGTAATAGAAATATACAGTCATTTCTAATCATTACTTACTTAATTTTTAGTCTTTTTGATGTCTTTTTTAGTACGTCGTTGATGCCATTTTATTGCAACTGAAGTACAGCTACTTCTATGTGTGTATATGATTACAGTACTATAAAAAATGCATGCGTGTGTATTGCAGAACACCCATAAGCAATTCACGATCCCTCGAGTTCAACAATCCAATGAAAAATTCATTAAATTGTCTTACGCTGACCCTTTAAGGGTTTCAAATTCGAATACATATGTCTGGATACGTATATCGATGTTGAAACTAAATATAGACCTCTGTTATTTATTCCGAGATACTACACGAGTTAATACTGATAATAGATAACATTTATAAAAATTTACTTAATGAATTTCTAATACTGACTTAATGACAGTTACAACCTAAGCCAATGACTTCAGAAGCACGAAATTTCACATAGAAGTTCATTATGTAATGCGAGTGAACACTAAGAAAGGATTTTTAATAGGAAACAAATAAAGATCAAAATAGGGGATGAAAATTTTTATTAATCGTTTTTGAAATTAGATAAGAAAATTGGTGTTTAGCTTTTTGTTTATCGCCGTAACCAAAGGGTAAAAAAGAGTGTATGAGCAAAGCAGGTTACCCAAAGACTTTAACGTTTGACAAAGTTCGATGGTTGCTGCCATGTCGTCGATGGGAAATCTCATTGGGCACACGCCTAGTAACAAAATAAAATCGTTAATTAGTTACGAAATATACTAGTTACGAAAAAAATCGACTTCGAAAAATATTTACTTAAATTAAGATAGAATGTTTGCACTAAATAGTCTTAAAGAATATTTGAGCGATTTTGTTAAATAATAACAAACTTATTTTAATAATATTGAACATTACATTTGAAATATGATAAAAATTTGGCTAACAAAAATAACTTCAAGAAAAAAATTCTTTTACCTCTGTTTTATTGAAGACTAGCTGTAACCTGCGACTTCGTCCGCGTGAATTTACGACGAAAATATACTTGTAGTAAATCTTATTGTAGGGATTATATACACTACATTGAATAATCACGTTATTGTCAAAGACGCACAATGTAGAGCTGAAAGCGACCAGTCATCATCGGACATAATATCGTGCTTGAATGACTGTGAAAGAAACACTGTATTTACTGGTGCAACTTTTGTGGTTTGTTGCTAAAGAAATAGGGATGTCGATCGAAAAATTTCCAAGATTCTATGCGACTTCTCGTCAAAAACTTATTCTTATTACATGTATTACATGTATTGTTTATTAAATATTTACAATTTTTTCCTCCTATGTAGGTACCTATGTATTTCTGAGATCAAAGTAGTTATTATTAAAGAAGGTATTTATCGTCGTCGATATGGTGACATATTATAAAGAAAAATGTAATTTTGCTTTTCCGTTTAGTTCCCTTTCCATGACGTACCTATCTAACATTTTTTACTCGTTTTCAATCCGTATCTGCAACTAACACAGAATCTAAAACCGATCGTCTAACTGACGATCTTGGTTAGAATACGTAATGTTCATAAAATACACAAAAGCTGGAGTGCTTGTCTCATTTGTTGAAACAAAAATGTCGTGAACTGTTAGTAAACTTTTCTTCATACATACGTATTATAGCCGTTAATGTTTATGACTGATATTCATCGACTAGATATATATTATATCGCGGATAGATCGTCATAGCCATTTTGCTCGCACAGAAGCTCAAGCAAACAAACAAAAATTTCAAAATATTTATATTATTATTGAAAAAATGCCACAAAGGCCTAAACTGTCAAATCTTTTTTAAACACTTTCTGTGTACACATTATTTGATACAGTTTTTGTAACGTAGATTTGTGTACAAAATATATTGTATACTGTAGCACCTTCGCACATATTTCTTTGGCGATCGACAGGAATGGCGACTCACAGACAGAAACTTCAATTTTATTTACTATATAACGTATGTTACGTAAATGTATAGATGTGTAGATTTCAAAAAATAAATATACGAACGCACAGACAATTTCTGTAAATATTTGTTTTGGAATCGGAAAAGCCTAAAATGCCTAATTCAATCACTTTTTCAAAATTATCTCCAATGTACAGATAAAATTTCGTTGTTATTTTAATTTGACATGGGTAGATGTTTCAGCTTTATCTGCATTGTTTGTTTATGTTATTAAATGTAGGTTAACGAATTAACCACTATAAGTTAAACCCACTTCAGGCGCCGCGCCGCTCAGCTAAAGAGAGCTCATTTCAGATCTTAGCTTCCAGACAGCAGATTACGATAGATAACGAACGTACTTTAATGTGCAAGCCTGACTTAAATTAACGCAACTGAGAAAACTATTTTAGATACATATATATTTTTGTATGTATATTTAGAGATTTACTTTAAGTTTCAGAGATTTTCAATTTACGCAGGAACCCTAAACACTTCCTGGATAAAAAGTAATCTAGATTATTCTTTGGAAAATCTTCTATCTTCCAGTGGAATATTCGCCGAAATCGGTTCAGCCGTTTCGAAGATTAGCCTGGTCAAACAAACAGACAGACAGTCAGCCAGAAATGTTAAAAACGCGTGTTTGGGTCTGGGTTACGTGTAGAAATTCATTTAAGCCTATGAAAAAGCCTTTATTTCGAAATCACAGACAGACACTTATATTTTATTTATATGTATAGATATAGATTTATTAATCTTAAAGAATAATTAAACTGAGAATATTTTCGGACATATTATAATAACAATATTTATTTAAATAGCTTGTTACTTGGTGATCTGGTGAAGCTGTTTGCCTTTTGTACTATTGGCACAAGACAGCATGTGGCAGGTGCTACAAATGGTAGCCAATTACAATAATAAAAGTAGCCAGTTAAAATCATTGCCTACAAAAGTGCCTATCTTTGGCAAGTCTAAAGAATTCTGAGAAAGCGCAGACACGTAGACAACCCGCTAATAAAATTTTCTTTTCACAAAGAAATCCTAAAAAAAGCAACGACTTCTCACCTGAAATTGTACAACTAGCGAGGGTAGTCCTTTGATTTACGGCAGAAGTCTGTTTTTATTAGACAGTCTGTTTCTCTTTACTTTTATAAAAAATCAAGGTTTTCTTTTCTTTAGTGTGAACTGGTATTTGTTGTAAACGTGGCGAATAAGATGCACTAATATTGCACGATAATTATCAAGAAACTGAAGTGGACATTTTTACCAAACTGTATACGGAACTATCACACGCATCACAGAGCCATTCTTGACTTTTATACTTTCGTTCCTTATTTCGAGTAATATTTTTGCGTCCAGACAACGAATTAAGCAGTGACGAGAAATGCAGCGTAAATCTTCTTAACGGGGGTGCTAAAATAAGAATGATTTTTTTGCAATATAATTATAGCTACAACATAAGAGTGCAGATGTAACCAGAATAGCAAAGGTCAAAAGATAATCCGATTATTTTAACGTGGACTGCAGAGACCGTTAAAGCCATTGTGCGGTGTCCGGATATCCGTAAATAAACAACGCAAACGGTGTTGGAAAACGCTCTCTGTTGCAATAATAAAATCGGTCAAGTACGAGTTCGACTCGCGCACACAGGGTTCCATACTACATTTACAAAATAGTTTTCTGAATTTGATTTCTGAAAATCCATGAAACCTATAAGGATTTACATTATACCTATATTCCTTGTAACTTTTTTTTGACGCAAGCGGGGCCCAACAAGCTAGCGGATCATCTGATGGAAAGTGATCATCGGCGCCCATGGACACCCGCAACGTCCGGGCAATCACGAGTGCGTTGACGGTCTTTAGGAAAGGAGGGGAGGGGGGAGAGATGGGCCACCGGCACTCTCACTTATCGAACGAAACACAACAGCAATATATGCTGTTATTTCACGCTGTTATTCTATGGGAGGGTGGAATTTCACCAAGCGACCAAATTCGTGCTGCAATGTAGTATGGCTCTGCCACACGATTACGTATTAACATATACATTGCTATGCTAATGACAGCACTGGGGACCCTTCGTTCCTTAATACCCTTACCGTTAATAAAATACCCTTCGTTCTGTTGTGGAAGAAAGTCACGACAAATTTGTGTCTAAAATAAAGAGCACTGTGGTCAGAGTCTCCGATTGGGGACGACGGAACTTCAAGTAAAACTTTAGCTCCCCTGAAACCGTTAAAATTAAGAACTCTCAGTTATATAGACGAGGAAAGGAGGTGGCAAATGGTCAAGTCGACTTCGAGTACTATGAATATATATTGATTGACAATACGGTCTTCGCCATCATCGTTTTACGGGTGTTTTCTACTGTAACTCACTCACTGATGGGCTCTTGCCGTTGAGAGCCAGAGTGAGGCGTTGACAGTCGACTTAGACATGGCGAAGGTCTTCGATCGGGTTTGGCACTGGAGTATTCTTTCGAAGATGCCATCGTATCGACTACCCGACGGTTCGTGTACACGAATCAACAGTTTTTTATCCGATAGATGTATCAGAATAGTAGTAGATTGTAGTTGCTTTGATGACATGAGTATGTCTCCGACGCTGTTTCTGCTGCGTGTCAATAGTATGTTGTGTATTAACGATATACGAATGCGAATGAAAGCACTGGGGACGCTTATTCCACAAGTAGAATAACCCTTCGGTCTATTGTGGAAGAAAGGCGGTCTGGTCAGTCTCCAATTGAGGGCGATGGAACTTAGTCCAGTTTAATTAATCCCACCAAGACACAAGTTACACCGCTAAAAAAACCTCATTTGCTGGACTTTATTGTTCAATACACGTTCCTTACCATCTCTGAGAGTATCGGGATCCTCAGTGTCGACATCTCACGCGACCTTCAATATCGAAGTTATTTGGAAGACAAAGTCAGGCTGGCGTCCAAAAAGCTTGGTGTACTCATCAAGGCGACGTGGTACTTCACTTCGGAGCAGAGGCTACTATTGTCGCAAGTTGCAAGTTCGGCCCTATATGGAGTACTACTGTCACTTATGGGTGAAAGCACCTGCATAGGAGCTTGCTCCTTTTGTCTCGGTTTAAAGGCGAACTGTGGGAGTTGTCGACGATCCCAGGCTTACAAGCGGTCACTAAAACTTAAATTTGAGAAGAAACTTCCTCTCCTTGAGATATTCTACCGCTCGTATAATGGGCTGCGTTCAGAGGAGACCTGAACAACGTACCGCTCGCCCCCGGCAGGGAATTTATCCTCACACTTTGGAACCGAAATGGTCGCGTAAGGTTCGGTTTCAAAGAAGCTTTCTCCCCCGAACATTGAGGTTGTGGAATGAGCTCCCTGTCGAGGTTTTCCCGAAACACTACAGCATGAGATTCTTCAAGAAGGGCGTGAAAAGATTTTTACAGAGTCGGCAAAGCGGAAGTGGTACTCCTGGTGTAGCAGGCGGTAACCGCGTGACATCGGGCGGGCCCTACGCTTGTTTTTTAACTTTGTGGTATAAAAGAAAATTAAAAAGTTATTTCTGTACAGGTGAATTAGATATCATTCTACAAAGTCATGTGGGTGGTTCATATCAATACACATAATAATGCTGTACCGAGTATAAGTAAATTAAACAATTTTCTTGTGGTGCAATTGTTTGCAACCGTAAATGAAATTAGTATTGTTAATTACTATTACTTGTGCTTGTGTGTACGCGCATCATTGTATTCTGATACTTGGAGACATTGTCTTTTTAAGCACAGTTTTTTTAATTAACATTTCATGATTTTTAGGAGCTCAAATTGTTGTGGTTTTAAATGTTGATTTGCAAAATTACCATGTACAATTATTATTAGTCAACAATCCAGGGACATAATGTAGTAAAAAAGCATAATGTTTGAGGGAGTACAATTGTATAACGCATTGCCCGAAGTAATTAAGAATTCCGGAACTTTAGCCACGTTTAAAAACCAACTTAGAAGCATTTAAAGAAATCAGACGAGTACCATTAGTTGGATATGTTTCGATTTTACGTCTGCCAATGTCATTACTGGTAAAATGTTTAAATTATATTGTAAATTAAATTTCTCGATTAAGTAAAATATTATGTCCTAATGAGAAATAAATATGTTTAATCCGAATTAACTATAATCATGAGATGAGATACCCATTTCAATTTGTCGAATGTTTTAGATTTCAGTCTGTTAAAATTTTATCTATTGTAAAATATAACGATTGACGAGACATATCCACTATGTCTAAATTTGGGCGTTACACAGGTTCTGACAAAATGGTCTATTATCTGCAACAGATCAACGGATCAACAAAGTTATGAGGATTCTTATTATTCTTTTTACGGTATGCAACCCTAAAAAGCAGAGTTTACAAAAGTAGGCACATATTTCAAGAATTATATAATTTTAATTTCATAATAGTTGCTATTTAAGTTGCTAGTTTAGTTGCTATTTTCAAGGCAAAAAAGTTTTGTAGTTTGTGATATCTTTATCAAACGCCTTCCTTGACAATATTTCACAAAGCAGTTGAGACTGATGTTTCAGCAGATAACTAGTTGGGTAGTAATTAAGATTACTTTTTCTGATCATTTTACTACCAGACTTTCAACAGTTTGTCAGTAGTGAGTAGTGACAGGTAGGATCCATAATTTAAGTATAGATGGTTAGATTCGGATGCATATATGTCCGTAGACCAGCATCCCTTGAGTTACGAATGGATGTACGTCAATGTCGATCAACATGTACGTATTTTTTGATAAGAGTTGTTTACGCACGGAGTGAAATAGAATGGTATTATTATGGTATAAATGATAGGGTGACACTCGTCAGGTGCTACAGTATTCTGTGGTCGGGAGCTATAATAACTACATACGTACAGTCTGTGAGCATGCAGAACTATATATAGGTCAGTGGAAGATGTACATCGTCAGGAATAAAAAGTACTCTGTGGTCCCGACCACTGTTATAATAAAGTACCTTGCCATACAGCACTTAACCTATAGAGTAGAAGTGTCATTTATTTTATTAGAAAAGTTACTTGCGCTCCGATTGGTCAGCCCAGAATCAAAGAATACCTGTGTACACGTGTGTATAAATACACTGAGAAAAAGTATAGAGGTTGCACGAAGGTGAAAGTGAAATGCATAGATACACGTAATCGAGCATTTGCATTGAGCTCTGTTTAACTTGACCCGTGATAAAATGAATATAAATTTGAAAATTGTATGTAATTACTGTTACATACCGACGAAATTTAACTTGACCCGTGATAAAATGAATATTAATTTGAAAATTGTATGTAATTACTGTTACATACCGACGAAATGAGATTGTGTTCGTTTTATAGATTGATTTTATGCTGTTTTTGCAACACCACCGAATAGAACAGTAAGTCATTATGTAGGTATTTAAATATCTGTCGGAATACATAAAAATGTACACACCGGTTCAGTATTGGTTATGTACTGCTTAATGCGAGCGAGAGTTGATATTTATTAGTGTCAAAAACTGAGCAGTGGTGAGCACGATGTTCCGACATTTCGACTATGGGTATGACTACCCGCCTTGTACTATCAAATATGGTATATTCGTTATATATACGGAATTAGATTGTAGTTCCACGGAACTGAATGTACATCGTCAAGAGTAAGTGTTATGTGGTCTGGAGTTATAATACAGCACTCTGTTTGGATCCTTACAGGCTGTGGACACGTTGCGCGGATGTAGTTTCGCGGGGCTGAATGATATTCTTTAAAATGTCAAACATCTCAGTCTCTAATTTTAAAAGACACATATTCGGAGGTACATCTAACTCTGGTATCTGCGGACATGTATGGGTTGTGATCTATCTCATACTTTTACTTACACTTGTTTCATTGCACTCTATCGGATACTGATTTGTATAAGGATAATAACATATATCGGTGACGGATTGTGTTCATGAATATCCATCCGCCCCGTTCTACCCATCTCTACTTGTAAGACTAATATAGGAAAAATTCAGATTAAATACAATTTAGAAACACTAGTTTTTGTTGTGAAAAATTGTACTACGATAGAGCAGACCATACGCACTTTCGTTTTCCTCGGGGTCGCATGGATGGACGAACGGAGTCCCCACTCCGATCGGCCGCGACCCCGAAGGACTCTTTAGTCGCCTCTTATGGTACTACAGCCGGGAAACACCGTCGCCTTATTCTCCGGCTCGGGTTACAGGGCTGATGTTCTTTTACCCTAAGCTTGTCGGGAAGTGATAGCTTAAGCGACAATGCCACTTAAATTGTACTTTCGTCAAGTTTTTGTTTTTCTGTACGTATATTGGTTTAATAAAGTGCTTAATAATTTTATTGTTCTGTAAAATTCTTTAAAATATATTAATTACGTGTGGTAGAGCCATGCTGCATTGCAGCATAAATTGGGCCGGCTCGCCCGGTGAAATATCACCCTCTCACAGAATATCGGCGTGAAATAACAGCGTCCATTGCTGTTGTGTTTTGTTCGGTGAGTGAGAGTACCGGTGGCCCGTCCCCCTCTCTCTCTCCTTTCCCTCTTTCCCTAAAGGCCGGCAACGCATCCATGATGCCCCGGACATCGCGGGTGTCCATGGGCGGAGGTGATCACTTTCCACCAGGTGACTCGCTTGTTCGTTTGATCCCTCTTACATAGAAAAAAATAAATATAATCTTACAATAATGTTTCTTGTTAATAAAATGTTTCATTTATTTTAATAAAATATTAAAACGGTTTTTGATGTAAATTGCTGACCATGAGAACATTTTCCAATAAATTATATTTCATAGGGGGGTCAACTGAGGAAGCGTGCTCGTCGCGACCCCTGCCAGCCCTTTTCAGGGCTGCAATTCCTCTTCTGTGCATACCATGCGGGACAACGGCAATTATAATGTTAGGGCGTCCCCCGGAAGCGACGTACACCGGTCTGTCCCCGCTGGTGTGTGCAGAGTGCAGTTCGGCGTTGGGGACCGCCACCCAACACGCTGTGCACCTAGCGGCGGGAAGTGGAGGGAGGAGTGCAGAGTAGCTGCGTGGAATGTGAGAGGTGGGATTGAGGAGAAGATGAATGAAGTGATTGATATTATGGAAGAGAAAAGATTGGATGTGCTATGTTTGAGTGAAACCAAGCGAGGCGGCAGTGAAATTGCCGACTTGCCCGGAGGAGGCATCGCTTTGTGGTCAGGGGTACCACAAGGAGATAGGGGATGTCAAGGGGTAGGCGTTTTACTGTCCTCTCGTATGGTTAATTGTATGACTGAGTATGAATGTATAAATCCCAGACTGCTCTGGGTACGCCTCAAGATTGGGTTGACAAGAATTTTTGTTTTGGCAGTATATGCCCCAGTGTCCTCTGTCGGTTTGGCTGAACTAGAGCAGTTCTGGGAAAATGTTAGAGAAGTTCTAGCGACGGTTGAAGAGAACGAAAGAATTGTTGTGTGTGGAGACATGAATGGATGGGTCGGGACAGCTCGAACAGGATTTGAGTCTGTCCTAGGCAAATATGGAGATAAGAGAGTAAATGATGCTGGTAAGATTGTGCTAGGACTGTGTATGGAAAAGGATCTTTATGTGGCTAATACCATGTTTGGGCACAAAAGGATCCATCAGTACACGTGGGAAAGAAAGGGTGCGAGAAGTATGATTGATTTATTCCTGGTGGATAGCAGACTTAAGAAGCAGGTAATGGACACAAGAGCGTATAGAGGAGCCGATCTCGGGACAGACCACTTTCTGGTGATAACCAGAATAAGGGGTCTGTTCGCAGCATGGCGACATCGCGTAGTGTCCAAACCTGCAGCGGTTAGCCGCATTAAAAGCTGGAAACTGCAGGATGCGACCACCAGGAATGAATATGAAAGGGTATTATCCAGTAAGCTTGATGATAGATTGAAAGTGTTGAGCGAGGATGTTGAAGAATGCTGGCAGAACCTTAGAGATAGTATGGTTGAGGCTGCGAAAGAAGTGTGTGGAATGAATAAGATTGGGAACCGCAAAAAGCGTGATGTGTGGTGGGATGATGAGGTGAAAGTGGCTGTGTATAAGAAAAAGAAAGCATGGCGAGACTACCTTGCTACTAATGACTGTGGTATGAAAAATTTGATGAAAGACAGGTATAAGCTGCAGAAAGCAGAAACGAAGGCACTAGTGAAAGAGAAGCGTGAAAGGTGTAGGGTGTTAGATGAAAACAAGATGTCGGACAACTTCGAGGAAAATTCCAAATTATTTTGGAAAGAAGTACGTAAAATCCAAAGTGGTCCGGCACCTTGCAGAATGAATAAAGTGCGTTCGAAAGAAAACAACCTGCTTACAAATAAAAAGGATGTTCTGCAGCGATGGAGTGAATACTATGGAGAACTGTATGAGAGTGGCGACTCCGTCTCTGATACTGAGAGCGATTCTAATGAATTGCCACACTCAGGCCAGGGACTGGAGGATGCCATTAGTATGAAAGAGATTGAGAAAGTGATAAGAAGTTTGAAATGTGGAAAGGCTGCGGGAATTGATGAGGTGACTGCTGAGATGATCAAGTATGGTGGTCCTAGGGTCTGGGATGCCTTCTGTGCACTCTGCAACCTTTGTTGGCAGAAGGGGGAGGTTCCAGAGGACTGGCGCACGGCAGTCATAGTACCTCTATATAAAGGGAAAGGTTCCTACCTAGACTGTGCGTGTTATAGGGCCATCAGCTTGGTCAGCTTAGCGAGTAAAGTCTATACTAAAGTATTGACTGAACGTATGAAAGGCGTTTCAGAAAGATATTTGTGGGAGGCGCAAGGTGGATTCAGGAACGGTAGGGGTTGTATGGATCAGATTTTCTCGCTTCGCGTTATCGTGGGAAGGTTTCTGGCTTTAGGTCAGAAAGTTTTCTGCGCTTTCGTGGATCTAGAGAAAGCATTCGATAGAGTAGTGCGGAAGAAATTGTGGAGTCTTCTGCCTGAATATGGCGTGGAGGGCTCCTTACTGCAGGCTGTGAGGTCATTATATCGAGACCACAGAGCCTGTGTAAGGATAGACGGTGACATGTCGCCCTGGTTTGAAGTCTGTTCTGGTGTCAGACAGGGCTGCGTGATGTCTGCCTGGCTATTCGTGCTGTATTTGGACAGTTGCCTCCAGAGATTGAAAGGTAATATGAGTGGTATGGGATGTGGTGACACAATGGTAAACTGCCTATTGTACGCTGACGATGCTGTGCTAATAGCACCATCAGAAGCAAAGTTGCAGACACTAGTCACGTGTATGAAAAAAGATTGTGAAGTAAAAGGATTGAAAATGAATGTGAACAAAACTAAGGTTCTGGTGTTTGAAAGAGAAGCGGTACAAACGAAATGTGTGATTAGTGTAAATGGAAAATGTCTAGAACAGGTGAATGAAATTGTGTACCTGGGGAGTGCGTTTTCGAGGGATGGAAGATGTGAGTTGGATGTGGAGAGACGGGTAGCAGCTGGCAATAAAGTGAACGGTGCTCTGTCCGCATTAGTGGGTAGTGTGAATATATCTAACACTGCTAAAATGGCCATTCACAATGCGGTGTTGGTGCCAACTTTGTTGTACGGCAGTGAGGCCTGGATATGCCCGAAATCGAGTGAAAGTATGATAAATGCTGTGGAGATGCGGTCTCTCAGAAATATGTGCGGTGTCACGCTTGCGGACAGGATAAGCAATGACGAGATACGCAGTATGACAGGGTTGCACAACAGTGTTATTGTAAAAATGAAGAAAGGAATGCTTAGATGGTTCGGGCACATGGAAAGAATGAGTGATGAAAGACTGACGAAGAAAATATACAGAGCGAAAGTGAGTGGTAAAAGAAGCCAAGGAAGACCAAGGCTGACTTATGAAGATCAAATAGCCAGAGTGTTAGCAGACGGAAATGTCAAAAGCACTCGCATACCTAGGCGAAAATGTGTGAGGAGAATGATGAGATTTGAGGAAGCGAAAGAGGTGTGTAAGGACCGCGACTCCTGGCGCTCCGTCCTCTCTGGCTACCCCGTTGGGGATACAGCGTGAAGTTATGTTATGTTATGTTATATTTCATATAAACATTGCCTTGTTTTGTAATACTTATAACACACGTTTTGTCTAAAAAGTCTCAAAAAGATTGTGTATTTTTGGCAAATTGGATTGAAACAGTATATTTATTTATTTTGTTACGTAATTATGGTTATACTAACACAAAAATATTGTGTCCTTGTTAGGGCATCTTGTATTCTAGGAATAGGTATATATATATATAGACTGACTGGAAATGGATATATGTAATAATTCGTTAATTCCGCTTTTTTCATTGTAAGAACGTATCTATGAATATATTGATTTATATATTGTCTTTCATCAATGAGATGACGCTTCTGGACATTTCTAAATTAGTGCTAATTAATATAACCTTCTAAAGTAGGTTAACTTGAACAAAAATAATTTGATTTACCATAAACATACCTAAATTTATTTATTACTTTTGGAAGCATTTATCGTACATCTTATAAACTAGTATTTATTTTTATTATAAAATGGTAATATTACGCGTGGATGTTCTTCTTTAACATTTATTCCGATATATTTGAAATTGATTGAAGATTTTTTTATTGAGTATAACATCTTAAGATGTCACCTCAAATGGATCGAAGTAAGGTTTGTGAATAATGGGTTTGATCTCAATATAACCTTTAGCCCTTTGTGACCGTCCTCTGGTATAACTTTCTCAGAATTATAGCACATTTTACATACTCGTACATGCGGTTATTTATGAGTATTAATCGCAATTGAATATTTCATATAAGTATAATATGACAATATTATACATACATAACTTCACGCTGTATCCCTAACGGGGCAGTCAGAGTATACTTCAATATTATACTTATTTAATAACTAATTTCTTCATTTAGTAAAAAGTTTTTTCGCTTTTTGTTATTGATTACCATAATTTTGGCCACAGTGTTTTTTGATGTAGATAAGCAAGAAGGAGATCAATAATAACCTACTCTAGATTTGAAAATGCGCGATTTAAAATACCAAAAATAAATGGGGAAAGAACGATGGATTCTTTGTTTACATTTGTCATTGTTACATTCAAGAGATGTTTTATACATTTTTAAGGTACTGAATTTTAAAAAGAAAAATGGAATCCTTATAAGACTATCCATGCGTTCGTATGTCTTTCGTTACATCCAATTTTTTCAGATAATAATACCTCAGAAATTTGTTTTCAAGCAAGAGCCCCGGTTTCGATACGCGGTGAGGTAAGAAAATTAACTTTTATAAATTGATTTGGGGTCCGGGTGTCATTTGGGGTCATTTACTTAAACGTGAAAGTTATCAGTGTCACATTTGGTTAATCCATATAATATATTGTACTGGTTAAAGTTTGAAAGTATCAATACGAGGATTAAAGAAGGAGCAATGAATTCAACCATTTTCTCACTTTGTCTCCGAAAGCGCTGGATCTAGTTTTAAAAATTGTAGGAAGCGTAAAGCCTGGTACTTGAAGTGTACAGGAAAAATGTAAAACTCCGTCTTATAAATTTGTATTTAGTTTACATTTGTAAATATCGTGCTTGACCGTTTTTTTTCATTAAACGAATTCAATGACTCAATTTATTTATTTCTCGTTTCAAATCTTATGAGATTTTTCAATGACTTCCGTATTAAATTTTTCGCGCATATCTAATCATTACAATAAAAAATAAATACAGTAATTACTTACTTCTATCTTCAAATTCGGATACTGCAGTGATATTGTCTATTTGAGGATCTGTTGATTTTAAATTAATATCGTGGGTCGTGGTCGGATCGTGGTAGGTATCTCGGGTAGAGATTTTATATTTGAACTGTAGATTTTAACTTCACAGTTTCAAACGTACGGCCTATCTTTCGAATTGATAAACTAGGCCACAAATTTTCGCCAACTATAGAACCTTGAAATCCACTTCCTTGGATGGCACTTGACGCGTAAGTAAATACAAAACTATTGTGTTATTGTCAAATCAATGATGTACATCTCGTAAATAATTCTGAGGTGTATTTATTAAAAAACTTTATTAGTGCAATTTCTAAGCTCAAAGATGTCAGTCTTATAACAGTTTAGCTATACCACATGACAATTTGTATTCGTGTAGAGATTATTGTTATCGGTTGTACTAATACATCTTATATAATTTTGGGTGTACACATATTATTACTACAATATTAGATGTGTACATTAATAGACGTAGAAACAGTGTGCTTACAAAATATTATTAAGCAATAAAATATTAAATGAACATCCAAGATCGCGTCTACCCAACTCCGTTTAGTACGCGTATGCGTGCTCTCCGAAAAAAAGGAAGGTTTAAATATATAATACGATCCATTCGTACGAACTTGCAGGAATAGAGTATTGGCTGTAGGTGGTAAAAACACAAGTTTAATTAGATTGGAATGAGGAGGTCCGGGTTAGTACTATTTCTTTTTTAACATTTAAACCATTTATTCTGATATGGAACTGCTGTTCTGAGAAAAATTACAGGTACATATGTTATTAAAATTTATATTAGTATTATCACAATATATTTTTAAATTGGGCTGCTTTTAGGGATTAGTGCTTTAAAAAGCATAATGGGTACGCGTAAAGCATTTACGCGTTGTTGACATGGTATTATGAGATTTAAGGGAGGCGAAATATACCTAAAGACCACGACGCTTGACCACAATATAAATATAACAGTAGGATGTCTTCATAGAAAACTAGCGTACGGGGTTTGTAAGTTTGCGCGCTAATATGCACGCACTGTGGCACGCACATAACGGCTATATTTTGGATGAATATGGGTAATTAATTGTAGCGCCAGTTGGTGTTGCACGCGACGCAAACATCCGGCCGCCTCCGTTGGTCTTTAATTCGTTCTTCACATCATCGCAAATATGAAAATGTCTAAATCGCATAAACGAACGTATTATCATGTGGTGTCAGCGACATACATTAGATTTCACGGTACACTAAGAACAATGAAAGATGTCACTACCAGTATCGGCAGAATGTGAACATAAAGTAATTCTTTTGTAATTGCAAATGTATCCAAAAATATAGTTTGTATTGCTATTTAGAACTGAATACTTTTAGATTTACGCACATTCTATGTGTTAATTTCAATTATAAAAATGAAAAACCTTAATTAATCTGTGGTATTATAATGTCCTTAGATACCTAAACAATTTTAGTCATTCGAATGCAGAGTTATCATTGTTCAACATAACTACAAGAAATTAAATTTAACAAACACGGAAAACTTATCCGTGTGCATTGTTTTTTATTATTACGATTATTACTAAATGTATAACTAACCAAGATGCTCTCTGCATTTTACACCCAACTTAACAATCCGTATCCTGCCGAGAGTAGGCAATTCCGTTACGCATAAAGCGGGAGTCGCCCTTCTTTTCTACATATTCTTTGACTTGGCGCTCCGTTCTCATCACAGACAAATTAGCCTAAAGACAGGAAATGAAAGGGCACCGTTTTCTGCCATCGATGCGCACAAACGCTCATATAACTTCAAACACAAACGCGCGTTCCTTTAGTATTAACCAGAAAGCAGATCCGTGACCTGTGTCTAATTGTTTTAAAAAATATGGTATAAATTACGTAAACAATGTGGTAGTGACAGTCGTAAAAATAGTTTCAAAAAGGATAACATCACGTTTCATCGGTATGTATAAAATTAATAATAAAAATTTATATCAAAAAAATGCAGAGCTCTCACTATACTGGTCGCTGGTAGCTTTGAGACAGCGTTTGTCCTTGTCTAGCAAGCTATAATTACATGTTGAATCCTCACTCTTGCAAGATGGCACGTGTAAGTAGGGACGCGAAAAAACGTATCGATATATCAATACATTTTCCATTAATTTTGAGAATTTATAACGACTACCACTCTTTGAAATTATAAACCTAGTTCCATCCATACTATATAATAACATAATATATAATATATATAACATATAATTATAGAATATAACATATTAATATATAATAAATATATAATTATATAATATTATATAATTGTATAATGCATATCCATACTGTCCATATCCATACTGATATTATAAATGCGAGTCTCTCTGTCTGTCTGTCTGTTTGTCTGTCTGCTTGATTTTCACGGCTAAACCGCCGCACCGATTTTAATAAAATTTAGCATGGACATAGTTTGACACCAGGGGGTGAACATAAGCTACTTTATTTTTCAAAAATCTACCCCTAAAGGGGTGAAAAGGGGATGAAACTATGGGAAATTTTTAACCACTGAACGGATTAAGATGTAATTTGGTGCAGAGATACAACTTTTCTATTAAAAAAACACAGTTATCATTAAAAAGATGTCACCATTCTTTTTTCAACCGACGAAAAAATGATGGAGGTTATCTAGTCGGTGCAAAATTTTTTTTTGTATACGACCATGCGTAGCTTTTTACAGAGTAGTCTGATTTTGATGATTCTCTTTTATTGGATAGAGTATATCTCGAGTTTTGGGTTCAATTTAATTCCGAAAAAATCGAAGAATACAATTTAACCGACTTAAAAAAAAACACTCAAAAGTACAAAATAACTATTCTTTACTAATCGAAACTCAAATACAAAAAAAAATACTTTATACATACGATACAAATACCTACATAATTAAATTCGACAGTTACTGAAATCGATGCAAGTCTTCCAAATTAATAGATTTTCTGTTGTGGCACATTAATTTGGAACCCACTTTAATAACCGTCAAATTTAATTATGTACATACATACATACAATCTTCACACTATATTCCTAACGGGGTAGTCAGAGGGACGGAGCACCAAGCGTCGCGGTCCTTACATACTTCTGTCGCTTCTTCAGATCTCGTCATTCTCCTCACACATTTTTGCCTAGGTATGCGAGTGCTTTTGACATTTCCGTTGGCTAACACTAGCAAATTTAATTATATACGTATTTATATCGCATGTATGAAGTATTATTTTTATGTTTGAGTTGTAATTAGTAAAGGATAGTTATTTTATTCTTTTCAGTGTTTTCTTCTAGTAGGTTTAAATTTTTTCTTAATTTTTTTTATTTCTCCCATTTGAGTGACCTTGGTCTAAATAAATATATAGGATGGGTCTACCTACAACTAACTACTTTTCTAATTATAGAACGAAATGATATAAAAATGTATCATCAATATAAATAAAGCTTATAATTAGTAATTATTATTTCGTGTATCTTCAAAGGCCAAGCTCAATACCAGTGCAATTTAAATGTGACCATCTCGGAATATATCAAACAAAAAAAAAATTTTTAATCACACAATTGATGACACATATGGTACACAATTGATGAGGTTATCAGTGAACATACATAAAAAAACATACAGACGCACATAGAATCTACCTCTTTTTAAAGTTGGTTAAAAAAATACATACAGACGAAAAGGTTGGGTGATTCTACCACCAAAGCCTTTCAGTTTCGTTTTTTGTTAATTTAATTTTTTGTTAAAAAGTTTTACATTAGGAGAAACACCTATCCAAACGAATTTGATTTGCATTTCTATTCCAAATTTTTTATTTTTTTGTTTCGAAATAAAGAATCTTGTTTTGATTATATACACATATTTTATTATTTCTATTTTTAAAATAAGCTTATGAAAATAATTCTTGTATTAATCGATATCTACAATATCTACGAGTACATCACTATTTCGTTTAGTACGTGACGTTACCTTGCCGCCCGCTTACGTCTCATTCCTCTAACCTTGACAGAATAGTTCGCTTAGAAATTCGTAAACATTTCAGGTCTCTAGGGTAGTTTGTCTGTGGTTCTCATTGACTACGCCGTTAGGCATATGGCGTGAGGTTATATTAGTATGTATTTATGCGTTCATCTGTGTATTCATTTGTCGTCTGTTACAAGCAATTCAATACATAGACATAAACACATATTTATTTGCAACTTTTACAAAGCGTCTAATTAAAAAATTAAAATGAATAACTATAATTAAATAATATTAGTAAAATCACCTACTATTAAGTTGCAAAAATGTCATAGCTCAACATTAAGCGGCGCTAGTTTTCGGCTAGACCCTTTGGACAACAACATTGACAGTACATATAATGTATTACAATAGATTGCAGACGTGACCAAATATATAGTAATGAAAGTGAAAAATAATTGGTCGAAACTGATTATTAAGTTACAATAATGTTACTTATCATTTGGTAAAGAATAGCACATAGCACATCAGATTACATTACAAACTATAAATTCAATCAAAACATAAAGAAATACAGGCTTTACAGGCTTGTAATATCAACTAAATAATATATGCCAGCAGTTTACTTACAATTTAATTATTTGAAACTCTTAAAATTACTAACATTTAAAGTAATATTATTAAAATTTTAAAGAAACTTAAAATGCAACATTTAAAGTATAAGTAATATTGTTAAAATCAGCTTGCTGATTTCTCATCAATTTGACTTGCCCAAAGCCTTTGGGCTTTTGGACGTAGTGAAAAATAATTGGTAGAATAATTAAGGAAGTTAACTGCAACGGCATGTACAGTTTCAGAAATAAAGCTATTTGAATTGAATATTGTTAAAATATTGTTAAGATTTTAAGTTTTGAAAAGGCGAAAGAAGTATGTAAGGACCGCAATGTCTGACGCTGCATTTTGAGCACCCCATTAGGCTATGCTATGTTAAAACATCTTCCATAAATATGTAATAATATTTATAAATAATGATGAATTAAAAGCCATTCGTTTGTTCCGATGGACACACAAATAACCAATAACAAATCGTTTATTATTTTATACAGTGTATTGGAAAAAAACTGTAGTTCAGTTTTCTATCGAATTCAGTATTTATTTATTGTTTATTTTGTTCTGTTTGATACACGACGTATCGAAAGGACATATTTATTGAGTGTTATTTTATTTTGTTGTATATTAAATTGAGTGTTACTTTATTTTGTTGTATATTAAATGCTATATTACTTCCATGCTTGCCGGTGAGTGAAAAAAACATGATGTCTCAGCTCCTTGTCTTTCACTGCGGATCGTGAACATCGGCCTAGGTCTAGTGATTATATTATTTTTAGAGTAAGGGAACATGTATGCAATCCTTTACCCGAAAACAACGCTACGATGATCCCCATTCATCTCATAAGGCCCTAGAGGGGCCTTCGAGGTCGCGTCCGAGAGCGTGAGGGCTGTAGTCGTCCATCCATGCGACCCCGAGCAGAACGACAGCGCGTGGAAACGCAAGGGTGCAGGAAGGGCTCTGTAACTGTTCCTCTGAGATTGCTTCTGGTTGATTCAAGAAGGGCTTTGCTGCGTTCTATAGGAGATCACAGAGCCCTACGATAATCAGCCGAGGACGATAATAATCTAGTTTCAGCATTAGGCATTGGAATAGATATTTAGGTTTTGCGCCATATTGTTCTTTCTACTCGTTTGGAAAAAGGACGTAACGTTATAAGTAAATGGTACGTAAAAAAATATAAGTAATAAAATTTCAACAAATATATTTCTATAGATTATTATAGAAAAAATGAAATTTTTGAAACTTGAAATTCCATTTCAGAAATAGAAATTTTAGCTAATTGGAAGGATTAAAAAAAAAATTAGATTAACCAGATTACTGACATCGCTAGTCTTAAGAAGATTTTCGTTTCAAACGTTCAGTCGTGTAGTGATTTGCACTTTAGGCCAATTATCTAGATCGTTTACTGAAGTTTCTTTGCCGTTCCACAAAAGGAAATCGTATGAATACTGAAATATAATGAGTTTACTGGCTTGTCGGGCGAACTTCCTATTAAGGACATCATCACAGTTGAAAATATGTATGAAACTTATTTTCAGGGAACGACAAAGATCCGGAAGCAATTTTGATGAATTGACCTTTATACGGTATGTCGTAAATGTTAAACATGTACTGGTGACATTAAATATACATTCGTTCATTTATATGACACTGACACATTCTTTGTTATGTGTAGACCTTTAATAGCTGCATTAGGCTTTGGTACTATTTACACAACTCAATCTTACACAATCTCAATGTTTCATAATCTTAAGTTTTATAGCTAAGACATTTATTGTAACTTACATACATATAAAATCTGTAATAAAAAGAGATTTACGTTTGCCTGTACGTTACCGCAAATGGAGTGAATGGCCCATCAAGAGTTTTTTATAGACGGTTTTTCTTACATCCAATCTTAACTAGATTTGACAGACAGTCGGAGGAACATTTTATTATACAATATTTATGAATAGATGAAAGAAGTATGGAATGTGTTTGAATATTTGTTCGAGATCGACAGTTCTGAAAATAGAACTATATTAATTATTTGCTTTGTATGGGTAAGATACAGATTTCTAATTTCACACATATCAAAGTTTCACCTGTTACTCACAATCTACATGCGACGAAACATCTGATGAAATAACTGATGAATGATGAAAATAGAGCGCAAGGTGTGCCTAAAGAAGTTTTCATTTCAAAAATTAAAATTAATAATAATTTCAAATAACTATGTTACTTCCATTCATATAATTTCACTAGCTGTACTCGCGCCTTCGCACGGAAAATTATTTATGGCTTTTTAGTGACAATACCCATACAAAATTACCAATTTCGATTTTTGCGATTTTTCGGTTATTTCTTTGGGTTTTTCCTAATTTCTTTTTTCCTAAACCACCCTAATGTTGAGGCGAACAAACGAAAAAAAAATTTTAATCCGTCAAGCCATTTTCCAGTTGTTGCGAGACTAACATGCGGCAAATAAACGAGCGTCATCGTTGCTACGCGTGGTGAGATGTCACCTCAATTGCTACGTAATCGCTGCGAGTTTGCTACGTCTGCTTTGCTACACGGCTACGCTCTCCGCTTATATGCGCTCCGACTGTGCTGTTGGCTGTGATGATATTTCCAATAAAATACTAAAATCTTGTCGTAATGTATTGTACCTTGTATACTACCATTATACCATGTGGGGACAACGATAGTTAACAAATGACATATAAGAGAATTGTCAATATAAATGAATAAAAGTTATAACAAGGTCGCGTTATTTGGTGTATCTTCGAAACCAAAGCTTCAGGACCAGAAAGAAATTTCGATAAGACCAATCTGGAAGTGTATCCTTTCGAACAAAAAAAGAATTTTCCAAATCGGTTCATAAATGACGGAGTTATGAGGTAACAAAGACAAAAAAAAAACATACAACCGAATTGAGAACCTCCACCTTTTTTGGAAGTCGGTTGAAAATTTCGACAATCTCTGTGCTTTTCTATCACAAATAGTATTGCAGTGTGATATTATTGTGGTAACAGAAGCCTGGCTAATTAAGTGTCCTTTTATTCCTTCCATGGATAACTATAATGTTTTTAGTACCGCTTATAACCGCAACCAAAACGCAGGCATTGTCATCTATATAAAATCAGATCTGGGTTGCTCAGTGTCCGAAGCCTATATTAGTAATGCCGACTGCCTTAAATGCAAAATAGGGAATACTTTAGCTCTAGTTTCAATATATCGTTCTCTTTCGTACAACAGTAAAGAGCATATCCTTTCTAAATAACCTTGAAACAGTGTATAAATCACTAGTTGGATTTAAAAATATTGCGCTTGTTGGTGACTTAAACATTGATATCAAAGACCTGAACGATGATGCATGGTCTAACGATTATCTGATTTTAAATGCTTCCAATGGCCTCTTACCTGCCCATCTTTATCCGACAAGAGGAGATAAATGCTACGATCATGTTTTCATACAGTCTCAACTTCGAGTTACCACTTGCGTTCTACTATCCTATATTACTGATCATCTCCCCGTTTTATTTGCAGTAGATCTAAAAAACTCCCTTATTAAATGTAGCCACAAAAAGACTCGAATTAATTTCTCCTCTCTGTATGATGATATTAAAGTCTTCGATTTTTCAAACTTTTTTACAACTCTAGACCCTAATATAGCAGCCAACTTGTTTGTTTCGACACTGCAATCTTTAATAAATAAACATTCTGAACTTGTCATGATTCCAAAAAGAAAGAGAAATATAAAACCGTGGATCACTTCGGGCCTTCTTAGATGTATTTGCAATAGAGATAGGCTTCAAATAAGGCTAAGAAAAATCCTGATAATGCTGTTTTAGCACTAAAGTACACTCGATATCGAAATTTCTGTACCCGATTACTTCGTAAACTGAAAAGAGATTATTATAAAATCGAATTTTCTATAGCAAAAAACAACCCTGAAGCCACTTGGGATCTAATCAAAAATATAACTAACTATGGTAAGAAAAATTTACCTCCTGACAATCTTATTAAAGTCTCTGGGAATCAGTATAGTGACCTCAATAATATAAATAAATACTTTACTGACCTAGGCAAAAATTTGGCGTCGAACATCACTGCGAATCATCAGCGTTCTTTTGAACATTTCGTGAAATTCTAGCCTCTTAAAGATTCTCTGGCTCTCTTACCTGTAGACTATCGTGAAATTGAACACATCATTATAAATATGCGCTCCGACTGTGCTGTTGGTTGTGATGATATTTCCAATAAAATACTAAAATCTTGTCGTAATGTATTGTACCTTGTATTGCTCACCTGTGCGACATCTCCATTACGTCTGGAATTTTCCCTAAAGCATTTAAAAAGGCCATTGTCCATTCAGTTCATAAGGGACGGGACGTGAACAATATAAATAATTACAGGCCTATTTCTGTCTTGCCAGTCTTGTCCAAAATTCTGGAAAAGATTCTGAATGATAGTCTTGTCAGGTTTCTTAGCCACAACCATTTAATTTCAGGTAACCAGTATGGGTTTAGATATGGTTTCTCTGCAGAAGATGCGGTTGCTTGCTTGGTGGAATCAGCTGTTAGGAAACTAGACGGTAAACAGAAATGTATAGCTATTTTTTTGGATCTATCTAAGGCGTTCGATACTGTTCACATTCCTACCCTTCTGTCAAAGCTTCAAAGTTATAGCGTTAGGGGTTTGGCCTTTGACATTTTTAAAGACTACCTATCTGACAGGCGACAGAGTGTAAAAATTCGAAATCTCGTTAGTGACGAAATATCCATTTCCTATGGTGTTCCTCAGGGCTCCATTGTGGGTCCCACCTTATTTCAAATTTATATTGATGAACTGTGTCGCCTGACTTTACCAGCTTGTCAAATATTTACATATGCTGACGATACGGCGCTCCTCATCCATGGTCCTAGCTGGCCTGAGGTGAAAATCGCCGCTGAAAACGCTATTAATATAGTTAAGAGTTGGCTATCAGCTAATTTACTCACTCTCAATATTGAGAAAACTAAGTACATTCCGTTCAGAATACGTTCAAACACCCAACCTCCACCCAACTTTTTGATCAAGGCCCGTTTCTGCATGTCGTCTTCCCCAATCTGTTCCTGTTTGGTATTGACTCGTGCTTCCTCTATTAAGTATTTAGATGTCATCGTTCATGCGCATCTCAACTGGCACAAACATTTGGAAAGTGTGATATCAAGAGTTAGAAAAATTATTTATATATTTAAAACCCTAAGAGACTGCTCTGGTTTGGATACTTTAGTGACCGTTTACCCTGCTCTTTGCCAGTCTCTTCTTATGTATTGCATCCCTGTATGGGGAGGTGCATACAAAACAGCTTTTATAAAACTCGAAAGGGCTGAAAGAGCCGTGTTACGGGTCATGTTATCTAAACCTTATAGATTTCCGACTTCTCAACTATATAATTCGGCTAAGGTTCTAACTGTGCGACAACTTTATGTCCTGCGTTCCATTCCGCGTAAACACCCAGAAGTTCACTCGCACCTAGATCCAAACGTGAGACAAAATAGATCAATCTGCCGAACTGTAAAACATAGAACTAAATTCGCATACTAACACAATTACGTTCATATCTTTACAATAAAATCGACAAAGTACTAAATATAAAAGAAAATAACAAACATGAGGTAAAATTTAAATTACAAAATTGGCTTCTAGAACTAAACTATGACGAAACAGAAGTCCTTTTAAGCAAAATATAGCAAATTAGCAATATCTTACTCTCACTTACGACTTACGCTTTACTCATAGACTTAACTGACGTACGCCCACACCACACACTACACACTCATACACACACTCTCTTACACACACACACACACACACGCACACATTTTGTTTTTAAATATTTCTTTTCACTGGTCTCAAAGATTGTAATTAAATTTGTTCCTTCCTACAGTAGAACACTGACCCCCAAGTCACAGGTTTTACATAAGCCTAGTTTGGGAGTCAGGGTCTTATTTTAATTTGTTTTATGTACAATCTTATAATACATATACCTATTATTAGTTGTTAACTGTTAGTTATTCAATAAATCATTCATTCATTCAATTGTTTTGATATTAAATATATCAAAATAATTGGAACCTACTATTTAATTTTATTAATTCTAGCAAACCATCAGGGTTATGCACGGATAGGAATTTTTTGTAAATAAAATGCAGCTCGTATTATTCGCTGATATAATAGAGCTTTCTATAGGTAAAATATTTTTTTAAATCGGTGTTGTTTTTGAGTTTATCCATTACATACAAACAAACAACGTTTACCTATTTATAATATTAGCATAGATTGGGAATCTAACTCATGTCGTTTCATATCGTTTTGCATAATTGAACACCGACTGACTAAAATATTTTTGGCATTAAAACCAACCCAACTGCCGGCTTAATTAAATAGTAATAGAATAATTAGCTGTTATTAGAGCTTTTCGATATCAGAATTTATTAATTTGAATAGCGACTCTATTCATGAAGCTTCAACACGTTTGTATAATGGTCTTTTCATGTTAACGAAAATAATATTTGGTGTTATTTTTAATTGGTGGCTATCGATCGTTGGAGTCATGAGACGAGAATCGAGCGACTCTGGAATATTATTTGGTAGTGTGAGTCAATGAAATGCCGATGTTGTTATGTTAGATTACCCAGATTTTGCATTTAAAACTTTTATTTTATCCCATTTAACGTGTATATTTTCGAAACAACATAGCTACATAACAGGCGCAACGCGACCAAGTATTTACACGTACCTTTCTATAGGTTCTTTATGTAGCTTAGTATATACTAGTATATATATACCTACCTATTCAAGTGACATCCAACGACTTTTCAACATTATTATAGTCTATTTTTTGACTATGACGTTGCTCGCATGGTGGTGGTTTGTCAGAGGTGCGAAAAACAAGTTGATAGTCTTAGTATTAACCAAACAAATAAAAAATCTTAACTTTTTACAATTGACATTGTTCAATGAGCCTGTTGAGGTCGTTCTAAGAGACTACAGCATGGAGTTCACAAAAGATGCGTGAAAAGGTTTTTACAGGGTCGGCAATGCACAAGCGATACTCATGCATGGTGTTGTAGGCGTCTATAGGCTACCGTAACCGCGTAACATCGGCGGGGTTATTACCTAAAAATTTGCAGACAGCGACAGTCATGCGATCGAGCTTTTAGTCTTCCCTGAACCCAAAACAAACAATTTTAAATTATTCATTGACTATTTGTCTTCTATCATTTTTTATGTTTGTTTGTTTGAGGCTTAAAGATAAATTACTGAATGGATTACAAAGTAAATTGATTAAATTGTTTTTTTAGTCTAGTTTTTTTGGACTATAGGAAAAAGCGAAAAATTACGGTCTTGGATATTTAATTCTAATAAAAGTAAGTGTTGATAAAGGCCATAGCAGGAATGTCCCAAGAAACCAGACCGAGTTAAACAATTAACTACGTCTAGAAAGCTCAGTTTAATTAATTAAAGTAGGTGAGACACTGCGGAATAACTTATCGCTGTCGTTAAGGAGAAACGTTCTTTCTAAACGCGACAGCTTCGTTTGATTATTCTCAATTTTGTCATCCGCCAGCGGCCTTTGATGTGTTTTCATAAATATTGGAATCATTGAACATAAAATCTTAAACGGAAAAAAGTGACTGCTCGTTACGAATCTCATTTCCGGGAGATTTAATAACTTCGCCTTAACGAAATGCTTTGTTACTCGCTTCTTATTTAAATTTCTTGCAAATCCTCGCAAAGTTCGGGTTAAATTTAGCGTGAACTAAGTAAGAACTTCTTAACTTGGCATTTTTTCTCAGGCCCGACACGAGGAGATAAAGTATCTTTGGTTATTTTTTTATGTCACGATTAATCATTTCATTAATTAATGCGAGGTTTTTAACTTTATTGGTATTTTCTTTGAGTAGTAAGTAATTAGTCCTATAAACGCTACTAGTCAATGTATTTATACATAAATAGAATGTACAAGGGTCATTGAAGTAACCATACGGTGGTTTTGATTTTCCTTGTGGTAAATGTTTCTTTTAAGTATCATTTTCAGTAAATATGTACTGAGCATAAACAATGGACGTATTTATCAAAATAAATATGCGGTTTCATAAACTTTGACTTACTATCTTAAAAATATACTATAACTTAACTTTAGTAGCCTTTACCGTAAAGTTATAAATTTGCACTTTAGTTTAGGCTGTCATCGATATAAAATATATGTCGTTGGAAATAATAAAGGTACTCATTTGACTGTACTAAGGTAAAGGGCGACTTCGCGCGCTAACGGAACGTCGGAACCGGCGCAGTCTTTTAGATTACGGCGTCCGGTGCGTTTGCATTTCTCCGACGGATCGTTTGCCATTATTAAGTTTCCAATTACCTTCCTAATAATTGTTACGAAGTGTCGTCTGTCGTTTGTACATTATCTTTTCTTAACATTGTATTCTATCGAGTAGTTCGCTTCCTGCGTAGATTAGGCACATATTCCTCATAGTTGAGTCGCAGGAGCACGAATTGCACAAATAGATATTGTTTCTTCCGGCATTTATATGTGTATGTAGAGAGAATTTTCAAATATTACGATATATCTGTTATTTGCTCGAACCACGTCGCTTGGAAAGTGACGTACAAAGCCAAGTTGTGAGAGTGTTTATAACTCATAAAAAGGACTGGAAATATAAGAGGTCTCTAAATTATTTTATCTTCAAAAGCCTTAAAGAACTGTTGGTGCAAGGGTACTACAAGGGTTGTTATCCTTGGAATCTAAGACGCCTCTAAGGCACCTACACAGCCACGATCACAACTGATTGTTGCATTTGGCCAGATGCTACACATTCGTGGACGGTACGACTTTATGCAGGATGTCCGGGATTGCTTCCACCATCTCACTTGCTAATCCTGTCGCTAAATATCAGTGTTTACACTGTTGTGTTCCGGTGTGGAGGGTAAGGCAGCCGGTGATGTTTCCAGCACAAGAAGTGCAACATCTTAGTTCTCAGAGTTGTCTCCGTGGGTCTTAATCCACTTACCATTAAAGGAACAGTTCATTTGTTTGTGTTTCCCGTGATATAAAAAATACACAGATCGGCACCACGTATAGCAATGTAATAGTGTTTGTACACACATGTCTAAATAGTAAAACAAAGCCGTAATTCGCGTTTGGCCGTGTATTTGCGTACAACTTCCACATTTTTAAGTGGATTTCAAAACCATTTTTATCATTATTTAGTTGAAAGCGATTTTAATCATCACTTGTAATGAGGACGCTTTATATGAATAAGATATTTACATTTAGTTCATACATTTAGAGAAATATTGATGTCTCGTAATTGAGTCCCCATGTAAGGCCGAGGCCAGTCCTTAGTAGTATTTCATTTACTAATTGACTTGCCTCGTAATCGAACATGATTGAAACTAAGGCTCTCCAGTTGGAACGCATATGCGCTTCCACAGCGCTAATTGGACAGTCAAATTATTATTATCGATTATATTGTTCGGAGATTGTCATATTATTATAAATTATTACCATATTGGAGATTCAATTCTGTGCCTCACCGTTTTTCGCAATGGGAATGAATACAGACATTTTGAAGTACTGTTGTATAATGAGGAACAGCTACCTCCGCCCAATTTATTTTCCAGTCCTTCAATATGACTAATGGTCAGCCTGTCAACTTGGAACGAGTTCAAAGTAGCGACAATTTAGGAAAATCCGTGTTTTAAATTGGGTGCTCCTCAGTCCGTTGTATCTATTGTACATCTGTAGTATGTAATCTATAGTACAGTTTTAGTGCAATTGTTGTTATTGTCAGAAGGATCTATACATAAATAGGTAAAGACAAAACAGTTTGGTAGCTTCTTTTTCTTTCTTCATGGCATGGCGCACAGATTAGCACATTTGCCAATGTCACGTATAATAAGTCATTTGATGAGTGAAACAGAGTATTGTTATAATTCATGACAAATACATGGAGCACGTTCGAAGTAAATTAGTTTTTTCTTCTTATTGTAAAATTCCTACAGCAGTGATAATAGGCTTTACTAAATTTATAAAGGACTTCTTGGAAGAGCGCGAGAACTTCAGCTGCACGTGCTTATTTAGACCTACTCCATTCTTTTCACTTATACAGAACTTTAAAACACAATTATACTATCTATTTCATACTTTAAAACTTCTAAAAATGTAAAAAATAGAAAATCTAAATAAAGTACCAACCTCACTTCTCCCGTTCCCGCCAAAAAGTTTCAGTACCTTTTTCTCCTTTGTTTTTCAACTGATTTTCTTCTTTTTTCTTTAGTAAATATTGACAAGCTCTATTGCTATTAATAAAAAAATTTGAAAATAGTTGTA
The DNA here is from genome assembly GCA_907165235.1 of Zeuzera pyrina. Taxonomy (NCBI): domain Eukaryota; kingdom Metazoa; phylum Arthropoda; class Insecta; order Lepidoptera; family Cossidae; genus Zeuzera; species Zeuzera pyrina. The sequence continues at coordinate 6,493,650 of OU015633.1, read as the reverse complement.
TTAATACATGAAGCAAAACTTCAGATCCCTTTTCAATAACATTGTGCACATGGAGGAGCGTGAGATTTGGCATAGTTTTATGTTCATATTGCTTATGTCAAAAAGATTGTTAATGTCTAACTCATAGAAGTTTGTGATCTTATATATGTAACCTCCTTGTATCAAACAGTTGCACAGAGTAGTTTGTCGCCCAAGAGTTGATACTATAAGTTTATATAATTTATATTTACTTTATAGAAAAACATTTGACAACTGATTTTATTTACGCGCACAGAGGGTTCAGTCGATTTACCGTGCTGAACTCTCTGTGTACGACTGAGGTTTCTCGTTATATCGGATGTATAGCAATATAATATGAGATTACAACAATAGTACGTACTGTAACATTTTTTTCCTATTGTACCTTTTTTATGAGCTTAGAGGTTGTCAGAGATATTAGTTGTAGAACTGGCAAGTTAAAAATTTAAATATGTTTTTTGGAAGAATAGAAGGGAATTTTGAAGAATAGAAAGAAAACAAAAGCGTGGATTAGAAGGAAGGATTAGAAGGAAGGATGTGATGGAGTGAGCACAAGTTTTTTTCTCTAAATGATATTCTATTTGATTATAAAAACAAAGATGATATAACGAGTTCAATAAAAGTCGGAAAAATTGACATGATTTGAAGAAAATAATCAGGGCAAAAATTCTATAACCAAAAATGGTACATAATTACTATTAAAACAGTATATATGTTTATTTTGTCACCTCGCCGAGACATATGTAATAAGTGTCGAGATTTATGTAGAAGATTAAAGAATTATGAAAAAGTGGTTTAAAATTTGAAAACATAGTTCGAGAGTGAGAGTGAAATGTGGAACAATGATATCTAATATAAGCCAATAGCTAGTGTTTTTATCATATGTAAATTATAATTTAAAAGGTGAATGTAAAAGGTATTTATATTTAATTTTATAAACTCCACACCACACCATCACACCCACTTTTTATACTTTTCTGTTGTTTTTTTCATTTTAAAATTAATATTGTTTTTCTTTTTAAATTTCATTATATATATCCCTTTTCAAAAAAGAATTTTATTTCAAAAATTTCCAATAGTTTCAAAATTAATTTTATCCATTCCCTTTTCGTGGCATCCGTGTGGGAATGGTATAGTACATAGTGTAAATTTATTAGTCTAAAGTTTGTAAAACTAGTGAAAGGCATGCGATGTAAGCTAACAGCGCTGTGGCCTTAACTCTCCGAATCAGTACCAGTATCCACCACATTGTCCGCATTATCATCATGCCAGCCACCAGAAAATGTATGGCGGCAGTGTGACCTCGACGTGATTATTGTAATCTCATTCCAGGGACGTGGACATTGATTATAATAAAGTATAATATTATAAAAACGTCATGCAACGAGAGTGAGGTAGAATTTTGTCGGCATATTAGCCCGCACAATATTAATATGTAAACATAACGAAAGCTTTATTTCTCTGATTTAAAATTCTAGGTCCATTAGTTTCGGAGATAAAAGAAGAGAATGGTACAACCAAGTATGAATACTTATTTTTTATCTTCTTCAATTCTTATATGAATATGTTTAAATGTTAAATAGTAAAAAAAATGCGGGTTAATGTGTATCAATTTTATACTGATAAATACAATAGTACTAATATGTTAAGTACTTATAAGAATGAAATACCCGAAACTTAACTTCAAAGAATAATAAATTAATTTAATATACGTATAAACCGCGATAAATACGTTGCCGCCACATTCGAAACGAGAGAAGAAAAAAAGAGTAGCGCCCTCAAGTAGGTTACATAATAGATATAAAATGTATTCTCCTTGAACGCGTTCGAATTTCGGTTTATACATCATATAATCTTCCAGCGGTAGTGGAGAGCAAGCAGTGGGTCGTTCTTCTTGATGACGACATCGTGGGTGTTGCCAACTATACGTTATGTTTAATAGTTTCTAAAATCAAAATTATTTGACGCCAATATGTCATCTGATCTTATAAGGGTTCCATTTTTCTTTTAAGTGTTCTTGTGCAAACTTTGGTGTACAATTTCAAGTCTTTATCGTAAAATGCTCAAACGTGGAAACACGATTGGAGAAAATAAACTCGATTTCAATAAATTTAGAAGAAACTCTTTTGCACAAAAATTCAATTAGATATAATATCTCGGACATTCTACAGAATTTTAAAACGATTTTTACCTAAATGAATAGGCAATTATAATATAATATCGCAATTTTTTTAATTGGTAATGCAGTTTTCTAGCAAATTACACTTATGTACTAAAATAAATGTTCAGATTTCTCTGCGCTCAAATGAGATCAAATTTCTGTGTAGGGTGAAGAGATGAAGAACGAATTCACTTGCTGCATCTGTGGGCTCTTAAGTTTAGGGGTGCCTAAAAATTAAGAATTGAAATATTTCCAATTCTCAATTCCCTTTCTCCTTTTAAATTGAAGATAAATTGAAACGAAAGAAACCCGAGTTCGAGTCTGATCCATTGAACTTACGGATTATAGTCTTCTATAGATACATTTATTTTTAATTACTTTGAAAATTTGTGGAATGAAATTATTTAAATATGTATGTCTTTAAATAGTGTTGTACTGAACTTTAATTTGCCATTTAGGTTGACAGGGAACAAAAATTAGATTTTCAAGCGTACATATATAGAGGAAAGTCACCAAATATGGAATAGTATCCCAATATGGAATACCTTAATTTCTCTAAGAATATAAGTATGAAACGCAACACACGACCATCTTCTGTTTCATTCGGTCTATTTACTACCGCACTCACACCATCGTATCAGTTGCGCGAACGCTACCCGTGTGGCAGGCGTGTTTTGTTTTGATGTCACGCAGAAAATTTTAAATCTAAGTAATAAATGAGTATTACCAGTTATTAGGTATGTATACATAAGTGTTATACTATTTAGTATATCGATATTATGTTTATTTCAACATTTTGTGATCTTCTGTCATTAAAATATTGTGGCTTGAAAAAATATTTAGACGAGTTTGAACTAGTAATAAAAACCCAAATATGGACAGTCGTCGGTGTCTAACTATGGAATATTCCATAATTAGGTCTTTATATTTCACATTATAGGTACTTGCTACTATTTCTTTAAAAAATTATATGTTATGTTTGTTTTTAGAATGTCGGCTTCACAATCAACCAAGAAACGAAAAACCTGGGATGAAGAAAAAATGGCAGAAGCTATAAAATTCGTCCGGGGAAAGAAAATGGGATATTCGAAAGCGGCACAGCATTTTCAAGTGCCTAGGACAACTTTATTTCGTCTATGCCAAAAAGATTAACAGTCTCCAGAAGTGGCAGCAGCTACTACATTAGGACGAAAAACTATATTGGGCTCCGAACTTGAACGTCAGCTAGTAGAATACATATTAATGATGGAGAGCAAGTTTCACGGTTTAACAAGAACTGATCTTCGCCGTATGGCGTACATGCTAGCAAAGCGAAACAATTTGCAGAACCCCTTCGGTGAATCAGGTATGGCTGGAAAAAAGTGGTTAAAGTTATTTTTAAATCGTCATAAAGATAAACTTGCGATAAGAAGACCAACTGGTACATCTTTTGCCAGAGCATTTGGATTTGATAAAGAAAAAGTGGATGCTTTTTTCAACCTCTTTGAAGAGCTTTACACTAAAGATAACTATCCACTAAATCGTATTTACAACGTGGATGAATCAGGCCTCACAATAGTACAAAGTAAAATACCACAAATCATCGGTCACAAAGGTAAACGCCAGATTGCAACGTGGCTTGCTCAGGCCGGCAGAGTGAGGTGTGGATTGAGTGATTGATGATGTTATTATTACTGTCACCTGGAGAGTGGTGTACCTAATTTGTTTAAGGGCGCCTAGTACACCTCTGCAATCGACATCTAATGGGATATTTATAGAAAGTTAATTAATTAGTCACCAGAAAAACATCACACGAAGAAACAACATTTATTTCTTATAACTTAATCTCTATGGTGGAATCAATTAGCTCACTATGTATTTATTATAAAAGTTAGTAACAATTCAAAAAGATTAAATGCTATAGTTAAACAACATTATCCTGTTTATTATCATGTTTATATTAAATAAGAACATCTATTATCTAACAGCACTTAAATATTAATTAGTTTACAGAATAATTCATTAGTATTAAAGTTTTACAAGTATTGAGCTCAGATATTACTTGTTATAGTTACAACAACATTATTTATGTTATCTTAAATTAAAAAGAAGTGTACCTCGTTACAAAGACAGACACCATTACCTTGTTTATGTACTGCATTTAAATTCTTAGTGTTACAGATACATAAACCTAAGTACATTTTATACCTTATTAATCAGTATTTCATTTCACAGAGAAAAATATATATTAGATACACAATACCTTTATGTGGAGCTAATATCTAACAGAGAATCATTTATTAGTTACATGCAGAGTGTTATCAGTTTTATCACTGATCAATCTAAAGAAGGAGGTGGTCTCCCACCAACTGCACCTACTCCTCAGTCTTCCCCTCTGTCGAACATCTACTAGCATCACAGCACCCACATGCCCCGGTCCTGAAAGATTCCCCTTTAATAGGAACTGCGACCTGGCCACGCGATATAGCACCCAAGTGAAGAAGACTTAGCCTTCTTGATAGTCAGAGTAGTGCACCAAAGTATTATTTTGATTAGTTCATACTGAAGTTTAGATGAATGTTGAATAGATTTTACTACTATTCCAAAGTATTCATAGGGACAGGAGGTCCACCTGGTTTCTTTAGGTGTCCTTTGAACTCATGAGATCCACCATGAGATTACCTCAACTACTTTAACATATTATTAACTTAACTAACTCATTTATTCTAATTGGGGTTGCTACTCCCAAACAAATACAGCTAAGTCTATCCTAGGCGACATGTGGCCTAACTATAAGTTTCTTCATGAGACCTTGATGAGGCAGCTTGTCCCGCAGCAGAGAGAAAAGAAAAAGGAAGCTGTCGGATACGAGACTCTTTTTATACCCCACGACGAAGGGCACCTATGCTCCTACTCCTGGAACAACTAGTGAAGAGACAGTGGTCGACAAACCCTATCTAAAATTCCACCTACCTAGCGAGTCGATAAAATTCATTAATTCTTTCTAAGTGTATGACGTTTATGTCAACAATAGTTTTATTATTATTCGTTCGTACTAATAAGTTCATGAACTAGAGACCTAATATTTCATTAATTTAGAGCTTATTCCATCTTAAAAACAAAGGCTACATATTTAGAATCTACAGATATGTTTATCGAACATATCTTTACATCCATACTTCTAAGTATAGATAATCTAGACCAGGGGTTCCCAAACTTATTTTGTCTACTGCCCACTTTGAGAATAAATTATTTTTTAGCGCCCCCATTTTTTCACCTACTGAAAAACCACTATAACTTCAAATTAAATTAATTAATTATTGTGAGCTATATTAGCGAAGATTAAACATTAATTGCAAACGAGACTTACTATAACCCGCAAGAGTTAACTTGAAACCTGAGCGCAGTAGGTAATACACAACGGCGCTCATTTTCATTGGCGGGCTACACCTGCCAATGAAAATGATTATTGAAACGCAACTTTATAGTATTCAAACAGAGTATCTTTTATTCAAAATAAAACAAATATAATCGATCCTTATATGAAAACTAATGTGAAGGATGAATCTGATGCTGTTTAATAAGTTTGTTGATATCAGGTTCCAATTTAGTCAAGAACAGTCGCAAGTCGCCACGTTTGGTAACATGCAAACGATTTCTCTTTTTAGTAAGCAGTGTTGCCACAGCACTAAATCCACGTTCACACAAATATGACGATGGGAATGCTATCAAGAATCGCTGAACGATTGACCACAATCCAGGGTACAATTGCGGGATCGGTTTTTGTAGCCAAAATTCTTGGTAACCATTTTTGAACTTGATTTTTATTTCCTCGTTTGTTGTCAATTCTATAAGTTCTTCTTCCAGCTGAGGTGACATTGCTGTTTTGACATTTGAAAACGGATCCAACACCCAGTCTGGTATTTCCAAGTTCAAAATGTCCTGGTATCGTTCGGTGAAGTCAATGTGGAGGTTTTCCAATTGTTGGCAGTAGGCAAACAATTCGTTGTTACTGCATGATACTGATAAATTCGGAAAATTGTGAAACTCACGTCTGCCCATATTCTTTTTGTGTAGAAGCAGTTTGGGTGCGAAAGCAGCAACGACGTTTTTTGTTTTAATTAAATTTAGTTCATCGCCTTGCAGTTGGAGATTCATGTTGTTGAACAATTTATACAGGTCTGTCATGTAAGCTTTATCATTCTTTGATGTAATGAGCTTGTTGTGCAATTTTGTATCTTTAGTTTCCAAGAACTCTATAACAGAGTCAAACAGGTTGTAAAATCGAGTCAGACAATTGCCTCTGGATAGCCAACAAACTTCAGTATGAAACAACAAACGGTTAAAATCCTCGTCATTAGTAACACCAAGCTGATGAAATAATCTATCATTCAAAGAGCTGTTGCGGATTTTATTGACTGCTTTGATGACATATTGCAGTGATTGAAATAGTCGTTCACTTAAGTTTCTAGCAACCAAATGTTGTCTATGAATAACGCAATGTACAGCAAGGACATCTGGAATTTTATTTTTCAAGTATGCTATGAAGCCTTTATGGCACCCTGTTATAGCCGGAGCGCCATCCGTAGCAACTGATATAATATTTCTCAAGGGAATCTCTTTCTCATCACAAAACTTTTCCAATGTATTGAATATGGTTTCGCCTTTTGTATCGGTCTCTAAATTTCTAGCAAAGAATAGTTCTTCACATATTTTCTCATCTTTAATAAACCTCACGTAAGACAGCAACAATGCTTCATTTGTGGTAAAGTGGACTCATCGAGCTGAATTGAGAATTGACTTGTCCTCAGGTGATCACACAATGATCCTTCAATGTTTTCAGCCATTTCATCAATTCGTCTTTGCACAGAATTATTACTTAAAGGAATTTTTCGGATAATATCTGCGGCTGGTTTATGAAGCACAGTAGTTATTACTTCCTTTATTGCTGGCAAAATTAACTCTTCTCCGATGTTATGTGGTTTGCCTTTTTGAGCAATTAACAAAGAGATATTGTACGAAGCTCGAAGTCCGTCGTCATTTTGCTTAGCAGCCGCCGAAAATAGTTTTGCTACACTTGGCTGAGTATTATGCTTCTTCTCTAGGTCTTGAAAATATGCTACATTCTTGTCTTTCTTATCTGGATGCATTTTATTCAAATGATCTTGCAGTCTTGAAGGCTTCATTGCTTCATTCGAAACTGTTTTTAGACATAGAAGACACAAAGGCGACGATGGGTTTGTCGGATTTTCAATGAATCCGAATTTAATATATTCCGCACAGTATTGCCGTCTCTTCTTTTTTACTTCCGACATTGTTTTCTTTTGAGAAATACGTAAGTAAGTGTTGAACTTAAGTACCGCTCATCTATTGCGCGCGAAACCGCAAATGAAAATAAAATAAATATTACGTTGTTTATATAGGATTGCATAAGCAGCACGCACCGACAGGAATAAAACAAACAAGCATAAACTCGTTTATCTGATTCGACGCAACAATCGTACTCAACAAGTCAGAACAAGTATTCTATGAACCAGCCGATTGATACAGGAATGCACAATTCGGGTTATTTAACAAAAACTTGTTAAAACATGATTGCCCGCGGTCTATTATCTACGAAAATTACCTATCTGGGAGTACTAATAACTATTAAAATGCGAAAGTGTGTCTGTTGCCTTTTTATTTGTTTGTTTGTGTCTACTTTCATTTCGAAACGGAACGACCGATTGACATGATTTTTATTTTGTATATTCAATAAAACAGGACAGTTATATGAACTACGCGGAGAGAAATATCGAACCGAGTTTGAGCAATCTTTTAATTAATATTAGTTGATGTTCACAAGTTGTAGTTGAGAGTCGAGAGCTCATGCAGTCGTTGTCTAAGATGTCTCCTAGCTAAATGAAATTACAAATCACCCCCCAGGCCTCTACACAACGCCCCAATTTTTTTCTGGGTCTCTTACCTCCCCCCTTTAGGCCTGCAGCGCCCACAAGGGGGCGCTATCGCCCACTTTGGGAAAAGCTGACCTAAACGGTACATTTGTCATCGAAGCCGTGTGCGTGTTCTAGAATGTTGTAGAAAGTTCTATTTACAAACGAATTATTAACAATAATATTACTAAAGGAGGTCTAGTTAATTCGTAGTTTGTTATTTTTATCTTAATATTACTCAATACTCAAAGATACTATATTTATGACAAATTTATTCCTGCTGAAAGGCTTACGGTCAATGCTTCAAACGTGATTTAAGAAAGCTCAACTGGTCTACGTTGTCCATGTCCGTCTGTCACAGTGAATGTTGTTTGTAAACATTTATGTTAAACAAGGAATGCTTTATTTTTCTAGATAACAGAAGTTAAAAGTTAATTTATCTTTTAAGTAATTACGTGCATTTATAAATATTATAAGTTATTATTCTCCATGTCGGTGGGGACTCAATATGACTGCTACAAGATAGCTGCACTGACATCAGCAGAAAGAGGATCTCTTATGACAATAGTTGTTTGCATGAGTGCTACTGGTCATTTTGTGCCACCGTTCATTATTTTTCCCAGAAAAAATATGAGTGCTCAGCTAATGAGAGGCTGTCCTCCAGGATCAGTCGGAGTTGCACATCCATCAGGGTGGATTCAAATGAACATCTTTACAGACTGGTTCAAGCACTTTATTCAACATACCAACCCGACTCCTGAATCAAAGATTTTACTGATACTGGATGGACACTATAGTCATACTCACAATATCGATATAATAGATATTGCTAGGGAAAATAACGTGGACACAGTTTCGTTACCTCTACATACGACTCACAAATTGCAGCCGTTAGACAAGACTTTGATGGGGCCATTAAAAACATATTACAGTGAGGTAATACGCATGTGGATTAGAAACAACAACAGACCTCTAAGTCCATATGATATTGTGGAGCTGTTTGGCAAATCCTATTTGAAAGTACAAACAGGCGAAATTGCAGCCAACGGGTTCAAAGTCACTGAATTATGGCCTATAAATAAAAATGTGTTCTGTGATGTGGACTTTATTGCTGCGCAACAAAATGCTGTAAGAGACGGTTGTACAACCAATATCACTCCACTGGAATCAAGATCTGAAACTGGTCAAGTTCTGATAGAAATACCTGTACCAGAAACAACTGCTAATGTACAACCTGAACCTGAACCTGCACCCTCGACTTCCGGGCTTAATCGCAGCACTTTGGGTCTGGTGTCTCCGCATGCCATAAGTCCAGCGCCAGAGAAACGAAGAAAAGTATCTAACAGAGGAAGAAAAGCTGCTGTAGTAGCAGTCATAACATCTTCACCCTATAAAAGTGATTTAGTAAATAAAAATATGAAGAGACAAGAAAAAGAAAGTAAATTAGTCAAGATAAAGAATAAAAAGAAAACTGCGAAGAGAAACAAACAAACGAAGAAAAATAAGGATGTTTGTGAAGAAGAAGACTCTGAGGAACAGGACGTTATCCAGTTTGATGAAGACAGTGAACATGATGAGTTGATGGACCGAGTATCTCCTGACTCTGCTGATGCAGAATGTATGTTCTGCTCAAGACTTTTTTCCATGGATAAAAGTGGAGAAAGCTGGATTAAATGCTTAATGTGTGGGCTCTGGGCACATTATGATTGTGCTGGTCCAGAGTTTGATACTTGGATCTGTGACTTTTGCAAGTGAATTAAGTAACTTCTTTCATTTATCACAATATGTTATTTTCATTTATTTGATCTCATAGATATTTATGTCTATTTTTGTTATTGATATGATGATTTATGCTTATATTCCATATATGGGTACCTATTCCATATTTGGTTACTCATTTGTGATTTTGGTTTTTGTGTTAGATTTTAATTTGATAACTAATGTATTTGATTAAAGGCTGTTAATTACTACATATAAATGTATGACTGATTAGTAATAACATTAAACTGTTTTCATTCCTGTGAAGTTTTTTTTATATATCCCTAAAACAAAATGGTATTCCATATTTGGTGACTTTCCTCTACACTTCAAAAACGTTTTTCTTCGCTGGAGCAAACGACCATTTTGCAAATAGCTTGTAATTATAAAAATATTTGGGATTTCAGTTTCAATAGAAACTTATAATTTTATAATTTAATTTACCTTTGCTTTTAAACGCATCTGTTTATTATTGCAGAGTTAATTTCCTCATTCCATTAAATTCCACTATGGCCGGCCTGAATTCTTTAGTATAATCTCGTTACGGGTGGAATGGTCCCAAAATTAAACAGCCAGGTGCCTAACGTACCGCTTAGCAACATTTTAGGGCTCACGTGACGCTAGCAATTACATTACCATTGTTGCCCATTAAATTAAGTTATACATATAAATATGTTACGAAATTTTTTGAGTTATAATTATTTCGGGGCGTTTGGAAAAATAGATAAGAGCATAGGACCAGAGTGTATTTTTTAGCGTGCGAAAGTGCGATAGCCGATGTAACCATATTATGTAACACATAATTTATTACTTTTTATTTCATTCATTTTTTTTTAATTTATTTATCCCACTTGGGAAAGGCAAAGGTCTGATACCATACAGCCTAGTCTTAAGTAAATTATTTCATTCATTTCATGCGGCTAGTTTTATATTTTTATATGTTACCGGTTTTGTTTCATTATATGTGGCCAGTTTTGTTTTTTATTTTTATTCACTTCTTTTTTTTTCTTTCTTTATGGAATGGCACACAGATTAGCGCATTTGATAATGTCACGTATTAATAAGTAGAATCACAAGTAAATTCGTTTTTTCTTATCGTAAAACTCCTCTAGTAAAGTGATAGTAGGCTTTACTGAAGTTATAAAAGACTTCTTAGAAGAGCGCGAGAACTTCAGCTACACATGTTTATTTAGACCTATTCCATTCTTTTCATTTATACACAACGTTAAAACACAATATACTATCACTTTTGTACTTTAAAACTCCCAAAAATGTAAAAAATAGAAAATCTAAACAAAATGACCTCGCTTCTCTCGTTACCGCCAAAAAGTCGAAGTATAACTTCTTACGACTTCTTACGTGCGTATATGAGTACACACATACTTTTTTTAAATCGTATTCACCATGATAAAATAGAACTGGGTGAGAAACACTTAGAATTAGTTAAGTCTGCCAGTTTTCTTGATTTAACAATAGATAGTAAATTGCAGTGGGCGGACCATGTCGGGGCATTGGCTAGTAAGCTCGGTTCCGCGATATATGCCATTAGACGCATTAGGCAATTGACGGATGCGGATACGGCTAGGTTGGTGTACTTCGCATATTTTCATAGCCTAATGTCCAATGGCCTTTTGCTGGGGGGTCAGCGGCGCATATTAACTCCATTTTTATTTTACAAAAAAGAGCGATACATGACTGCACGAGAATCACTAAAAGATCGTTTTAAAGACATTGATGTACTCACCTTACCGTCCTCATACATTTTTGAAATTATTACGTATATGAGGAAAAAAATAGATATATTTATATAGAAAGGCGATATTGGTGGTATGGAAACCCGAGGTCGTGATAAATTGGTTATTCCAAAATTTAAATTACATAAGTCAAATGTTTCATTTATGGGTAACTGTATTCGTTTTTATAATAAAGTTCCTTAAGAAGTCACTCAATTAACAGAAAATATATTTAGATTAGTTATAAAACGTACATTGATTAGACAATCGTACTATAAAATAAACGATTTCGTTGAAGATAAAGCGATAGTCTGGAAATGATCTTCTCTGCACATGCATTTACTGGCTCTATGAATATTGCGTTTTAATAAACCTTTTGTAAAATGATATTAAAAAAATGATACCTGCCTGAGTTTCTTGTCGGTTCTTCTCAGTGTCCAGGTTTTCTTTTCTCTTCTCTTTGAACCGAACTAAAGTAGATTTGACGTTCAAAGATACCTTGTAATTGGCTTTACTTGAATAAATTGATTTAACTTTGACTTCACCTTGAGAGACGCTTGTAACTTCGTAGTGCTTCTTGTAGTGCTTACCGAGAAATCTGAGAAATCTGCACATAGATACCCACCCCCCAGGGGGTGAGACTGGATTATATGGGGCATTTACCCACCAAAACCTTTGCGGTGGTCGTCCTCGGCGTGTTGTCGCGGGGCTTTGGGATCTCCTACGGAACGCACCAGTCTCTCTCGCGCTGTGCCGAAGCATTTCTCGGGGGGCCAGTAATAAAGCCTCCTACACCCTCGCAGAACCACGACAGCACGGACCACGTGCGCAGTTCTCCTCGGGGTCACATGGATGGATGACCGGAGCCCCCTCCGCGGCCACGACCCCGAAGGCCTCTTTAGTTGCTTCTGTGCGCGGTTATCTACTAGATGGATGCATTCCAAACAATCAGTCGAATACTCAATATCATTACAACAATCACTGTACTTCCGTAGTGTGTTCCTAACTTCTCTGGCACAGATTTGATAATAGTCTCTGGCGTATTTATTTGATATTACCGGTTCACAATCCGATAGATCGTCGTCAGCAGTGGCGTCATTATGTACATTGTGATTCACTAAGCTAATGATTTCAGCATCAGTCAGCGTTCCGGTAGTACATAGTTCATGGTCATGTAATAATAACTTCTTTTAAGAAATTTTTTCTGATAATAAACTTCTTTTAAGCAATGAGTGTTATTTAAAAAGTTTAATGAGTAAAAATGCAAAAGACAATAGGAACAGAAAACATCGTGAAGAACTTAACATTTCTGAGAATAGTTTCACTAACTAATCACTTTACTAATTACATTATACTGAGTCTACAATTTAATCTTCGAGCTATAATAAATCATAAATATGTAATAATAGTACCTCATAGTAAATAATATTTTGTTCGAGTTACAAATATAGAGAATTCGAGATATTTAGGGCTTCAACGGAAGGGAATGGCCTTTTTCTTCGACTTATAGAGATCTATGACTTGATAATAGACTTGACGAGATTCCGCTTACTGAGGTTCTACGGTATGTATTGTAATACAAATTAGAGGAAAAGAAAAAAAAATGATTCCGGAACTAGACATTGTTGAATGAAGTACTTTGTTATTTTGCGCGTCCAAATCCAAACTCACTTTCCTATGGAGTTCAAATACAATGTTAATGAGGCGAAGAAAACGAAAAACGAAGTCGCAAAGGTCAAGTGTATTCAAAAGTCGTTTGTAATTCCGTCTCTAGAGATTTTAAAAAGTTTCGGTCAAAACTGTTCACGCTTCTTCATTATTTCATTATCTCGTGTTAAACGTACATATTTTCCCTTTCATGTTTTAAGTATTATAACATTACCCACAAAGTTTTATTAGTTGAGGATATTACAGTACACCTGCTCATTATGATGTAGAAAGTTTAAGTATAATATTAAAAGTTAACTCGTGGAAAGCTTTTGTTATGTAAATGGTTCAATAAGGTGAGTTTTTCTTGTTTAATTATTCAGAGGTACTTCGCTTCCCAATATGATAATTATTATTATTATGAAAGATTATAGTTACGAAAAATATAAATATTTATAAAATATGCTTACAGTCGAAGGAATGTTTACTGACAATTGAAATAAATGAAGAATAAATGTAGTTAAAACGTTATAATGTGTGCGTGAGCAGCGTATCATTCACATGTAATACCTACGTGTCGGATGAAATATTAGACATTTATGAGATACCACATCGACGATAAAATATCGTCACATCTGCAGCTATAAACAGAAAAAAACCATGCACAAAGGAAAAATATTTAATTAAACATTTTAACGAATAGAAATGACAAAAACACTATTTTTAATTAAAAATAAAACACATTTTCATTTCAAAGTTCTTATTTATTTGAGCGATAACCATACATTTTCTTTAAATATGATCTGAATACTATTGAATTATATAATTTATCGATTATATTTTACTTACGAGGATGTACATATCTCGACGAATTATGTAACTATACATAATTCGTCGAGATATGTAACTATACATAATTCGTCGAGATATGTAACTATACATAATTCGTCGAGATATGTAACTATACATAATTCGTCGAGATATGTAACTATACATAATTCGTCGAGATATGCACATCCTCTCTGTTCTTTACAACATCCTGAATGATTTAAATTGTCCTCCCTACCTTCGTTCCCGCTTTAATCTGCTTCCTTCTCCGACACGATCCAGGCGTCCCTGTATTACTTCGATGCTTGTTGTGCCTAGAAGTAATACCAAGTTCTTATATGACTCCTTTTCTGTGTACGCTGCCCGACTTTGGAATAAACTTCCAAAGGCAATCCAGATATGTCCCTCAATTGGTTCCTTTAAAAAAAGCTTAAAGAGCATTTTCTATCACAGCTCACTTTATCGTAGCTGAAATGTGTTATTAGTCTGTGTCATGAAATTTTATATTATATAGTTTTTTATTTTATATATATGTTTGTATATATGTATGTGCATATATATTTATATATACATTACCTTTGTATGTATTTATATTATTTTGAGATAATTTGTCTAATTATATTTTTATATTATATATATTTTATTATATATATATTTTTATATATATTATGATTTTATACTGTTATATTATTTTTTGTATTGATTTTTTTGTTGTACTTGTCGTGCTATTACAGCCCGTGAATATGCCATTATCTCACTACCATGGGTTGGCTGCAAGAGATCTCTTCTAGGGATAAGTCCACCTTTGTGAACATCTATTCCTATACTAATTAAATTTGTAAAATTCATGTGCAATAAAATATATATATATATAATTCATCGTCCGAATGTTAAAGGGCCACATTTTGCTTTACAAATCTCAATCCTAATTCTTCACTTTCCTTTCAGCTTGTTCATTACCTGTTTTCCAGGTCTTAAGCTTTCGATACTATGCCTTTTTTTTATTTCTGAAAAGGGAAAAATCCCTAAGGACACTCAGCCGGACTACGCCAACTGAGTAGTGTAAAAAACCCTCCTCTTTGCCTTTTGCAGAGTCGCCGGTGGCGTTGGGACGTGCGCGGTAGGCGCCCAGCCATTATTATACCTACCTACACTTTTGCAATATTGCGATATTAGAAATCATGTACAATAAAATGTTCAATAGCCTAGCCATTAGTGATATCCAACCAGGAAACGTATTGTTACGGTTGGACCTTATGTCCAAGCAATAAGGTCGATTTTTAAATAGTGCTAGACACGTAACTTTTACTGCTTATATCTCGAGACCTAGGTTTGCAAAGCTATGACCTAAAAACGCATTGCTAGATTTAAGGTCTACTATCGAATGGTATAAGCAAAATTAAGAAAGAAGAACAAAGTTGTACTTCCAAAATTCCGTAACGATGAAGTGTCATATGAATATGACTCATGCTAACAGGCGGCGTCGAGAACAATGTCGAATTATTATTAGCGAGCGTAATTAACTAGAAAGTTCCACCCTCTTTATTTCTATGCGTTATTATTACTAGCATTCGGAATTGCTCTAGATGTTTCCACCCTCCTTTTATCGGACTGTAAATAGAGCTACATGCCCGCCGCTTAGTCAGCCCGGGTCCGCTAGAGGCCCGCCTCTCGCCCGGGAAGGAAGGCCGTGAAGATGTACGCAGGTGCGGAAATCTCGCTTGGCGACGTCCTGATCCCGAGGTCCGCCCTCCATACGAGGTATCTCTCGGCTGGAGGAACCCTCAGGTGGTCGACCATCTGGCAGGGCGCCTTTAGCGCTCGCCCCAACGCGACCGGTGATGCTGTAAAAGCCACTAGGGCCAACAACAAAGAGAGATTTTTGTAGTCGGTTCGAGTCCGACACTACTCAGTGGACGTAGTCCGGCTGAGTGTCCGTCGGGATTTTTTTGGGCCTCTTAGAATAAAAAAAAAGAGCCGTCATTTTTTCGACTATCGATCAAAGCGATATATAGAATTACGAAGACCACTGCGACGACTACTGTGACGACCTTGGATAGAAGATCTCTGCGATTTAGGAACGTTGTTATTGAGTGTAGCGTGTACCTTCGGTGACGTCTACACAAGTACCTACTTCGAGGGACGACTACGAAGACAAGGCACCGCCGTAATTAAGTTCGCGTGTTTTGACATCTGTTTGTACGATCGGAAATAAACTCTTCGCACCCTTAACCGGCATCTCATTATCCGCAACTCGTAACAGCATTTTAAAAATAGAACTGTCCAAGTGGTTCAATTTTTTTATAAACTTTTGTTGGATCCAAAATGACTGAGATCTGAAACAATTGAGTATGATTAAGTGGTTCAATAATGACGTTTGACACATATGTATACTTATACGTATACTTATACATATGTGTCAAACGTCTCGAAAGGATCCGTAATTTTAGAAAATTGTTTTACAGATATGAAGGGGCGGACATTGCCTGGTCTAAAATTATAAAGGACTACAGTAGACAGCAGTAACACCATACTTATGTTTCAGTAATTAGATCAGTCGTATGGCATTTTCTCCGATTATTTTATTATACGAGTATTTACAAGGTTTTCATTTGGCCGATGCGCGCGACGATTCCGTTGGCACTGTTATAGAACTGCCAACTGTCTGCCTTCCAAGCCGGGGTCCCGAGTTTGATACCTGGTCAATTTAGGAAACGAGCTATTCTAAATTGGCTTGTAGTCCAGGAGTTACCGAGGGCTCCCCCAGTTTGTTCTGTGGTACCCATAGTACAAGCCTTGTGCTTTGATTCAAGGCTCCATAATTCCGTAACCAAATCGGCAAATCAAAACCCTTATTTCTATGAACTATCGCGGAAAAAAATTGTTTAGCAGTTTAAAAAACCTTTGAATTTGCCGTGTACTGTTTTATCGACTCGACAGCAAATTGAAGTTTCTATTGGTATCTTGTCATTTCTAAATTAAAAATTGAAAGATGAACGTACAGGATACTAATCGCTATAATATTCATATTTCGAACTAACACGAATGACGAGAATCGAAGAACGACATGTGCAAAAGAACAGTAAATAAAAATAACTAAACAGTAGATAAAAATTAACTGCAGTTTAGGCAAGTCTATAGTAGTCGTAGGTCAGGATTGTGTCGATTGTTGTGAAAGTGCGATTATTTTACGACGGTTACATAATCCGTCGTTAAATAATTGCACTCATTTAGTACCAATTTATAATTCGATAATAAAAAAAAACTAATACAGCGTCACAAACTGATGGTAGCATTGTTAAACTGGGTGTATCCTACTATACTTGCAATGGGAAGAAAAAAGTTCAATCCCGTTGAGATTTATAGTTGCAATGACTCACGTAAGCAACAAAGAGTTCAATTACTCAAAAAAATCAGAGAATATTTATGCATAGTCAATTCGGATTATTACTTTTCACGAACTAGATCAAAATTAATACTAATTATGTATTATAAATTCCAACGTTTGTTTGTCATTCTTTCACATTCTTAAGAAAATAAGTGATTCCGACGAGAAACTCGAGTTAATGAGGACGAAGTCGCGGGCGGTCGCTACTTAATAATAAACTGAAGTTAAAAATAACTTATTCAAAGTTTTCCACTTAAAAATACTCAAAACCCCAATACACGGAACCATACACTTATAAATCTTTCGCACCGACCTACTGACACACATTCTACTTTTACTCATCAAGGACTTAAAATTCAATATTTAGTATTTCATACTAAAACTAGAAAGAGTTTTTACTGCAAATTTAAAATTAAATAGGTAGAAAGGAATAGGAACCAAGGAAACCATCTCAGCGTATTATATTCTCTTTAAAGGAAACCGCGACACAAAAATTCTTTTGTGTCTTTGTAAAAATTTAAGGAAAAAATATTTTATTTATTTATTTCATTTGGAAAACGCCTCCTACAATTTCTACTGAGTACTATTACAGAATTATTACTCTGCGCCAACAAGCGCGAAGTATTAGTGCCTGTATACTATATAGTAATACTAAGAGAATTATTCATATTGGTAGGCTCATAATAATATCACTAATCTATCAACGCACTGTTCAGCTTTATATTTTTTGCAAAATTATTTACTTTTTTTTTTAGTGAAATACTGTAAGCTTATGGGTCAGAAGGTATGTGGAAGAAGGCGACGTGCTAGACCATCGTCAAGGAAATTCGTGGCATTGCGGCGTTATCAAATCAACAACGTTTGTTACGAGCTTACGAAATAGATGCGTTTATACCAACTAGGTATTTTGCGGGGCCTTTTGGTGTGCGTATGAAGAATATAAGAAATCATTTAGATTCAATGAATTTACGCCACAGATGTCCGGCTTACAAAGTAGATCTAATCGATGCTCATAAAATTGCACGTGTTAGTTTTGCACGGCAATATTTAAATTTTGTTTGATCGTCTAAAGTTTTTTTTGGATGAAAAAACGTTTAAATCAAGTGATCACGGTCGGCTGAATCTGTGGCAGTATACCACACCATACACGCTGCCAAGAAAAACGATACAAGTAACAGAGAGTCGGGCCGTATCTCGTGTAACTTGTGGGGCCGGATGACCTTTGATGGAGTGCAGCAACTCGTTGAGCTACCTATTAGAGCAAATGCTATTAATTATGTCAACGGTTGGAGGAGAGTATGCTGCCCACTTTGCGAGTGCCCAGGGTGTTCTACGTGCATGATAACAGTAGAACACACACTGCAAGGATATCCAATGCCTAGTCCCTCCAACACCCTGACATTACGGTGATTCCATGGCCAGCTAAATCGCCTGATCTTAACCCCATTGAAAATTTATGGGTTTTAATGGTGCAGAGATGGGATCACCGTAATGAAAGGAGAACGGAGGATCTCGTGCAACATTGTAGAGACTTATGTGAAAATTTGCGAAAGACCAACATTTGCACTCGCTTAGGCGAGTCTATGCGTATGCGACTCCAAGCCATTATTGATAACAACGCTGCATACACTCGATATTGAATGCAAATGTCGGTCATTCGTATATTTTCTCATTTGTATATACTCGTATCAATACTTGTCAAAGAACAATTATTTAATAATATTTAATTTTTTTTATACAAAATTAAAGAATTTATAGAAGAAACACGCCTTACACAAGCAGCGACACGTCAGGGAAGAGAGCGGGCGGCGCGAGAGGGACGCATCACCGAGCGAAGCGGCAAAGTTGCATTATAAAGTATTAGACACAGTTGAAAACAAATTTCATCTTTGTCAAGTTACGAAAATCTCATTATCTAAGCATTTTTGGGTATATGTTCTTTGACAAGTTTTGATCTATATTAATAGTCGAATCATTTGACGAAGTTAACGGAAAACGCTATGATCACGTTGTATATATGTATATATATTATTCTACTGACAGTTTTATATAAAGTGTATTCTACAAGGGTTGTCTGGAAGAGATTGCTTTGAGCGATAAGACCGCCTTGCATACATTAGTTGCAAATTTTGATTGTAAACGATTTTTGTTAGAATGTGTGCAATGTGTGCGACAAAGAATTTATATATCTATCTCATATTCTGTTTATTGAACATTTCGCGTATTGCCGTGCAAAATTATCACGTGTTTAACAGTTAGATCAAGGAAGCAGGATGTATCTGATGTAAATTCATTGAACACTTAAAAACATATTGGACATTCTGCTGCCGTAAATGAAAAAGACTAAACTTTTTGCGTTTTGAATGTTTTGCGCATTCGGTGGAGTGCACGCATTTATTTTCTCTTTAGGAATTTGCACGAAGTAAAAACGAAATTTGTGTAAAATAAGAGTCGCTTCGTTGAATTTCGACTCTGCATTACTATCGAGAGTAGTTTCTAATTTGGTTAATAAATTTGTCTTTATTTTTTTACCCTTGTTTTTATTTTTGTGATATTTAAATAAATTATCCGAAATTAACCAAATTTAACTTCTTTAATGTCTTATTATTTTTAGTAATGTCTTGCACGACTGAGAAATAATTATGAAACTAGCCTTATTTATTTATTTTTGCATACATAAGGCAACATCCGTTCAAGGTTGGACTTGAAACGAATACAAATTTGAATTTTAAAATTTGAGCTACCATCTCATCATCTGCAATTCGTGTCTTTCTATTCATCATCAATCGTGTTATCTCGTGATTGTATAATACAGCCAATTGAAAGAGACGGTCAACCTGCTAAACATTCCCTTTCTGCGATAGTACCTATCTGTTTGTTTAGCTGTCATTGAGACTATTAAATGTCTTTGAAATTATTTGACGTAGTCAGTTGAAATAAGGAGCAGTTATAGGATGGGGTAGCCTAAAATCAGACATGAATTAAAAGTTTGAATTTCGACTTTTGGGGATTAGATTAGCAGGCTTAAAGAGTCTTGTAGTTCAGGCAAGAGAATAGGTTTAAGATGATAACGGACTGTAGCAAGAGATGACAAAGCGGGCCTTCAGAGACGGGTCGGTCGTCCATCTATGTAGACCTGAAGAGGACAACAGCGCGTGTGGTTCGCGCTATCACAACATTCCAAGGATGGATGCAAGGTTCAAGGAAAAGATCCAAGGGTGGGGCACTGTTGCTGAAGAGAAGCACTTCGGAGAGTAGCTCTGGTGCGTTCTATAGGAGATCCTGAAGCCCGAAAGTACAGCTCAGAAAACTTTGAAAATAATATCAATACATCGAGAACAAGCTGTAGACTTAAAAAAAAATCGAGATTGAAATAAATGAACTACTTCGTGTTACGAGTACCTATGAAGATTTTTTATAAAAAAAGAAAGCTCAACGACAAAACTTTGTTCTT
The DNA here is from genome assembly GCA_907165235.1 of Zeuzera pyrina. Lineage (NCBI taxonomy): Eukaryota > Metazoa > Arthropoda > Insecta > Lepidoptera > Cossidae > Zeuzera > Zeuzera pyrina. Next base: position 6,472,751 of record OU015633.1, on the reverse strand, counting down.
CGTTTTTTGTATTGTAAAATAAAGAAAGGAATGCTGAGATGGTTTGGGTTTGAAAGAGTGATGAAAGATTGACGAAGAAAATCTATAGAGCGAAAATGAGTGTTATAAGAACCCAAAGATGATCAAGGCTGACTTATGAAGATCAAATAACTAGAGGATATGTCTAGAAAGCACTCGTATACCTAGGCGAAAATGTGTGAGGAGAATGATGATATTCGAGGAAGCGAAAGAAGTAGGTATGTAGGGACCGCGACGCTTGGCGTTCCAACGTCTCTGACTATCTCGTTAGGGATATGGCGTGAAGATATGTAGGTATGTATGTAAAAACTGTTACGGTGAACAAAACTACAAAGAGTTATAACAATAACATCCATTATTATTGAATGGAAATGCGACGACAATAGACATGTGGATTCCATGACAAACCTTTCCAACAAGCACCGATCTTAGGGAGGTTATTGGTTGGTTGTCAGTTAAACCACGACCTAACCAAGGAACGATATTTTCAAATAACTGGAGTGCTATTCACAACTTCATTTCATCGGATGAAACATCAGATGAACGCATAGTTGACAACATCGATGAAAAATTACATCGGTTGTTCGCAAGGATTTTCCTACGATGTAACAGCCAAGGAGTTGGCAGCAAAAACTTTTTACAACCTACACATGTGGTAAAAATGAAATTTAATAGTATAATATAAAAAACAAATTTGTTTTTAAAATTGTTCTGATCATTCCGATGATGTTTAAATACAAAGCTTATTTAAAATGTAAAAATACACGTATAAATACACGTATAAATATTTTAATGTATGTAATGTTACAATTATATGAATCAAAGTAAATACCAACTCCCGGTCCATTCATTTTATTACATACGGAGACGTCATTCATCAACTTGTCAGTTGTCAATAAGTTTTTAAAATGGTGTCGTGATGCCCGCTTAATATCGTTACTCTCGTCACTTACCTTTATATTATTTAAGCAACGGTGTTGTACAGTGATCTCATATTCGTGAAATAAATGGTGCTAAGGATTTCTCAAGGAATTAATGTGTCTAAAACTGCAGTTCATGGACATTTATGGTGATTTTGGTGATCGAGGACGCCTACGAATCCTTCTGTAAAATGTTTCTGTAAAAAAACATAAATAAATGTGAGAAAAGAGTTAATGCCACTTATAAGTAAGTATTGTAGAAGTTAGGACAAAAATGTGTTTCATATTTTGCTGTAATAGCCAATTAAACATTAAACAAAAAGTGCGGGAAACTGCATTCTCTGTAATATGTCATGTTTTTGTAAAACTACAGCTTAAAGGTGTTTATTTTAATATTTCAGTGGGAATGGGTTTGAAAAGAGAGGAAGTGTCAAGTTCTCATACAAAGAAATAACCAATATCCACTTATCATTTTATGTATTATAAGGCAAGATCATGATGTAAAAAATAGAGATGATTACAAAGAGAAATGTTGATGCAGTGAATTGTTAAAATGTATTTTGAAGTGTAAACCTTGAACAAAAGAAAAAGAAATGATAATGTACCTGCCTACCATGTGCCTGTGAATTACAAACTACCTATGAATTACAACGAAGTTATAATAACTAGTATAGGTTATATTTATTTATATTTTTATCTATATAAATAGGTTTCTAAAACTTTGTGCTATTTTTGAAATACTATAGAAGTCAAGTTACAAACAATTATTATCAATCTTATTTAATATAAATGTAATAAGTAACTATTAAACTTTGCTTTATGAAATAAATACACTAATGATATCTACTGATCTACTTATTTTGTACCTTCATACTTTTATTATAATTGAGGTTCACAAGGTAAAATTTATAAACGAGGTACATTTTTTTTTTCTTTTAGTTCTCCAAATTATATCTCCATAAAATTATACACAATGTTTTCATACATCTCACCTGGGTACTTCTATACTTTCTGTAGGTAAATAAGTATTAATAATTCTAAAAATATTAGTAGTTCTATCAATCATTCTTATCGTCAGTGCCATAGAATAAATTACTTATAAATTATATCAGGAATGAAATTAAAAGACAGTAGGTATGTACATACTCTTGCTTTTAATGAATCTTTAATTATTATTTAACAATCAATACAAAATTTTCTGTGACTAGAAAAGTTCTGGAAACTTGTACAAAGCTGTGTTGAATGCTATGATTTCTCAGTTCTTACTTCTCAACAACAATGATAAAATTGTAATCAGTAGCTGTATCCATATGTACCTGTAAGAAAAAAAGTTGCATAAAATTCATTACGTAAATAAAATTAATGTGCAGCTATTGAAAAAGTTACTGTTTCTAGTAATCAATTCAATTGAATTTTAATTCATTGCTGGTCAATATTTAAAAGAAAAAAGACCATTAATTTGTTATCCTTCTGAGTTATACCACTAATACAATTCAGAAAATGCACATACATATCAACATTTTATTAGAAATATACATACTTATTATATTATATACAGCTACAGCTCTATTAATATCATTAATGTTAATACTAACTTCCTTAAAAAGGTTCCTGTCTGTACATCATAAATAAACAATACTGTTGTGATTTTATTTACCTATACATAAATACTTACAAAGGTGTGTAGTTCTAAAACTTCATGGTTATGAGTTCTTTTTTAGTTTTAGAATATGTACATATTACAATAAAAGTATCCATACTCACATTTCGTGGACATTGTATTTACTGGATATATCCATATTTTAAGTCTGTATGCTGTAATATGTCTGCTGGTGCATGACATAAGTGATGACATACAGCATACAGCATCCATTGTAACCCTATGATTCGAAATATGTTGTTTACAATTCCTGAAGTTTTTGAAATATATTATCTACCTATCACACACGACATCGAAACGTTTCAAATACTTAATTCTTACGAGAGATTTCGATTTATTACATCAAAGAAGAAATGGGTATTAACAAAAATCAGGCAAAAATTATAAATTGTTTTTTTACGATTTTCCTTTCTATTTGAGAGGGAAGGCAAAGGGAACTACGCCCACAAAGCCGATGTCTTTAGTAAGAAATAAAATGACAATACATACAAAATACCTTTCTGCAATAAAATAACTAGCAACCAATTTCATAAAATAATAATACTGTATTACTAGGTGTCTCTCTTTATAGCAAGGATTAATCTTTTAATGAGAATGAGATAATAAATATAACAGAATAAATGAGACAAGTTATGAGACCAAATAAGGTGTCATAATCTATGGTAAATAGTAATGGGTAGGTATTTATGTATTTCTCGTTCATACGTACTTACTTATACGATAGTTTCACGTTGTATTGCTGTCGGAGTTGCCAAGCAAAGCGGTCATTGAATACTTCTTCCACCTTCTTAAATCTCATTACCCGTTTATGCATTATTCCTCTCACACACTCGCCTAAGTTATGCAAGTGCTCTTAATATTGCTGTTATTTGTAATAATAATAACGGGTATTTACTATTTGAAAGAACGGATGTTATAAGTAGTATTTGTTAGAGCGTTTTTTCATTGGCTGACACGATAACGATTATCGTCGCAGATGCAGACTCATTGATATCGGGGCACAGAAATCTATGGAGCGACGCTTTTTCACTGAACGACGCGAACCCGATTTATCGTCGCCGGCGATCGGCGACGACATGTCAGTACTACGTCCGCTCTCCATAGAATCGTCCCGATAAAATCAAGGATGTATGACATAATTACACAATGGTGCATGTGTCACCACCCTCCCACCTCCCCGCTAATCTGTCGTTCGCTCTACTCCATTGTACTGAACAGTTTAGTTTGATTAAATATTCAAAATGACTTTTAAATAAGTTCCTTCAACGTTAGATACGTTAGACGTAAGTAAAGCAGATATACTAAATATAATTTGTCGTCTGCCATATTGAATAAGTATAGTTTTATAGTTAACGCACTGATCTCGAAGGTGTAATGTTTGTCATTGAGACATGAAAGTTCTGTTTTTGTTTTGTCGCCATCGATATTGGTACCATGTCGTTGAATCAAAAAGTTTCAAGATAATAAAATATTTACGTGTGACGGCTACGATATTATCGTTATCGTGTCGGCCAATGAAAAAACGCCCTTACGTTAAATTGTATGATTTACCGCTAGAAATAAGGACTTATTTAAAACCAGCGGCAAGTGAAATTTTAATAATTTATCACATACCTACAATTTATTTTATAATAGTTTGTAATGTGTAATTAGATTAGACTGATTTCAAAATCAAATTAGGTTTATATGCCTACTTTCTAAGAGGAATGTGTTTGGAAACTATTTAAAATTAAAATATCGATTTTCAGTTTAATGCATACTTAGGTATATTCATGATGTAACTTGGCAGGCTAATAGCTTATCCCTTCATGCTATAAGTACCTACTTATCCTCCATGCGATAGAAATATTTTATGTACTTACTATACCTACTTATGTAGTTTAAATGTATTGCTCATGTGTTGCTATGATTTTTTATGCTTTAGTCTTTTTAGTCTTAATTTATAATGCAATGTTGGTGTTAAAGAGACCAATCACAAACAGAAAACAATAAATTTATAATAAATACCAACTGTGATATTAAGACCATATACTTCATTGTAATGATATGGCATAATATTACCCATTATATTAGATTTAGGAGTACCTACCTATTATTACATTGAATGTTTTACTAATTTTTCGGTATTGTTACTTGTGAGGTTGTGAATATATTAATATTGAATAAAATTACTGCTTAGGTATTATCTACTAGAAAGTTAGTTATGTGAAAAGGGATGAAAATGAAAGTTAAAAGTGAATTTTAAACTTCAATAAACATTGAAAACAATAAAGGGTACACCTTTAAAGAATGCTAATTCCTACATAAAAGTTTCCAATTATTATCTGTGAACTATATAATATACCTATTTCAGTAATCTAATTATCCTGATTCATATTATATCACACTACAGCTAATTCATGTAATTAAAACTCCTATTGTATTTCATGTTTTATTTTTATTAAGTACTCATGTTTACTTTGCTAAATAATATCTCTAAAATATTTTTAACTCATTCAATACATTATATACATTTTGGAAGATTTCTTGCAAACCTTAGACATGATGTTTTTTAGCTAGGTTAGTTAGCCGGCTTACCTCTAATACAATAATATTAAAAGTATTAACTAGGTTACATAGAGATATAATGTTTATAACTCAAAACAAGATTAGTTAAGTTGTTGGAGGATTATGCATGTAAATTTGAGTCAGTTTTAAGTTTTGGTTATTTAAGTCAGTATCAGTTTGCTCACATAGCAATGTGAAAACAGCAGTCAATTTCAGTAGGTACCTTTAGGTTGTAGGTTTACCTATTGTTGTTTAGATTTATTTCATTATGTCTGATTGTATATCAACTTAAATCTTACATCTTTGATCTCACATTACTAACTAAATACTAATAGACTAGTGTTGCTTTATTATTAATATAGTGTCACCGGGTAACTAAAAAATCACTACACTTTAACACAAATATAATCCAGACAAGATTTGTATTTTGTACTCAAGAGCAAAATAAATACCTATATACATTTTTAACTACATGGCAAAACCTCGTTTCTGTTCATAACTTTGTTTACATATGACTATTGAGATATTTTATTGTCACCGCTAGACTTAAATTTTACTTAAAATAACTTTATATCATATACATAATTGCACCTACAGTTACATGTACTTACTAATTTTATGAAATTAATCATTTATAACATTAATTATAATTTAGTAATAAAATTCAATCCAAGAAAACAATTACAATATTCATGGTAACCTCACCTTCGTTTGAAAAGATATTGAAAATCGCTAAATTTATTCGCTCCTTTTCTACTATAAGTCTACCATCTTGATGTGAATTTCCATACTAAGCGTCTTCCCTAACAAAATTAGTTTTTTTGTTCAATAAAATTACACGTAACTTTATGACACATGTATCGCACGTTGAGAATAGAGTATATTTTAATTATTTTAAGAAAAACATCCAAAACTTTAACTGTTCACCAAGAAAATAGCTTAACATCGTAGAACTCGTCTAATGGAAAGTAGCTTTTCTCTCGTCGATGTTTTCATACAATTAGACAGTTCACAAGCGCGAGTATGTACTCAACGTTGCACGCGACGAAGTGTCAAAATTACATTTTGACAGCTAAAGTCGAGGTTGAGAACGAGAGGTTATCGGACTTCTCTTTCTCACAATTTTACATCCGTGAAGTTGTGAATGCCAATTTCATAAATTAGTATGGAAAATTCGTACATCGGATGTGATCATCGGATGCAAACAACCTTGGCTCATTACAATTTAAAGCTCACGGATGTTTCATCCAATGCAAGGATGTTTACGTGTTGTGAATAGCACTACTGATGATGATGGTTAACTGGACTGATGGTTGAGAAATGAATATTTAGTGAACCATCTGTCAATTACGAACAATTCTTGGATGAGCTTATAACCCGTGATATAACGACGTCGAAAACATTCGCAGTGTTTACTTTCTACGCATATAATATGCACTCATGTATTTTAACTACCATATAAAATTGTAGGTTAACTATTTCATAGGCTTAAATGTTCCTTTTTGGTGTCAATGACAACTATACAGTGAAATTGTTTAGGTCTCCGGTGTTTTATTCATTTGTTTTGTAAACACATCAAGAGAGTCTAGGGATCGAGTACATTTTTAACTATAAAAAATTATCCAATTAATATTTATCAAATCTAGTCTTCCAGACTGGCTTCTTACTTTAATTCCTATGTTTAAGTTAACAACTTATCCTTATATTTCGTAAAAATTAAGAAAAATTGCAATTTTTGCAATATGTGGGAAATTAACCCAAGATAATGTCGTCAATTAAATGGCAAAAAAGGCAATATGCACACTTTTGGTGTGCATATTTGATTTACTGTAGCTACATTACTAAATGCAATTAAATGAAACTTTTATTTTTTGAGATTTACACGTGATTTACACGTGACACACGGAGTACACACACTTTTGGAGTTGACCTTACAATTATTCTTTTTTTTTCTTTCTTCATGGCATGGCGTATAGGTATAGATTAGCGCATTTGCCAATGTCATGTATTGTATTAATAAGTAGAATCGTTATCGTAAAATTCCTCCAAAAGAGTGATAGTAAACTTTACTGAAGTTTTATAGGACTTCTTGGAAGAGCACGAGAACTTCAGCTACACATGTTTAATTAGACATATTCCATTTTTTTCACTTACACAGATCTATCACTTTTACTTAAACACAATATATTATCACTTTTGTACTTTAAAACTCCCAAAACTGTAAAAAACAGAAAATCTTAATAAAATGACAACCTCACTTCTCCCGTTCCCATCAAAAAGCCCTACAATTATTCTTTTTTTTCTTTATGGCATGGCGCACAGATTAGTGCATTTGCCAATGTCACGTATTAATAAGTAGAATCACAAGTAAATTAGTTTTTTCTTATCGTAAAATTCCTCCAAAAAGTGATATTAAACTTTACTGAAGTTTTATAGAACTTCTTGGAAGAGCGAGAGAACTTCAGCTACACATGTTTAATTAGACATATTCCATTCTTTTCACTTACACAAAACGTTAGAGCACAATGTACTATCACTTTTGTACTTTAAAACTCCCAAAAATGTAAAAAATAGAAATTCTAAATAAATTGACAATCTCATTTCTCCCATTCCCGCCAAAAAGACAATTATTCATAATTGTAGGATAATTTGTTGCCAATCAAATAACTATCAACATCCGGTGTTGTTATTGCACAGTGTTGGCACTGTGTTCATTACGTATACGTATCGCCAATATTACACTTTAACGACTCCTAAAATGTAGTCCCAGTACATGACATTATAATATGCGATGCGACCAAAAGCGATGAAACCAGTCCTCTGGCTGTATACACGATTTTATTTCGTTATTACATTTTTAAGGACGATAAAGTGAAACGATAAAATTATTTTTTTAATTTAATTTTTCACTGATTTATATTATGGGTTAACAGCTTTATTAAAAATCATAAATGTCTGAACTGTTCACGTATCATTTTTTTATACATTCAATTAATTTTTTTTGTAATAAAAATAAATTGTATACTTTTCGTGGAGAAAAGCTTCGTATAACCCATTCTCACTGCCAGAAGGCTACTTTGGCAAATGGTACCTGTACTTTTTGAAGGCTTCTTTTGAAGGGATTGAAGTGTTACTGTAAAAACGAAGAAAGAAATGCTTGGATCGTTCGGCCATGTCTATATGCCCAAAAGAATAAGCGAAGAACGACTGACGAAGAAAATGTATTGAGAGCGAAAGTGAGGGGTATATGCCAAGTAATGTAAAGGCTGACCTACGATAATCAAATAGCCATACTGTTAACTGATGGAAATGTCAAAAGTAGTCGCATATCTCCGCGTTTTTTGTGTTTGAGGATAATGATAAGGCTTGAGAAGACTCATGAGATAAGGACCGCGATGACTGGCGCTTGGCATCTCTCTTCATCTCGTTAGGGATACAGCATATTATGTATTATGTTTGTACTAGTTACATATCTTTACGCTATATCCCTAATAGTGTAGTCAGAGAAGACGGAGCGCCAAGTTTCGCGGTACTTACATGCTTCTTTCGCCTCCTCAAATCTTATCAATCTCCTTACAGGTTTTTTCGTTTGTCAGTTTTTTAAAGATCTAAAAGTTTAATTTCCTAGCTTCAAATACAAATCTTTGATTGACCTATGCCCAGAAAAGTTGTGACCTATACTTATATGTCCTTCCTAGGATCCCTCGTGGCGTGACATTACAAAAATATTTTTAAAATTTCTTCTTTTGCGCGACATTTATCCGATCATGTAAATGTCGAAAGGATGATGGCGCACATGTAAAATCATAATGAAGTTAAATATAGAACAGAACGCCCTTGTAATGGAATTCTCCTAAAGTAAAAAACAAACCGAGTGATCATTCTTTGTCTAAAAGAATTAAATCGAATAACTACATTTTACTGAACTTAAAATTTTAAAATTAAATGTAAATCAAATTTGTATTTAATGTTCGATTTAAAAGTCCTCCTCTGTTGTATGTAAAAGCGATTCTCAAATTTTAAGTATGTAGGTATGTAGATATTACCTCAGATGGTTCACGAAAAGGCATTTGTTAGATGTCAGCTACAACGAGGCTCCAATCATTATCGTCATTCCAAATTCCAGAGCTAACGTGATCCGTGCGCGCTCTGAGTTGTCTCACTCAAAAATGCATTAAATGTCAAACCACCATTTCCTCCCCACGACTATCATCAGAGTTGCTATCTCTGATTCTCCTTAGATCCTAACGATTCTAAGTGATACTGAGCATTTAAACTCTCTTAATAAATACTAATATTTTGCCCATAATTCTGTAAAACAAACAGGAAAATAAGTAACTTTACATGTGACTTGACTTATCTAACAATCGGAATAAATGTGACACCTAATGGTAATAACTATTGAAGTTTTGTGTTCCTAGTAGTTTTATTTTGATTTCTTAATATAATGAATTTCTGTTAATTATGGCGAAAATGTGTGAGGAGAATGATGAGATTTGAGGAAGCGAAAGAAGTCAAAGTCAAAGTCAAATCAATTTATTCAAGTGAACCCAATCACAAGGTATTTTTTAACGTCAAATCTACTTTAGTTCGGTTCAAAGAGAAGAGAAAAGAAAACCTGGACACTGAGAAGAACCGACAAGAAACTTAGTTAGGTATAATTTTTTCAACATCATTTTACAAAAGGTTTATTAAAATACAATATTCAGAGAGCCAGTAAATGTATGTGCAGAGAAAATCATTTCCAGACTATTGTTTTATCTTCAACGAAATCATCTATTTTATAGTATGATTGTCTAATCAATGTACGTTTTACAACTAATCTAAATATATTTTCTGTTAATTAAGTGACTTCTTGAGGAACTTTATTATAAAAACGAACGCAGTTACCCAAAAATGAAACATTTGACTTATGTAATTAAAATTTTGGAACAACCAATTTATCACGACCTCGGGTTGCCATACCACAAATATCGCCTTTTTTTGTAAATCGATCTATATTTTTCCTCGTATACATAGTAATTTCAAAGATGTATAAGGACGGCAAGGTCAGTACATCAATGTCTTTAAAACGATCTCTTAGTGATTCTCGTGCATTCATACTGTAAATAGCACGTATCGCTCTTTTTTGTAAAATAAAAATCGAGTTAATATGCGCCGCTGATCTCCACACCAAAAGGCCATAGGACATTAGGTTATGAAAATATGCGAAGTACACCAACCTAGCCGTATCCGCATCCGTCAATTGCCTCATGCATCTAATGGCATATAACGCGGAACCGAGCTTACTAGCCAATTCCCCGATATGATCCGCCCATTGCAATTTACTATCTACTGTTAAACCAAGAAAACTGGCAGATCTAACTAATTCTAACTGTTTCCCACCCAATTCTATTTTATCATGGATTCTGGGTACATTAGAAAGGGAAAATTTAATTCATTTGGTTTTTTGTGCATTCAGTAGTAAATTATTAACAGCAAACCACCCCGAGACGTCCGCCAGGATCCCGTTCACCCAGGTAATATCTAAGTTCTTTCTGTCCAGTTTAAATAGCAATGAAGTGTCATCAGCAAATAATACTATTTCGCATAAGTTCCTAAGCATAAATGGGAGATCATTAATGTAGACTAGAAACAGAAAAGGTCCCAAAATTGATCCTTGGGTAACGCCCATTCTTAACCTCGAACCAACAGACAAAACCCCATTGACACTCACTTTTTGCTCCCGGCCAGACAAATACGAGACCACGAGATCGAGATAGTTACCACGAATTCCATGGTATTTAAGCTTGCAAATTAAAATTTCGTGACTAACACAATCAAAAGCCTTGGAAAGATCGCAAAAAACACCAATGGCATCCTGAGATCCCTCCCAAGCCAGAAGTACAGTCTTGATCAAGCTTGCTCCCGCATGAGTTGTTGACCGCCCTCTCGTGAACCCGTACTGTTGACCGTGAAACACCCCGTGAATGTTAAAATGTGCTAGCATTTGATTGAGTATTATTTTTTCAAATATTTTACTCAACGCTGGCAATATTGACACCGGACGATAATTTGTTAGATTCAACATACAACCTGACTTAAATAATGAAATAATTAAGGAATTAAGTATGTAAGAACAGCGACACTTGGCGCTCCGTCCTCTCTGACTACCCCGTTAGGGATACAGCGTGAGGACAGTATGTATGTATGAATTTCTAAGTTTATTTACGTATGAAGTCCATTCTGCTTTTTTTTACTATGAAACCAGTTCTTGGATCTCTTAACCATACAATTTCGGATTTTTTGCGGTAAAATAATGTAATTTACAATTACGTCACGCTTCTTTAACAGACTAACTGAAACTAATAACGTGAGGCATAGTTTGGTCGCATGTGTGTGTGCGTTGTTTTGCATGCATGGTGAAGCATAGTTTTGCCGGCCCCACTGTGTTGTTCGCAACGGCGTTATTTTTCTTTGTTATTTGGTCTAAGGTTTCGTTATGTGTTTATATATACCGTGTATAAATTATAGAATTAATATTTAAACATAATATTAATATTTAAACATGACGACCTCCGTGGCGCAACGGCTTAGCGCGTCAGAAAGTAAATAAGGGTTGCGGGTTCGATTTCCGTCCCGAGTCTGGGTGTTTATGTATAATATGTATATATTTACAAAAGAAAAGTATATAAGTAGTATATCAGTTGTCTTGTACTCATTACACAAGCGCTATGCAGCTTACTTTGGGACTAAATGGCGCTGTGTGAAATGTCTGAGTATATTATTATTATTATCTAAGTTCACATTTATACAGTCACAATTTCATTACTGATAACTTTACCAATATTGGGAAACCTGTTATTCAAAATAGAACGCTTTAATAAACAATAATTCTGTGTACATAAAATACATACTATCTAAATATTTGATACAATATTAAGCTTGATTATTATTAATTCTCGATAAATGAAAACGTCGGTCGCATAATAGATATGTTATATTGTACGATATGTAATTTCACAATTTCGACTTACATGTGCGTATTTTTATTTGCTAAAAGGGCGAGAGGGGGAAGGGCCTCGTACTACCACGAGAGTTCAAAGGTGTCTACAGGAATGGATGACAGTAGGATTGTGGTTTATATATTATATCTTGTCATGACAATTCAAGCGAAAACGATACTCACACAGGCGCATTTATAGGGTACAAATAAACATCTGAACATAACATATAATAGCTAAGCACCAATTGGATCAAATTGCGTTATATTTTTGAAATTATGTCATAAAATTTAAGTTTTATTCGCAAAAAAATCGTGCTGTAAAATGTTTAATTCACGTATGTGATTTCAACATTAACTGAATTATTTTGACATAAGAAAATTAGTGAATTAAGTAATACATATTTATGAGCTTCTCAGTTGTGCAACATAATGATGTTGTTGCTTAGCTATGTACAGAAGAAAACCCATAATATTTATGTTGCTCGCCTCAATACTCGTGGCAAAACCGCGAGCCGGCTTTTCACAACGGAATGTAGTTATATTATATCGTGAAATATAAATCACATCATGTGATTGACCTTCACACTGTAAGCATATTCTTTGCTATGCGATTGTCTTTATGCTCAGTTCTATCGCGATCGTCATTGTACCATAATGTTGTGAGGGCAATATTGCCCAGGAGGCCTAAAAGGGAGTGCGAAGTGCGTGGGAGGCAAAATACAATCTAACACTATTAAATGAGCAATTATTGTGTTGATAATAATATCTACCGGTCGATCAAAAGAATGTTTATAGTCTGGAAATAATCACATCTAAATGTGAAGGATTTCATTAAATAGTACGATGAGCAATATTAATTTCATCTCAGGATATCCATACTAATGAGTGATGAAAGGAGAGTCTCTCTGCCTGGTCGCCTTTTACAGCTAAAGCGTTGAACCGATTTTGATTTAGAATAGAGTTAGATTAAGCCCAGGGGAAGTACATAGGTTACTTTTTGAACTCCGCACGCACGCAAATCATGAGCATAGGCTAGTAATCTATGTATGGACATAAGGATTAGTTTGGACGTACCGGGAGCTCTTACTTAGCTACGAGTACAACATCTCCACTGTTGGAATGGAATATTTGATAAGAATTTACGAAGCTATAAGCACATACTATTTTTAAATATTTTCTTCAGAATTATTGTTCATATTGTATTAATTTATTACATTACACTAGCTAGAAATATGTTATAGATAGACACAATCAAAACGTACTATTGTCTGGCATACGTCGTCTACCACTGGCTTGTTCTAAATATGGAATCTTTGTTCTTCGGTCCTCCCTTGCGTAGTGGCGTTGAGATTCTGTCAAAGCAGCACTTAATAGCCTCGATGAGTTTATACCGTCGATAGGCGCTTGATAGCGATCACGTCAAAGTTTTGTATGACGACATTTAGTTCACTGTTGCTACCACTAGCGGCGTTGCATATTGGCGCGTTCCGTAGGAGATACCGCGCCACCTCGCGTTACCTCGACAACGTGCTGAAGACGAACAGCGGAGAAGTTTTGGTTGGTTAAAACCCTATAAAACCCAGCCTCATATACATGGGCACCTGTGTGTTGGGTACCTACTCGTATATGCAGGTCTTTCCTACCAAACCAAAAAAGGGGAATCTGAAATTCCTCATTTTGTATGTTTAGTGAGTATCGACGTTGTAACTCGTGGTAGAGACTCTCATTCTGAAATACCCATAGCGAAGAATAACGACTTATAAAAGCCGGACTTATATTTTAAATTTTTTCGCTTTAATAAGTTTAAATAAATATTGTATCTATCTGCATTGCCTAGTAATTCTCATAACTGTTATCTGTACACGTGTGATGTTTTTCGAAATTGTTAGTAAACCTGTGTTGTTGTGACATTTTGACAATACCCATCACAGGACAATAATATGTAATGTGAACGCGATTTCAAGCGTGACATTTGTTTTCTTTATGTCACTCTAGTGCGTATGGTAGTGTATTATTTTGTGAAGGAATTCCTCGTTGTTTGTATAGGCTTTGGATAAGGTCATCCGTAACTGTTACCGTTACTTACAATAAACATTGGAAAAAATCGAGAAAACATATAAGTACTGTTCGTGTCTAGAGCCCAAGTGTAAGATACTCTTATGCAGCCCAGCGGAAGTGAATTCGTTGCTCACCTCGGTGCCTTATTGATATAAAGTTGCAGCTACAAGGTTTATTTTGCAATTGCGGTCTGATGACATTTTAGCGTCGTTTGTTTTTATACATAATTATAATTTACAAATAATTACATTACCAATTAAAAAACTGGTTCGAAAGATTTGGGATTGTAGTCACATATCCATTTGCGTAAAATCATTTTGAAACCCTGTAAAATTTCGGAGATCCAACAGTTTTTGCGCAAAACAGGGATTTGTCTGGGTTTTTTTATCGAGATTTTTCTCCTATCATGTTTCCTTGTTTGGGGATTTTATCATAAAGAGTTGAGGTTGTATGTACTTTCAGTGATTTTAGATGTCGAGATAGTCACCAAACAACAATGTCTATACGGGAGATCCTTAAAAAACACGTATTTTTTATATATTTGTCAACGTATGACACTTGAAATAACCTTATACATTTTGTTATAGATATAGTGTTGTGCCTTGTGCGATGTGGTGTGTCAGTTATCCACAAATGTGTAAACATGGTGTAAATAATTCTGTTTTACCGCGTCAATCGGTCGCCATGTTTGTACAAAATGTCGGTCGGGGTCATTGGCAATGTTTGTTGTCAACATTTAAGTCATTTAAGTGTGATTTGTATTTTCATACTTGACACCGACTCAAGTCGGTTAGTTGTGTTTACTATAAACTTCAAGTGTAACTGAGACGAGCTTTGTTATAAAATTTTATGTCAACTAGTTCGATGAATAAATATAATTGAAATTCGGCTGTTAATCATTCTGTTAATAGTATTGAATATTGTAGCTTTATAAATGGTAACGGTACATTTTATCACGTTTACTCTTGTCACAATTTATTATCTCTTTACCTATCAATAAACGACATTCTCATTCTAAATCAGGACTATTGTTTTAGTAATTATTGTAGTAATGTTAAAAAAAATACTGACATAATAATTACCGACCAAACGTTACATTTTTTAATTTACTATTTTTTATGTTCATACATTATTTCTGTATTGTTAATGTATAATTTAGATTAAGTAGGTACCTTTTATCATGTTCTGAAAGAGGAAAAAAATTAAAACTGCTTCAAAAAAGCACTGAAAAGTACAATCACTATCGTATCCTTTACTCAAACTCAAGTAGGACTTCAATAACTGTCAAATTGAATTGTATAGGTATGTGTAGCGTATTCATAACGTTATTTTTATTATACTTGAGTTTTGATTAGTTAGATAAAGATGGGATACTTATTTTGTACTTTTAAGCGTTATTTTTTGGAGGCGGTTTCTTTTTTCTTAAAATAATTTTAGTTCTCCCTTTTGACTCACCTTGGCGTTAATAAATATCTAGCGCAGGTCTACAATTAACTTCTTTCTTATTCTGGAGCGCAACGATATACTAGAGAATCATCAATACAAATAAAGTTTAAGGTTGGTCGCGTTATTTTGTGTATCTCCTGAAGTCCAAACTTCAATACTGATGAAATTTAAATGTGACCACCTCGGAAGAATACCCTTTCAAACAAAAAAATGTTCGAAATCGAACATACATAAAAAAAACATACACACAGACGAACATAGAACCTCCTCCTTTTTTTGAAGTCGGTTAAAAAACAGAACCTGAGGTTGATTCTTCTACACATGTTCTAAATGTCGGTAAAGGGTTTATTCTGAGAGAGTTACATAAACATAGAGACAATCCTGTGAGTATGCCAATTAAAGGAAGCGAAAACATAATTACATTTTCTGACATAAAATGAAGCTAATAAAGTTTTAAAGCATGTAATAAAACAGTGAAAAACCTAACAATAACGTGAATGATATGTTTCCAAAAAATAATTTTGTGACTTAACAGCACGACTGGTAATTAAGAGAATGGAACATGTTGTTGACATAAAGGCCAAGTAATTATATTTAATTTCCGGAAAGTACTATACGTCATTTTAACGGCACGTTTTGCAAGTAAGAGGCGAGTTCAGATTTCTGAAGTCATAAAAGGGAACTCGAGCTTTGTTTACGCTCATAATATTTCGTATTCGAGGAACAAAGTAGGTTAAAATGTGGCCCATTATTGGCAATCGATATCGTTAGCTTTTTTCACTGTTTTACGAGAGTTATTATTATACAAAATGCTATTTCTTTCGATTGGTTTATATGAAATTTTATGGAGACAAGTGTTATTTTTCAGAAATATGTTTGGATTGGTGAATTTATATACTTATTATATTCTTTAAATAAGGCTGCGATGTTTTCGGCCCGTCGTAATAGCCGACTAAAGGGCCCGTTATTGTTGCTTTCGAAAAGCCAGCTCGGTGGAGTTATTACCTAGAAATTTGCAGACAGCGACAGCCATGCGATCATTGCGCAACCTGTGACTAATTGTAATAAAAAATGGGTATCATGTATGAAGATTGCGTGTCTATTGCGCCATAGTGGGGCTAAATCTACCTCGAAAAGTACATTTTACGACCGTAATATGCACTTTTCGATACAAATTATATTATTTAAATTCTCGTTTTCACCGCAGATATCGTGTGATATTTGGCTGTTGCATGCCGACTGTAAGTTAAGTAATAAGCGCGCCGGTCGTCCCCATGCAATCAAATTCGAGGAGGACGACAACACATCATAGCATGTGTGGTCTGCACTATTGGTTGTGGCTCTGCGAGGATGCTTCAGTGGAGGGGAGTCTGACGCTGCCCCCATGAGAAGTGTTTAGGCACAGTGCGAAAGGGACTCTGGTGCATTCCATCTAAAAAATTTTCCGCTGCATAATACTTGAAAAGTTATAGAGATGGGACACACTTGAACGACATTAGAAGCACATGTCTTATGCACTTACTCTGAAGCTAACTATTTTACAAATGCATACGCTCAATGAGATATAAAGAAAGACACAAAATATCGTTTGACACAAGGTGATAAGAGCAGTACATCATTAACACTCCGTCAATTAAGATCCTTGGTCCGAAACAGAAACACACAGGTTTCTTTCATGGTGAAGTTCTTTTTTTAACGACGTTGGCGTTGTTATCGTTTGTTTTTTCCTGCATGTACTTGCATATAGCGACTACTGGATTCCATTTTTAAACGATGGTTTCTAATTCGGTAAAGCGGTAAGACCTGAATCGAGGTAAAATAATGACCTGTGAGACACGGTCATGACTGGGTTTTACGTTGTTTTACAGTACAGTGTAAATTGTTAACTTTACAAAGTTTTTAAAACCACGATCAAAATTTTCCATTACCTTGATGTATTGTACATACAATTTAAAGGAAATCTTAGCGTAAAGATTTGTCAGAGTCTTACTCATTAGAATATCGAGTTTCAAATTTTGATTTTTTAATCATAGGTTCGTATTGCATCGTAGGTATATTTTCATTCACGCCAATCGACAAATAAATGATTTTGCCAGAATAACGGTGATGTCTATTGTCAGATGATGATGTTGAAGAATGCTGGCAGAACCTTAGACATAGTATGGTTGAGGCTGCGAAAGAAGTGTGTGGAATGAATAAGATTGGGAACGGCAAAAAGCGTGATGTGTGGTGGGATGATGAGGTGAAAGTGGCTGTGTATAAGAAAAAGAAAGCATGGCGAGACTACCTTGCTACTAATGACTGTGGTATGAAAAATTTGATGAAAGACAGGTATAAGCTGCAGAAAGCAGAAACGAAGGCACTAGTGAAAGAGAAGCGTGAAAGGTGTAGGGTGTTAGATGAAAACAAGATGTCGGACAACTTCGAGGAAAATTCCAAATTATTTTGGAAAGAAGTACGTAAAATCCGAAGTGGTCCGGCACCTTGCAGAATGAATAAAGTGCGTTCGAAAGAAAACAACCTGCTTACAAATAAAAAGGATGTTCTGCAGCGATGGAGTGAATACTATGGAGAACTGTATGAGAGTGGCGACTCCGTCTCTGATACTGAGAGCGATTCTAATGAATTGCCACACTCGGGCCAGGGACTGGAGGATGCCATTAGTATGAAAGAGATTGAGAAAGTGATAAGAAGTTTGAAATGTGGAAAGGCTGCGGGAATTGATGAGGTGACTGCTGAGATGATCAAGTATGGTGGTCCTAGGGTCTGGGATGCCTTCTGTGCACTCTGCAACCTTTGTTGGCAGAAGGGGGAGGTTCCAGAGGACTGGCGCACGGCAGTCATAGTACCTCTATATAAAGGGAAAGGTTCCTACCTAGACTGTGCGTGCTATAGGGCCATCAGCTTGGTCAGCTTAGCGAGTAAAGTCTATACTAAAGTATTGACTGAACGTATGAAAGGTGTTTCAGAAAGATATTTGTGGGAGGCGCAAGGTGGATTCAGGAACGGTAGGGGTTGTATGGATCAGATTTTCTCGCTTCGCGTTATCGTGGGAAGGTTTCTGGCTTTAGGTCAGAAAGTTTTCTGCGCTTTCGTGGATCTAGAGAAAGCATTCGATAGAGTAGTGCGGAAGAAATTGTGGAGTCTTCTGCCTGAATATGGCGTGGAGGGCTCCTTACTGCAGGCTGTGAGGTCATTATATCGAGACCACAGAGCCTGTGTAAGGATAGACGGTGACATGTCGCCCTGGTTTGAAGTCTGTTCTGGTGTCAGACAGGGCTGCGTGATGTCTGCCTGGCTATTCGTGCTGTATTTGGACAGTTGCCTCCAGAGATTGAAAGGTAATATGAGTGGTATGGGATGTGGTGACACAGTGGTAAACTGCCTATTGTACGCTGACGATGCTGTGCTAATAGCACCATCAGAAGCAGAGTTGCAGACACTAGTCACGTGCATGAAAGAAGATTGTGAAGTAAAAGGATTGAAAATGAATGTGAACAAAACTAAGGTTCTGGTGTTTGAAAGAGAAGCGGAACAAACGAAATGTGTGATTAGTGTAAATGGAAAATGTCTAGAACAGGTGAATGAAATTGTGTACCTGGGGAGTGCGTTTTCGAGGGATGGAAGATGTGAGTTGGATGTGGAGAGACGGGTAGCAGCTGGCAATAAAGTGAACGGTGCTCTGTCCGCATTAGTGGGTAGTGAGAATATATCTAACACTGCTAAAATGGCCATCCACAATGCGGTGTTGGTGCCAACTTTGTTGTACGGCAGTGAGGCCTGGATATGCCCGAAATCGAGTGAAAGTATGATAAATGATGTGGAGATGCGATCTCTCAGAAATATGTGCGGTGTCACGCTTGCGGACAGGATAAGCAATGATGAGATACGCAGTATGACAGGGTTGCACAACAGTGTTATTGTAAAAATGAAGAAAGGAATGCTTAGATGGTTCGGGCACATGGAAAGAATGAGTGATGAAAGACTGACGAAGAAAATATACAGAGCGAAAGTGAGTG
Source organism: Zeuzera pyrina (assembly GCA_907165235.1). NCBI lineage: Eukaryota > Metazoa > Arthropoda > Insecta > Lepidoptera > Cossidae > Zeuzera > Zeuzera pyrina. Next base: position 6,453,098 of record OU015633.1, on the reverse strand, counting down.
GTAAAAGAAGCCAAGGAAGACCAAGGCTGACTTATGAAGATCAAATAGCCAGAGTGTTAGCAGACGGAAATGTCAAAAGCACTCGCATACCTAGGCGAAAATGTGTGAGGAGAATGATGAGATTTGAGGAAGCGAAAGAGGTGTGTAAGGACCGCGACTCCTGGCGCTCCGTCCTCTCTGACTACCCCGTTGGGGATACAGCGTGAAGTTATGTTATGTTATGTTATGTTATGTCTATTGTCAGGTTTACTCTTTCCTTCATATTGAATGTAGGCTGAACGTGCACGAAGTCACGTTGTATCAATTTGGGAATATCAATTTGTCACTATTCACGACTACACATATTTGGAAGACGCCGAATAATGCAATATGTCTATATGCACAGATAATTTTGTTAAAATGCTTTGGAATTGAGTAATTATTGCTACGTCACTATTTCATATACTATTTCATTATGTGTTATTTCTATGTATGTACTTTGGAATTGATGATATAGTTTATGAGTATTGTCTTAGGACGTCTGTTACAATTTATGTGGTAATAGAAACTCAATTCGTAAAAGATATCAATGTACTCGAACACATACGCAAAGCTAATAGATAACTTACTTATACAGCATGTTCGCGTTTTACAGTTATAAAATAAAAAATATTTTTACCTTAAAGTGCTTGTCTGTGAAATCTTGGATAACAATTTAATAAAAAATTTATTTGGGTTAAATTGATTTAAATTTTTTGTGATGTATATTTTTAGTAACTCGCAATTAATAAAGACCAGCAAATACCTATTACCACAACACAACTTTTCTTTAAAAATCATATGAACTTAACTCAATTTTTCTCTTAATATGGACAGAATATTGAAACAGAATAAAATTACGTTTTGATATCATTTGTATCAATAAATATTTAGGCTTATAGATGGTAACAACAGACTGGTTGCTATTAGCTATGTGCGCGACGGTAGCGCCACTTAGCGTACACAACTATTTGGGATTGTGTCAAATAATGATATACAATTTTTTATTGTTTTCTAATGAATAAAGTAATGAAAATATACATAGAAAGGCAACAGATAGTACTTTTAGAGGAATTTGTTAGAAGCAGTACTAAAAAAATCGAAAATCTTAAGAAAACCGGTTTTGAAATACCTGTTATAAAACAGAACATAAAATACAACCTCGAACTGTGATGAAAGGAAATAAATTGGTTTTAATACAATATGTAAGAAATGCTGAAGAGCTACAAAATAATGGCAATATGTAGTTAATTAAAACGAGCCCACATCATCCGTCAAACATCGGTGACATTAACACTCTACAAAACAAAAGAGTCCGCTCTCGGCCGCCGTACGAGACGCACGCGTCGCTCGTTCGCTCGCTCGCCTCTCAGTGCCGTTTCCGCGCGCCCGCGTCGCGCGGCCATCGCTCTACTCGCTGCGCATCGTGCATAGCGAATTAGTGCGTTCGTGTCGTGTCGCGTCGCGAACTATCGCGGATGCCCGAGAGCTCCGCGCCGTCGCCGCCGCGGGGGTAAGTCGCGCCGAGCCGGCGGAGCACATCAGGGCCAACGCCGCGGCCCCCCTGCGCACCCAGCCCAACCTAAGGCCGCACCTACCGCGACCTCCGCACCCACACGGCGCGCGCCATATGCGCCAGCCAAACCCGCGCCCTCTGCGCCGCCACAACTCGCACCCTCTGCGCCGCCACAACCCGCGCCCTCTGCGCCAACTCAACCTGTGCCCTCAGCGCCGAACAAACCCGCGCCTTCAGCGCCGACCAATCCAGCGCCCGCGCGCGCTCTACCCGCCCGAGAGACCATAGCGCCGACGCCAGCACAACAACCGCTGTGCAAGGGGCCCGCGCCTCAAACGCGTTCAGCGGCGCCGGCTCCTTCAGCGCCGGCGTCCGATCTCCTCGGCGACATCCGAATGCTCGCCGACCTCGTTAAGGATATCAACCTTAACGAAATTAAATTAGTCGCGCGCAAAATCCGCGACTGTAGCAACGGGATGGGACGGCTCATCATACTCGCCGAACACGCGTCCCTTCTGGACAGCCTAAGCCGCTTCACGGCGCCCCCTCGTCGGTTATAAAACCGGGCACCCACGAGACAACTCCTTCCGCGCGCATCAAACCGCGCGGTCTCTCAATCTCATTTATTAACGCGGACGGACTCCGCAGGTAACGCGACCTTCTTCACGAGTTTACGCGAGACCACCAAATAGATATAATGCTAGTGCAGGAAACCTTTTTGTAACCTAGAAATCGCGACCCCGGCCTCTCCGGGCTTAACATCGTGCGAAACGATAGGGTGCCCACCCCCAAAGGCGGCACTATTATCTACTACAGAAGGTCTCTGCACTGTATTCCGATCGATACGCCCGCCCTCACCAACATAGAGGCGTCGGTGTGCCGGGTGGCCTTCACGGGGCACGCGCCTGTCACACTCGCGTCTGTTTATCTCCCTCCCGGTAAAGCGCTAATTAGAAGCGATCTAGAGGCCCTCCTAAACTTAGACGACTCTGTCATACTCGCCGGCGACCTCAACGCTAAACATCGTCGCTGGAATTCGCACACTACCTCGCGAAATGGCAGAGCTTTAGACGAACTAACCGATGTCCTTAACTTTGACGTTATCGCCCCCATGACGCCCACCCACTATCCCAGAGTTACAACACACAGACCGGACGTACTCGACATAGCGCTTCTAAAGAACGTAGCTCTAACGCTGCACTCAATAGAGGCGTTACACGAGTTAGATTCTGACCATAGGCCGGTACTACTGAAACTAGGACCTATGATAGACACTAGGACGCTCACAAAAACCGTGACGGATTGGCAGAGTTTAGACGAAACGCTAAACTCTGAGAATTCGCCGCGGCTTAACGCAATACCTGACGTTATATCCGTTCCGCCGAGGACGCGACCGCGGCGATAGACTCGCTCATCGCCCACATCCGCGAAACGGTCTCCTCGTGCTCTCGTGAGGTCCCGGCGGCGAACGACCGCCGTTGGGAGCTCCCTGGAGACATCCGTCGGCTGATCAGAGCCAAGAACGCCGCGACTCGCGCTTACGACTCGTTTCCCTCAGAAACGAATGTTTATTCGTTTCTGAGGGAAACGAGTTGCGTTTATTGCAACTTACGCTTCCTCCAACGCGAAGTCAAATACCGAATTTCCGAACTTAGGGATAACAGGTGGAGCGATCTCATGCGAGAGATCGAGCCGACGCACCAGGCTTACTGGAAGTTGGCCCGATCTCTCAAATCGGACACGTTCCAAACAATGCCGCCTCTGACGAAACCGAACGGATAGATAGCTTTCGACGATGTAGATAAAGCCGAACTTTTGGCCGACACTCTGGAGGCCCAATGCTCCCCTAGCTCTCAGCTTGTAGATCAGAACCATTTAGACATGGTCAATCGCGAAGTAGGCTCCCTACCGCCCGCGACCGCCTCCTGCCAACTCAGACCCGCGACGGTTGACGAAGTTCAGGACATTGTCAAGGCTCTCAAACCTAGAAAAGCCCCCGGTAGAGACGGCACCTCCAACCGAGTAGTCAAACTTTTTTCGATGCGCCTTCTCGCGCTCTTAGCAGCTATTATCAATGCCGCCATGGCGAACCGCGTCTTCCCAGCCGCCTGGAAGGAAGCGATCGTCATCGGAATCCCGAAACCGGGTAAACCCCGCAGTAGCCCCAATAGCTATCGCCCAATCAGTCTCCTTAGCGTGCTAGAGAAAATTTACGAACGGGTCCTTCTGGCTCGTCTCAAAGCCCACTTCGACACTTACGGTCTCCTCATAGACGAGCAGTTTGGCTTTCGAGCCAAACACTCGTGCATACAACAAGTGCACCGCCTCACGGAACACATCCTGGCAGACCTTAACCGCCCGAGTCGCACTATAAGCACGGGGGCCCTCTTCTTCGATGTAGCGAAGGCGTTCGACAAAGTCTGGCACGCCGGGCTGGTATACAAGCTGCGCCGGCTCGGCGTGCCCGACGATCTCGTACGCATAGTACCGGACTTTTTGTCGGACCGCTCCTTCCGCTATAGAGTCGAAGGGGTGCTCTCCTCTCCCCGCCCCATCAGGGCAGGCGTCCCACAGGGCTCCGTTTTATCGCCCATGCTCTACTCGCTCTACACGAACGACGTCCCCAAAACCCTCGGTGTAGAGCTCGCCTTATTCGCGGATGATACCGCACTGTTCACATCAGACCGTAGTCGCCTCAGAGTCCCCCACTACCAAGTCGCGGTCACGAGCCTAGGCGAGTGGTTCCGTCTTTGGAGAATCGAAGTCAACCCCGAGAAAAGCGCCGCCGTGTATTTCTCGTGGGGCACGACGACCAGCCACGCCCGCCGCGCTAACACTCTCCGTACTATCACGCTCTTCGGCCAGGATATCCCTTGGACTAGGAAAGTCAAATACTTAGGAGTCACCCTTGACAGTGTCATGACCTTCGGCCAACACATCAAAACGGTCCGCGACCGCGCCGCGTTCGTCCTCGGTCGTCTCAACATGCTCATTTGCGCTAAAAGCAAAATGTCCCTCAGACATAAAGTTACCTTATATAAGACGTGCGTCAGGCCTATCATGACGTACGCTAGTGTAGTATTCGCTCACGCTACGCGCACTCACATCAACTCCCTCCAAGTTATTCAGAATAGGTTCATGCGCAGGGCCACCGGTGCCCCTCCTTACGTGCGCAACGTAGATCTCCACTACGACCTAGAATTGCCCTCTATAACTCAATATCTAAAAGAGGCGTCCCAACGCTCCTTTCACCGTTCCTCCTTACACCCGAACCCCTTAGTGGTCAGGGCGTCATCGTACACCCCCGAAACCCGCGTCCGCAAACGCTATCGTAGGCCTAGACATGTGTTAGGCGACAGCGACGACGACATTACACGTTCGAACTCGAACATGCCAACCTACACACTACGACCGCACCGCCCCCACCGGCGGAGGCGAGGACGACCCCCGCGACACCCGTGGGGTCTCACGTTTAGAAGCTCGATCACGTAGCTCTACACGCACACACGCGGGCCTTAAGCCACATTGTAAACTGCCACTCGGACCACTAGGCACACTAACCGGCCCTCAGCCGCCTCGCCGGCCGGGTCCGCTAGAGGCCCGGCCCTCACCCGAATAGGAAGCCCGTTAAGATGCACGCAGGTGCGGAAAGCTCCCCTGGCGACGCCTTGAGCCCGAGGTCCGCCCTCCATACGAGGCATCCCTCGGCTGGAGGAACCCTCAGGCGGTCGACCATCTGGCAGGGCGCCTTCAGCGCTCGCCCCAACGCGACCTGTGACGCTGTAAAAGCCACTAGGGCTAACAGCAAAGAGGGGTTTTGTTTAGTCGGTTCGAGTCCGACACTCCCTAGTCGGCGTAGAGTCCGGCTGGGTAGCCCGCGGGGGTTTAATTTCGCCTCTCAGAAACCAAAAAAAAAACTACAAAACAAATTTAAACGGAAGTATTCTCATAACTTTAAACGTAATGAAGCACACTTAAATTAGTATTATACGGAAGGTAAAGTATTTTAACTAGAATTATAATTTATTCATTACAGATTAATGATTCTCATTATGATCAATTTCAAAATATAAACAAATTGACTATCACAAATTGTTGCAGATTTCTACTACAGCGCGCGCTGCGATCGCTTATTATACCCCCACCATGCACTTCGCACATAGCGAATAGCCCATCGTATCGCCTTTAGCAACTTCTTAAGGAGCTAACCTTTGGCTAACTTTTTCGACTTCTGCTTCCAAACCAGTATGGAAGCGGATTATTTTGTCCAATAAATCGTGTTTTGTTTATACATACGCAAATATCTTCACGCTGTATCCCTAAGGGGGTGGTCTGAGAGGACGAAGCGCCAAGCTTCGCGGTCCTTACATACTTCTTCAGCCTCTTCGAATCTCATCATTCTCCTAACGCATTTTCGCCTAGGTACGCGGGTGCTTTTGATATTTCCGTCAGCTACTACTGGCTATTTGATCTTCGTAAGTCAGCCTTGGTCCTCCTTGACTTCTGGTACCTCTCGTTTACCAGATGTTTAATAAACAACTGTTAAAGTAATAAAGAGTTCGGAATTAATTAAAAAAGCTGTTAGATTTTATTATTTTTATGGTACGTAGGGTACTCGCATAATTTATGTGACTCGCTTAATTCTGTGATAAATAGTTTCGAAGCTTTAATCAAATAACTTAAACAAAATTCACTATTTTACATTCAACCTTGATGTACGGCGATAAAGTATCTTTTGCTTTGTGAAAATTTGGTTCAAATCGAGCGAAAAAGAAAGTAACAATCATCTGTTTTGTAATTCTAAAAGCGCATTTACACCTAATTTGTTGGAACAACTTTCCTAGGGATGGCGATCTGAGATCGATTAATGGAAGAATCGATCATTCGATATCGAGCAGTGAATCGTTCTACGGGTTTTTTAAAATTTTTCATGGGATAGATAAAAGTTAGACGACTCATAAAAGCGCTAATCTGGCTCCGAGAGCGCTAAGATGACGGCAGTGTTCGCTATATAATGTGTTAAAATATTAGTTAACGTCCTTTCAGGGTTTGCATCACTATTAATATAGCTACAGAATAAAACTAAAATAAACACTAAATTCTTAACTAAATTTGTTTTCTTACGAAAAAAAGAATAATTGAAATAAGCAAAGGGACTCCATGGTTGTTTGTGACGCGCGCCTCACCGCCTCACCCGCACGCATTTGCACGCCCACATGCTACAGCTACGTGCGCGTTGCGCGCCTCGTCCCGCCCCTTCTCGCGCGCCGCGCGCCCAGTCTGCGCATAATATTACCGCATTGTATTCTACAACTACGATTCCATTTTTCCCATCACATTTACTCAGGCTTTGGATTGGCATTTTATTTCATCGGTTTAAAAAATAAATTAAAATGCATTCAGCAATTTGTGGTAGGTTATAACTTTTAGGGTATAAATTGATAAAATAAAATGGCATGCTTAAAAAAATTGAATCAACTACTGCCTGCCAGCCTGCCAGCGTCGACAGATGAAGTACGAAAACGACCTTCTCGCATTCGTTGAACAGCCTCAAGAATTGTTCGCTCTGCTGGTACAGGCCGCAAATGGCCAAACAGTTCACGATACCGCTGCCTAGCTGCTGGTAGAACTCTACCACTCTCGTAATGGCACATTATCACATCTGAGTATTCACTATCACTGTACTGGTACGGTATTTTTACGTAGCCGGCGGCGGCGCGGCGCGAGCGCACGCAACACACGTGTTACACACGGATACTCGCGGCTAACTGAAGGTGCGTGCAGGTGCGGTACGAAAGGAGAGGGGCGCGAGAGGGGGGCGGACTATTAGCTAGTAATACTAATAAGAAAAATAAAGGCGGACACAGGTGTAGCAAACGTTTAAATGCATTCGTTGATTTGACTATGCATTAAAACGTATGCAGTTTGAAGATTACATGACCATTTGCAAGTGTCTAAGTGCGCGACATGTGTACCTATCAATACGTAAATAGCAATTCTTTTTAACGTTTAGTTGTTTGCAACTATAACTTATTTGCCACCACGACATCATCTTTGCTTGCATCTAAATGCATAGTGTGGTACCACCTTAAATTACAAAGTTTTGTTGCGAGTTGTGAGGCACGTTGTGACGTGTAAGGACAGAACATTGTGGAGAAGCTTTTGTGTCTATATTTATTATTTTATTGTCATGTGAAATTTAATAATTATTTATATGTATTTATTTAATCTGTAAATATGATCTATAGGACGTATACAACATATTTATACTTTAAATCCCGTTAACTAATATTGTAACATCTTATATGTATGTATAATTTATTAAAAAATTTCACGCTAGCTCATTATTTTATAGTTGCGTTCTTACCAATACAAATATAATGGAAACTCCATTTTTGGGTGTCCGCCATCAATTCACTAAATCGATTCTCTACTCGAGATCGATCAATAAATTTATCCATTAATCGATCTCAGATCGCCATCTCTAGGAGAGTTGTTCCAACAAATTGGAAGGTGTAAATGCGCTTTAAGCGCCATTTTTTATCTTTAGCTAGCATCATAAAACTGCGCTCCAATTATTAATTCATTTAAAATAGAAAACTATAGTGTAACATTCTATGTATTCATTGTTACTAATATTAGTTGTTGTTAATTTTATATATTATTCATATTTATTTCTTATTTAATTAGGCCAAAAAATTATGATTTTTGTGTTTCGAGTGTGACACAGTATCACCGAGTTAGCTGAGGTAAATGTGATGTTTATGTAATTTTAATATTTATAATCATTGTTATTCAAAATAACTGTATAATTTATGTTATAAAAAATATTTAAGTACAACAAACTTAACTTTTCAAACATTTTAGAAATTTGAGTTCATTTTATTATCGCAGAATTAAGAGTCACGTTTTTCATGTGTGATTGCAGTATTGATGAATCTAGTGGTGAATAGTAAAAGAAAAATGATATATAAAAAATGCAATGATCTATGTAATAGATAATGAGTAACAAATATTACAACACCAAAAACATAAATATTATTAGTTATAATAATAATTAATTCAATACTAAAATAATACTGTAATTCTAGCTAATTCTGTATCAAAAAAAATACTTACTTAATTTTGTTACATCATAATTAAAGTAACTGTATCACCGAATTGCAGCGTTAGTCCCAGAATTATTCAAGTCACGGTGTTATGTAACACATGTTAGTCTGAGTTTACTAAGTTTAGATTAAGATCTATAATGTTAATATGATAAACAAAAGTCTGATTCGTGTTTTTACTTAAAATAAAACAATTTGATTTTGATTGACAAAGTTTTCTTTTCAATATTTTGTTTTGTCACAGAATTGAATGAGTTTACCCCACTTCAAAAATTTTTGCATTAAAATACACATTATGTAATTATGCATAATAAACATCTACACTTAGGGTCGTAAGATCAAGAGCAGTGAAAACTATGGATTTCGTAATCTATGATAAAATTTGATCAACAGTTTAATCCACAAGCTGTTCTAATACCAAATGGAAATAGTGAACGGATTAGTAAAACCGAGATTAATGTCTTACACATGGCATTATTATACGTTTCGTTCACAGTTCGTTCGTTATTTTTAAGATTATTTGTCAATATTCGATAATTTAATAATAATTAACTGCCATTGATCTTACGAAATAATCGAAGACAGAAGATTACATTATCTTCCGTCGTTTAAACAAGGTAGGTATATCAATACCAAGGGCTGCCAACATTTCTTCGGCTGACTATAGTATTTTACGTAATGAGTAAAAAATAAACAAAGATATATTTGTTACTTATTTATTTTTATTAAAAGTATATATTTTCGCTCTTCTTACATTTTTTAACAATTTTTAGTGAAAGCGTCATCATAATAGGCTTTGTCGCATTCAATTTAACTAAATTAATGTAGATCAAAAGCTCATTTCAAGATAGAGGCTGGTTTGGTTACACCATTACACGCACATCGTGTCAATCGAAACTCGAAAGGTAATTTTAAAGCGCGTTCATAAATTTTAAAAAGTGAAGAATTTGCTTGTAATTAGTTTCGATGTTGCAAAAAAAAGATTGACCCATTCCACTAAAATATAGTATTTTAGGGCACTATATATTTCTTCAACAGTATACAGTACGCAAACCGGAAATACAGTACAATACTATGTATTAAAGTACAGTTGGCAACCCTAATCTATATATATGTGTAAATAAAATTGAAGTGTCTGTCTGTGATTTCAGAATGAAGGCTTCTTCTTTACTTTATTTAGTTATTTACATGTAAACAAAGCCCAATCACGCATTTTTAGAATTTAGCCGGTCTAGACCGGCTGAATCAATTTTGACAGGCCTTTCATTGCCAAGTAGAGAACTTATCAGAGAGTATTTTGGCTACACTTTGTACCGAAAAAATATCAATTATAACGCGGGTGAAACTGTGTTTCACTACTAGTATTACATATATTTTTTGTACAAATCACATATTTCATTAATAATAATATAATTAAGTTGCTGATTGCTTATTACATTTGAGTTGTTCTTTGCTTGTCAGACAAATTCAGAGTTATTATTTTATTATAAGTATATCTTGAACATACTGTGCCGTGTATAACAAACTCGATTTGCTGGAACTAATATCCATTTTGTTCTTATTTATGTTCGGATAATATTTCGCAATCCTATTAATTTATTGATGTGGACGTGTTATAAGAAAATTATTTCGACGTTTAAGTTTAATTAATGTTTTATGAGTTGGTTTTTTGTGGGTGAGCAAGAAAACATTTTCCGAAAAGCATGTTTTTATGTATTTGCTTTTGAGAATAATTATCTATAGAGGAGTCACTTTAGTGGCTGTTTTTCTGTTTGTTCTTCAATTCTTGTCTGTGACAGTTTATATACGTAGGTACTACGTTCCACATTGGAGCACAGGTGCGGCATTTTTTCTTAGTATAATGAACGCATTAGAATAGCGTGAGGCTGGCTGGTGAGAAATTTTATTTGTAAGTTGGTACTATTTTTATTTTAAAAAGTATTTTTTTCTTCGTTTATCCAAGGCTTGATATTTCGTTTATTGTGATTTCTATTAAAATTGAGTTTTTACGTTTGATGTTTCATTATTTTAGTTACAGTTTTTTTACATGAACTACGTAGGGGGACACCTTAAATATTTCCTAAACAGGTTTCTCCTTGGGCTCTTTCTTTACCTTGGTCGATATATGTGTCCATGTGTGAGTCCTTGATCAGTCGCAATGAATAACAATATCCAATCTTGTTTCAGCTACATTTTTTTTTCGTTATTTTGTATCTTTCTATACTGCCGAGTGATACACAACATAATGTCAGTGTGCGTGTAGTGTCTCTATGTTGTACCTGATCACACTATATTATATTCCGTTTTTTCATTTTTGTCTTTAATGTGAACAAATATGGCTACTATGACATTTAGAGATAGGCTAGTTTGCAAATAATTGATTCAGTTGTCATACTTATTAGTTATTAGTAAAACAAAAAAAAATCAAATTTATATCTATTTGTGTGTTTGTGCTTCAATGAAAACCACCAAGAATTAAAAGAATAATAAACGTCATGATAAATGTAAAATTTCGTAATTTTGAAAAACACTTAAAAATAAAGAATAGGAGATTATTATTGTTTGCACATCGCAAATAACATTCCTTTTAAAAGACCTTTTATTGGAAAAAGAATATTATTCAACTAATGTATATTTATTGTAAATTGACAAATTTATCTATTTTCATTTTCGTTCCTTTTCGTTCCAAAACTTACATATGCTCTTCGCTGTTCTCAGCTTTTTAAATTTCAAACGCTTTTAAAATCTGTAGACAATATTCTAAAAAATACATTATCTAAAATATTAAATTGCTCCTTTGTTGATGACAGGGTCTGGAATCAAGCCTCGCTTCCCATCTGTTATGGAGGCCTGGGCATACGCAAAATCTCGAGTGTGTCTCTGCCAGCTTTTCTTTCGTCAGCCTACAGCACGGAAAACCTTTTCCTATCTGTTATTCGCCCTTCCTTAGGATCGGTTGAGGTGCCGTGCTTGACTGATGCTCGAAATGCTTGGTTAAGTGTTTGTCCGAGTACTAACCTGCCTACCTCGACCTTTTCTCAAAAACACTGGGATGAGCCTCTATGCAAAAATGTTCATTTACAACTTTTAGATTCTTGTAGTACCGAAAACGATCGGTCTCGCCTCCTAGCCGTTTCTGAGAAGGAGTCAGGACACTGATTGAAGGTAATACCTTCAAAAAACTTCGGAACCTTAATCGACAATACCACGCTTTCTCTCATAGTATCCCTTCGTCTGGGGGCCAGGACTAACCTTCTTCACCGTTGCCGCTGTGGTGATCTCGTCGATGTACTAGGTCACCACGGTTTATCCTGTTTACGTAGTGCGGGCCGCATGTCACGACATGCTGCCTTGAATGACGTCATTCGGCGGGCTCTTGTCGCCGCTGGCGTTCCTGCAGTCTTAGAGCCTGTAGGTATTGTGCGCAGCGACGGCAGGAGACCGGATGGCTTGACGCTCATTCCTTGGAAACTTGGAAGATCGCTGGTGTGGGATGCCACTTGTGTCGATACACTTGCTGTTTCCCATGTGCCGGCGACTTCCAAGTCAGCAGGTGCCGTGGCCAGCACTGCCGAGAACTTGAAGCGGCGTAAGTATGCGACTCTCTCTGAGAGTTTCATATTTACGCCCTTTGCAGTCGAAACTTTGGGTCCCTGGGGCCCCGAAGCACATCGACTGGTGTCTGATATTTGTAAGAGACTGGTCGAGGCTTCGGGAGACCGCCGGGCTGGCAGCTTCTTCCGCCAACGAATCAGTTTGGCTATTCAAAGAGGCAATGCTGCCAGTCTGCTAGGTACCTTGAGCAATGACAGCTTTCTAAGCGGCAACTTTGAGGAAGTTTATTATTTAAGATAATGTGTAGTTTTAAGTTTGTAAATATTAACATATGTATGTACTTTCTATTTTCATTCATTTTCACATTCATTAAATTGCAAAGACATGTTTAAATTTTTACTTTTTATACAATTTTGTATGAAATATGTAAGATTTATTTTTTAACGTGACAATCACAATATACTTTAACATTTTATTGTAACAAATTGTAAAACTCACATTGATAATATGAAATAAATGATTCTATTTTATTCTATCCTATTCATTCTTCCGTTATTATTCTGTCTTACATTTCCAATGAATCGTGTCACTCACATAATAGGGTGAACTGATTTATTATACTAATTTCATCTAGGAAAATAGGTAACCCTTAGGTAACACTACAATATAAAAACAAAACGCTTGACAAATAACCTCAATTTTTTCAATTCTGTATTCTGTACTATATTGGATAACGTTAGTGTTATATGTGCATATTTCATAGTTTGTATGTATATAACAGAAAAGTAGTGTTATTAGTGCTACGTGTCATACGCCGGTCAAGCAAACGGCGAAGATTTTGCGAAATTATGGGTAGTTTCTTGTTTGTTTAAATTAAATTCAAAAACAAAAAAATCTATACTTTTATTTAATAAAAGGTTTTGGTAGTACTGTGCGTTCGCCTGAGTCTCTTATCTGCTTCTTTGCTATAGATCTTATTATTTTACCAATGTATATTATACAAAATTTATTTTCAGCTAATGCAACACCACACATCGTAGTGCAATACACCGCAATGTAAAGCAATGCAATGCAACACAACGCAATAAAATTAAACTCAACACAATACACTTTATTACTCCAACAAAGAATACAGAAAAGAACATTACAATGAGGTAAGTACAATTTAAGATTATAAATCTCTTTATTTTCTTAAATTTAAATACCTAAGAAGGTGCTTTTAAGTACGCTACCGGAGTAAGTCTGTTTATCTTCTAAAGTAGGCGTCGAGGAACATCCGAATTATTATCTCGTAGTTGTCTTTCGATTTGCTCGTTTAGAGAGTGGTTACGGTTAGTGGCGAAAGACAAATGTCGTAGACAAGAACTATATAGGCTTTTACTGAAGCGGAGAGGCCTGAATGTGTCGTTACGACGGTTGTTAAATGATCGCTAATTAAAATGTTGTCGGAGTGTCATTTTTTAAATAAAAACGAATAAATGTTCCAAATTCAGGATTATGTTCCGATATGTTTATGTGGAAATAAAATTTCATTAAATAAGTCACACAACATATATACATTGATTTGATTTGATTTAATTTAATCTGGTTTAATCTGATTTAATTTAATTTGATTAATTTTGTTGCAATGGAAGTGATCGCTACTTGCAATGTGGGCATATGGACATGAAATTAAAAAAAAAAATATTACCTATTATAATTTTAATCCAAGTTCAGAGACATCAGAACGTATTTCAAACATATGTATATAAAAAATTGTTAAGACACAGAACTATTTGTCAATATACAGACGATATTACATACACATAAATTCGGAACAACCCTTGGATTATTTCAGCAAACTTGATGCAATTCAAACACACATGTTTTTCACGGTCATATTAGGAGACGTCCATTAAGAGGCGCGCGTTGCAGACGGGTCCCGCAGTTTTTGCTGCCTGGGGATCTCTATAAATCTTTGTAAGTGGCTCGTTAGTTGCGTTGGTCAATTCACGTCCGGCTTCCAGTTGAGATTTTTGTTTTGAGCCCTTTTTTGTTGTTGTTCCTTGAATTTATAGTTTCGAGTTACAATGGATTTTAAAATGGACATATTTTATGTAGAACTTATAGAGAAATTGTGAAAGTTAAATTCACTCAAATTCAGGAAAGAAAATCAGTAAGGCATAATTTATAGAAACATCTCATAATTGTATTAACTATGTATTGAAATCTGACATGTTATGCGGCGTAAACAATTAACATTTTGGTATTATTTTTCTCAATGGTTTTGCCATTTTGGTGTATGGTTTGGAAAATACAGACGTGGTCGAAAGAAAAAGCTTATTCTAAGAAGTTGAAGAAAGCGAAAGGAATAGGATAGCCATTGAGTTATATGTTACCCTAGAATAGTGAATCAAAACAATGATCAAGCGTCGCGTGCTGGTAGAGTGTGACGCGAGAAGTAGCTCTATCTCCTTTAACGCGTGGTGATTCGTCGTAAGTAAAAGCGAGACAGTGCTATGTGATATTGTTTAGTCATTCCGAATGAGCAAGTCGAATTCAATGTACGACAATGTCCACGATATTTTAAATTCATGTATTTATGCAATCTATCTAATATTAAATTAAGTATTAATTTCCTTTGTTGCAAGTATCACACAAATGTGAAATAATTCAATTGCTTGTTAATTAAACGTTGAAAGCATGGCAGCGGTGCCGTCTACACGAGGCCTAACGTTCTTGAAACATCAGTGATCGTGTATCCAATATTGACGTAGTACGAATCCTTATGTTACGAGTCCTTCTAATGGTGTCTCAATTATGTAGGTATGTACATGAAAGATATCGAATACGAACAGTTTTCATGAATTCCTCGAATTCCAATTTTTTTCGCATTTCGTGTGTCGTAAAAAGAACTTTTCTATAGAAATATTCTACGTGAGAAGCAAGAACAAAGGATATTATTTATTCTTGTATTAGGTATTATATACGTTTTTCGTGTTTGCTTTTGAATATATTAGAAGTCAGATGCAATACGGCATTTTTGATGTAAAAACTTGTCTCTTTGATAAAATAATGCCTTTCTGATATAATAGAAGGCACATATATCTGATATAATACATTCAGTCAAGAAAGTATCGGGAATGGATGATTTGTTTATGGTTCCAAATTCAATTTTTTGTTTTTTTGTTGTTGTTGTTAGATTGGCACAACTGTTTCCCATTTTGGCGCGGATTTCGAGTTGCATCTGTTATTTAGATTAAATACAGTGCTGTTTTTAGTTATATCATTCTAGTGTATATTGCGAATTGCATAATGGACAAAAACATCGAACAAAGTGTTTGTCTTAAATTTTGCATCGCCAATGGAATTTCGTGTTTGGAGTCACTGAAAATGTTACAGAAGGCTTACGGTGAATCGATTTTATCAAAAACACGTGCTTATGAGTGGTACAAAGCGTTCAAAAGCGGTCGAGATGTGATGGAAGATTTGCATCGCTCTGGTAGGCCATCAACGTCTGCAACTGAAGTTAACATCGCAAAAGTGAAGGAAATAGTGACTGAAAATGTTCATTCAAGTTTGAGAGAGATAGCCGCCGAACTTTCTGTGTCTCACGAGTCGATCCGTACCATTTTAAATAATCACTTGGGTATGAAACATGTTGCCGCTCGGCTAGACCCAAAAGATCTGAATTTTTTTCAAAAGCACAATCGCATAAGAGTCGCTGAGGACATGCTAGAACGAGTCAATTCCGACCCAACATTCATGAAATGCATTGTTACTGGTGACAAGACGTGGGTTTACGAGTTTAACATGCAAACTAAACAAGCTTCGGAGTGGCGCCTTCCAACTGAACCGAAACCGAAAAAACCACGCCCAAGTCGATCAAAAGTCAAAGTCATGTTGACTGTTTTCTTTAACTATCGCGGTGTTGTGCACTCGGAATTCTTGCCGGAAGGTCAAACGGTAAATAAAGAATATTATTTGGGCGTTATGCGGCGTTTAAGAGAGCAAATTCGACGAAAAAGGCCAGATTTGTGGAAAGAAAATTCTTAGATTTTGCACTACGATAACGCGCCTTTGCACAAAGCCATCATTGTGAACAAATTTTTGACCAAAAACTCAACGAATACCAGCGAGCAACCACCTTATTCACCAGATATGGCTCCAGCCGACTTCTTTCTTTTTCCTAAACTCAAATTACTACTTCGTGGCACCCGTTTTCATTTGGTAGAAGACATAAAGGAGAATTCGCGGCGAACACTGAACTCAATTCCGGAAAAAGCGTTTAAAAAATGTTTTGATGATTGGATTATTAATTGGCGTAAGTATATCGTTTCTGAAGGAACATACTTTGAAGGTGATAAAATAAATTTGGATGAATAACTAACATTTCGTGTATTATTGATCTTTTCCCGGTACTTTCTTGACAGAGTAGTACATTTAGTGTTGAAGTATAAGCAATAATTTCGCATGCTTAGTATGAAACCCGTGTGGCGAAACGGTTAAGGAATACAAAACTTTCATAGGGTTCACTGGTTCAGTTATGGTTGATAGTAAAATGAAATTTTATATTTGTTTTTATTTTTCTTCTATTCAGATTTGTTATATATTAAGGTGTATTTGGTATAGTTTTAGAAAAACAAAGCGAGGAAATGTAAAAAGTTAATTTTCACAAGCTATTATTTATTCAAAGAAAAATGCATAATTTACAACTTTTATAACCTATTTACGGCAATCTTAACATATGATATATAGCACACAGTTATAAAATTCTTGTCAATCACAAAATTAATAACAGATGAATGGTAGTCTATTTTCAGCAGTCATACACATCAGTCATACACATTTATAAAATCGATAGTCAGATAACGAAAAAATGTTTAACCCAATTGTTTATTAAGCAATAGAGATGCTTTTAATCACATATTTTACTTATTTTCAAAATCGGACAAAAATGGACGAAATTATGAAGGAAAATTTTACAAAGTAGGTCAGATTTTAGTTAAAGAATAAAACAGTTTTTCGGTTTCGGTTCAGTTGGAAGGCGCCGCTCCGAAGCTTGTTTAGTTTGCATGTCAAACTCGTAAACCCACTTCTTGTCACCAGTAACAATGCATTTCATGAATGTTGGGTCGGAATTGACTCGTTCTAGCATGTCCTCAGCGACTCTTATACGATTGTGCTTTTGAAAAAAATTCAGATCTTTTGGGTCTAGCCGAGCGGCAACATGTTTCATACCCAAGTGATTATTTAAAATGGTACGGATCGACTCGTGACACACAGAAAGTTCGGCGGTTATCTCTCTCAAACTTGAATGAACATTTTCAGTCACTATTTCCTTCACTTTTGCGATGTTAACTTCAGTTGCAGACGTTGATGGCCTACCAGAGCGAGGCAAATCTACCACTCATAAGCACGTGTTTTTGATAAAGTCGATTCACCGTAAGCCTTCTGTAACATTTTCAGTGACTCCGAACACGAAATTCCATTGGCGATGCAAAATTTAAGACAAACACTTTGTTCGATGTTTTTGTCCATTATGCAATTCGCAATATACATTAGAATGATATAACTAAAAACAGCACTGTATTTAATCTAAATAACAGATGCAACTCGAAATCCGCGCAAAAATGGAAAACAGTTGTGCCAATCTAACAACAGCAAAAAAAAACAAAAAATTGAATTTGTAACCATAAACAAATCATCCATTCCCGATACTTTCTTGACTGAATGTATAGTGTTGGCAGACGTTATAGTGTACGTTAAACAAAATAGAATCATATTAAGTAAGATTTACCTACACGTGTGTTAAATGAAGTTGATTGGATAATATTATCTTGTGTGAGTAATCATGACAAGCACACATAGAAAAGGGGTGGATACTTAATTCATAGTTCAAGTGTACTCAGCCTACCTGTGATAGTGCTGTGGTCACTAAATGACGTGCATAAAGAATCAGGTGGTTGTTCTACGCGTTTTTTCTTGATGACAAATACTAAGTTTTTCTTCTTTAGTTTTCATTTTCTCTGGTACGTCTGGTATGAAGTGATAACGTTGCGGTGATGATAACTGTGCATTACAGTATGAGGTTTTTTAAGACTTGATTACTGAACGACTCGAGTTAAGGCGATGTTAATTCGAATAATGAATAACACTAAATTACACCGAATTTCAGCAAATATTTTTCTTTTAGGATCTATGCGAAAGCTTTTAGATCATTTATGTAATTATTATTAGTGTCTCAAGAGTATAGTTTTCTCTGAACAACTATGCGAGTGGATATTATAACATGGAGACCATACAATTGACTGATACACTTATATTATTTTCTTATTATTACGACTTTATTGGTTTATTGATTCATTTATTTAATTAGAAGGAGAATTTAACCTCCATGTTTACTTGCTAAAGAAAGAAAATATAGTGCACCAGCTTCGATGTTTTCGTTAATATTTATGATTTCTCAACCAATTTTTTTCTCAAAACTTGAAAATTATTCACGAAGTCTTCCCGGGAATTCTCGAGTATTCGATGGATTCTAACTTAAAAGACCCACAAAAATATAGTTAATGGAAGATAAAACAGAACATTAATATACAATCAATAGCATTTATAATTTATACAGTCCTACGTTTTAATAAAACCAACACATATATTCCTTTCTGATGACTTATATTTTTAAAAGTAATTCTTTCGATACTCCTTTTCATAATAAAACCGGCATCGCCTTCCTAATCAAATATTTTAAATTGATTAGTTTAATTAACGTTAATAAGGAAACTAACTTATATTTTATTCGGTTAATGTTTTTGTTATTAATATGTTTTAAAATAGTTATTTAATGTGAGGTGCGACGACCTGTTTATATTGTAATATTCTACAGGTTCTTTTGCTTCTCTATTCGTGTATTAATGCGTTAAAAACACGAGGGGAAAATGAAATTGGAAGAAAAAAGGTATTATTCCGAACAGTACCTGTTACAGATTTTAAAGCCATCCATTTAACTATAGCTGTGACTCGCGGTTTCACTGATTCAAATCAAATTTGGTATTTTTCCGGTATAAGAAGTAACCTAGATTACTCTCTGAAATCATCGATCTGCCAATAAAAGTCCTATCAAAATTGGTTCAGCCGTTTTAGAGATTACCCCGAAAAAAAAGAGAGAGAGACAGACAAAAAAAGCGTGTTTGGGTTTTGATTTCGTGCCAATAACAATATAAGCTTAAGAAAAAACCTTTATTTCGATATCACAGACAGACAGTTAAATTTTATTCATATGTACAGAACAGATGTATAGAGTAATTCTGAATCGTGGTACCATCCGCGTTAAATTCGATATTTCTCTGGTAATCTAGTATTCTTTCTGTGGAAATCTTTCTCCGGTATGAAAATTAGCCTAGATTACTCTTCGAAAAGTCCTCTATCTGACAATGAATTCCTGACAAAATCGGTTTAGCTGTTTCGGAGATTAACCAGGACAAACGAACAGACAGGCAAAAAAAAATTTTATAAAGAAAATTAAACCGCCGTCAAATAAAACACTGAAAAGTGCAAAATAACTATCCTTTACTATTAAAATAACTTAAATTTTAAACTTAATTAATAAAAATAACTTTATGAATACGATACACATACCTATATAATTAAATTTGACAGTTACTGAAGTCGGTGCCAAGCCTACCAAACTAATAGATTTTCTATTGTTGCACATTGATTTGGCACCGAATTCAGTGACTCTCAAATTTTATTTTCACCTTTTTTGAAGTCGGTTAAAAACAACATACAGTCGAATTGAGAACCTCCTCCTTTTTTCGAAGTCGGTTAAAAATTTAAGAAAAGTGTATATGGGTTTAGGTTACTTGCAAATAACCATAAGCTTAAAATGAAACCTTTATTTCGAAATCACACACAGACGCCAGTTTACAGTTTTACTATTCCTCAAGTTGCCGTACTTTTTTCTCTCGTCTCGAGTAAACCTATGGTATGTTTTCTGGAAATTCGTGCTTCGAGATATCTCGACCAGAAACTTTACTTATCATGTAAAGTTAGGGCTTATTATGACTGGAGAAACTGGGTTTTACCATCTCATTATATTATTATAGTGACAGCGTGGTTCCATCAACGAGGTTTGGTACCAGTTTGGTATTTGTTAAACTTAAACATTATTATAGTTGTCTGCAGTAAAAATTTAAGTATGATTTTGTTATGAATTGATGTTCTTTTCACTCCGTAAGTGAAATAGCGTAAAATTATACATGTATGTTTAGCACAATTTACGGTGAATAATACACAATATACTATATATATACTATATATATATATATATATATATACTATATATATATATATATATATATATATATATATATATATATATATATATATATATATATATATATATATATATATATATATATATATATATATATATATATATATATACTATATATACTATATAATAAGTAAAACCAACTTAAATGGTTTAAAAACCAAGTTCAGTAAAATGAAGTTCAGTGTGACTTGAGTTCAAAGATCAAATGTTAGAGATTTCACTTGCTACTTTACTACTTTCTGATCGAGTTCAGGTGAACGGGTTGCGTTTCGTTTTTTAAATCAGTAACAGGTATCATACTAATACGTGACAGTGTCTTCCTATGAATTTTAACAAAATTTCGACATCTAAACGCATCGTTTAACAAAGACGATAATGACAACCGTTCGTCACACAGGAAAAAAATACATGTCAGTGGGGAAAAAGCATTGTTTATCGTTGCAATGTTTGTTGTTTTCTTTCGCAGCTCTGTTATTGTTCTGTTTCTGTGTATTTTTCGTTTGCTTCGTGATGTTTTCTTTCACTGATTTTATATTACACTACATAGGTGTTACATTTTATAATCTTTATCGTGATTATAATATACTCAGACATTTCACACAGCGTCATCTAGTCCCAAAGTAAGCAGCACAGCGTTATGTAAGCTGCACACCTTGTGTTATGGGAACTAGACAACTGATATACCACATATACTTTTTCTTTTGTAAATAAATACATATACATATATTATACCCATATACACACATAAACACCCAGACTCTGGGCGAGAATCGAACCCGCAACCCCCGTTTACTTTCCGACGCGCTTAGCCGTTGTGCCACGGAGGTCATCAATTACCTATGGGTTAAATACCTATGTTTGTTCAAAAATAAAAAGGGCCCGACGTTGACAGTGCTCTTGAACCACATTCAAGGAGCTTAAACGTAGAAAATTAGAAGTTCAGAATATGAACCGAGTTCAACATTAACTGCATTCTACTTGCGTTGGTGAAATGAATTTCAGCCCTTGAACCGAGTTTAACGACTGAATTTGCGTTAACATGAACTGATCGCGTTTATTCTATTGGTGAAATTGCGCCTTAATAGTCTAGCGTTCAGTTTTAATATAAATAGGTGTATGACCTACGTACAGCTTACTGGATTATCTCCGCTTAACTGGAAGTGAGTTACAGCGGCGATTGTCCGGTCAACTATCCCATCGTATTAACTTGGCATTATCATGTGATGTATCACACCGGTAATATAGTGGTGGGCAGATGCGGATTCAGAGAGAGTTAGGGGAATATGATTTAGGAATCATGTCTTAGAAGGATGGTATGAAGTACTTCATTGATATGAAAGATATGCAACTTGTGTCAAAATGATGTGCAACGTGGCTTGCTCAGGCCGGCAGAGTGAGGTGTGGGTTGAGTAATTGATGATGTTATTATTACTGTCACCTGGAGAGTGGTGTACCTAATTTGTTTAAGGGCGCCTAGTACACCTCTGCAGTCGACATCTAATGGGATATTTATAGAAAGTTAATTAATTAGACACCAGAAAAACATCACACGAAGAAACAACATTTATTTCTTATAACAATCTCTATGGTGGATTCAACCAGCTCACTATGTATTTATTATAAAAGTTAGTAACAGTTTAAAAAGATTAAATGCTATGGGTAAACAACATTATCCTGTTTATTATTATATATATTAAATAAGAACATCTATTATCTAACAGCACTTAAATATTAATTAATTTACAGAATAATTCATTAGTATTAAAGTTTTACAAGTATTGAGCTCAGATATTACTTGTTATAGTTACAACAACATAATTTATTTATGTTATCTTAAATTAAAGAGAAGTATACCTAGTTATAAAGACTTAGACACCATTACCTTGTTTATGTACTTCATTTAAATTCTTAGTGTTACAGATACATAAACCCAAGTACATTTTATACCTTATTAATCAGTATTTCATTTCACAGAGAAAAATATATATTAGATACACAATACCTTTATGTGGAGCTAATATCTAACAGAGAATCATTTATTAATTACAAGCAGAGTGTTATCAGTTTTATCACGGATCAATCTAAAGAAGGAGGTGGTCATCCACCAACTGCACCTACTCCTCAGTCTTCCCCTTTGTCGAACATCTACTAGCATCACAGCACCCACATGCCCCGGCCCTCAAAGATTCCCCTTTAACAGGAACTGCGGCCTGGCCACGCGATATAGCACCCAAGTGAAGAAGACTTAGACTTCTTGATAGTCAGAGTAGTGCACCAAACCATTCTAAGAACTATTTTGATTAGTTCATACTGAAGTTTAGATGAATGTTGGATAGATTTTACTACTATTCTAAAGTATTCATAGGGACAGGAGGTCCACCTGGTTTCTTTAGGTGTCCTTTGAACATATTATTTATACTTTAACATATTATTAACTTAACTAACTCATTTATTCTAATTGGGGTTGCTACTCCCAAACAAATACAGCTAAGACTATCCTAGGCGACATGTGGCCTAACTTTAAGTTTCTTCATGAGACCTTGAAGAGGCAGCTTGTCCCGCAGCAGAGAGAAAACAAAAAGGAAGCTGTCGGATACGAGACTCTTTTTATACCCCACGACGAAGGTCACCTATGCTCCTACTCCTGGAACAACTAGTGAAGAGACAGTGGTCGACAAACCCTATCTAAAATTCCACCTACCTAGCGAGTCGATAAAATTCATTAATTCTTTCTAAGTGTATGACATTTATGTCAACAATAGTTTTATTATTATTCGTTTGTACTAATAAGTTTATGAACTAGAGACCTAATATTTCATTATTTTAGAGCTTATTCCATCTAAAAACAAAGGCTACATATTTAGAGTCTATCGATATGTTTATCGAACATATCTTTACATCCATACTTCTAAGTATAGATAATCTAGACCATGAAGGAAGGAGGAGACGTTCTAATGGCTGAGCCTGTGTGTAAAAAAATATAGGCTCAGCTTTAAAGCGTAGGGGTGCATCGACTACACGTATGCCAGTTCGATCCTGACAGTCACGCGTATTATTTTACGAAAAAAAAAAAAGATTTTCAGTGATTTTACGATAGAAAAATGAAGTGTCGTGTGGTTGGTTGCAAGTCGCATTCAGATGGATGCTGTGATACTCTAAAAAATATCACATTTCATGTATAAGTATCAATTTATACAATATTACATCGACAGTTCTAGAAAGTTTTCTTGTTCGTGTAGGTTTTATTATTCGTCGACAGATGTCAACTTAATCGCCCTTTAAAATCACATTTTGCACTCAGATATCGCTAAGCATATTAAAAACCTACCTGTTTACTCTTAACATTGCTCAATTGTTAATTTAAATCATGAAATTGTTTATAAAAAAGCTACATCGATTCATTTACACCGAGTGAAGTGACCTCTGTTGGGGAATAAAAATTCTTGCTAATACTGACATTATCAGCAGGACCGCACGCAGGAGGTAGACGTATTACAATAATACTAACGTATTTTTTTTGTTACGGATAATTTCTGTTGGGGAATAGAATAGAAGTTACTTTACAAAACATTATAAGGACCGCACTCTAGACGTATTAGTACTAATATACTCTTTTATAAAGGATAATTATAAAAATAATAAAGCCAAGGAACATCAAGGCTGACTTACGAATATTTAATAGCCAGAGCTGTTAGCTGACGGAAATGTGAAAAACACTCGCATACCCAGGCGAAAATGTGTGAGGAGTGATAATGAGTGATGAGATTTGAGGAAGCGAAAAAAGTATGTAACTCTGACTACCCTGTTAAGGATACAGCGTGAGGATAATATGTTGTTGTATAAAGGATAATTTTTATAGGCTTTTCATAAACTAATTCATTTAATAATAACTATTATTAGATAATGCACTCACGTTTTGTATTTTATAACAAAGTTATAACGTAATAAATAACTAACAGAAACTAAATTACGCATATACTGGTGTAGCAGTTTTATAGTAATGGGAACTGCTTACATAGACCATAGAATGAAATTGGTCTAATTCGAAATTTTGTGATTTTGTTTTGGCAAGTTCCGACATTGAATTCACATAGAATAATAAAATGGACAAATACATGTTTAAATATTCTCGCGATATGTTGCTAATGGGACAGGCAAGTTTGTACTGTTATCTATTAAATTAAGTAGTAGGTATTTTTAAGTTTATTATTTTCATCCGAAATTCTGAAATTTTAAATTAAGTCCATCTTTCATTCTAAAGATGCGATATATTGTCTTACCAATAATAAATACGTAGCGACCTGGCGATGCTAAAAGTGCAGAATTGCATTTTAGTAGAATATAAAGCAATTTGAGGAAGCGAAAGAAGTATGTAAGGACCGCGACGCTTGGCGCTCCGCCCTCTCTGACCACCGCTTTAGGGATACAGCGTGAAGATATGTATGTATGTATAAAGCAACTCGAACGCGTGGCTCGCCAGTCGCTTTCATACCTTCGCCCTGCCATGCCACTTCGTGCTAGTTAAATTGTGTAAGAAGAAAATAAAAGTTCGACACCAATATGTAATTAATTTAATTGGATTTATAATAAATGAGGAGAATGGACACTAAGAAAATCCCTAAAAACACATTACAATTTCGTAAGAGCGTATCTAGGCGGATTCCCCACTACAATCGCTTGTCAAGACTCATCTTTCGTGGCGCGATCTGTATTATCATTCTATTTAAATAAAGAGACAGTAACAGTTGCATGATGCACATACAAACAAATCGACAAACGTTAATTTAAAAATTGCTATTCTAGACCGTTATTCGGTCCCCAACACGCACGATACATACATACATATCTTCACGCTGTATCAAACGATACGTTGTATTATGATAAAGAAAAATTACAAATGTAAAACTACATCTCATCCGCTTTACTGCTCCATCATAATATACCTTATGGATTTATATCATTTTACTCTTAAATACAAATGTAAGTGGTATTTCATAATTTAATGTGAAAATTTTTGAATCGTGCAATTTCAAGTTACCGATTAATCACTAAGTACGTCTCTGTATCAAGAATGTATTTTACTCATCTGGTGGTCAATAATAAAACTACTTAAAAAATGATAACACAAAGAGACTGCTACAACTCGCTAGATGGCGGCAGATTCGTAACATCCCCCTCCATTTATTCCGCGTCCCCCTCAACCCGCATATTGTTACACTGGTTTGTAGGAGGAAAATTCGTTACGGCGCCTCCTCTTTGTTTTTACTTCGTGATCTAGACCAACGGCACATTTGTCATCGAAGCCGTGTGCGTGTTCTAGAATGTTGTAGAAAGTTCTATTTACAAACGAATTATTAACAATAATATTACTAAAGGAGGTCTAGTTAATTTTTAATTTGTTATTTTTACCTAAATATTACTCAATATTCAAAGATACTATATTTATGACAAATTTATTCCTGCTGAAAGGCTTACGGTCAATGCTTCAACCGTGATTTAAGAAAGCTCTACTGGTCTACGTTGTCCATGTCCGTCTGTCACAGTGAATGTTGTTTGTAAACATTTAGGTTAAACAAGGAATGCTTTATTTTCTAGATAACAGAAGTTAAAAGTTAATTTATCTTTTAAGTAATTACGTGCATCTATAAATATTATAATTTATTGTTCTCCATGTCGGTGGAGACTCAATATGACTGCTACAGATGTTGAAAAAATAGTACTTGACTGAGTGTCTTGTCGGTTTTTCCGTGTCCAGGTTTTCTTTTCGAACTGAACTAAAGTAGATTTGACGTTTTAATTGGGTTTACTTGAATAAATTAATTTGATTTCGACTTTGAAAACAGAAATTAATAAAATGGTCACCAAATGTACAACAAAATTATTTACAAAATTTTTAAAGATAAACGCAGAATTAATAATAAATAAAAAAATATTTAGTTTCGCTACCGCCCCCTCGGAAAGCTTTAGCGCCCACTGAGGTCCCATTACAGTCAGATTTAAAGATAATTTTAAATAAGTTTATAGTTTCCAAAACTGACCTGATCTGGAGACCTAGATAAGTGGCTGAATTATCGTAAAGGCTAGTAGAATAGAATGACAAATATCATGTGATCCAGCGTAACTTTTTGAAAATTTTGAATTCGTAGTCAGACGTTATTAACTTTCTATTGAATCAAACGAAAAGTAAAGTCATGTGAAAACTGCCGTATAAAGCATAGCTAAATGACGTTTTTGAGGAGCAATAACGCCAGCAAACGTTTCGATTGTACGAAGCGTTTGCCACTTGTCTAGGCGCTCAGGAATCAAACTCGGACCCTCGACTTGTACGGCAAATGCACTAACCAACCTGCAGTCGAGTTTGCCGCGGGAGGGCCGCGGCTAGCACTGCCGAGAACTTGTAGCGGCGTAAGTATGCGACTCTCTCCGACAGTTACATATTCGCGCTTTTTACAGTCGAAACTTAGGGCAGAAGCCAATCGACTGGTTTCTGATATTTGTAATGGACTGGTGGAGGCTTAGGGAGACCGTCGGGCTGGCAGCTTTTTCCACCAACGAATTAGTTTGGCTATTCAAAGAGGTAATGTTGCCAATCTGCTGGACACCCCAAACAATGACAACTTTCTAAGCAGTATCTTTGAGGAGGTTTGTTATTTAAGATAATGTTTACCTAATTTTAAGTTTACGTAAATGTTGACGTTAAGCATTTACGTAAACATTAGAACATATCTTAACATTTACAAACGTACGTATGTACGTTTGTAAATGTTAAGATATGTTCTAATTTTTGTCAATAAACTTAACATGTGAAAAAAATGTTTTTGATATAAAAACAAATTTCGTCACTAAAATCTACTCTACTTGCTTAATTTAAAATATAGTTTTAATTTTAAAAAAAACCTTAAATATTGTTAGCTAGTTTATATCAAATCTAATTTAGAAATATGACTTGATTAAAACAGACAAACGCACGCATGAAAGGAATACAAGAAGTGCAATGAATTGAGAAGGTATTTTGGGGAAACTTCACACAAAGCATTGAGATTGTATCTGCCTGCGACATTCTGTATACGCTCGACCTCACACAATGCATGGGCATGGTTATAATTATAATATAAATGCGTACTTACCTACGTAGTATAATTATATCTAGTCGGTAATCGGGTCGTAGCGGTCCGAATTAAATATAACGTTATTCTTTAATCACATCAAGCCAGGTTTCCAGCGGCTTTGATTCGTTTCATTAATTTTATTAAACTTGTTCAATGTTCCATATTATGTAAATATATCTGTCAAATATAAATTGTAAATTGGTGATAAAATTCGCGAAGTCGGATTTATATCTCACTTGACAAGATATCAATCGTAAGATAGATATTCATGTGGCTTCTTTGTTCTCTAGTACTTGTATTACAGTATGGCAATGTTTTACATTGTATTGCGTCTTGGAATTGGAGTCACAAAATGGAATTATTACAGAAATTTCCCTTTTTAATCTCATCTTTATAATGATTATTCAGTTACGATTACTGTTAAAATTTTCAATTATTGTGTCAAAACAAAATAATTGTGTTATTTACAAACTTAAAACTACACATTATCTTAAATAATAGACTCCCTCAAAGTTGCCGCTTAGAAAGCTGTCATTGCTTAAGGTACCCAGCAGACTGACAGCATTGCCTCTTTGAATAGCCAAACTGATTCGTTGGCAGAAGATACTGCCTACCCGGCTCCCAAAGCCTCGAGCAGTCTCTTACAAATATCAGAAACCAGTCGATGGGCTTCGGGGCCCCATGAACCCAAAGTTTATTTACATTATAGGTAAATATTACGCATATCAAAATGTATGTGGAATTACTTTTTTTTTATCTAGTATTTACTATGCCATTTATAAATTACATGTAAGATTCTATGGTTGCAAATATAATCTGAATGCGGTCCTTTTAAGGTATAAAACTACATCAAATGGCGAACTACAAAAACTGCTTTAGAGTGGCGTACATAATTATATGAAATTGCTTTTGTTAACTATGTATTGATAACGTCATATCAGAAATCTTCTAATTAACAATAAAAAACCCACCATCTGTTATTTAACCCTTTGAATTTAAAGAATAACTCTAGCGTTGATAAAGCATTTATAATTTTTTTTTACTTTATGAAAGATACCATAACATATGTTTTTGAATCAGAGAATGAAGCTGATCGCATCACTTTTTACTGATCTTACTCAATTATGTACATGAATCGTGCGAAAGAACATGTTGTTGATATCGCTTATTAATATGGCCGAATGTGACATTTTCCAAATTGTCTTTGTAGTAACAAACTTTATAACATGAGAAACAAAAAGACGACGATATCATTTGAAACAGTATGAGTGTGAAAAATTAATCAGCGTTTTCATACATATACAATGTACACAATTGAAGGACTGTTCGATTTGCTATCTGTAATGTAAAAAATAATATATATTCACTTTAACAAATTAATCAATAATAATCGTTCAAATTAACCTGTATAATACGCTCGAGTTAATCTTGAACGATGCCAATAGAAAATACATGTTCTCGTCAACTTACTAAACATTATATTAACTTAGTAAATATCTACTATCATTATTATAAATTGGATTAGAGAAACTATTTTGTATTAGTTATCGGAATTACACAGATACTTGTTTTTGTTGTTTGTTATTGGAAATGTTTGGAATTCCCGAAATTACTAATTAACTGGTGTAAATACAATGTTGCTAGATAAAATAAATATTTCAAACTTGTTTTTACATCCATTGTTAAAATATTGTGTTTTATTCTTTGTAACACACGTAAAAATCTGTATCGACATTTTGTCCTCATAAACATAATACATAAATCGGATTCTTTGTTTGTGTACAAGCAGAATGATAAAAAAAGAAATGTGAGTGTGGCCTCTGTCCATAAAGCTTTGAATGGATTACACGGATTTCTATTGCCTTCTGTATTCGTCCAGTTGGTGGATTCTCCGATAGATTTTGGGCGCGAAAATTCCAGAATTTAAGCAACTATTTTTTTTACTAGATGTTGTTGGGGATTGAAACTAATCCTCAATATCATTGCTATATCGCTGAATAGAGTATCAAATAAAAAGTAGCACCATTTAGTGGTGCTATACCTTTAGTAATATCTATAGTCAGTTAACAGCCGACAGTAGAGACGACATGCGATAGCATTAAATATTAAATTACTTTATGGGTTCGATTTCAGTTAAAATATTATAACCCCATTTTTAACGTTTAGATTTAGAACTATCAAAAATTAAAAAATTAAAAGATGTCTTATCTGCTACGGCATTATGAGATTCTTTTCGAGCTGCGATGGCAAACCAATGGCACGTGACAAAATAATTGAGAAACAGCTGTAATTAAAGGATTTAGGTACCTAATCGAAACAACTAATTTTTTCATATAGATTTGTTGTTTTTTTTTCATTAATCGCTAAGTCAAGATTGTTTGATGGCGCGTCATGGTGTCGTTAAATATTTCTTTAGAAAAAATGACACATAAGATAAATAAAGGTCCGCGTCTCTGTTTTAGACTATATCATAGGAGCTGTTAAAACGATTAATGGCTATGGTTACACATGCTGTCTTTATTTCAATAAGAACAGTAGACGACAGTATATTTGTACTTTACTTTCTTTGATTCCTCATACATTTTCTTCGAGGTTTGCGGGAGTTTTTAACATTCTCTCAGTTATTACTTGAGCATTCGAAAATAAGCCATTTGATCTTCCTCAGAACTAATACTACTACTAATTTTCCCTCTATAAATTTTTTCAACAATTACTTTTCATGTTAGAATTATTAACTATTCACTACTTTTTTCGTGTTTACAGTAGTACACTACCCGTCCTATTTCGCTATGTAGTCTTCATTGTGTATTCTGACCGCGAGGGTGACACCGCATGTTTTTCTGAGATCTTACTTTCACTCAATTTCAAGCGTACTTAGACCTCACTACCGTATAACAAAGTTGTTTAATCAAGCAAATACTATGTATAGATAAAAAGATGATAATATCTTATTACTTATTTTGTTCATGATGAATACTTTTATTTCCATTATTATATGTTTAACTATCGCCTAAAGATTTGAAGATAAAAGCTAAGGCGAACCAAATCAATAGCCACTAATATCTAAAAGCGTAACAAATACGTGCTGTCTTCTAGAAATAATAGTATTTATCAATAAACAACCTCGCACAATGTTCCGAACATTCCCTATTACAGATTAGCAGCGATGTTTAGGAAAGCGCTCAAGTATTGTACGGAGTGGTACAGACTGAGTACATGAACTATAGAGTAATTGTCACATTTCTGTTAACAATTGGGTTTGTGTTTTTTATTTTAATTTTTTCTGTAAGATTTTGTATAGACTCAGGTGTTACTTTGCGGAAATCCATTTCATGTGATAAATTCCTAAAATCTGTAGCTATTTTAACCACCACCGAATCGGTGCTGGTTAGCTGACCGAATCTTATCTCTGGTATATCCTAAGATTCCTGAGGATGCTTCGTCGAGAAGCAAAAGACGTGTCGATTGGTGGTTTATGGAGTTTAAGCGGAAAATACCTAAAGATTGTAGGAATTTATCACAATTTTTTCTTTAGTGATGCAGTAGAAACCTGCACACATGTACTCAAGCCCCTGAGAATGAGACTGGGTTATGTAGGGTCTTTATCCATCAGTGCCTACCTCTGCAGTGGTCGTCCTCGCTACTTTCTCAAGGGACTCTTGCAGTGTGGTTCTCTACGCAAATTAGTGGAATTTGCTTCTGAATCCGTGGTGAGATTGCAAACTGTGAATTGGTATTCTCTAAAGTCGACAGAGATACTAGCGCTGCCCCGATGAGTGCGGCGGCGAGTCATACTATCGTAAATGAATTTTTTGACGTTTCGTTAAATTTAACAATCTATTTTAAGTACAACTAATTTTATTTAGCGTAATTATCTCAGAAAAAGTTAAATTACACTAAGACGAAATATTGTCTGAGGTGTTTACTCTTAAAGCATTCTTCGACAAACTCGCATCCAAGATCATTCATTTCGCTCCTGGTATGTTTTGGCTTAGAGAATTCGATTTAAAGGCCAAGTGAGTTCGAATACGAAGTGGGGTGAATTGTTGAGCGAATCTCACTTGGGGGATTCCACTTTTTACATAATTGTATGGCTGTATCTGTTACGTATTATATTTATGAGAGGAGAAATATTACGTTTTATAGTTTAAAACGCATAAGAAAGTTTTATATTTGTTGTGAAACTTAAATCCATTTATTTCAATATTTGGTCTGTAAAACTTTAAAAACACTATTAAATGAAATTATATAGAGCTTAAAAGATTCTATTTTACCACTGCATATTCGTTTTGTACCACAATTTTGATAAAACATGCGAGAATTACGCGACAGATAGAGACAAAACATGTCTTAAATATTAACTTAAATTCGTCCTATAGCTTAACTGTAAACAAACAAGTGAACGGATAGACTAACAAAACACAAAACTGAATGATTTAAAATTCTGTTTCTTTCTAATAGTTCCCCAAGAATATTTTTCTATCTTTGGTATTTTGAGTTTGCAGGAGTCAAAGTTGTAATTTATTACTTCTGAAGTTTTTAAAGGTTCCGTATCTGAAAAGAAAAAACGGAACCGTTACGTAAGATCTCTTATGTATCCGTCGGTCTGTTTTTTCAGATACAATGTACTTGATACATGATACAACTTGAAAATCAGTGACACATCAGAGCTCAGCGCTTACCAATAGCCCATTGTTCACCGAAGGGAAGAAGTGACCGAATACGAACGCGGGTGTAGTTTGCGGAGTGCCTTAATACACACGAGTTCAGAATCGTACTTTCTTCCGAGCGATTTTATTTTATACAACATCTGCGAGTAAAATAGTAGTTCTTTTAAACATAGAATACAAAGACCACAAGGTAGGTTTTTTCACTAAAATAAGATAAGAAATAAGATAACAACATAACAACAAAATACTTTCAGAAAAAGGAGGCGCATTTTTCTCCCTTTTTCAATGTAAATGTTTGATTACTTACTTGATCAAAGGTAAAAAATGTATATAATGTCTTGTTGTATTTATTTCTGGATTTCTCGGGGAATAGGTTTTCAATAAATGCTTGAATAGTTTTTTTAATTCTAGTGGCGTCATCAATCAACTGTCTATCACTACGGGATAACATTTCGAGTAGAATATAAAAACAAATTAAAAATTCAGAAAGAAAAAAGGCAATTTACGTTCGCATGACTTTTATTTATTTATTATGTTTTTTTAAATTATAGTTCAGAAAAAGCAAATGGCCGGTATGATTTTACGGACTAGGAGATAAAAACCTTGTGTGTTTTGGCATTATATTACTAGCGACTCGCCCCGGTTTTGCACGGGTAGCAGAGCCGTTTTGGACAGGATTTTCGTAAAATCCGTTCTTAGTGAGCGTCTACACTTGAAGGAGAAGATTCGGAGATCTCATGATGAGCCCGTCGGTGAGTGGTATTTAGCTTATTGTAGATATTAAAATAACTTACTGACTGATATCACACAAAATAAAAAAAATAACACGTTTTAACAATGGATTTTTATATACTTCTTCTGTCCGCTCAGCACGTTAGCAATGGATTTTGATACACTTTTTCTGCCCGCATAAAGTTTGCTAGACAGTATTCTATTTAGGCCTCAAAAACTTATCCCCGGAAATGAAAATTCAACTTTTCAATAAAAATTCAACGCACAAATCATGTTATAATTTTTAAGTAACAAGGACAAGATTTTTTAAACTTATTTTACATTAAAAAAAATAGGATTGATAACGTGCAGGGCTGATGTCTACCAGGTCGTATTTATAGTACTTAGAGTGCTATGGCTCTTCATTATAAAAATGAAGCTTAAAATACAATTTAGTTAACGTTGTGATTTGTTTTTAGATCATTTTATTATTATTATACGTATCTATGTAAGTACATGGTATTGTTATCTCTAAAATAATTAAATTTTTCACTAATGCTAGCACATACCTTGTTATAAAATTCCTACAATGTTTGAGTAATTTTGTTAAGAATTTCATAAATATGTAGGTTTTTTCAAGACGATGTCTTATTTCACAATATGGAATGATAAATTGAGGACAATTTCGTTTTGTACTGAATTTTAATAGCGCATCTGGTGTTGTTCTATTTATGTATAAAATAAATGTTTACATACATTTCTTGACACCATTGGTTATTGTTTTGGACACTGGAGTGGACGCAATAAATTATAGCTTAACGCCTCTGTCAGCTATCAGATAGTGGCAGATTGTTAGCCCATCGTGTGTATGATGTTTAGTTCTTTATAATAAGTTCCTGTCCCATATAAGAAGCCATATTCTCTAGCAGAGTTTTACGCGAGGAGACTGCTGGCATATTATTTGTTTTATGTTACTCGACTCGGCGAAGCAAAAACAGTTTTAACATCATTTGTATGTATCCATGTATGTTCACTTGTTTCCTCACAAAGTCGAAACCACTTAATCGATTTCAGCGCTTGGGGTGTCACTGAATTCGTCATAATACTCGGAGTGACAGACTGGGTTGTTTATTGAAAAATTCAATATGGCGTCTGTACCACACACAGACAAACTACCCTAGAGACATGAAATGTTTACGAATTTCTAAGCAAACTATTCTGTCAAGGTTAGAGGAATGAGACGTAAGCGGGCGGCACGGTAACGTCACGTACTCGATGAAAAAGTGATGTACTCGTAGATATATATATCGATAAGTACAAGAATTATTTTCTTAAGTTTATTTAAAAAAGAGAAATAATATAATATACACAATATATATATATAATCAAAACAAGTTTCTTTATTTTGAAATAGTCACACAAAAAAATCAAAAATTAAGAATAGAAATACAAATGAAATTCGTTTGGGTAGTACGTGTTTTTCTTGATGTAAAACTTTTCAACAAAAAATTAAATTGATAAATTGTGGATGCTCCGGAGCTAAAGCATTACAAGGTATAGCACCTACTCCCAGACATAGAAAAATATTCCAAAAACGAGCAACTGTGTTCAGCACTCAGTACCTACTACTTTGAATTAAAATGAAAAATTTGGTCATTTTATTACTATTATTATTAACTTGAAGAAATCTAACGAATCTCTTTTATAGAAAATCGACACCCCCAAGTCGTAAAAAAAGAGCACACATTTTATATACCCACTCATTTATATAACAGTTTTATAGGGACAGCATTCGTTTGCGAATTTTACTACACCATTGTATAGCGGGTTATATTATATACCTAATCTACTTCTGTATAATATAGTGACAGTACTCTCCGAGTGACGTGGCTGTAACTTGCTGATCAACAGATAGATCAGGATGAAATTGCAAGGGTTCGTTTTTGTCATTTGGCTACTGAACCGTAAAATGTGCGCCTTTATTCATTTTAACTATTTTTTGTATTCTATTATTTCCCCTGTTTATTCCATTTCATTTAACACCCATATTGCTGGTGTTGAACAGAAAACTTACTTCCTACCATGACTCATCCGCCATATTGGATTTATGACGACGTCACATATACAGAATCCTTCCCCTGCTTATTCCATTTCATTTGATACCCATATTGTTAGTGTCCGATCTCCGGTTCCGGCTTTGTTGACGTAAAGACGTAGTGATATTGAGCTCCGCTTTTCGATCCAAAAACTGTGTGTGTACATCTCCAACTTGTGCAAGAACACTGAAATCTCGTAAACAACGTGCTACAGTGCATTAAAAAAGAAAAAAACTGAATAGAAACTGTGTCACCAGCACCATTTTCAAGAAAACAAAAATCGAAGAAATTTTAAGGTTATCAGTTAACGAAATATTAAGTAGATTAATTACAATTACTGACATCGACAAATGACGTCAGTGTAAAGTGTTGCCACGCCAAATATCTTGCAACTTGTTTCATACCAACCTTATAGCTTTAATAAAGTTGCGTTCACAAAACAACGTTTCGTTCCACGCAAAATATCAACACAGAATGGATAACCTCCAAAAATTATTTGATCAAATAAAAATTGAGATGTCAAACCAAACGAAAGACATAATAGCACAATTAGATGAGAAACTAGTACCTTTTGCACGGGAAATACAGGAATTGAGATCAGAAAATGAAATACTGAAAGAAAAAATATACTACCTTGAAAAACATAGAAGATTAAACAACATTATTTTATACGGAATAAAAGAAAGTGAAAACTCGTCTATTAGTCTAATGGAAGTAATAAAAAAGAAAATTAAAGATGATTTGAACATATTTATTGAAAATAGAGACATAAACACTATATATAGAATTGGCAAAAGTAACATGGAAAATGGAAAAGATAGACCGGTACTTATATCATTTGTTAATAACTGGAAGAAAATTGAGATTGTGAAGAATAAAAAGAAATTAAAAAACGTATATGTTTCTGAAGATTATCCGAAAGAAGTTCTCGATAAAAGGAGAGAACTACAACCAAAACTCAAAGAAGAAAGGGAGAAAGGCAATTATGCATTCATAGACTACGACAAACTAGTCGTCAAAGAGGGAAAAATGGGA
The DNA here is from genome assembly GCA_907165235.1 of Zeuzera pyrina. Classification (NCBI taxonomy): domain Eukaryota; kingdom Metazoa; phylum Arthropoda; class Insecta; order Lepidoptera; family Cossidae; genus Zeuzera; species Zeuzera pyrina. The sequence goes on along the minus strand of OU015633.1, from coordinate 6,416,965 downwards.
AATGAGAAGCGTAAAAGAGACCTTTCAAACTCACCTAACACAACAGAACACCCTCGTAAACAACAATTAACAGCAAAAACATATAGACTTAATGCATTCGACATAATGAGGAATAGAAGCAACTCTCTGCCTACTGAAACCCTGCCACCTGCACGGAAAGCATAGGATAAAACCATCAGCCACCGGAACAAAACAACAAATAAGCAAATAATAAATAACATTAAAAATGAAACATTCCCCAAGCCGACTGGTCCTCGTGGGGAATCAGACCACTACCCTCCACCTAAAAATAACAAAAATGAAACCCTGAAAGTATGCACTTTTAATGTAAGATCACTAGCATCTACAGAAAAATACCTTGAACTAAATTATGCCTTAAAAAACGTTAACTGTGATATTTTAGGACTCTCAGAAGTCAGAAAAATGGGCTGTAATATTGAAGAATACCATGATTACATATTTTGCTATATTGGTCACACCAAGGGTTTACACGGGGTGGGATTCCTGATCAAGAAAAAATATAAAAATAACATAAGTAACTTTACAGGAATTTCTGAAAGAGTGGCACTTTTGCAACTAAAATTTGAGTGTTTCTCTGTTTCTATAATACAAGCATATGCGCCTACAGAAAGATCATCTGAAGTTGAAATCGATCAGTTTTATAAAGATATGGAGGCCGCTCATGCACTAGCTGATGAGAAAGTCCTAGTAATAGGGGATTTCAACGCAAAAATAGGTTCTCCCAAAACGGACCACTATCCAGTCATGGGCAAATATGGTTTCGGAGAACGTAACGAAAGAGGTGACCGTCTGATAAATTATGCTTATCAACATAAACTGTCTATAATGAACACATTTTTTAAGAAAAAGGGAAACCGTAAATGGACTTGGATATCACCGGATCAGAAAACCAAGAACGAAATTGATTTTGTAATGATAAACAACCCGAAACTAATACTAAATGTTGAAATACTAAACAATATACAATTTGCTTCTGATCATAGACCATTGCGAGCAACACTACTTCTAAGCCGACCAAAAAAGAGCAGAAAAAACTTCGTAACACCACTTAATATTCCGAAGACAGAAGTTGAGATCAAAAGCTACCTAGAAAATTTACAAATACACATGGGAAATGAAGAAATAGAATCAACCGATATCCAAACCTATTATAATTTCTTGGAAAAGGGCATAATGAACAGTCTAAACTCAAGAAATAGAATTCGAGTAGAACAACATAAAATATTCAGCAAAGACACAGACCAATTAATAAAAAGGCGCACTGAACTTTTACGAATAAAGAATAAAACTAAAGACATAAGAGACGAACTCAGTAGAATATATAGAGAAACCAATAAATCAATTAAGAAAGATTACAGAAACTATAGACATGAAATCATTACAAGGAACATCAAGAACTTTAGAAGTACCAAAAGAGCATATAGGGAATTAATGACACACAAAACTTGGATACAAAAACTGGAACAAAAGTCAGAAGAAACAAAATCAAGAAAAGATATAATACACCATGCAACAGACTTCTACAAGAATTTATATCGCAAAAGAAATAACAATGAAATTGAAATACAAAGAGGAAGCAACGATGGAACAGATTATGTTAAACCAATTGAAGAGTCAGAAGTTTACAAACATATAAAGCGACTAAAAACTGAAAAAAGCCCCGGTTCAGATGGATTATGTAATGAAGTTCTTAAAATAGGAGCACCTATTCTGATTCGCCATCTGGCATATCTATTTAACATAGTGCTGGACACAGAAACAGTACCAGAACAATGGTGCACATCAGACATAGTTTTGCTTTACAAAAAAGGAAACCCCTTGGATATAGGGAATTACAGACCCATAAGCCTACTAGCAAGCACATACAAATTATTTTCATCTTTGCTTTTGGAAAGAATAACACATAATATCGATCGACTACAACCAAGAGAGCAAGCCGGCTTCCGATCAGGTTTTAGCACATTGGACCACATACAGACACTAGAACAAATTATAGAAAAACACCGAGAGTATAACAGACCTCTGTATCTGGCCTTTATTGACTACAGTAAGGCTTTTGACAGCATCAGCCACTACTCAATATGGAATGCACTGCAATGTTCAGACGTTGCCGAAAAATATATTAACATCTTAAAATATATATATGCAAACAGTAAGAGCAAAGTAAAACTAGATACCAGAGGAGATGAAATGAACATAGAAAGAGGAGTCAGACAGGGAGACCCTCTGTCGCCAAAGCTTTTTATTGCAGTGCTTGAAAATATATTCCAGAAACTAGACTGGTCAAACAAGGGGGTGTTAGTAAATGGATGCTACCTAAACCATCTAAGGTTTGCTGATGACATAGTCATAATTGCTGAAACCTCTAAGGACCTAGAGGAAATGATGAGATCAGTTGATGATGAAAGTTCTAAAATTGGTTTAGAAATGAATGTAAATAAAACCAAAATAATGACTAACAATCACAAAAGGCGCATCGAAATAAATGGAAACAAAATAGAATATGTCAAGGATTACATATATTTGGGAAAGCAATTATCATTTAACAAATCTAACAATGAAGAGGAAATAACAAGAAGAATTAGCATAACTTGGAAGAAATTTTGGTCACTTAAGGAAATACTGAAAGGAAACTATAGCCTGCATTTGAAAAAAGTTGTTTTCGATACATGTCTCTTACCATGCTTACTATATGGTTGTCAAACCTGGATATTCACAGACAAAGTAAAACAAAAAATTAAACGTACTCAAACAGCAATGGAAAGGAGCATGTTAAAGATAAGGAAAATACATAAAGTGAAAAAAGTGAACATCAGACAAAGGACGAAAACCACTGACGCTCTTATCCATGCACTCACACTCAAATGGAAGTGGGCCGGGCACATCTCACGATTCACAGACAAAAGATGGACTATCGAAACCACGCGATGGAAAGGCCCAAAAGGAAAAAGAAACATAGGCAGACCAATAAGGCGGTGGGCTGATGATATTATTCAGGTAGCAGGAAATGAATGGGTGAATTCAGGCACAGATAGGGAGTTTTGGAAGGAAATGGAGGAGGCCTTTACCCAAAGAGGGGTCCATATTTCAATCAAAAATATTAATTCTTACTAACAATAATTTAAGCAAACTTACTCACAATTCGCTAACAACATTTAAAATGTAAGTTAGAAATATGGAATAAATGGCTTATTTATTATTTATTATTATTATTATTATTACTGTTAGTGTCATACAAAAAAATTACTTCCTTCAATGGAGTATCTGCCATATTGGATTTATGATGACGTCACATGTACAGAATCTGTTCCCTGTGTATTCTATTTCATTTGATATTTATATTGCTGGAGGTCTTTTACTTTCTAACACGTAGCGTACGCCATATTAGATTTATGATGACGTCACATATACAGAAACCTCCCAGGCGTGCGCACAACAACTCACTAAAGTTTCATCGCAGTCAGATAAATGGTACAGGAACGCATAGAAAACAAATGTACAAAGAAACATTCATCTGTAAAGAAACCGACATACAGACTTTCGCTTTTTTTGAAACAAAAAAGAAACATTCATCATTAAATAAAGAGACCGACAGACTTTCGCACACATAAAATTAGTACGGGTATCCGCTTTTATTTATTTTTATTGGTTTAAAATCTTAAATCATTAAATTTTCAATTTAAAAACAATCATTCAAAAATGTATGTAATAAATATTTTAATGGCCTAATTAACTTTGTAACAATATAGAAACGAAACAAGATATTATAATATGGAAGTAGGTACATGATTTCAAAGAATGGTGGTCATTATAAATTCTCAAAATTAATGGAAAAGATATTGACAATCGATACGTTTTTTCGCATTCCTACTTACACGTGCCATCTTGCAAGAGTGAGGACGCAACATGTAATTATACCTTGCTAGACAAGGACAAACGCTGACTCAAAGCTACCAGCAACCAGTATCACTAGAGCTCTGCATTTTTGTGTTATAAATTTTTGTTATTAATTTTATACTTACCGATGAAACGTGATATTGTCCTTTTTGAAACTATTTTTACGACTGTCACTACCACACCACTTTACAGCGCAATTTGGCATTGTTTGCGTATTTTATTCTATATTTTTTAAAACGATTAGACACAGGCCACGGATCTGCTTCCTGGTTAATACTAAATGAGCGCGTGTTTGTGTTTGAACTTATATGAGCATTTGTGCTAATCGATGGCAGAAAACGGTGCCTTTTCATTTCCTGTCTTTAGGCTAGTTTGTCTGTTGAACCACAGGACAACATAAAGTCAACGACCAAAAAAAAATTAATTGAACACTACAATGATGGGTGTCAATTTCAAGAGCTTGTTTATGTAACATTGCCTATATTCACATCGCGACGGTGCCATTCAACTAAAAAAGAAGAATAAGAAGAAGGCCATTTTGAAAATATGTGACACGAAAGACAAAAAACGTGATAAGAAATATATTTTATACTAAAAGTGTAAACTTACATACACATATTAAGGCGCTCCCCCAGGCAAACAGGCAAACGTAGAGCACCTCATACTAGAAATTTTATTCGTAAAATTCTTTATATAATCTACTAACTATTGATTTTACATAGGAAAAAAGGATCTTTTGAAAAAATTAAAATGGTCAATTTTTATATCACAAAATTATCTATACGTTAGTGTATACATGTATTTTATATATAACTGAAAAATGTGAGACGGCAAAAGTGTTGTTAAAATGTCGAAGATTATTACAATATTTTTATTACATTTTATATAGTTTCAAATAACGAGAAGATAGCCTCTAAAATTAGCAAAAAAACAGTATTTGACTAGGGGAAGCGCCTTAATACGCGAAGAGAAAACTTTGTTCCGCGCACAGAGGTATGTGAGATTCAGTATAGTTAGAGTTTATATGGAGGAGAAATGTAGAAAGCTAAAATTTCAAAAACATTCATTGACTACCTTCATATTGTCAATGTCAAACAATAGTTGGTGGTCTAAACTCGGACTAAAAAATTAAACGGACGAAGCCATAATAAGTTACCGCTCTTACCACCGTGTATCAAACGAATTTTACCAGTAGGCGAAAATGTGTGAGAAGAATGATGAGATTTGAGGAGGCGACACAGAGGTATGTAAGGATCGCGACGTTTGGCGCTCCGTCCTCTCTGACTACCTCGTTGGGGATACGGCGTGAAGATATTTTATGTTATTAAATAACTAAAATTTCTTTGCCGGAGTCGGAGACCTCGATATATGTACACACATTAACAAAAGAAACGTTCTGAAAGACCATTCCCGTTTAAACCTCTGAAACTACCAGAACTAAAACAGAAAGGTTAAATTTGCTTTATTGAAGTTTACAGAAAATAATACAAGGGTCTGTCTTATTTTGCCCACCGCCCACTGAGTTTTTTTTTCTAGAGCCCCCAATTTTTTTTTATTTACCATCTGTCGCGAATCTGAAACAGCTATTACCACAATTATATTTAAACGTGTAATACTACATAGTCGTAGGATAGATTATGACCCCTATCCTATAACAATTAAAACCTATACTTTAATTACATTGAGAAATCTTTTTTATTAACATTCAAAAGCGATTAAATTTATAACTTATCTAATGAGAAGATTGAATTTGATACATTTTAAGGAGTTTGTTAATATCAGGCTCGATTTTACTTAAAACCAATCGTAAGTCGCCACGTTCAGTAACATGGAGCCGATTTCTCTTTTTAGTTACCAATGTTGCTACAGCACTAAATTCACGTTCAGCTAAATAGGACGATGGGAATGCTATCAGAAATCGTTGAACAATCGACCATAATCCTGGATACAGTTGCGAAGTTCTTGGTAGCTATTCTAGTTCTTCTGCTAACTGGAACGATCCTGCTCTGTTGACATTAGAAAAATGATGCAAAACCCGGTCTGGTATGTCCATGTTTAAAATGTCCTGGAATCATTCCTTAAAATCACTGTGGAGTTTTTCCAACTGTTGACAGTAAATAAGCAAGTCGTCGTTCTTATATGATACTGCTGATTTTGGGAAGTTATTAAATTCCTGTCTGCGATTTTTCTTTTGTATAATAGCAGTTTGGATGCGAAAGCCGCAACGCTGTTTTTTGCCTTAATCAAGTTTAAGTCATCGCCTTGAATTTGGAGATTGACATCATTAAACAATTTATACAGGTCTTACGCAATATCCAGTGCGGTCCAGTACGCAATATCGTTCTTTGATGACATGAGATTGTCGCGCAATTCTGTGTCTTTGTTTCCTAAGAACTCTATCACAGACCCTAACGGATTGTAAAATGGAGTCAAACAAGTATTTTTTGACAGCCAGCGCACCTGCTGCTTCTTCACACGTACAACGTGTGAAGCAGCAATCGGTTCAAATCTTCATTATTGGCAATCCAAAGCTGACTAAATAATCTGTCATTTAACGAGTTACATACTTCTGATGCAGTAGACTGCTCCCCTGAAAGTCTCAAACGCCCACAAGAGGATGTAATTGCCCACGTTGAGAACCTAAGGTCAAGTAACTCGCATATGTAGATTTTTAGATATTAATCTTACAAATCGGCCATTGTGTTTCAATTGTTTTTACCTATAGTACAAAACCCATAGTGTATGATTCGCCTTTACTTCTTTTTTGGATTCCGTAACTCAAAAGAAAAAATGGAACCCTTATTATTAAATCATTCACGCTTTCATCCTTCTGTTCACGTGTTCATTTGTCAAAATCTCGGACCAAGAAAATTCGTTTGATACATGTTTCTTGGTCCGAGGTTAAAGTTCATTTTTTCGAAACTATGTGATGTAGAAACTTAATTTGGCGTTAAAATATTCGTAGAGGAATAGAAAAGAAGCAAAATGGGCAATCGAACTCGATATGACTTTTCTTCTCCCCCTCGCCTGTTATCTCCAAAATTACTACACATATGTCTTATGTCACCAAAGTCCCCTAATACTTAGCGAACCCCTAATAAAGGATAGGGGTTCGCTAACGATGATTTTATGTTTCATGAAACGTTAGGAGCCCCTTTGTAGTTGAAAGATTCCCTAAATTTTGAAATTAGATTTTTGAACTCATGGCACTATGTGACAGTTTTGTGTGTTATTTTTTGACAATATGAAGAACAATTTATTAAAATAAGTAGAAACTTAGAAATAAAACCATAATATCTGTTTTATCGATAAACTTTTGGAAACAAATAGTCATAATGGAAACAATAAATTGTCACATAATTATGTCTGACATAACTAGGGAACCGTTAGATTGGTGAAAACCTTACCTTCCGATATGCTTAATGCTCATATTGTACTATAAATCTTGATTACTGATGAAATCTAAGACCAAAGACTTTCAGGTCCTCAATTCAAGAAATATTACAGTGAGCGATTTTGATGACCTCATTGGTGTGGTGGTTTAGTTATGTCTAAGCTCTAAAAGGTTCCGGGTTCGATTTCCGGTCGGGTCAATACTGAAACGAACTTTTCTAGATTGTTTCAGGTTTGGGTGTACTAGGAGACGCCCCTTGTAGTCATCGTCTGGTTTTGATAGCATAGGGAAATGCTCTAATTTGAAACCAGACGATCGGTGTGTAATGTCTGGCGTATAATATTTTTACCGCCACATGTCATCGCACTTATTACAGCTACTATTTCTGTTGTTATTATTAGCGACACCTTTTCCGACAGTGTGTTCTGTGCTCAACAACGCATTAACAGAATGGCACCATTTGCGGAGAATTTCATTAGTCATTCCCGTGCTTCATCATAGATTCCGAACGCGTTTCGCGACCCGCAAGTACTGCAGATAAATATGGGGCGACAGGGTTGAATTTTTAATTGAATCTTCATCGAACATCTTGGGTTTGAGATTGTGGAAATAAAGAATGAAATCGAACGTAACGTGTTTGGTTGCGAGCTGATTTTCTTAATATTTTCGAACATTAAAATAATTTGACATTTCAATTTTATTTATTTGCGTTTATAAATAATCCAAGGTAAAAGAAGCCAAGGAAGACCAAGGCTGACTTACGAAGATCAAATAGCCAACGTGTTAGCTGACGAAAAAGTCAAAAGCGCTCGCATACCTAGGCGAAAATGCGTGAGAAGAATGATATATGTAAAATGAATATATAAACAGGGACTGAAGACCGATCCTTGAGGAAGACCCTTCTATACATGCCTAGGAGGGAAAAGGGAATTATAGTATCTAATTACTATCGATCTGTTAGACAAAGGATTAAATATGAAGCGTACCATCCTCACAGGGAGACTCAGCTGTAGCAACTTGTGCCTGAGAACTCGAAGAAGGATATTCTCATATGCTTGCTAGGTAAGCCTTGTTAATGAAAGTCAGTATGGAGATACTGTCTAATGTACTCATCCCTTTCCTAAAGCCAAATTGTGTATTAGTTAAAATGTCTTTACTTTCGACCAACCATTCGAGACGGTTTTTGATCACATGCGCAATTATCTTAACTAACGCGGACGATAGAGCGATGGGTCTACGGAAATTAGGGTCAAGTGGGTCCTTACCTTGTTTTAATAAAGAGATAACGATTTGGTAATTACAAGTTTCGGGAACGCAACCATTTTCAATGAAATTAATAATGAAATATAAACACGTGTATAGACCGCAACAACGCAAAATGAAATCCTGATTTTTTGTTTCATTTTAGCTAAGATGACAAATAAAATAATCGAGACCGTTTTTATTACACATTTTCGATTTTACCGCAAAAGACTGTACATTATTTGAAGGATGTTTAATTTTGCCGGAGCATTTTCTGTTTAGATTAGAATATTGTCAAGAAAGTTGTATTTGAAGCTCCAAGTAGCTAGTTATTTGAACAACACTGATTGATGAATATGAAGGACTTTTGCGTCGGCGATGTTATATTTTAGTCAAATTGTACCGCGTCTTTACGTGAATTTTTACTTGGTATATTACGATATTGAAAGTATTAAGAAATTTATTTATTTATTTAAGAAAGTAATATAATCATTGACACAAAAAAAGGTGCACTGAGTCTCACACTAGGATATTCTGTGTTGTGAGTATTCAGTTCTTTCCCATAAAAATATATATTACATAAGTATTAATATTAAATTTAATGTACATGAAAGCTAATTTGCAACTTTAACTTTAAATGTATATACATTTAAGTACTTTATTATTATTCTCTGCGTGGTTCAAGTTACCTCGTTAAATGAAGAATGAAACGTTTTGTTAAGGAATACCGTATGGAAATAATGGGATGTTTTGGCATCACATGCCTTTGAGTATTATCTTAATGGTAAGTATTGCGAGTTATAATTTTTCTAAACGGTACATTTTTTGTACTATATACTTTTAAGCATTATTTTGTGGAAATGCAAACGGTTAATTGCCTGCAACATTCATTAAGTGTTAGAAAATTGAATGATTCTGAGCGTTCCTGAAGATGCGTCGTTGAGAGGTTAAACGCAATTTTTTTCAACGAGGCATCTATTTATTACATAATTGTGGTCGCCCATTGGTCGAAATTCAACCGTTAACATAAAACCTTTGAGGTTTTTTTTTGACATACACCCCACTGACTCGAAACAGCTCACAGCTCACAAATCACATCAAATTACAGTTCGAAACTCATTCTGTCAGTAATTATTTTGCGAAATTTTTTTGGCGGCAATCTATACTCTGTGCGACTGTTTGAGATTCGGATCAAGAAACATAATGGACGTAGTCACAATAAGGTACCGCTCTTACCACCGTGTGTCAAAAGAATGTTCGTGTCTCTTTCTATCTCAGTGAGCGTAACCACGAGTAAAACAATTAGCTGTAGTAAGAATGGCAACCTCGATCTGTCAATGTAATTTGTGTCAGCTTATGAGTCGTCATGAAATCATTATTTGCAAAATACTCGTAATTTTGACTACTAGTATTTACAAAAATAAAAATATGTCACTAGACATATGAACTTTCAGCCGTGTATCGTTATACTGTGACCCTTCCGTAGTCACGCACATTGGTAACAATCTAGAAACTCGATCAACATAAAAATGACATCGTAAGGCGACGCATTAGAAATTTTGACGCCAGGGATCTCAGTTATTAAAGTGATTACAAAACGTATCATTGTGATATTTAATATCATGATTTTTCAAATTATCGACTTCATTTTAGCAGTTGCGATACACGGTTCGTTAATTTTTCTAACACAAAAAAAAACAACTAAGGAAACCTCTTTTAAAACAGAGATTTATATTTTTCGGAGCAACAGAACCTATTTATATTTCTAAATTTTCTGTACAGTTTACTTTAAACATATTTCTTAAAAGGACAGTTGGATTTTTAAAATTAATTATAGTTTTTAAAATAAATGTAAATAACTGTTTTTTCGCATTTTTCGTAAGCTAGCGCGCGCACGTTTGTATAGAACAAAAAGCCTATTTTAGATTAAATTATAGTTTATCAATGCGTCGCCGTAAACACGCGTTCTTAGAGCAAATGCTCGATCCATTGTTTTACTTGGTCCGAGGTTTAAAATTTGACTCGAGGTTCGAACACAGATTCTTATGATTGACATTGACAGTATATTTACTCTTGTGTTTGACATTGGTAGTATGAACGTAAACAATTAATGTTTTATTTTACTTAATTTATTGTATTTGTAACACATTATATACACATTTTAGCTTTCTGCTCTCCTTTTCCATATAAACTTTAACTACTCCAAGCCACATATTCTTCCGTGCGATAAATTTTTTAAAAAGGGATACAAAGTATTTGCTTCATGTAGTGATATATAGAATTTGAGTTTAGTTAATCCAAACATTGTAACAATGCGTAATTTTCTGTTTTCTAATCTAGAAAGAAAATTTTATATCAAAATACAATCCAGTATTGTTATGGTGAAGTAGCACAAACCTTTGTTTCCTCTTAAAAAATCGATAACACCTTAATAGCGGATCATATGGTACACATAATAATTGTACACGTATTCCAAACGTACCTATGTAAACGATACCCGCCAACATAACCAAAATACATTGAATTTTTTCCTCTTTTAAATTCAGAATACTAATATCTCGTATACAAAATTTCATTGAAATGAACACGAATTATTTTATAAAAAGATGAAATTTTTATAACGATACTAACGAATATTTATATTAACGATGTAAAATGCAAAATATATTTGAATAAAATGGTCGAATTACTTGAATATGGCGGTAACGATCACTGAAGTAGGCACGTCGAAGACAATTGTATACATGACAGGTTTAGTTGAATCTCTTTTGAGCTTCTTTTTTGCTACGGATCGTTTTAAGATGAACCTAAGGTCTAATTGCGTAACTTACATATAGTGAAATTGAATCCAATTTGATATTTTAGTCTTATTAATCAACAGCAATTAGGTGTTGATAATCTACATGTTATGTCCATTGAAGAAAACGAATATCGTTTAGTCATTTTACACGAATGATTTCAAGTTCCTCAATAGATGAATCTCAGTCAGATTCGATACATTATTACAATGGAAATGGTGGTGTTAATGAACTATTAAGTCGATCGGCGAAAATGAACATCAATTTCACAATTTAGAGTAAAGAGTCTAACGTTCATCAAAAGATGAATATCAATTAGATATATTTCTATGAGAAACGAAATATTAAGGCCCATGCAGACTCTTGTTGAGAACTCCCGAGAACACCTGAGAAACGTGAATGTGAGTAATTTGTTGCCATCTCTTTCTCGCTCTCGCCTGTCCTCCGATCAGTGTCGGTGTTTTTGGCCGTTTCAAAGAATTTCTCGAGCGAGAAAAGAGAGCCCGATCCCATTCCTCTTTCGTCTAATCTAGAAGTATAATCTAGAAAATCTATAGTATAATCTAGAAGCAAAAGCACGTGTAATCTGCGTCATCCACCATCGCCTGCACCTTCTTTTCTTAATTTTACTTTTGATTTCAATGTTTAGCACGTTAAAGTATGCTAATGCATGCAATACCAAGCCGATACACTAACAATGTCATCCATACCGGATAAGAACGAGAACACAAGTGAAAACGTTTCGTCAATTTGGATTTGTACCTGTGTGCGCTAAATGTCGCGGCGAGAAGGCTCACCGAGACATTCTCAGCGAGTCTGGATGGGGTATTACGTTCATTTCTAACGCCGAAAAAATGAACTATTATGTAAATTTGTAGTCAATAGAAGTTACGTAATTATACTTCAGTTTACAAAGAAAAAATATTTCTTTAAGTTTACATTTGATTTTACTTACATTTTAAAATAACATGTGATAAATATGACTTAATTTCGATAATAAACGTGTATTAACCAATAAACGAGACTCGGCAGATTGTATGAGGTTAAAAGTATGAACAGGTTGCCTCCTACGCGCAACACAACGTAAATAAGTGCGTACATACAAATCTAACATAAAACTCTTCATAAACCTGCTGTCGTGTTTATCTCACCAATCTCGCACAAGGATGTAGAATTTATAGAAGTTGCGACAATGGTTTTGAAATGTAATTCGTGGTTTACACAGTTTAGTAAAGAACGGACAGTAATGTAGTTTTACAAACCAAAATACGAGTATTCAAAAGTTTTTCTTTTAGGGGACCACAGCCGCACGTTGATAAAAAAGAACTATAGCCTCTTCATGACGGATGACAGTCTGGTTGCTGCGCGTCCGTTTGGCCAATATAATTCATCACCTTTCAAAGTCGAAATCTAATCAATTTATTCAAATTCAAATGTTTAGTTATTTCGAAAACATTTTCGAATGTTAAATTATCATCACTTCGGAAAGAAAATCTGCACTGAGAAGAAGCGACAAGAAACTCCGTCAAGTATCATGTTTGTAACATTCGTTCTTTACCATGCAGAAAAGCAGAAAAAACAATATAAATAAATTAAAAAAAAAAATATATTTAAAACCTGTAGCCATTTTAATTTTTTAAATTTAACGTTTGTTATTTATATTTACATTATTTATTTAAATTAAATTTTCAGTTCGTCTGAAATTGCTTGGTAATCGTAAGTTAATTTGTATGAGACACACATAACCAGATTTTAGGAGTAACATTAAAATAACGAATACAGTTTTAAGACATAATACTTTTCAGTAACGGTATATTTTAAAATAATGACAATTTTTAAACGCTGTAACATGGACGAATTGACAAAACCAAAATGAACCGAAAATTACTTTTTTTTTATATTTATTCCACGTGAATTTGGTAATTACACTTCATATATTTATTTAAAAGTATTAGAAGGTTTAGGAGAAAGTTAATTTAACTTTAATATAATATATTTCATTTCATTTTATTTCATATACCTTAAGTATATATAGTAAATAATTTAAAATAACATACTGTAGTGTTTAATATTTAATATTAATTTATTTAAGTCAACATTATTTTGTTTTATAAAAATTACCTTGAATATGTAGAAAATTATAGTATATCCATAACATAACTTCACGCTGTATCCCCAACGGGGTAGTCAGAGAGGACGGAGCGCCAGGAGTCGCGGTCCATACACACCTCTTTGGCTTCCTCAAATCTCATCATTCTCCTCACACATTTTCGCCTAGGTATGCGAGTGCTTTTGACATTTCCGTCTGCTAACACTCTGGCTATTTGATCTTCATAAGTCAGCCTTGGTCTTCATTGGCTTCTTTTACCACTCACTTTCGCTCTGTATATTTTCTTCGTCAGTCTTTCATCACTCATTCTTTCCATGTGCCCGAACCATCTAAGCATTCCTTTCTTCATTTTTACAATAACACTGTTGTGCGACCCTGTCATACTGCGTATCTCATCATTGCTTATCCTGTCAGCAAGCGTGACACCGAACATATTTCTGAGAGACCGCTTCTCCACAGCATTTAACATACTTTCACTCGATTTTGGGCATATCCAGGCCTCACTACCGTACAACAAAGTTGGCACCAACACCGCATTGTGGATGGCCATTTTAGCAGTGTTAGATATATTCACACTACCCACTAATGCGGACAGAGCACCGTTCACTTTATTGCCAGCTGCTACCCGTCTCTCCACATCCAACTCACATCTTCCATCCCTCGAAAACGCACTCCCCAGGTACACAATTTCATTCGCCTGTTCTAGACATTTTCCATTTACACAAATCACACATCTCGTTTGTACCGCTTCTCTTTCAAACACCAGAACCTTAGTTTTGTTCACATTCATTTTCAATCCTTTTACTTCACAATCTTCTTTCATGCACGTGACTAGTGTCTGCAACTCTGCTTCTGATGGTGCTATTAGCACAGCATCGTCAGCGTACAATAGGCAGTTTACCACTGTGTCACTACATCCCATACCACTCATATTACCTTTCAATCTCTGGAGGCAACTGTCCAAATACAGCACGAATAGCCAGGCAGACATCACGCAGCCCTGTCTGACACCAGAACAGACTTCAAACCAGGGCGACATGTGCCCGTCTATCCTTACACAGGCTCTGTGGTCTCTATATAATGACCTCACAGCCTGCAGTAAGGAGCCCTCCACGCCATATTCAGGCAGAAGACTCCACAATTTCTTCCGCACTACTCTATCGAATGCTTTCTCTTATAGTATATCCCATGAATAATAACTTTTCGGTAGGTATAGGTAGTCTAATATTTGTTCGAACTATATCCGATTGTCATCCTCTGAGTCAAATTATTTTTAGAAATACAATAGCTACGCCATTACCACCTGTGTTCTTCCTCATACCCTTTACATTCGAAAATGTGTTATATGTAGTGCCTAAAAGTTTTTGACACATTATTCGTTGGAATGTGGGGTCAAACAAATAATGTCCGGCCGCGAATACGTGGCAACATTGTAACTTTAAAAAGAGAATTTTTAAATGTTGTTTGTTTTGCGATACCTTTTTCTCTAAGGTTACTATCATTATTTCGTGATGAAATGATGATGATGATATTACATAAAGTAGCTGGTAGATCTAATTACTTCTATTTCGCACGAATACGAAAGTACATAATAGACTTTCTCATTTTGTATACAGTAATTATTATAGATGATAATAATAAATATTTTGTTATCTTCTAAATTCGACGTCACTTTCAAATTTACAAAGTAATTACAAAGGAATTATTATTAGATACAGAAGAGAGACTCATTTCCTCTCACTCACACAATAATAGTTTGTATATAAAGAAAAGCATTTATGTATGTTATCCGGGAAGGTGGATAGCAAAGAAGAACTAAATGGCAAAAAAGGTTATGATCGCAGTAAACGAACACTCAATATTTTATTGCAATGAGACGAGGAGAATAATTTTCTCCATAATACGGTTTTATCGAAATATCGATTCGAAAATAAGTCAACGGAGCTAAAGCTACCATCGTGTGCGGCGGCCTTTAACAACAAGACCATTCTTCACCATATATTTTGGTACATTGTGATAATGATTTATTAAAACGAATACTTGGGTAATATTAGCTTGTATCCGATTATGGGGAAGCGGGACAAAAAGTCTCTTCCAGGCCACATAATCTAAGCCAATAGGGGACAAACTCGGGAATGCGTAATGAAATACCCTGGGTAGAATGGAATGTCAAATGAGAACCGAAGGGCCGTGGTGTACCCCATGCTGAAATATTAATGTTTATTTTACAAAATAAACTCACGGAGATAGCTGTTTGGATAGAGGATGTGTGTAATATGTGCTTATTGATGTGAATGTACTTTAAACCATGGAAAACAGGACACCTTGTAATTCATGACAAAAATAGTAGTATTGTGTTCGTCAAGTGCGTCGTGATTTTTAATATGGTTTCCGTTATTTGGCACTCTATATTTATTTAGGCGTTTTGATTGGTTTATTAATTTCAGTTTTCGTTCGTAGTTCAAAATAACGGTAACCAAGTTTTTTAATGACTTGATGATACATTTTTGTTATTGAAAGATTTAACATAATTCAAATGCCTGTGAAGCCAATAACATTATTTCACACGTTCGTGTTTAATGTGATTAAAAGCCGCGAGGAACCGTGTGAAAAAATATTGCGGAAGTACGTGTTGAATCATTTGAATTTAATACACCGTGTAGGTACAGTCCTTAAACGAGAAGCTTTTGAGTTTTGTGTTTTTATTGAATTTTCTTATGGAATTGGTATTCAAGTTCGCATTGGGTATTAACATATATATGTACTTATCTCAAGATGTGTTTTTGTATTTGATTTTCATTGATAATACCGTGTCAATTTATTTTCGATCCTGTAAGACAAGTTTGTGACCTACTTATCTTGTACTTGAGTGTGTTCCTGTAATGTCAGTGAACATTCAACATAATTGCTCACTCAGTACTCGTAGCACATTTCTTATAGTAATGCTTTAATTTAGTTAACGGGCGCACATTCAACGTTCATTACAAAAATGTATATTGATGCAGTACAGAAAACAGTACAGTAACTATTTATTTAGGAAGACAAAGCTTTTAAATAAAGAAGTATTAAAGAGTAAGTATACTTTTTTCTTCGCCATCTCGCCATTCTAGATTTGAATCCCTCGCTTCGCTTTGGACTTAACGCCTCGCCGTAAAAATGATATTTTTACTCCTTCGTTATACAAACTACTATTATTCTCAAGGTAATACAAAATGTTAACTGTATTACCTTGAAAATGAAGTAAATTAAACTGTCTTTGACTACAGACAGGCATATCAAAGAGTTTTTAATTTTAAGGATTGTTTTATTTAAACATAACTTCGTATAACGGAAACCAACAGTTGTTCACTAAAACGTATTGATTATTTACTCTAGAAAGTAACGATTAGTTTTCGAATAAATGAACAATTTTTATTGAAGTGTATATAATACAGATAACAGATTCAGTTTCATTCTACCATTGTAACTACGGCTTCAACGGTAAATATCGTCCTCTGAAAGGTTCAAGGAAAGAGGTCATTTTTTTACAAAGACGTGTCGTCGCTTTTGACCAAATTTTATCTCCGCATTTTAGTCAGATTATCCTACTGTTGCCCAAACTCCTAATCCTTTTCTTTGGAACTACTCAAATTTTGTTTTTCACATCACTAGATCACTACTACTACATCACTAGGTATTATATTAGGTATGTATACGTCAATATTAATGCATATAGTAGTTATTAATACAGCTAATTCGTTTTGAAATGGAGCAAACGGTAATGAGGAGCCATTTGCATAATTCAATAGAATTGAAGTGATCGTAATAGTTCATTCCTTTTAGCGATCTCATTATAACAATGTATATCTGAGGCCTAATTTCATAATTTCCATTTATTGAAAATGAATATTAACTTGACATTACAGACTTTTCTGCTTGGGTTGGGAACGCTGGAATGATAGCTTGAATGTTCATTTATAAAATTGATATTCATAATTTGTCTATGGAAGTTACGTAATAAGGCCCTCGTGTATTAGAATTAACATTCAAATTCAAATTAGTTTATTTAAGCATATCTTTTTACAAAGTATTTTTGAATTAAAATTTTGTAGAAAATATCCGTGAATATTTTTGTTCCAATACGTTCTAGCTTGTGATCGAAGGTTCTAGCACATTTTATATCGAATGAAATCTTTGACTCTACGTTTCATTTAACTATCAATAAACATAAATTTCTTTCTTCGTCCCTGTGTGCATTACGTAAAAAAGTATTAAATAGATTTTTATTTTGGTGTAACATTTAGTCTTTGTCAATAATCCCATAGCGGGCAGACACTTGAGGGCAGACTATCGTCGGGTAGTCGTCATTCTCAAAAGTCAATAAACTTCTTATGTTCTTACGCATGAAACTATTAGCATTGCTAATAGGTACATTATTTTTGACCATATAGAAATATAATTATTAATTATACTATTTTTTAACCAATTCAAAAAAGAGGAGGTTCATAATTCGTTCGGATTTAATTTTTTTGTTATTTTTATTTGTGAAAGTTGCGCGATATCTTTGTGATTTGTGCATCAATATTCGAGATTTTTTTTTTAATTGAAAGGGCATATGCTCAGGGTGGTCCCTTAGAAATTCAGTTAAGATTTAATGATGAAGTAGCTGCCTACTGTTTAAACAAAATAATTTCTCATAGGTATACATTTTGTTGATTCTTTAAAGTTCCATTTCATGGTTGATGTAGAAATAATTTACAGTGTGAAACTTTAATACTTTTATTGTTAAACAACCAAACAAAAAATATGATGCAGACAGTTATAAAAATAATATTTACTTATTTGTAACATACAACATAATATTTATATGTAAATAAAATATATTTATATTAATATTTATACATACATACATACATTCACGCTATATCCCCAACGGAGTAGTCAGAGAAGACGGAGCACCAAGCGTCACGGTCCTTACATACTTTTTCACTTCCTCAAATCTCATCATTCTCCTACACATTTTCGCCTAGGTATGCGAATGCTTTTGACGACCTCCGTGGCGCAACGGTTAAGCGCGTCGGAATGTAGACGGAGGTTGCGGGTTCGATTCCCGCCCCGAGTCTGGGTGTGCTGTATTCCATGTATTTATTTACGAAAAAAAAAGTATATAAGTAGTATATCAGTTGTCTAGTACCCATAACACAAGCGCTCTGCTGCTTACTTTGGGACTAGATGGCGCTGTGTGAAATGTCTGAGAATATTATTATTATTATTTCCGTCGGCTAACACTCAAGTCATTTGATCTTTATATGTCAGCCTTGGTCTTCCTTAGCTTCTTTTACCCCTCAAGTTCGGTCTGTAGATTTTAGATATAGAGAGGTACTTTGACTGCGGTACGCAAGTCCTCTGGCATCACTGTTTGCAGCCAACAAAGGGTCCACAGAGCGCAGAAGCTATCCCAGATCTTAGGACCACCATACTTGATCATCTCAGCAGTAACCTCATCATTTCCCGCAGCTTTTCCACATTTCAGCCTTCTTATCACTTTTTCAATCCCTTTCATACTATTAGCATCCTCCAGTCGCTGACTCGAGTGTGGCAATTCATTAGAATCGCTCTCCAAATAACTTCTTTCCAAAATAATTTGGAATTTTCCTCGAAGTTGTCCATCTTGTTTTAGTCTAACGCCTTACACCTTTTACGTTTCTCTTTCACTAGTGTCTTCGTTTCTGCTTTCTGTAGCTTATATCTGTCTTTCATCAAATTCTTCGTACCGCAGTCATTTTTAGTAGCAAGGTAGTCTCGCATGTTCATCATTTTCTAATACACGGACACTTTCACCTCATCATGCCACCACACATCACGCTTTTTACCGTTCCGAATCTTATTCGTTCCATACACTTCTTTCGCAGCCTCGATCATACTAATTCCAAGGTTTTGCCAACATTCTTCAATATTCTCGCTCATCACGTTTAATCTATCATATTCTATTTCATATTCATTAACGGTGATCGCGTCTTGCAGTTTCCAGCTCTTGATGTGACAGACCGCTGCAGGTTTGGACGCTACGCAATATCGTCACGATGCAAACAGACCCCTTATACTAGTTACCACTAGAAAGTGGTCTTTTACCAGATCGGCTCCTCTGTGTGCTCTCGTGTCTATAACCTGCTTTTTGAGCAGACTGTCCATCAGGAATAAATCAATCATACTATCAGAGACTTGCTGTCTCTTTCTTATGTCGGAAACCTCAGACTGAAATCTGAGTAGTTTTCAGTAACATTAATAATGTCGTCAAATTTTGTCGAGGTGTAGTATTAGTCATGGAAGTAGTCATCCACTTTTGGTGGTGGTTAAGTCAAACAAAAAGGCAGACAAAAATGCCCATATAGAAGTAAAATATACATGCCTATATATTTAGGATGTTTCTAGTGGTTTTAAGAAGTTTCTTTTTTAATTATTTCTAATATTTTGAAAGTCCCATGATGGACTTCATGGTAAGTAGAATGTAGAAGTTGTGGTTTTCTTGTGAAAGTATTTTCCTTGGTGCTTAGTTTAGTGTATTAACCCTAGGAATTTTGTTACAGGGTTCTACGTTTGATTTCACGTTTGATTTCAAGTTTATTTCTATACTTAAGTATAGAAATAATGTACATAAATACATAAATACCATGGATTAGCGGAATAATGGTATATCTTATTACCATGCTTAATTCTATAAACACTATGTACTATTGGTGTACTCATAGTTCCATAAAGAAAGTGGACTAATGTTTCATTCTTAATCTCATAAACACCGTGGAATAACGGTGTATTCCACATTTAATTTGATATTTTCTTTAAAGATACCTGATCAGATGGATTACCTTCTCGGATCGTTTGTTTGTTGCAGTATGAGGTTGGATTACCTTAATACATATTTAGTCTCTTTTCGTTGAGATTTATTTGTTAGCTACGAGTATAGTGGACTTCATGGACATACTTTGAGACCATTGGAGGGACAACTCGGCTTGCAGAAGACCTAACTTAATTGTGCAGTCACTAAGGGTTTAGTGAAGACCGTGGATATTCTTATGGACCATTGGTGGGACAACTCGACTAGCTATATATACAGGAAGAATGTTTTCGCACTACGGAAACTTAAATATTAAGATCTGTGATGAAAATAGAAATACACGTATTTTTTTTTAGGGTCGCTTTGTACAAAAATCATGAGTTATAAAATCATAAATTTTCCCAAAATCATCGCGACGTTCATGCGCACCTCGGACCAGCTGGCGGCCGGGTCATTCACCTCATTCATACGATGCAAATTTTGCCTTCTTACTTTCACGGGCTTGAGACCGTTAAATTACAAAAGGTTTGTTCGATTTTTTGTGATTTCAATGACTAATAATTGATTAAAAGAAATTTTATAAACTGTTGTTTAAAGTAACAAAATCAAATAACAGCTTTTACATTAAGGCGTATTTAAAAAAATTGAATCAACTTATGTAACAATTAATTAATTAAAAATAAAATAATCACACCTTTACTAAAAATCAAACTCCATTTCTCTCTAAACAAAGTCTAGTAGATATTTTCAATTTTGTATGACTTTCAATTTAGATTTGGTTGGCCACGTCCTTGAACGTAGGTCGCACAGAATTCCTAGGTACGTCGCACGGGGGTAGCGGAGGGGGCGGTAGGCGCTTGAGCCGCGCACACAGGGGGTCGCGTCAGTCGTAGGGATGTGACATTGAGTGAAAAAAATCGATTACTTAAAAATCGATTTTAATTACAAGAAATAATCGATTTTTGAGAAAATCGACTTTTTTGTATTAATTGAAAAAAAAAGCAGCTTTTCTATATAGTAAGAAAACTAAGAGAGGTAAAGGATTAACAATTTATCAGAATAAAAACAATATAAAATGATAAGTACGAAAAATAACCAAAACGACAACCTGGTTTCAAAACAAATCTTTCTGAAAACTCTAAGTTTAAACAATGAAAAAAATCAGAAATAATTATTTCCACATTAGGTTAGACTGTCCCGGCATATCATTTTTGCTGTTTTGAGTTATTTACATCAGCCGATATCCTGAATATCATCTTCACGGGAGTTCTACGGCAAAAAATCAATTAAAAGATATGACCCGTTAGTTTCAAAATAATACAATATTTATCCCTAAAAGCAAGCAAGGTTCAGGAAAAGAAAATACTTTAGTTAATAAGTGTTTGAGCAGATGGTCTCGATGGTTAACTAAAAACTTCCTGTGCTTTTAATTTTAATGTTGACTTTTTCGCGTGAACGGGAGAAGTGAGGTTATCATTTTATTTAAACTTTCTATTTTTTACATTTGTGGGAGTTATAAAGTACAAAAGTGATAGTATATTGTGTTTTAAAGTTCTGCGTAAGCGAAAAAAATTGAGTTGATCTAAATAAACATGTGTAGCTGAAGTTCTCGCCCTCTTCCAAGAACTCCTATAAAACTTCAGTCAAGTCTACTATCAGTATCACTTTACTGGAGGAGTTTTACGATAACGATCTAGATAACGATTCTTCTAGATTTAATATAATACTTGACATTGGCAAATATGCTGATCTGTGCGTCATTCCATGAAGAAAGAAAAAAAAATTTAATGTTGAGATTATAAAACGTATGTCTCGCTTGACAGATATTATTAGTCATAAGGACCACAATTATAATAATTTATGCTACCTGGTTAACCTGTAGGACAGTGGGATGTTTTCGCTCCATATGTTGCTTTAAATTTGTAGTATTACTACATGTTTTTAATTCTTTCGGGCAATATTTGCATTGTGCTGTGGCATTATACTTCTTCATGAAAAAATATTTCTGCCAGCCGCTTTTAGGTGTTTTACCGTTAAAAGACGTTTTTTTAAATTATTTACAGTCGAAAGAAAGGAAACTGTTGAACAAATACACCGTCTTTTGATCGATTTGTTCATGGTAGTGAACTTACTTCGCGTTTTTTCCTTCGTCGCAATTAAAATGTGTAATTGTGGCAGCATTGGATTTCTTTATTTTTCATTTCTTCATATTTTTAATAAAAACAAGTGTAATTTATATAATCGATTTTTAAAAATCGATTGTTACTATTAAGAAAAATCGATTTTAAAAAATCAATTAAAAAGAAATAATAATCGATTAAAACGAAAATCGATTATTTTTTCACATCCCTAGTCAGTCGTCCGCGCAACCCTGTGTGATATGATCGCTTTTGTTTTTCGCTCCTGTATTCCGCTGGTCGCGTGCGCGAGTAGGTACTCACACCGCGAATATTACGTGATGGTGCGGTGTTACATTTGGCTCAAAAAAGGCTCAAAGCCTTGCAGACTTAAGTGCTTATAGTACGTGCGTTTGACGAAGTGAAAAATAACAATTTAGTGCTCAGCAAATTAAAAGAAAATGTACAAAAACGTGCTAGACTTTGTATAGAAAGAAATGGATTGCATTTTGAACATTTGTTAAAATATAATTAAGTTTGACTTTTAGTGAATAGGCGATTATTTCATTTTTAATTATTTATAATTGTACATAAGTTGATTCAAATTTTTTAAATACGCCTGAATGCAAAAGCTATTATCTGATTTTGTTACTTTAAACAAGTTGTTTATTAAATTTCTTTTAATCAATTATTAGTTACATTCAAATCACAAAAAAACGAACAACCCTTTTGCATTTTGACGGTCCTAAGCCCGTGAAAGTATGAAGGGAAAATTTGCAACTTATGAATGAGGTGAACGACCCGGCGGCGTGCGGACCAGCTGAGCTTAGGTGCGCTTGAACGTCGCGATTATTTTGAAACAACTTTGTGGTGTCATAACTTATGATTTTAGTACTGAACGACACTAAAAAAAATACGTATATTTTTATTTTCATCACAGATCATTATATTTAAGTTTGCATAATGCGAAAAAATTCACCCTGTATATACATGGTTATCTCCTTATATGGTATGTACAAGCAGATATAAAAATTATTAACATTCAGGAATAAATATACATAACTAACCTTATATTTTGGTATTGTTCATCTTAATGTTTTAATTATACCTTATATTAAGAAGCTGAAGTTACACCTATTAATGGTTGTAACATTCATTTTGTAATTTCCGATATAAATGTATTTTTTTGTGTGTAAAATCTCATTTATAATTTTTATATATAAATAATAGTTAAGATTTCATTATAAGGACTTATGAGATCTATTTAAAGGGATATTTTTCTTTAATAAATTGGTGAAGGTTGGAATAAAGTGAGTATTTATTTCACAACTGAAATCGATTGTAGGAATACAGGCTAGGCGCCCTTATAAAAATTTACTCTGTATTCCTCTCCAGGGTAGCCCTAAAGAAACCCAATATCCTACCCTAGCTCATGCTTATCTACCACTAACACAACATTTAAAATTAACATCACCGCGAAGCACGTTATAGTATCTTCGAAGTCCAAGCTTCAATATCGGTGAAATTGAAATGGGACCACCTCTGAAGTATTACCTACCAAATGAAACAAGAATTTTCGAAATCGGTTCATAAATGACGGAATTATGTGTAACAAACATACAAAAAAAAAAACATACAGACGAATGGAGAACCTCCTCCTTTTTTTGAAGTCGGTTTGTAACACCGAAAATTATAAAATAAAGTAATCAAAATTCAAGTACTAAAATATATAGTTACATAAATATTTATATAATTTAACTTGACAGCTATTCAAGTTCGTTCCAAATCAATAAACGACAATAGAAAGTCTCAAAGTTTTGTAGACTTGGCACCGATTTCAATAAATGTCCTCACTCGTATATGTATTTATATCGTATTTATGAAGTGAAGTTAATTTTGTACTTGAGTTTCCATAGGTAAAGGATAATTATTATGTACTTTTCGGTGTTTATATATTCATTGTTTTTTTCGTAGCTAATACATTTTCATTTGTCTACATCGTAATGAAATTGATATATCTGGACTACAACAACAATAAGAAGCCTATGTAAAATTACGTACTCTCGTTAAATTTCCATTGGACAACAAAAATTTCGAATAACAACGGAATGATATATGGCTTCCAATATTTCCTATTGTGATTTTTCTAAGTATTCATTTATTTTATTTAAAGACAAACGGCCCGCCCCGGCTTCGCACGGGTGCATTGTAACTAATGTGGTGTCAGTGTGGTGATTAATAATATTACTGTTATGGTAAGACTATAATACAGGATCATCGCAAAAAAAAGGTTTTAATTTTCTTAATTATATAACGTTCTGAAAGTCGCACTAATAAGTGCGGTTTATGGTGTTGCGCTGAAAAGCATGTTTATATTTTTATTTTCCTTGCTGGAGAGCTCCAATAAACGCATGTAATCGCTGCAAATCGTACAATGTTATAGGGCAAGGCGTGGCCTTCGACGCGCTATTTAGTTTTGTTGGGCGATAGTTTTAATTCTATGATATTTCATAAGATATTAATTTAAATTGTGTGGTGCAAAAGGCAATTATTATGTAGTTGAAATGCTTATGATGACTAAAGTATTTAATTTGATACTGACAAATATCGTATCCGTCTAAATAGTTTTCCAAACTACACATAATTTGTATAAATTTTTTTAAACATTAAAATGGTTATCGAAAGCTATCCGTATAATATACACATATGGCATCCCTGACTTTTTTCTAGTCCTAATAAAGAGGAACAATTTCATTGTACATTGTTTTGTTATATTTCAACAGAATAAGACAGCATTTTTGATGAAAGCTCTCAGTCGGCTTCATTTTTTCCACATCTTGAACGATTATCGTTATATTTTAACAAATTAACACAAAACAATATTAAACTATACGTATAAACCTTCCTCTTGAATCACTTTATCTATTGATGAAAACTGCATTAAAATCCGTTGCGTACTAATTGTTATTATTTATTATTATTTTTATTTTGATAATGTAATCCGTTGCGTAGTTTGAAAGATCTAAGCGTACATACAGAGGAACAGATGGCGGGATGCGACTTTGTTTTATACTATGTAAGAAAGAAGAAGAAGATGTGATTGTAACGAGATACATAAATACATTGTAAATCGTCTTTGACGTACGCCAGTGACGCCTTTGTTTGTGGTACAATTGCTTACAGTCTTATTAAAAAAAATACACCTTGTACTCGTAAGGGGTTTATAAAGACTTTACAGAAAGTTTTTGTTGACATCATTGTTCATAAACGTCAAATAGTGTAAAATTCCCTTAAATCAAGTTCATAAATCGCAGAATGCTATGTATAGTAGGCTCGAACCTACCTCGGCACTCAATTATAACGAACCTATTTCAATTTACGTTGACATTTATTAGTTTAGTGATTTCATTTATGCATTTTCTTGGTTAAAAAATGTGAATTATGAACGCTATTATAGCATTAAATTCTATTAACATAATAGCCAAAGTACGTCGACGTCAAGGAAAGCAATAAAAAAACCATTTTATTTTTCCGTCGGGATCTTAGTTTTGAAATTAAGTATCTACCGTTTTATTAGTATCTTAGGGTGGCTTGCACTAACTATTTAAGCTCGTTTTAAGGAACTGCCATCTCGCTTGCACCAACTATTAAATAGTTGTCTTTAAATGTCGTTGTATATAAATAGTCTTATCTTGTAGTAGACATAAGAGATGCCGGTACATCACTCGAATTGCAAGTATTGTTGCTATTTGTTTTGTATGTTTTATTGTCATAGTTTTGTCTCTTGTAAAATGCGTTTACTGGGAACTTAATCTTGTATAACTGGGAGTGGCCGTTGACAATTGTAACACGGGTTTTGCAATGCAGTAATTAGCATCCTTTCTCATATATGTTTTTCTTGTGATGTTGTTCCTATGTAAAATAAAAAGAATTAGTATAATAAGTCTTTACCATGACAGATGACAATTTTATTTCAAAAATAAATTGTAATTAGCGCCGCAACTATTGAAATTATTGCTTGATGAGCTGTTTCAAGCGAAATAATGGCCATATTTGACGTCATATTTACTGGTCACCTTGCTTCAGATGGATCGCTTCAGTTTTGAAGTAGGTTACACAGTCTTGTCTTTCTGTTATGTCTATATTTGCAACTATCGATAAGTACAAGAATTATATTCTGTTGATAACAAAACAGTGATCAAAAAGTGCTAGTTCCACAAATGTGATAATTTATCAATGTCCATACAATTTATACACTCGTGCGCCACACACTCCATCGAACGTGTACAATTAATGGTTTCTTTGATTTATTATGAAAAAGCGTATGTATTGGAACGTATCGGGGACGTGCTATGTATCTGTTTGCCGTATTGTTGTTGATTTGATATTTATCACTTGAAAGGGAATGTTGGTATTCATACTTCCATGAAGAAATGATTAGTCGGAATTCGCGTGTTGGTTCGTTCAGCTGAGTAATTTATGTATTATGAGAGTTGAAAAAAATTATGTTTGTGAAGGTATTTTCTTTGAAAATCGTTGAATATGTAAACAGCAAACTTATTTTGGAGTATTTCTTATGACGAACATTCCTGTTTTTAATGTAATTTTTTTTTAGATTGCTTTTGCTTGTACGGCTGTTAATTTTCAATTCTAGGAATCCTATTTACATGAAGTTTTGTAGACTCCTTCAAGAGAGTCAGTATAGAACACACTGTGTTGGACGTAAGTATGTGATCAAGATAGTATGGAAGTGGATTGTATTTAAGCAGACAAGCGTAAGAATAGGCATTCTTTTTTTAAAACTGAGGTGAACACAGTAAAAGCGATATGGAACACTATTAACACAGAAGTAGGGAAACAAAATAAGAAAAACGAAGACCTCTCAATATACATTAATAATAAAATCGCTACTAATAAAAAACAGGTTGCTAATGGTTTTGCTAAATTTTTTTCAAATGCACTTGTACACATTACTAGTGGTCTAGCATCCTCTGCACATACAGCACGGGCACTATTAAGCCAAAATATAGGAAAGTGGTTCTCTAGTTTTCATTTCAGGCACACGTTTTCATTTGAGATAGAGAAAACTTTCAAAGAATTAAAAAAAAAGAAAAGTGAAGATTTGTGGGGATTATCAGTTCATGTACTGGCTAATATAATGCCAATAGTAACACCGATTTTAGTAAATATATTTAATAAATGTGTCGATCAAGGTGTGTTTCCCGATTTGATGAAGCATAGTAAAATTATACCAATATTTAAATCGGGTTGTAAGTCAGATCCTACAAACTACCGCCCAGTATCGATATTGCCAGCGTTGAGTAAAATATTCGAAAAAATAATGCTCAACCAAATGCTGGCACATTTTAACATTTGCAGGATTTTTCATGGTCAACAGTACGGTTTCACGAGAGCAAGCACGAGAGCACGAGAGCAAGCTTGGTCAAAAATATACTAGAGGCTTGGGAGGGGTTACGAGATGCCATTGGCGTGTTTTGTGATCTTTCCAAGGCTTTTGATTGTGTTTGTCACAAAACTTTAATTTACAAGCTGAAATACTATGGAATACGTGATAAAGCTCTCGATCTCGTGATTTCATATCTGGCTGACCGAGAACAAAAAGTGAGTGTAAATGGGGTTACATCTGACGGTTCTAAATTAAAGATGGGCGTTCCCCAAGGATCAATTTTGGGACCGTTCCTATTTTTGGTTTACATTAATGATCTTCCATTTATGCTTAAAGACCTTTGTGAAATAATATTATTTGCTGATGACACATCATTATTATTTAAAGTTAACAGAAAAGACATAGATATTAGCGGACAGAATAGGACCTTGGCGGATGTCTCGAGATGGTTCGCTGCCAATAATTTACTACTGAATGCACAAAAAACCAATTGTGTTAAGTTTTCCCTATCTAATGTACCCAAAATCCATAATGGACTGGAACTGGATGGGAAACAATTAGAATTAATGAAATCAGCTACTTTTCTTGGTTTAACAGTAGACAATAAGTTACAGTGGGCGGACCATATTGGGACTTTATCTAATAAGCTCAGTTCGGCAATATATGCTATTAGGCGCATTAGATAGTTGACAGATGTAGCTACGGCTAGGCTGGTGTATTTCGCATATTTCCATAGCCTTATGTCTTATGGTCTGCTACTGTGGGGATCAGCGGTGCATATGAAATCTATCTTTATTTTACAAACGAGAGTAATACGTACCATCTACAGTATGAACGCACGAGAGTCGCTGAGAGATCATTTTAAAGACATTGATGTACTCACCTTACTCTCGTTATACATCTATGAAAACATAATGTACACTAGAAAAAATTTAGATCTATTTCAAAAGAAAGGCGTTGTTAATGGTATGGAAACTCGTGGTCGTGATCAGCTAGTTATTCCTAAATTTAAATTACAAAAGTCAAGTGGTTCATTTTTGGGTAACTGTGTTCGTTTTTATAATAAAATTCCTCAAGCAATTACTCAACATACGGAAAAGAGATTTAAACTTGTCATTAAACGCACACTGATTGGAAAAGCATACTACAAAATTAGCGATTTCATTGAAGACACAACAATAGACTGGAAGTGATCCTCTTTGGATATGCATTTACTGGCTTTATAAATATTGTATTTTTAAATAACTGTTGTAGAATGATGTTGAAAAAATGATACCTGACTGAGTTTCTTGTCGGTTCTTCTCAGTATTCAGGTTTCCTTTTTGAACCGAACTAAAGTAGATTTGACGTTCAAAAATACCTTGCATTTGGGTTTACTTGAATAAATTGATTTGACTTTGACTTTGAGGTTACGTTTAGAAATATCCTCATGGAAAGAAATGTAAATCAGAAACGTAACTGCTAAAGTAAAACTTGTCTTTGCGTGCGTGCGTTCAGCATTTAAGGAATTTTACTTCCACGGAGATATTTTTTCACTTATCTTGGTGATCAGTTATTATAAACTCAGAAAAAACAAACACAAAGTAAAAAAATAAATAAATATCCACTGATTTTGAGCTTCACAAGGTCTCGAGTGGGTAAGTCGATTGCGCAGCACCACACAACACAAAGGAAGTTGATGTAATCAGCGAATGAAAAGTGACGATATGAATAGCGCAGTTGATAATGTCTAGTTTCAATAGATGTTTTCATGATAAAACGGAAGTAGTAAGGGGTTTTACAGATATTCGTTTTTTTTGGGGGATCCACAAAACCATACATTATCGTATACATACACGATTTCGAAAAACGAATTTAGGTTCGAGTTTCCCAGGAGGAGGAGAATAGATTGCTGTTTCGCAATTCGTTTTGAACTAATAGTATGGGATATTACACATGTCAAATTAGTTTCATATTTTCCTACCATTTACACAAAAAAAAAATATATAAAAAAATTAAAATTTTTGACTAGAGATATTGATTCAGTTGTAAAAGCATCCATCATTAATTTGTTAATGAATTGCAATTCTATTTTGCCTGCCTGTCTGTCTGTAGAGTCCTGATCTGCTGGTCTGCGTAGAAGCCGCTCGTTTCTCTTGCTTGATTGTACCGCGGTTTGGCACATCTTTTTGCCTGACCGAGCTGGGCCTGTATCATTGCATCAGTTGCATTGTCTGTACGGCGTTACATATTGTGACTTGTGGTGATCTCTTTCATAAATCTTAACCTATACTTACTTCTATAGGTCAGTTGTTTTCAAAGTCTATAATATAACTGTAACTGTATCCATATTTGCCCGTTCACTTCTATAAGCACTACTAGTAATACTCAGATTTCAAGCTACTTCAAATAAGTTTGTTTCTAAACTGAACACGTCCAGAGTCAAAACCTTGCTTTAAAGGTCGATTTACAAAATTTCACAACAACAGCTAGAAAACTTTAGTAGTGTTTTACGAAGTAAATAATATCTTTCAAGCAACATCGTTCACACCGAGCCATTTCGGGCAACACGTAGGTATGTATAAACAAGTTGACGAATTGACGGGTCGACTGTGTAAGTGTGGTAGCGAACTATTTCATTTGTCCGCCTTACACACTACTCGTAAACGTGGTAATGGCTCTCGCAAACGTTAGAACGGTCTTCATCACAGTTGACAATGACATATGGTTTATTCAAATATGCTTGTAACATTTTCTCTACTTTAGTGATTTTGTAAGCGTAAACTCGACCTACCGTCTGGTTACAGTAATGAAACTTTGGTTCAATAGTCTGTGCATGGTGGCATAAAATACATGCATACGTACATATCTTCACGCCGTACCCTAACAGGGTAGTCAGAGAGAGTTAATTTTTAAACATCATATTACATGCGCAATATATGTTACTTTTTGTGATTATTTATTTTAATTATTAACTTTATTAGATACAAATAATACTACTTGCACTACTATTCTCGACAGAATATGATTTTGCACATGTGTATATACATATATATCTTCACAATGTATCCCTAACGCGATAGTCAGAGAGGACGGAGCGCCAAATAATTATACATATACGATATACATATAAATATATGTTATATTGTACGATTTTATTATTATTATTATTATTATAAAATTAATGTGTTTGAAAACCATTGAAATCATTGAAACATCATTTCTATTAACTAAATTCTATTAACTATTAACTAAATGTATTAATTATATTTGGGTAACTTCTGAAAAAAATATCTTAATAAATTATGCAGTCAAGAAAGAGACTTGATTTTTAATAATAATTTAACAAGTAATTGTACACAAGCTTGAGTTATCATACCGCTATTGCTTTTTTAGAGCATCTATATTTTTCCTTTTGCTTATTTTAATATAATCGAAGTTCTCAGTCACGATTCAATTTTTTCTTTTTTGTACACAGTTCATTAAATTTTCATTGGTTTTCTAAAGTTTCATTAAAAATGCGTTGGTGACGAAATATTTTTTTCTCTTCGCGAGAGGTCGTTGGTGCCGTCGTCGTACATTCGTTCATTCGTCGTTCATTGTTCGTTACGTTCGGGTTCGCTAAGCGGCGCCCGAGGCGCTCATTTTTTTTAATAGAAAACAATTAGGAAAAGGAACCTGTTCAATTGATTGTTCGGTTGGGTTCGACAATGTCCAGAACATAGCTATCCGCGATTACCACATTCTAACAGCGCCACTGGAGGAGGCGCCGGTGGCGCCCTAAGGAGATGACATGCGACAACTCCGGTGAGTGGCCTATATGCATTTCTATACAGTCCACAAATTACCACACATGTTTATTGTATTACAGCAGAAGCATAAACGTACCAGCGGCGGTACCTTCATACAAGTCCTAAAGCCCAGCGGACCTTACTAAAATGCTCAGTCAAAAACACAGAATACTGAGGTGTCAAGAATGAGTAATATATATCAACTTCAAATCCTATCAAACAGTTTTAAAAATTCCCGCGAATTACTTGTCAAACGAAAACAGTGTAGGAACTCAGAGAAATTAAAACAGGTTTTGTTTTTGACCCCAAGTCGCCACCAATCAGTACGTCAGTCTCACGAAGGTCAGTCTATCGACACTAACGACATCTCAAGGCATCAGAGCAAAAATCAATGGTCTCACTCTCTCACGCGTTGCCTTGCAACGGCACTTGCATCCTCTCTTTCTCTCTAATGACAAAATTCGTTATAGCTGTAGTTTTTTTACTAAGGTTATATTATTGTGAAGCGAAAAGCCCGGCTTTCATACTGAAATTTATACAAATTGAGTTACGATACGGATACGAATACGAATACAATTCAACTTCATTGTTTTTACCTAATATTTATTTGTTTGAGCCGGTGGACGAGTGAGTATTTTTTTAATTTCTAGCACAAGTGAGTTAATTTGTTATAAAAATCCAATAAGTTGTTCATTGTGAGGACTTAAAGTGTACACAAGTTCTAATCGGCATTGACAATGTAAAATCTTTGAACTTTGCATAGAAAAAACAACTGATTGTTTCATTATACTTATAACCTACACCTGATTTGTGTATTACTCGACTAGTAAACTGCATGAAAGACAATAAATCAGTGTACAAAACTATTTTAACCATCGAATGTGTGTTTCACTGACTAGTAATTCGCATAAAAGACAATTTAATATCTCAGATTACGAAACTGATTGGATTTTTGTTTGTTCTCCCATCAAGTTATAGGTAGGTTGTACTGCTTATTATTATCGGTGCTGTATATTTTATTGAAATGACGAAAATATTAAGAATCATTCTTGTTATGACGATTAAAAAACTATATTAGCGCCGTAAAAGACACATGAATTCACGAATACACACGAATACAGTGATTTCTTTTAGTAATTTGGATAAATAACGAATTGAGACACATTAATATGTTAAGAACTGATAAACTATTTACGCCTGTACATTTTTAATAGCGAAGTAAATTTGTTGATCACTGGCTATTTGATAGCGAGCGATCTCTTTCCTCTCTTCTTGTCCACCGGTTGTGCTAAAGTCGTGATTTATTAATTAGTAATCTATAATATTTTAGCCGTACCTATACTTTTACAAAAACAATGAAGAACATGTACCAATGTCGGGCTTGCCCTATTTTGACGCCCAAGGCACGCCACTGAAATGTACTTATTTTGTTATAATATATTTAATTATGTACAAATCTATATCTGTGTTATTTCTATGTTTGCAGACGAAATAAGTATGAATATACATTCATATTATGTAAACAATGTTTGACGGGAGAACTTTAAAATAGTTTAGACTTTATAAGTTTGTGTAAGTTATGCAATATTGAAGATCTGGCATCTGTTTGGATTAATAACATATAGAGGATACATATCAGATTACTAACAACACAAAGATAATAATTATATGAACGGAGGTACAGTATAGTGGGGATTTAAAAAGTTAAACTATGCTAAAGTACTATGTTAAATTATGTTTTTGTTTAAACTATGATATATATATATATATATTATTAAATATATGTCTAAAAGTTACATTAACAAAATTTTGAGATTTCGTACAAAGACGACCTCATCTCTATAAAAGATTTCTTCCACCTTGCCCCACAAAGCGGTGTAAATACTGTCGAACATAGTCGAAGTATTCGAACACATAACTTAATTACAAATGTTTGAACAATCTTAGGTGATTCAGATGCATTCGTGGCAATACGGATTACTAATATTTATTGAAAACATAACATCTCGATATCACTTCTAGCAACAAAACCTTGGGCTAATGTCGGTTTACACGTTAAAAATTGATTGAGTCGGTTACTAACGAGTTAACTGAAACAAGTGTAAGCATTTCAGTAAGTAGCGAGTCAACTAAACGACCAAAGTGGCAACTCGACTTGCGACTTATCAAGTTGTTACAGAAAATTTAGTGGACTCGTT
Organism: Zeuzera pyrina; assembly: GCA_907165235.1. Taxonomy (NCBI): domain Eukaryota; kingdom Metazoa; phylum Arthropoda; class Insecta; order Lepidoptera; family Cossidae; genus Zeuzera; species Zeuzera pyrina. Next base: position 6,383,197 of record OU015633.1, on the reverse strand, counting down.
ATTTAACTCGGTGCTTACTGACTTACCAACTTATATTGGATTCCGATTTAATGTATATTTACGTTATAACGAAATCAGATAGAGATAGGTCACTAGCTCATTGTTACGTATTTCATCTCGAGACTTCGGGACTGGTAAATAATACTGTGGACTATGTGGTAGATGATACATTGGTACTTATTTCTAATTCTTACGACTATTTATATTGAACATGTACGTGATAAGTTCCCTTGCACCGATGCGGATATGTTAATTTGCAAATCGTGCACAAGGTCACAATTTGCTGTGTCAGAGTAATATCTGGCACACCCATGGTCTACATCAGTTCCTTACAATAAACTTTACCACCTGCATTGGAAGATAAGCAGTAAGAAATACTATATATTTTTGTTATTTCCACAAACTAGCATTCAAATACAATATTAAGTTGTTGAAACATCAGATAGATTTATAGAGCAGTCATAGACATTAATTGCCTAAGATTCAACTATGCCATTAGATTGAATGAGCTTTATCTTTGAATATTAGGTACGTCACGAGCCTGCTTATTGGCGTAAGCAAGCATTGGCGTAAGTCTGAAATGCATAGTTAAACTTATGCGTATCTCAGTGTATCCCAGCTAAAACTCTGGCTATTTGATCTTCATAAACTAGCCTTTGTTTTCTTTGGTTTCTGGTAACACTCACTTTTCTTCTGTAGATTTTCTTCGTCAGGCTTTGATCACTCATTCTTTTTATGTGCTCGAATCACGTAAGCATTCTTCTCTTCATTTTTACCTTTCTGCGTATACTCTTCATTGCTTACTTCATTTGCGAAGGAGACACCGTACATTTTCTTAGAGATCGCATTTCTACTGCATTTATCTTACTTGCACTCGTTTTCGGGCATATCCAGGTTCCACTACCGTACAACAAAACACATACATACATATTTTCACGCTGTATCCCTAACGGAATAGTCAGAGAAAACGGAGCGCCAGGCGTCGCGGTCCTTACATACTTCTTTCGCTTCCTCAAATCTCATCATTCTTCTCACACATTTTCGCCTAGATATGCGAGTGCTTTTGACATTTCCGTAGACTAACACTGGCTATTTGATCTTCATAAGTCAGCTTTCGCTCTGTATATTTTTATCTTCAGTCTTTCATCACTCATTCTTTCTATGTGCCCGAATCATCTAAGCATTCTTTTCTTCATTTTTACAATAACACTGCCGTGTGACTCTATCATACTACGTATCTCTTCATTGTTTATCCTGTCCGCAAGGGTGACACCGCACATCTTTCTAAGAGATCGCATTTCTACTGCATTTATCATACTTTCACTCGTACAATAAAGTTGGAACCGAAAGAAGTTTGAAAGCGAAAGAAGTATGTAAGAACCGCGACGCTTGGCGCTCCGCCCTCTCTGACTACCCCGTTAGGGATATAGCGTGAGGATATATATGAATGTATATAGGTAATATATATAGCCAAGTTTAAAAGTTTGGCTGTTAATTACGTAGGTGGTACTGTTTTTAAAATAATGCTGTCCTTGGCTGAGATCTTAGATATTGTTACTTATCTTATTAATTTATAATGGATGTCTGATTTAGTAGAATTTACCTGGAAATTTTATTTACAGTACTTAAAATTTTTTTGTTTTAATACAAAAAGTGTATTTTTAGCTCATTGCAAGACTATTTTATTGATTGTTCCTACTTAACTGTCATAAACCTGAAATTGAGTTGGTGCCCTGAAAGGAGAATTAGTTGAATCGGGGACAGATGAAATTTATATAGCAATCACTTTACGAAGTTCACAGGGCATTCGATTTAACTTCCACAATCAGGCAAGGGATTGCGATGTATGTGATTGGTCCGGGTAGGCGACCGGAACGCTAACTTCACCATAAGGAATAATTCACTATGAAGTGCAGCTTCAAACTTTACTGTAGTGATATAGTGGAGTACGGAGGACTGCTTGCTTCAGAGGAAATGTAAAAAGGGAAAAACCAAGACCTTGAAACTACGTATAGCGTACGCTCTGGACACTTGTAGGCGGAGGCATTCGAAATATTTCGTTTGGCATGCTTGGAAACACATTTTTCTAGACAGATCGTTCTCATTTAATTATAAAGTCTTTATCCAGATTTTTATGCGTGCCACATTTTTATTTTATTCTATGAAAAGGCCGAGATTATTACTTGTTTCGCTGACGCAGCGACACAGTGCCTCTTGGCATCCGAAATGAGAAATATCGCTGCTATTATTGCACGATTTCCTACCAGACGTCAGAATCTCAAGAAGGTCTCAGTTTGTCCCAATTATTTTCTACTTTTTGGTATAGATGATGATTTAATAAAATAAAACCGTTTAACTAGAAAATTTTTTAAACTATTTAAATTTTCAAATTTTTCTAATTTATCTCACATTTTCATGCAAGCTCTTCATCTTTTCCAACTCTCTCATTGCACTTTTTTGCACGGTTTCTTACCTGATAATTTTTCATCACCTTATGCGACTCAATCTCAGTTCTCGGCATAATACAGGAAACCTTAACTTGGGTGGATTCAAACAATCAATAACTCATTGCTTTTTTATTTAAGTTCCACTGTCTACCTCTTTCCTCTATCATCAAACTCTCGTCACCAAGTATGGTGCTCGTCATGGTACTCGTAAAAACCAACCAGATGAGCCCAAACTCGAATTGATTACTATTAACCGTTCAAGACTTCTACTTTCCACCTTCTGCTTACCATCAGACCCTCGTTACCATGTTGAAATTGTCATAATGTTATATTATGATAGGAACTCAATGTGTGTGCAAAGTTTCATAAGGATCGGTTTAGTAGAAGTAGTTTAAAAAGCCGTCGCAAGATTTGCAACGAAGATAAGTAAAAATAATAATGGAGTCTAGCTAAATAAAATCGTTTAATAAAAATACTCTCAAGTTAAAATATTTATTTTTGATTTTGAAAGCTATTGAGGAGTGTAATACGCGTTTATTGACAGAAGTGTCACATTCTCGCCGATAGCTTTAAATGAAATGTTTTACTATTAAAGTTCTGTTGTTATGCATTTTGTTGTATAAAAATTTTTTTTTTTCACCACAGAACACTAATTTTATTTTTAATATAATAATTTTTTTATTATCCAATAGCCTGTACAAATTTCAATGTGTACACAGGTTTACAGGAAGCGATAAGGGATTAAGGCTATTCAATAAATCCAACTAATAGTTAGAAATGTTTATGTGATTGAATGCCTTCAGTACCTACGTCGCAAGTTTTGTTCTTGGTTAATAAGCTTCGAGATCAATGGGCAGTAATTTATGTTCTTCTTTGGACTTTCACTGAGTAATTTACCCTTTATGAAGGAGTGATTACGACGTTCTTTGTTTTGTAAAAGGGCTTTGGTGATTCGCTGTGATTGCGAACCATTTTATGAATGAAAGAAGTTTAGGGAGTAAACCATTCTACTGTAATAATAAGTAAAGACAAATGTTTTACTTTTTAAGATATAGAAGACATTTAACTTCGCAAAGGTACTAAAAAGAAACTCGTAGCTCGTAGAGGCATTCGTAGACTCCGAGTGTTTCTCTTTGCTACGAACATAGGTGCGGTTGTAGCGTATTGGTGTTTCGGTGCTTGATACGTAGTCCATTGAAAAGTTACATTTGAAATTACATTTGTCAGAGGACGCAATTTTATTTTCTAGATATCAAGAAGGGGTTAGTGTAAAGTTAAATTAAAGTTTGTGGGGTCGCAACCATTGTCCCATGGCCGCCATCTTGGAAAAAGGAGTGCAAGTGGTTTCCATGGTTTATCTCACGAACTATAGGTCTCACAAAAAAATTTTTAAACATTTTTTGTCGGAAATATAATTTTCTACAACTTTGGTTCAGTAATTTTTGTCGTAGAACCAAAAATAACAAAGTTATAAGCGAAAATCTATGAAAATTTTGGAAAAAATTTTTATTGGTCGCTATAACTTTTTTTAGTAGGTGGGTGGGGTGTGGGTGGGTAGGTGGGTAGTAGGTGGGTGGGATCTTACACCATCACCATCAACGCTTGAACCCTATCGTCCAAATATGATTTTAAAAGATCGAGAGCTTTTCCTCTTACACCATAATGATATAGTTTTCGTACCAGATTTTCATATTAAACACAATCAAAAGCTTTAGATAAATCGCAAAAGATATCAAGAGCATGATACAAATCCTCCCAGGCTACATATATATATGTTTTAACAATTCCATTCCATAGATCATATCTCCCACAAATAAAACAAAAAATATGACGGTTTGTAGCTCGGACTGTAAATCATAATGGACGGATCTATAATAAGTTGCCGATCTTGTCACCGTGTGTCAAATGATATTTTCGTGTCTCTCTTTCTATCTCATTGAGCATAACCACGAGTAAAAGAGTTAACTATAGTATGGCAATTTCGCACTATCTTTATAATTCGTGTGAGTTCATGACTGACTTGACGTAAAAAACATTGCAGTACTGAAATAATTATTTTCAAAATATTAGTAAATCTTAAGCATTTTGGCTACTGGTATTCACGAAAATAAAAATATGTAATGTTTAGCTGTGTATTATTGTACTATGACCCTTCCCTAGTCACTTAAATCATTAAAAGTGGAGAAATTAGGTCAAAAAAAAACGGACACGCTCTTGGAGCAAAATATTCGTTCATTCTTATTCTTGGTCTAACGTTTGTGCAGGGAAATCGTATCATAAAATATTGATAAAACATAAAAAACTTTTTGACATTGCACTCCACAGGTAAATATTACATTTTAATTGAATCACTGCTGCGGCACTCATGTATAAGAGTTTTCTGCTTCATTCGTTTCGCTTGTTAGTAAACACTCCTTCTAAGAGTTATTATTCTAAGGAGCAAGGAAACTCGACCTATCGGAACAAATGGTTCGCGGTGTTAATTTCTTTACCACCGAGTAACATAAAGTCTTATATTACCTGTTTAATTAACCGCAGCTCGTAGCAGTAATTAATTCGTAACACCACCCGTTACGACGCTTGTCACATAAATTCCTCAAAGCTAACATATCCCGCCGAAAGTAGGGTGGCCATCTTTACGATGTGCCCAAATTGTGGTATTAATTAATCGCAGTTTATTATTTGCGATAATTAAGGATTTTGTTTGCTATTTGCAAAAGTTGAATCTCCCCATGCTAGTCCGGGGAAAAAGGAAAACACGGGTATAACATGTGCTGGCTGTTTGCCTTTCAAAGATCGCTTCGTGCATCTGTTCAACTGTCCTACTATCATAATCGATTTTGAGGTACTTTATAATTTGGTACAGTGATAGATAGGTACGCATTTAGTTTGTATAATTAACATTTTAAAATATTCGTAGAAGATAGAAATGAGTGATATTAGAAAATAACTAAAAAAAATTAAACTGACTTCAAAAAAACACTGAAAAATACAAAATAACTATCATTTATTAACTAAAACTCAAATACGAAAATAACTTTATAAATACGATAGAAATACCTACACATAGTGTAAATAAATTTGACAGTTACTGAAGTCGGTGCCAAGCTTGCCAAACTAGTAGACTTTCTAAACTTTCGCGTTGCATTATAGATATGTATATCTAAAACGCCAAATTTAACGCGATTACCTTTTTATTCTGGCTTGACGTGACGTAGTAGACTTTCTGTTGTTGTACATTGATTTCGCACTGATTTCAGTAATTGTCGAATTTAATTACAGGGGCATTTGTATCGTATTAATCGTTATTTTTGTGCTTGACTTTAGATTAGTAATTTGATTAGTTATTTTATACTTTTCAGTTTTTTTTGGTCGATTTAATTTTTTTTAAGTTTTTTAGTCCTCCCTTTTAAGTGACTTTGACCAAGTTAAATATCTAGGGTAGGTCTACAACTAACTTTAGTATATATACTAAAGAATCATCAATATAAATAAACTAGGATAGTATAATATAGAAATTAGGATTAATTGGTATATCTTTGAAGTCCAAGCTCCAATATTTTAGAAATTTAAATAGGACCACAGAGGCATCTTCTTTAATTTAACAATATATACATATGGCCTCTGACTGCTCTCACACCTCGTAAGTATACCCATACTTACGAGGTGTGAGATTGGAAACAGAGATAGGTCATCTTGTTTTTTTTTTTTAATAAAGTTTATTATTACGCATTTTGGCTTTTTTATTTAAAGTTCACTGCACGCAGTCGGGTTTTTTGATTTTTTTAATTTACTTTTTTTATTTTACATTTTTTTTGTTTATTTTATTATTATTTATTCCTAATTAGGTTATTTCTCACTGCTTTAATTATTAACAATTAATGCTTTCGGTAACAGTCGTCAAAATTATCTTTCAAAGCAGTAAAATCGATTGTTTGTCATTCGATTTTAAGAATTATATTGAATAATCTTATGATAATTATTTTTGATGTTAATAAGACTGTTATGCGATTATGTAAGAACTTTATGACAGCTTTATTACAAGTATTGAAAATTTTAAATGAGAATGGTTGCAAACCAGCTTCATATCACTATAGATCCTAAATGGTCATTAGAAATCAAAAATAAAAGGAGAAACTCAAAAATGATTTTAAAATACCTATTCAACGATACCGTACTCAATATACTCGTAGTTCGTCGACTTTCATTTTTTTCTACTTCACAACATGTCGCCTGGTTGTCGCCACATTAAATTTTGATTACTGTTACGTGTTTAGTGACACTCGCGAGTTTAAGACAAATCGTTTGACGTAAAAATCATTCAAATCGGCTCACGCATTTCATCTCTAGAGCGTCACTAACAAACAAACAAACATACATAGGTTGATAAACAGATTACCCTTCTTTGCGTCGCGCAGTCGGGTAAAAAATCCTCCTCTCCTCTGTCCTCCTTTTTGAAGTCGGTTAAAACATCGATGTTGACATCGATATCAATATCAGTAAATAACATCGGACGAACAGTCCTAGGTCTTACAGATCTTACGATACAAAGTTTAAGTACCTTAAAATTTTAGATGTATTGTACAGAGCCCTCTGTGGGTTAGTTGATACAGTCCAGTGCAGTACTTGCACTACTACAGTAGCCACGGGTCGCCTGAAGTGGACGATAGGAGCTCCGATCGGCTGCAGCTCCCCAGCTCCACAGCTTCCCGCAAAATATAGTATGTCTTCTTCGCTAAATCACCACGTGATGTTATTTTATGCTTTATAAACCATGATACATATGTTAATCTTTTTATTTATGTATATATAGCATTAATTTAAAAATACTATGAACCTCTTAGTGCAAAATTCCTGTCATCATACCTAACAACTTTTGTTATACGACTTTTTTCAAAACTTAATACGTTCCTCAAAAAATATTTGTTAAGTTTTGTTGTACTGTCTGAAACGTAATTACTCTACGTATTTCCAATGTTACAGTGCAAGTGCACCGGGACCCACGCCGCGCCGCCCCTCACCGCGCCGCGCTGCCCGTGTGCCGCTTTAGCGACCGACGGGTTTATTACCTAAAAATTTGCAGACAGCGACAGCCAAGCGATCACTGCGCGATCGGTGACTCATTGTAATAAAATATTGATATCATGTATGACGATTGCGTATCTATTATTATATGATCGTAAAATGCACTTTTCGCGACAGCAGATATTGCGCGATATTAGCTGTCGCATGCTGTCTGCGAGTTACATAATAAGCGTGCGAATAGAGCAGGTGCCATTTTCAGAAACATTTAATGTATTTTTATTTTTGTGTGAAAAAAAAAGTTATGAATTTTCAAAAGTCGTAGAAAAAAGCCTTTGGGAATAATGTTAAGAACAAAATTCTAAGAGGTTATTAGTATTTTTAAATTAACCCTGTCCAGGCTTATTACAATCAAGATGATTATTAGATTAGATACAAGATTAATTGTAATTTTGTTGATTATAAAAGTTATAGAAGTATAACAAGTGTACTAGCGTGCTTTACAGTTTCGGCTCCGCTGGTTGCAAATAGGCACGAGTTTTTGCGCAATAAATAAAGTCTACTTTGAACTATTGACTTTGATATTTCCGCATAAAGGGAGTCCAGACTTATATAGTATAAAAGAAGTCGTCCAATGGTCTTTGTGTATGTTGGTACAGTACAATAAAAATCTCTCTGCACACATAGACGTGGGTAAATGTGTCCACTCCGCCGGCTGGGTCCGCTCGAAGTTAGCTCATACCTGAATGGGATACCATTAATATGCAAACAGGCACGGATTTTCACCTGGATACATCCTGGTTCTGTCGGTCTTCCAATAGAGTTCCGTCTTCTATAAGAGGTATCATCTACCGCTAGGAGAAACTCAATCTGTCGACCATCTGGTGGAGTGTGTTCAGTGCTCGACGCAACGCGCTTTTTTAGTTGTGTCGAGTCCAACAATACTCAGTCAGCGTACAGTTCAGAGGAGTGTCTATGGGGATCTTTTCCTTTTTCAGAAATAAAAATAAAAATCTCGACACCGTTCCGTTTCCAACCTCCGTTTCTAACCGCCTAGGAGAGCAAAACAAGTACCTGAAAGAAAAGAAATGTAGAATACTTATATTGGAACAATCTTTCCACTCAACCACTTTGGAAAAACGGATATTTATTTATTTCAGCTTATTCACCCACACCCATAAGAAAAGGTTTACGACCTTTAATCCCAATGGCGTGAAATAACAGCATCTATTGCTGTTCTATCTCCTCCCTTCCCCTCATTTCCTTAAATGCAGGCAACGCACCCCTGATTCCCCGGACGTTGCGGGTGTCCATGGGTAATAGTTATGAAATTCTGCGTACATCCATATACCTGCAAGGTTATTGTGAAAGGGGGTATAAATGCCTCGGTTTTTCGTTGGATATGTTTATTTTGCTTTCCATAAAAAAAAACATTCATTTAATAGACAAAAAAGTGTACAACCACATGTACATTATGCCCTATATTCTAAACGTTTGCTAGCGACGTAAAAACGCTGATATTAGGGTTGTCTCACCTTTATTTTCTTCAAACCTTGAGGTGTTACACTAGAACTATTTACTAAGTACATTAATACCCTTTTACATTTATCCATCTCTTCGAAGTTACATTGTATATGTATATATCTTAAAAACATTTTCCTTATGGATAAAACATTAAGTTGCAATCAAATTTACACTTTGATGCTACTCTGAGCCATAAATAAAGGCGTAGAGTTGGTGACTGATGTCCAACTCATCAAAATCATCTCAAAACTCATCAAAACTGAAAATAATGAAAAACAAGAACTCGTGTGAAGATTTGTAAATAAAATCTAGAATATGTAAATTCGAAACGTATACGTGATTCATAATTGGTTTCTTCTTTAGTCGCTCAATTTTATTCAATGACATATTATATTTTTACTAACGATTTTGTCCGTTACATTAAAATTCAAATAATTAGTTAATTAGATATATATACACTAGATTGATACTCAAACTTTTGGGCCGATAAATAATCCCTTTACCGATGTTATTAGTTTACAGATAAATTACAATTAAAATCCATACTTTAAATCTTCAAATATATATCGGAAAAGACACAGGGCAATTCGAGCTCTTGCGACTCACCTATGAGAAAAAGGTACCACGCTGTGTCAAAGTTAACGTGCAAATAACAGAACACTCTCAGTAACAATTATTACGTATTGTCCGGCCGCTGAGATAATGCTTTCCTGACGTCTGTCAGTTTGTCATGACTAGTGATGGGCAAGTAATATTGTTATATTATTTCTTGAACCGACCCAAAAAAAGAGTAACATAAGTTTTAATACTTGTTTCTAATTTCTGAATGGAACTAGCTTAAAGAAAATAAAAATGCGAGAGTAATATTCAGAAATATTTAATATAAAATCAACAATATCTCAAAAAATATTATTTTATAGTATAACGATAGATAACGTTACAATTGCCTGTTATTCTTGGCACAGCTCTACAAAAATAAATAGTTCACATAACCTTGTAACAGCGCAGTATGGATTTAAAAAAAATTGTTTTCTTAATTATTTAACATTAAATTTAGTGCTAAATCAGTTGACATAATAATATAGTTTTTAATGACAATTATTCGTTAATAGGGTTAATAAACAATAAAAACATTTGTATCGTAAATCCAACGCCGTTTCAAAGTTACGTCATCCATTCGATCACGACTTGTTTAGAACGGATTCTCTCAGCGGCTGAACTGTAGGTAATTGGGAATTTAATGATGGCAAACGATCCGCCGGAGAAATACTAACGCACCGGACGCCGTAGTCTAAACAGACCGCCAGCGCCAGCTTCGACGTTCCGTTAGCGAGCATCCCTTCTGAACCGAGAGGCGCGCTTTGCCTTTGTACCATCTACGTACATTTTTTAAAATCATTTTATAAATATGACGAGGAACTCTGACACGACTAAATATTAACGAATAAATAAATACTTCAGACGATCATACAAATTGTAGAAAACTTCGCTTCCTATATTGATCTGGCTGGGAATCGAACCTTGAACTCTCAAAATGCAATCTCTAACAACCACGCCAAGGAGAGTTACTGAACCATAAACATTAGTTCGCGCATAACTATGTATCTGCAAATTAAATGTTATGTACGATTGCAATTTGCAATTCTGAAGAATTACGTAATACGTAATACAACAAACGCATATTACGCAGTTTTAAATCTCATATAATTTTTGGTAAATTGTATATTTGAACATTGTAATAGTCATTATCGTAATGTAATTAATAAAAAAAATTTCGTAATAAAATTTACAGTGGTCAGAATTACAATAATGCCATTATTTTTTCAGTATTTCAATGTCATTATAGTTTTGCATCTCTGAGGAAATACAGAAACAATGAAGTCGTGAAATTCAATATTTTCTCTTAATCAATAATTAAAATACCGATCCTTTCACAGAATTTTATAGATGCTGTAATTATGGTTGCTCTACCCATTAACATATCAACAACTTACAAATTTCATTACCATCGCGATACAGTTAATTTCGATGAACTTTATTTCGTACACATAAAGTCTTTGTTAGGTAATTATATTTTAGAATAGCGACAAATCTAAAATAGTTGTACCAGTTTAGACTTTCCAAGACAGTTATGGGTGACGTTTCAACGGATTGGTAAATCTGGATGTGATGTTTGTTTAGATTTATGTATCTATGCATAAAATAGTTTTATGTATATTAAAAAAACTAAGTCTATAATGTTGATTTCTAGTGCTTTTACATCCAGCACCCTTGCTTAGCTGATAGATTAGGCATAGTTCATAAACTTTTGCCAGCATTCTGTGACACACGTTTATAACTATCGATCAATAAGGCTAAGCGTGTCGGAAGGTAAACGGGGGTTGCGGGTTCGATTCCCGCGCTGAGTCTGGGTGTTTATGTATAACATGTATTTATTTACAAAAGCAAAGTATATAAATAGTATATCAGTTGTCTAGTACCCATAACACAAGCGCTGTGCTGCTTACTTTGGGACTAGATGGCGCTGTGTGAAATGTCCGAGTATATTATTAATATATTATAAAAAAAAATACAAGCCTGTACAATTATCAGGTACGGTAATATTTTATATTATACTAACGACCCGCCCCAGCTTCGCACGGGTGTAATGTAGATACTAATTCCTCGTATCCGTCTAAATAGTTTTCCAAGCTCCACATAATTTGTATAAATTTTTTAAACATTAAAATGGTTATAGAATGCTATCCCTATAATATAGACATATGTCATCGCTGACTTTTTTGACAAAGAGGAATAATTCCATCATACATTGTTCTGGAATAAGACTCCATTTTCGATGAAAGCTCTCAGTCGGCTTGATTTTTTCCGACATCTTGAACTATTATCATTATATTTCAACCAATTAACACAAAACAATATTGAACTATACGTATAAACCTTCCTCTTGAATAATTCTATGTATATTGATGAAAACCGCATTAAAATGAGTTGCGTAGTTTAAAAGATCTAAGCGTACAGAGGGACAGATGGCGGGAAGCGACTTTGTTTTATACTAAGTATAGATACAGAAGATATAGAAGACTATAAATAATAAACAATTTACATAATTGGAAATTGTATAATATGGGCGGTGTGACTCTTGTGAACAATATAAGCAATGAAGAGATACGCAGTATGGTAGGGTTGCACGACAGTATTTGATAGTTCGGGCACATAGAAATAATGAGTGACGAAAGGTTGACGAAAAAAATCTACAGAAAGAAAATTAGTGGTAGCAGAAGCCAAGATCAAGGCTGACTTACGAAGATCGAATAATCAGAGCGTTACCTGACGGAAAAGTAAAAAGCATTAGCATACCTAGGCGAGAACGTGGGAAGAGAATGAGGCGAAAGAAGTATGTAAGGATCGCGAGGTTTGGCGCTCCATCCCCTCTGATGACCTCCTTATAAATACAGCGTGAAAATATGTTCATATTATGTATGTATTAGAAATTTTACTAAAACTTAAGCTGTGAGAAGATACACAGATATTTTATTTTCAGTATTTGATAGTTTGCCAATTCGCTTATATAGAATTCTGGAATTTGATGTATACATTGTGTACATAACATAATTGTGCATTACCCATTCAGAGTTGACGAGAAACAATGCTCAATTAAATCAGACCGAAGCTACTTTTAGCACTTTTATTTGGCCTTAGAGCCGGTTCACATTATGTTAGACTGACAAATTCGTATGTCGTTGGTCGGCTGTGTCAGCTCTAGTTCTCATACTACATATATCGTTTATATATTTCGTCCTTTCATACAATCATCTTATCTGCGTACGCGCTTTTGTACTGCTGGTGGGTGGTAGGTACGTGTGAGTAGGTAGTATACGTACAAAGCAGTACGTATGTACATAGCGTGTATCGTTTATATATTTCGTCCTTTCATACAATCATCTTATCTGCGTACGCGCTTTTGTACTGCTGGTGGGTGGTAGGTATGTGTGAGTAGGTAGTATACGTACGAAGCAGTACGTATGTACATAGCGTGTATCGTTTATATATTTCGTCCTTTCATACAATGATCTTCTCTGCGTACGCGCTTTTGTACTGCTGGTGGGTGGTAGGTACGTGTGAGTAGGTAGTATACGTACGAAGCAGTACGTATGTACATAGAGTGTATCGTTTATATATTTCGTCCTTTCATACAATGATCTTATCTTCGTACGCGCTGCTGGTGGGTGGTAGGTACGTGTGAGTAGGTAGTATACGTACGAAGCAGTACGTATGTACATAGCGTGTATCGTTTATATATTTCGTCCTTTCATACAATGATCTTATCTTCGTACGCGCTGCTGGTGGGTGGTAGGTACGTGTGAGTAGGTAGTATACGTACGAAGCAGTACGTATGTACATAGCGTGTATTGTTTATATATTTCGTCCTTTCATACAATCATCTTATCTGCGTACGCGCTTTTGTACTGCTGGTGGGTGGTAGGTATGTGTGAGTAGGTAGTATATGTACGAAGCAGTACGTATGTATGTAGCGTGTACAGTACAGCAGTACAGCAGTTCAGCAGTTCTTAACCTTTTAGTGGCGATATTTTGAACCACGGACCACCACCTGTTATAAATTATTATAATGTTGAGTCTCAATTCTATAAATAAAACATGTATAAATTATTCGAAACAATTTTTTTACAATATTTGCGAAAATGTTACATTATTTTTTATTCATTATATTTCAGAGGGAGTGCATGCTGTTCACCAACTTCCGAATCCTTAGTTCGATCTGGCTCAAAACCAGCACGTCGACACCAGCATCCAAACAGTTTTCATGATTTTTTATTATTGATATTTATTATTAATATAATGGCTGTTGATTATGTACCTGAATGAAGAAAAAAAATTAAATATAATTAAAAAGCGCTGACTAAGTCTCCTTGCTCACATAAGTATGTGCTTGAAAATATAATGAGATAATTCAAAGCAATTTTTGGAATTTTAGTAATAACATGGTTCTCGGCTTTAGAAATCTTGAAATTTAATTCCTGTCTCGAATGTGACTTTGCAGTTACTGACGTGTTTCATTTCAGTTAACTCGAACTTTATCGGATATATCCAAAATATTGACATTGCGGTTGAGTTTCCTATCTTATACCTGTGTTTTTTTTTATATTGGAAAGACTTGTATGACGACTTAGCGGACCACTTCAAGTGCTTTCAGGGACCACCAATAACTGATCTAACAAGTGCGTACGTTGTTGTATGCCTACAACCGACAATATCCGACTCAAGAGCAAAATCTTGTCAAAACATCCGATGTGTCGTCGGCACAATTTTACAGAATCGAATAGTAATTAGATCCTTGTGGATAAAATACTATTTTACAGGATCTAATACTAATTAGATCCTTGTGGATAAAACACTATTTTACAGGATGTAATTGTAATTAGATCCTTGTAGATAAAACACTATTTTACAGGATCTAATAGTAATCACAGTAGTGAATGGTAGTATTCAAATCACACAAAGGGTTTGTCTCACACATACGTAAGACACATTTATTAGTACGATAGTGTATCCGTGAGTCTGACCTAATGCCAACATGTTCTTATAGAATATAGATAATAAAGAGGACCCAGATAGTGACACGTTACTAGTCTACTCCTACAATATAGTATTGCGATATAACTGCATAACATCATATTACTGTTTTAGTAACAAAAAAGTACATACATACAAACTTAAAACAAGACATTATTTTTAATAATAGACTTCCTCGAAGTTGCCGCATAGAAAGCTGTCATTGCTTAAGGTGCCCAGCAGACTGGCAGCATTATCTCTTTGAATAGCCAAATTGATTCGTTGGCGAAAAAAGTTGCCAGTCCGGCGGCCTCCCGAAGCCTCGACCAATCTCTTACAAATATCAGAGTAGTAGTAAGTAACTAAGCAATTATTTATTTGCTGGAACAGTTACATCAGGTAATCATTCTGCCAAACTTTGGCGTGCAAACGTTTAACAAAATATTTTTTGTACACAATATAATATAATACGTCACAAGAGTTAAATTAAAATTAACTAATATCTCATGTCACACAAATTTATATAAAAAATAAATAAACATAATTTAACTCAGTCATAAAAACAAAACAACACAATTTACAAATTCATAGATCACATTTATCAGAGATCAATCGATGGGCTTCGGAGCCCCAGGGACTCAAAGTTTCGACTGCAAAGGGCGCAAATATAAAACTCTCAGAGAGAGTCGCATACTTACGCCGTTTCAAATTAGCGGCAGTGCTGGCCACGGCACCTAATGACTTGGAAGTCGCCGGTACATAGGAAACAGCAAGTGTATCGACACAAGTGGTGTCCCACACCAGCGATATACCTACAGGCTCTAAGACTGCAGGAACGCCAGCGGAACAAGAGCTCGCGGAATGACGTCATTCAAGGCAGCATGCCGTGATATGCGGCCTGCATTACGTAAACAGGATGAATATGAAGTTTAAAAATTTTTATATTGTTCTCTTGCTACTTTAAATAAATAAATGCGTCAGACAATACACACCGATCATCTGGTCTCAAACTGCGGCATTCCCTGTGCTATGAGAACCAGACGATGACAAGTGAGGGCATCTCCTAGTACCCCTAGATCCCACACCGATCCAAGAAAATCTAGAAAAGTTACATACGTAACATCTATATCTTCACGCTGTATCCCTAACGGGGTAGTCAGAGAGGACGGTGCGCCATGTGTCGCGGTCTTTAGATACTTCTTTCGCTTTCTCAAATCTCATCATTCTCGTCACATATTTTCGCCTAAGTATGCAAATGCTTTTGACATTTCCGTCTGCTAGCATTCTGGCTATTTGATCTTCATAAGTCAGCCTTGGTCTTCCTTGGCTTCTTTTACCACTGGCATTCGCTCTGTAGATTTTCTTCGTCAGTCTTTCATCAATTATTATCACTCATTCGTTCTATGTGGCCGAAAGCTCTAAGCATTCTGTTCTTCATTTTTACAATAGCATTGTCGTGCAACCCTGTCATACTGCGCGTCTCTTCGTTGCTTATTTAGTCCGCAAGAGTGACACCGCACATATTTCTAAGAGACCGTATTTCTACTGCATTTATCTCATTTTCATTCGATTTCGGTGATATCCAAGCCTCACTACCTTGCAATAAAAGTGGAATCAACACCACATTATGTATGGTCATTTCAGCTGAGTTAGATATATTCACACAGCATCGTCAGCGTACAAAAGGTAATTTAGCACTGTACCATTACATGTCATACCACTCATACTACTTTTCAATGTCTGGAGGCAACTGTCCGAATACTGTGATCACGCAGCCCTATCTGACACCTGTATAGACTTCGAACTAGGGCGACAAGTCACCGTCTATCCTTACACAGGGTCTGTGGCTTTGATATAATGACCTCACAGCCCGTAGTAAGGGGTCCTCCACCCCATATTCAGGCAAAAGATTCCATAATTTCTTTCTATGTTCTAGAAAAGTTCATTTTCTAAATTAATAATAATACACAGTACACTTGCATTAGTGTACGTTGGAGCCGTTGATATATCTCATAATATTATTTAAATGTATTATTAAACGTACGAAAAGAAATCCAATATTGTATATATTATGTATATATGTATCATATAGAAACTCATAACTTGTTCGTTTCTGTGTTTATCTCTACATTGTATCAGGATGTACATTTTTTTTTATGTAAAAGAGGGGGCAAACGAGCAAGCGGGTCACCTGTTGGAGAGTAACCAACCGCCGCGCATGGACACCCGCAACATCCGGAGAATTACGGGCGCGTTGCCGGCCTTTAGGGAAATAGGGAAAGGAGGGAAGAGTGATGGACCACCGGCACTCTCACTCACCGAACAAAACAACAGCAATAGACGCTGTTATTTCACGTCGATATTCTGTGAGAGGGTGGTATTTCACCGGACGAGCCGGCCCCATTCGTGCTGCAATGCAGCATGGCTCTACCACCTTTCAAAGACATTCTCGTACATAGAGATGTAATTCGACACGAGCTTAGAATTCTATTTTAAAAAGAAATCTTTTATAAACCCTTTTAAAACGTTATTTTAATTGTCAGCCTATATTCATCGTACTCCTATTTCGACCTGGAGGTCCAAAAACCTTTAAAAAGCGATTATTTCTTTTCATACAGAAAAAAAGTGTGCTCGCTGTTTTTAGTTACTAAATTTAAACCTTATTATGTTAAAAAGCATCTTACACATCGAAAAGCCATTATTTATAAATCTTTTTTATGTAAATATTTAGGAACTTTTACAAAATTACACAGAAATTAAGGAAACATTTAATAAAGTATAACTACC
This sequence comes from Zeuzera pyrina, assembly GCA_907165235.1. Lineage (NCBI taxonomy): Eukaryota > Metazoa > Arthropoda > Insecta > Lepidoptera > Cossidae > Zeuzera > Zeuzera pyrina. The sequence goes on along the minus strand of OU015633.1, from coordinate 6,365,846 downwards.
TCTATATACAAAATGGACTTTTCGTGTTCTTCGCGAGCTACGAGTAATTAGGTAGCCGCTTTGATGTTTCAGGAAAGATCGGATTTACCAAAATAGTGACCTCGCGTAATTGTATAAACGAAATAGTAAGATTCAAAGAAACGATAGGAATATATGGTGTGCTTTGTCAACCCAGAAAGCGAAATGGCTTTAAAATGTCTAAGGTCCGTTTCAATGGAATTTGTCAATAAAGTAAATAAAATTTAGTGTTTCATTTAATTAAACAAGACATGTTTATCCAAAATATTATTAAGACATGTTAAAATAGTAGTAAAATAGTATAGTAAAATAGTACCATAAAGTCATTTTTCGATACATTTTATTTCATACTACTGACCAGCCCCGGGTTCGCACGTGTAGAAATATTTTTAAATATAAAATACAGCCAATGTTGCTCACTGATAATGTAGCTTTCTATAAGTGAAAGATAATTTGAAATCAGTTGAGTAGTTTTTGACTTTATCCATTATATACAAACAAAGTTTACCTCTTTGTAATTTTAGTATAGATAATTATTACTTTATTTCAGTACACTTTTTTATCTAAAAAAAATCAAAAAGCTTCTTTACGTTTTTGTTAAATTAGATTGAAATGGACCATATCCTACAATATATTTTCGAAAGTCAAATTATGTCAAAAAGTCAAAGTCGTCAATTTATTCAAGTAAACCCAATTGCGAAGTATTTTTGAACGTCAAATCTACTTTAGTTCGGTTCTGAAAGAAAACCTGGACACTGAAAATAACCGACAAGAAACTCAGTCAGGTATCATTTTTCCAACATCATTCTACAATAGTTATTTAGAATACAATATTCATGAAGCCATGTGCCAAGCGGATTATGCCCAGACTATTTTTTTGTCTTCAATGAAATCGCTAATTGTGTAGTATGTTTTTCGAATCAGTGTGCAGCAGTTAATAACGAGTTTAATTCTCTTTTCCGCGAATCGAGTATTGTATTTTCTTGAGAAATCTATATATATATATATATAAGGCGTTGTATGTATGTATGTTCCTTATGGACTCCGAAACGGCTGGACCGATTTCGATGAACTTTTCAGGGAATCTTTAGATTGACCTAGCGGGTGTTCCTGTAAAGTTTGGTAGCGATCGGATCAGTATAATTTATTTTTGTTTTTTTTTGCAGTATAAAAATAATTATAAAAACTGTTTAATTTATATTAACTTAAACTAACGCCCAGTGAAACGGGCCGGGTTTGCTAGTTTTATTATAAAAACGAACACAGTTGCCCAAAAATGTCCCACTTGACTTATTATTGTAATGAATGAATTACATAACTGAATTATTATAATTTTAATTTAGGAATGACTCACTAATCATAATTTAGGACCACGACCACAAGTTTCCATACCATTAACAACGCCTTTCTTTTGAAATCGGTCTACAGTGTACCTACATTATGTTTTCAGTGACGTATAACGAGTAAGTCAATTCTAACCAGAGGTTTATGCGGTTCACGATGATTCTAAATAAACAGTTCTTAACAAACGCGCGATGGAAAGTTTGCTTGAACAAACAGATCAAGTTTTGCTCTTGTATAGTGTAGTATGTTGAAATAATGTCGCCAAACATTTGAGCGTGTAATGTGAAAAATAGGGATAGGGAATAAAATGGAAAGTAAACTTGTATTTTTCTGTCGTTATCTACTAATGAACTTGAAATAGAGCTTGAGGCAGTGCACTTAACGATAAAAAGAGTGTAATAATTCGAATACATAGAAGTTTTGAAAAGATGTATCTATATACATACATATCTTCACGCTGTATCTCTAACGGAGTAGTGAGAGAAGACAGAGCGCCAAGCTCCGCGGTCCTTATATACTTCTTTCGCTTCCTCAAATCTCATCATTCTCCTCACACATTTTCGCTTTTGTATTTACATATGTACAACTTATCCTTAGCTTTTATCTTTTGCAGATATATAACTTGGTTAGCTCAATTATTTCTCGGTTGTTGCAAGTAATTACTCAAACTTTTTTTTAAACATATTTGACTTTTATGCAACTGTTGTTGTTGTGTGTTTATAAGTGTTTAGTAAATAAAATTTGTACGAATATATTTAATTACTGTAGTATGAATTGGGTTAAGTCCGTTACACACTCAGCTGTAATATATTAATATGCTTAAATATACGTTGTAAGTTCAAAGTTAAATATATATTATAGTCCAACAATTAATCCGATACAAGTAATTCGACTATTCCAGGATAAGCAGTTTTTGCAATTTTTAAGTGATATTGACATATTTCGACTTTATTATAAATAGTCTATAGCGGTCGCCCTGCGGCGTTAGACGCAAGAAGTTTCCTTTTCGGATCATTCCTTTCCTTAGTTAGTGGTACCGTCAAGAATGTATGAATATTTGTAGCAATGAGAAAAATGGATAAAACAGTACAAAAGGAAAAAGAAAACATGATGTATATTTATTCCAATTAATGAAATACATTACAATTACGCTATGAAAAAGCGACGCTACAGGGCACCACGCATCCGCACCGCTTTAGCTTATTTATGTTACAGGATTCGTTTATGAAGACATACTTATAAAAAATATATAATTAAAATTATTATTGAATACTTTTATACTTTTATCATTATTAAACATTTAATCGCATTAAATATTAGAATAATCGATCGATTTAGTTTAATGGATATCGACTAAGTTCTGTCACTTAATAACGCCGTTTTTATTGACCACATTAAATGACTTTGACAAAAAACGCCAAATATGTCATAGCTGCGTCTGTGACGGACTTTATTGTTGTGGAGACGTAACGAGTATAAAATTACCGTTATTTAAAGTAGATCATTATTAAAAGTCAACTGTAAACTAATAATTGTCTAAATTCTACCTGCCTAAAGTTATAAATATTTTAAAAATGCCAAATCAATGTGCAACAACATAAAGTTTATTAGTTTGGTGGGCTTGGCACCGACTTCAGTAACTGTCAAATTTAATTATATAGGTATGTGTATCGTATTTATAAAGTTATTTTAATTGTACTTGAGTTTTTATTTAATTTGTTTTATACTTTATTATAGGACAGTAAATACTTCAAATTACGTTGGAGATAAAGAAATAATGAACGTCATTAACGTCATAAAATTATGTGTAAATGTTTTAGGGAACCGTACGAAGCATATAATTCCCCCAAAATATATTTATTTTTACCAGGCAAAGACTTTTTTTTATGCATCGTACATTATGTAATCTCTAGTCTTATATACAATGAAACGTCTGTCTGACTGTTTTCAACTACAGTTTTACTGGACCAGTTTCGCGTAGTATTTCGTTTCGGAAACCTATAAATTAAAAATAAATCGAATCAATATTATTATTACTTGTAATGAATTCATAAAATCTATAGCTATTTTCCGCTCAAACTCTAAAAACCACCAATCGACACGTGTTTCGCCTCTCAACGAAGCATCCCCAGGATATACCAGAGATAGGATTGGGCTACCTAACCAGCACCGAATCAGATTCGGTTATCACATGCGATGGATTTCCGCAAAGTAACACCTGAATCTATACAATATTATTATTACTGTTTACTGTTTTTTTGTAATACCGTAACAGACATGTGACTAACATTATTTACAAAAAATTACAAGCAAACGCACATTAGTTCTCGAAATTATAAATATTGTAAGAGATGTAACTACGTCAATATGTAAATATGTAATTATGTAAATTAGAAAAATATTCATTTTACCTGTACTTGTGTCCAATCGAGAACCTCCCCTTTAAAAGTCGGTTAAAAATGGAAAGCCTTTATAATTGAATAATACTACGATACTACTATTTACGACAAATAATTTCAAGTTGAATATAATAATATCTTGCTACAGCTACTTTTGTAATTTTATTTCATTACTTGTAATACTCTTTCCTTTATCTTCTTTTCTTTTCTCTGTCGGTTATACTCCTATCTGTTAAACTTGTCATCCACGCATGAACATATGTATTGCGATTAATATACAAAATCTATGATTACGATATATTTTTCATTCAAGTGTTTTATCACCACATATGGTACGCTAAAATATACGTATATTTCTGTTTAGCACAGAACCGATGCCGTATATTTTGGAGTATTATTATACAATATAACTGCATCTATAATGATCTCGAGTTAAGCGCTGTTTTCTAGCAAAGAGGTAATCGATTTATGTAAATGCGTGTCGTATTTATAGACGAATGGCTTTTTGAGTGTTTCAATTTTGAAGTATGCGACGCGAAATTTGTATTTTATTATATCTATGGTAATAACTTACATTGTTAATCGGCGAAGCTTCAGAAGAAAGGTTCTTATTTGTTTACTCGATATGGTGTGCCATGTACTTACATATTGAATTTGCTTGGTCGATTTCGAAGGCACGTGAATGGAGAAATGAAATTCCATTGAGCCGTCTTATAGAATTTTATTGTAATTTTATTTATTTATGAATTTTCTGGATAGATATCGAACGAATTGGGGGAGACACTAAGTTATATGGAATAATCTTACCAGTTAAAACTCTGTTTGTCGCCCATTGCCCTCACCATGTTTGTACTACAAATAATGTATCGATGTAGTGTTAGTTTTTCTAGTCAGTAGCAGGTATCAGGTTTTGGGCTTCGTCGTACAGAACCAGATCTACGACTTCGTTCGCTGTCCCGATGAGTAGAACTATGGCAGGTGTCTATGCACCGCTCCGTAGACTGCGATTCATACAACAAGCAACTAACCTCGGGGGACATGTTCGGTATTTCGTACGATAAGTGTAAGCGTCGAGTAACTCTATTGTTAAATAAAAAAAATGAAGCCTAGAAACTGTATTTGTAATTTATTTATTTTTTAGATGTTTGCGTTGATTGTTATATCTATAAGGCATTCTTTTGTAGAGTCCGCATATACGTAAGATTGTTAATTGTTGTATCTGTTAGTTTTAAGTAGCTAGTTGCTGAAACATGTTGTGAATTAATTGCCACGTCTACCAATAACTTTAAGTGGGAATTGGTTTAGGATGTAGATTACGTATACAGCATTATGTTATAATTTATTTTGTAATAATTGTGTCTATATTTGTTTTTTTTCTCCAATAAAGAAAAGTAAAAGTAATAGTACTAGAAATATATTATTTCAAAAATCTTCATTTTGAAGTAAGGATAAAAATAGACCCGTTTCAAGTTTCAACTTTCAGTTCAAAAGTATTCATTTAGAAGTGTAGGTAAATTTCGCGACATTGCTACCTTATCCTCATGATCTCTGAGATGTGATTGAAAAAAAAAATAATTTTTTTTTTCATAATGCAATTATGCTAACGCGGTGGTCATTTTGGGTGTATGTCGAAGGGCGTCAGGATCTGCGGAATGCGCTGGTGCCTCAGCTCCTTGTAATTAGCGTGTTTGATATTAAGTGCCTCTAACTGGCTACGAAATGGTCATTATTTGTATCATTATTTGTGCATTATCGTGCATTATTTGATTTTCAAATCAACTGTATTCGACTGTTTGAAATAACATTTCAATTAATATGGTCACTATGATAACAATTGGTTTAAATTTCGATAATATTGAACAATACATGTATGCTGCTCTATAAGTGCTATCCAAGAAATATACTACTCTCCACCGAGATAAGAAAGTCAACCCAACGTCCGATTAAAAGCGATATACTACAGCACTGCCGCGTTTCCGCAGTAAACTAAAACTGAAAAGCGAGAAATTCAAACGTGTTATTTGTTATGCAAAAGCTGACAGCTAGAGACATAAGGGGTACCCCCACTCGCAATACCTAACCGATATTAAACTTTAGTGTTAATCAGTGTGAGTCGTCATCAGCCTATAAAAGTCCAGCTTCGATGGCTAGTGTTAAATAAACTTTTATGTAGTAAGTAATGTTGACGCTCAACAGTGTCGCCAATTTTAAAATTTTATTTTAACAGTTTTTTTAATAAATATGGAATCAAGTAAATTTAATAATTTATGAAAGTACATCGTAGCAGTATATATTTAAACTTAGTGTCTCTTTTACATTTTCTTGTGCGTCACGTACAACAGGCAACACTGGATTTTTCAAAGCACACACTTGCTACAAATACTTAGTCTGTGGTAGTCACACACTATGGAAAAGCACACTATAGAAAAAGATGTTATCGCAGTATTAGTATTATTTCTGACCAATTATTTATTTATTGAAATCTAATAACTGCGACCAAATAGTTACCAATTATTATTTTATTAATTATTATTTGTACGTCATTTAAGATCTTATCGAATGATAGTAGATTTGCCATTAAAAATTGTCTAGTGATTGGGTTTACGCGATAAAAATAATTCGTCTTCTATGACCTTGAAATTTTAGCTACTTTATAAATAGTCCAATAGACTAATTAATCAAAGCAATTGATAAATAATGGTCAAATTTTATGTTCAATTAGAGGCGTTTTTTACAGTTTCGTTCCAAAATCGACAGTGTGACTTTCTTCGTTTTTAAACTTATTGAAGTGAAATTCCTTTATGAGACGTATGAGAAAAAATTTATAGCAATTTAAAAAAAATCGTCACGTTTTTCTGTTACGCGCCATCTTTCTTTCTAGTCATGTTTTTCTGTTATACGCCATCTTTCTTTCCAGGTCACATTTTTTTTTATATGTGGCCAGTTTCGCGTTCTATTTTTATTCACTTTAAAGAAGTATAACTTCTTACACATGCTTTTCTTTTTTAACTTAAAAGACATACATACATATCTTCACGCCGTAACCCTAACGGGGCAGTCAGAGAGGACGGAGCGCCAAGCGTCGCGATCCTCACATACTTCTTTCGCTTCCTGAAATCTCATCATTCTCCTCACACATTTTCGCCTAGGTATGCGAGTGCTTTTGGCATTTCCGTCGGCTAACACTCTAGCTATTTGATCTTCATAAGTCAGCCTTGGTCTTCCTTGGCTTCTTTTACCACTTATTTTCGCTCTATACATTTTCTTCACTCATTCTTTCCATTTAACTTAAAAGACATGAATCTGTTAAATAGGCTAGATATTATGTCGGTCTAAATAGCAGTTCTCAGTGTCAATTCCAACTGTAAAGGAATATTTTAAGATATTGTTGAGTTGCTCACTTGTATTTCACGCTTAAGTAGATATTGAAAGTCGACAATCCGTAAAATGTGTATTCGGCATGAGTTTAGTGGAAATTTTTTCGCAGCTTCGCTCTTTGTTAGAAGCTATTTTAGGCTTGATCTGTTTACGTTATCCAATCACTTGTAGTTCTGATTGCTATTTGTAAGGTTTTTAATGTTACAATACTGTAAAATATGCTATTCATAGTGTTATAAAAGAAATAGAAAGATTTGGTGGTTGATCATTTAGGTTGGTTAGTTTAGGTTAGGTTGGTAACACAATTGGTCTGGAAATTATTGAAATTTATGTCTAGAATTTTACTTGAAAAAGAAGGCCGCGAACGCCGTAAAAATCGGTAGGTTATTTGCAGTTCCACTCGAGGACAGAAAAGAATAATTTTCTAAATTTCATTTACATTTGGCCTACAATAAATAGAACTACAGATCTACATTTGGCCACTAATTCGCTGATGGTAAGATCTATTTACATTTCCCTTTACATTTTTCCTGCGTAAATTATTTGTAAGGTTCTTCATTCTTGGAAATTCTTAAAATTCTAGGTCCTGTATTTTTGGAGATAAAAAGAGCCAAGATTAAGTCTAGTTCGAGTATAGAATATTTTTATATTTGAATTAGTGTAAAATATGTATTGTGTATATATAATACAGTGTATACGTAATATGTGTGTAAAATATGTTTGGGAAGACGTAACACAATGCCCTTAGACTATATATCCAGACAGCCTGTCTCGTACTATGAAGTAAGGAAAATAAAATCAAATAAAATATAGATGCGTGGGTGCTGTTTTCTAACGAAATGTTGGCTGATCAGCTGATCAGATCTCGTATGAACAGGTGAGTCAGCTTGATTTGGCTCACCGTTGCTGTACGGGGCTTGGGAGTTATTTATAAAGTCTATGACTATATAGTTTCTTACTAAACCACTGTGACACATGGACAGACGGACATATGCACGAATAATTTTATTAGGGCTTATGGAATGGCTGACCAAAAAAATAAAAAAAATTCTAACAACAAATTTAGAACATTTATTTATTTCATAAATGATAATGTAGTATTGTATGTAACAAGGAATACGTCACAGCATTATTATCAAGTTTTTAACTTGATAAAAATTATTCTTATTAAAACAAATTTGACCCAAATAAAGCGTTCCCCATTAAGAATAATCTTTTACAAAACGCAAAGTCTGCCCTCAAGTATCGTTGCTAATAGTCTTCCATTGTCTCAATTTGTACGATGATTAATTTAGTAAGCTCAGTAAATACGCAAAGTGGATGAAAGAATGGATGTAAAGTTTACATGGAACTGTATAATTTGTGGACGCGGCGTACTTTCGAAACAATTTTCGTTGCAAAAGGGAAAATCTTGCCAACCGCGCGGCCGCCTCGAGGCGGCCGCGCGGTTTGCGTTCCCGTATATTTATTAATAGCGAACATAAACTTTATTCACTAGGCAACATCATTCAAATTTCTGGGAACTACCCAACCGCGCGGCACATTCCGCGCGGTCTCCGCGCATTCATTCGCGGTCACCACGCGTTCTAAAACTATCCCACCCTAGCGTTCGATTCCTCTCTGGCAACTCCAGACAGAACGAAGTTACTTGTGCTTGACATGATAGATTTTAGATAGATATTATAGTATTAGATAGAGATATTATAGATATTATAGTAAATATGTATTTCTCTAATTCTTATCTGTTAATATATTGTTGCGCAAATTAAGAACACACACTGGCATAGTCACTTTTACATTTAATTTGTCAATAATTAATAGCAAACTACAAACTATAACACGTCACGAATAGCCGACGACGAACAATCAACAGTTAAAGCTGCAGAATAATAATGAATGATCTATATCTTAGCACGCATCGACTTATATAGACTTGCTGACGTCACTTCTCCCACGCCTTGGCGACAACAGATGTGGCAGGCAGGATGTGATGTCAGCTAGGCAGACCCGGTGACAGTGAAGTCATCTTGCTCCGTTACATTCGGCCATCCTAAGAAGATTTCTTCCTCAATTGTAAACAAAACAAGTATTAGTTCTCATGAAGGAAGGTCAATGAGATTTTCAGTCTCTAGCTGTTTATCCATACTGCATCTACTCGTTTATATTAAGGCTTAAAGGAATCTGCCGAACCTGCTCTGTAAACTTATTATGGCTTATAAATCCCTCTAATCTCCGCATTCTACACCTATCGATTTAATCTCTATATCAGGGTCAGAATAGACGTCATTTAAATTCGAATTTACTTTAGTAGTGTTACAATCTCGCTCTTGCTTCCACAGCACATAAACCACTTTTTTTATTCAATACTTGCTTTGACGAAGTGGCAATTCATTAGTTTTAGGGCTACCGATCGAAACGGATTACGAATACGACGACTACTACTACGCTAGGATTTTGAGGGGCTACTACGAAGACTAGACACCACCGTATTTGAATTCGGTTGTTTTCAGTACCCACGTGTGCCTAAGGAAATTAGTTCCTTGCTCTCTTAAGCGGCAGTTTATTAACAACAGCTCGTAAAAATCAAAAGTAAATGAGAACTATGCTTTATAAATAAGTAAATTTTGTTAAATTTAGGGCATCATATTGTGAATGTGACCGTGCCGGCGCATCGCTGCTTATTTTTTATCACCGTTTACCTACAGTTATTGCACATGATTAAATGACAATTATTAACAATTACCTCACACGAAGATATTGTTTAAATATCATCTTAATTTCATGCTGCGCACAGAAAAACTACAAGGTTTTAGCCTGCGCAGTTTTTTTAATGCATAAAATAATAAGTCGTATGGTTTATAACGCGTTTTGCCACCAATTGTATTATTTATCCACTATCATATTCAATTACATTGACCTTAAGTGATTGGAAATTCTAAGTTTGTGCTGGCCACACAGAGTCAAATTTGTACACAGTCGACTTGATCACTCGGTATAAATTTATACATATAGCCGTCTAGGTCATATGGTGTCAAACTAGCGCACATAGCCGGCCTGGTTACCCAGTATCGAACTTGTACACAGTCGTCCCGTTAACCCAGTATCGAACTTGCTCACTATAATCCTCCCGGTTACTCAATATCGAACTTGTGATGTCAAATTAACACTGACTAGCCTTTTTGCACTTATGCTTGCACACGGAATCTATAAAAAAATGTAAACAACCATAAAGGACATTATTGATAGCAAAATGACGGAATCTCATGCAGAGACACCATGTACTAGCTATGATGCCTCTTTTATGGCTCTCGTTTTCGCAGCTGGCCGGCAACAGTGGCAAAAGGAAGAGCTCGAGCATAGCCTTTAAAATCCCGTGACCGCCGTGTCACATATGCTTGTCTGGCTGGCTTATGCTCGACTATGTCACCACCGCGTGGGCACAATGCTTAACAGTAGCTACTATAAATGCTTTCCTCTCGAGCACAGTTTACTTTTGTCATATGCGTCGTCCATTTGACATTGTTAAAATTGGTAAAACGATATCAGGATTGTGACGGCATGTAATGCACGACATATTACGCGCTACTTAAGCATAGCTTTTTCTAATTCTTTAATATACCGCCATCTATAATAATAACTCCGTCATTTTGTCTGCGCATTGTATGACATTCTACATATACAATACATTGGTGGCAAACAGGCTCATATACAGACGGTTTAATAGTACAACAGTTTGAAGAGTACTTCTCAAGTAGAAAGCGAAATTTGGTATTGCATAAAGTTACCCGCAATTTGGATACTTGATCATCAAATACACGATATTTTTTATACAGTGAAGTATGCTAGACTAAATTCTTTAATAATTGTAACTGCTCTGAAATAGTTACGATATTTTATTGCTACTGATTGACGAAAAACAAGCTCATGTAAAGACAATTCGATGTGAATTTTCACTTAATCGGAACAGCCTAACTCGATTATTTCGCCTGCCAAGCTATTATTACCCCGTAAGACTAAGGAAGTGCATTACGCTAAATACTGCTATGGGCAAGAATTAATTTTATCTAAATGTACCCCCAATTGTAACAATTGCAGTTACTTAGCAAGCTAGGCTTCCACAAAAATAGTCTTCGGACTATTTGCTAAGCTTAACTTCATCATGAGACACAATGTAAGAGAAGTATAAATGGCGCAAGCACTTACCCTGCTTCAGTTCATATAGCACGTGTCGTGACAATTCCCTCCTCCAAGAGCACAGGCGATGACACGTTGCTGATAACCTTTAAACAGCTTCTGCCGCCGCGCAGCTGCTTGGAAAAAATAGAGTAGAAAATCTTGTATCTTTTAATACGGCCTCGGCTTCCACATTTATAGCAATCTCGTTGATTGTTAACAATTCTGGCAAAAATCCAATCTTTTTTTTTGCAAAGCAGGTATGTCGCTATTCACTGGTTTCTTTTCCGCTAGTTTCAGGATAACCTTTTGGGTCTATGCATACGCGTTTCTCGTTTCAAAGCTCACAGTAGTCGTTACGACTACCAGGAGTGCCTTGTATAACTCGTCTGACTGCCTATACAAAGCTCATATGTTGCGCTACAATGCGACAGGTCAGCACGAATCATGAACGATTAGCAATACACACGGCGGTGAAGCAACTTGATTTAGATGTGCCAAGTCCTCAATCTATTCCAAATTTTCTTCGCCAAAATAAGACATGCAGGCTCTTTTTATTATTATTTTTTTCTTAATGCGGCCAAACCACGTCACGAATAGCCGACGACGAACAATCAACAGTTAAAGCTGCAGAATAATATAGAATGATCCATATCTTAGCACGCATCGACTTATATAGATGTGCTGACGTCACTTCTCCCACGCCTTGGCGACAACAGATGTGGCAGGCAGGATGTGATGTCAGCTAGGCTGACCCGGTGACAGTGACGTCATCTTGCTCCGTTACAATTTATTATAATGTATAATCTTTACCTTGTCTAATACTGTGTTAAGTTTCCATTTATTTTGTCGTGCTCATTGTTTTACTACAGGCTTACATCTGCTTATTTTGTTTGTTATTCTGATACCTGTATTATTATCCTGTTTATTAATGTACCTTTATTTTAATTTATTCATGTAATACTTTTTATATTATTGTGTGCTAAATTATGTGTTTTGACTTTTTATATTTGATATATTCATACATTTTATACATAACGATGAGATTTGAGGAAGCAAAAGAGGTATGTAACAACCGCAACGCTTGGCGCTCCGTCCTCTCCGACTACCCCGTTAGGGATACAGATATGTATGTGTGTATATTCATACATGTTTACTTTTTATAGTACTATGCCAAAACTCTATAGTTATAAAATAAGTTTATATAATAACTTGATATAAATAAGGCCATATACTCTTCATTTAGTACTGACCGGATTCAGTACTAAGAATTGGATTTAAATTTAAAAAAGAGGAAAGGCGGAGAAAAGAAATAAAGATGACTAAGTGTCAAATTGGAGAATGGTATCAAGAAAAGTGGAATTTCCTATGTTTCCTTTTAAAATTTAAAAATAATAAAATAATATATGAATAAAAGAATTCCTCTGTGGAAATAACTCAAAAAAAGTAAATACTGGAATTATCGTAGAGTCGAAAAACAATTTTTTGACGTAATACCGAAAATTCAAGCTGTGTACGTTTTCTATTAAGTTCCGGACTATCCAGACATCATCGCCGTTTAGTAATATCAAAGAAAGAAAAATTGTACATTTTAGAAATACATTTTTAATATATTTAAATTTTCTTTTTAAAATTTTGTTATTGTCGCTACACGATAATATGCGTTTAGCGACCGCGCGGCGTCCGCGCGGCGATCGCCGACGCCGAACGCCGACCGCGTTGTGTCTCCGCGAAGAAATTCGCGGAATTGAGTATTTTATATACATAATTATTTATTCAGCGTTGTGGCTTAATAAACATTTAAGATAATGTAATCTCACTAAACTCACATTACGATCATCGATTGTGTTAAAAATTAAAAAAATAGTAATCATTGTTGAATGAAATTTATATTATCAGCGATGTAATAATTATTATCTTCCTACAATATATAATAATTTTTGAATAAAGAAAGACTTTTTTTATTTTCTAGTATAAAAAAAAATAATTAAAACTGGCCACATAATAATTTAACGGGACTTTTTGGCGGGAACGGGAGAAGTGAGGTTGTCATTTTATTTTATTTTTTACATTTTTAGGAGTTTTAAAGTACAACAGTGATAGTATATTGTGTTTTAAATTTGCGTGTAAGTGGAAGGAATGGAGTAGATCTAAATAAACATGTGTAGTTGAAGTTCTCGCGCTCTTTCAAAAAGTCCTTTGAAACTTCAGTAAAGCTTACTATCACTTTACTGGAGGGGTTTTACTATAGGAAAAAAACGAATTTACTTGTGATTCTACTTATTGATACGTGACATTGGCAAATGCGCTGGTCTACGCGCCATGCTATGAAGAAAGAAAGAAGAAGAACATTGTTTCTTGAAAAAAGGGCGGGAAACTTCGTTTCCCTTACTTTCGACTCATATTACTTGGTCAATGGCTAAATACAATCTGCGAAGCCAAAACAAAGAGAAAAAAAAATAATTTAACGCTTGTAACTAACTTCATGGTGTGTTAGTGGAACTCTGACCTTTACATGTGCCTCTAAAATATTTTACCTCACAATTTTTTCATGTTGCATCGAAAGAAGTATAGCTTCAACAAGTTTTGCATTCTTTAAAGCAGGCTTAAAGCTATTCTTTAATAAGTATAGCTTATTTTTCTTTTTAAAATAAGTTTTGAGTCTCAATTTCTTTTATAATATAGATTAAAAATTAACTACCTCTGAGATGGATATAATTTATTGTGTACAGTTTTTCTTAAATCGATAGTTCACCGTAAACGACGCATAGTGTCGACACAAGCAATGGATAACATTGTATTTTATTTCAAATATATGAGAGCGCGAAGATTAAAAAATATTTTGAGATTTTCTAGATTTGCGTTTATTATAGCATCTCTTATTAATCTGTATTTATTTCGCCATGTAACATGATTGTTTATTTAAAAGTGACAAAAATTTAATTATAATGTTGCACCTTGCAGGCGTCGTTTTTAAACTGAAGTATCTAATAACTCATATTGAAGTTGTAAGCCGTATTGTAGATTATCGTATGAATGTTTACATAGTAGGAAACAAATTTGTCAGTCCTTAGTTTCTAAGTGTGTGAGGACAATCAAATCTCATCAGATCGAGGAGGCGAAAGAAGTATGTAAGGACCGTGAAGGTTGGCGCTCCGTTCTCCCTGACTATCCCGTTAGGGATACAGCGTGAAGATATATGTTATAAAATCTTGTAGTTAGGAATTTGATGTTCGCACATGATGTTTACCCGATCACAGCGAAGTGTTCTTCAAACTTCCCCATATGTTCGGAGTCAGAATCCTTTTAGTCTGCTTCTGTCCTTCGACTTTAGCAATTTACAAAGAATTTTAGTTACTTCATGTCTGTAAGTTTTGGCTAAATCTGTACTCAGTTCTTATTTTCGGTTATTATTTCATTTAAATGTCCCGCTACTTAAAGTTTTTTAGTTAAAAAGTCATGTGTAGTTAAGTAAAGTTTTATTTTCATTTTTTTCTCTACTACCCCTTTCATTTCATATCCATATCTCAATCCAAGTCATGAACAAAAAACTAGCCATCTTTAGGTATTGTACTGGATTTATGGAGATATCTGTGTTCTACATTGTACGTAGGGTTATCACAAATTCAATTTCAACTTTGTTCACTCAAATAATTTTTTTTAAATTCCTATCTAGTAACTTTACATCCCTGAAAGGGCCTATCAATCTTGTACGTCAGTTGCACGTCCCGTTGGTTTTCAAACGATTATGCTTACTTGAGTACATGTTAAGACGGTTCAAGTGCCGGCTTGAATGTTACCAAAAATACTTACCCATACGGATTTATTTTACGGAAGACACAAGTACCTACAGCTTTGAGAAATAATTTATAAGCATTTTGTTATAAAAGCTGACAGGTGCATAATTTTAATGGCTTACATTCATTTGTATATAGTTTTATAACATACACAATACACATATAATATAGTATGTTATATAACCAGAGTATGTAATTTAAAACACTGTAAGAGACTAATTAAAAACTTTTGAGAAAAACGATTTATTAAAAAAGTAAAATATTAATAAAAATAAAAAAAAAATAGAAGCACAATATTTTTAAGATGTTTTCTTATGCCTGATTTACATTGGTCAAGGACAGTGGCGAGTAGCGAGTGCATGTACAGTGGCGAGTGACGAACGCCTTGACAGCGATTGTTTGTTATAGTACAACAAGTCAAGTCACATTATATATATATATTATATAGCAACGTCCAAAATATGTGCAATTTCGTGCACAATTCTTTTCATTTCAATGGTATCAAATAGAAGAGAAAGTGTTACTTTTTTCTTCTGTTATATATAAGAAATTGATTTTTACCATTTAGACGTCATAAAAAATAGAAACCGATTCTATTTGCTTCCACTTACAAGGCAACTTGCCAGCCAAGTTGACTCGCTTCTGTCCGATCGATTTACACCGCTGTACTTACGTACTATATACTTGTCTACTTTGCTAGACACCTGACCAATGTAAAGCGGGCAATAAGGATTCTCTGGTACTTGTACGATAAATAACTCGATACCTTTTGAAAAAAAAAAATATCAGATGCTAATTTAGAGTATAACTGCCTTATAGATAAATATATTTGTAAAGTAATAGTGATTCGGTGTTTATGCTATAGTCATAATATGGCCTATGGGTCAAGTGAAATCAGAGCCCTTATAGTTGACATGTAAATTCTCACAGCAGTTTGATCTTGGCCTAATTTCACCAATTGACACTGGCTCCTTGTAGTGGAGTATGTCTCGTCTCATATGCCTGTCAAATATTATAATCACCTTTGTGAGAAGAAGCTCGTGCTATATCCATACTAATCCATACTAATATTATAAATGCGAAAGTCTCTCTGTCTGTCTGTCTGTCTGCTTGGTTTTCACGGCTAAACCGCCAGACAGATTTTGATAAAATTTGGCATGGAGATAGTTTGACACCAGGGGCTAAATTATTTTTCAAAAATCTACCCTTAGAAGGATGAAAAGGGGGATGAAACTTTGTATGGGAAATTTTTAACCACTGAACCGATTAAGATGTAATTTAGTACAGAGATACACCTTTTCTATTAAAAAATATAGTTTTCCTTTTTATCAAAAGTCTACCCCTAAAGGGGTGAAAAAGGGGATTAAACTTTATAGGGGAACTTGATGATGCTAAACCCTAACAATATGGGTATCAAATGAAATGGAATATACAGGAGAAGGTAGATACATATGTGACGTCACCATAAATTCAATATGGCGGATGTTCCATAATAGGAAATAATTTTTTTGTTCGACACCAACAATATGGGTATCAAATGAAATGGAATACGCAAGGGAAACTTTTTGTATATGTGATGTCGTTGTAAATCCAATATGGCGGATGTTCCATAATAGGAAATAACTTTTTCGTTCAACACCAACAATATGGGTATCAAATGAAATGGAATACGCAACGGAAGGTTTCTGTACATGTGACGTCATCATAAATCCAATGTGGCGGATGTTCCATAGCTGGAAATAACTTTTTCGTTCAACGTCAACAATATGGGTATTAAATGAAATGTAATACGCAGGGGAAGGTTTCTACGCAGGGAAGGAATCGAGTGAAAGTATGATAAATGCAGTAGAAATAAGATCTTTTAAAAATATGTGCGGTGTCACCCATGTGGACAAGCAATGAAGCGACACGCGGTATTATTATAAAATGAAGAAAGGAATGTTTAGATGTTACGGGCACGTAGAAAGAATGAGTGATGAAATACTAACGATGAAAATCTATGGAGCGAAAGCGATTGATAAAAGAAGCCAAAGGAGACCAAGGCCGACTTACGAAGATCAAATAACCAGGGTGTTAGTTGACGGAAATGTGAAAAACACCCGTATACCTCGACGAAAATGTGTGAGGAGAATGATGAGATTTGAGAAAGTGAATTTCGTTTGGATTGTCTGAAATAAATAAAGTAATAAATAAAAAATAAATAAAATTGCACTATAAAGCGCTATTATTATAAAACATTTATTCTTCCCAAATACTCCAAGATTAGCGTAGGTCCAAATTTCAGTTAATTACGTTGGACTCCGAGAGAAATGGTTGTGATAGACAGACAGATAGACAGACACACTGGGGTGAGTCTATAATGTTGATTTTTCCAATTTCGAAAAAAACACAAACAAATCTATCCCTTGTTTATGTCAAACAAAAAGCAATCTTGAATAGGTTCGATTTTCGTGAATAATGTTGGTAGTTCGAAACTTTCATCAAAAGGAACCCCCATTATCACATCAAGTTTCTTATTTTAAATGTTCACTCGACTGTTCTACTTTAAAAATCCATTTGATTCAATACTCTCCAGATATTTTTTACCAGGAAGTCTATAATTTATTGAAAGTTATTTCGATCTTTAAAAATGACACAAAAGTGAGTTAGACATACTTTTACGTAAGGGTTCCCTAGCTACCAACATTCTCTTCAACATTTTATGAAACTAGGTAAGTACTACACGACATCATGGAAGATTTAACTTAATATCTTCTCAGTAAGAACTTATTAAAAAAGAAAACTTCGTTTTAAAATACGAGTATGTAATACTTTAAAATTTTCCTTGTTTTTTGCTCTATATTTATTTATTATTACATAGTTTATTATAATTTTTATTTGAAAATACTAAAGGCTACAATGTCTTTTTGTTTTAATTTTTTTTTATGTTTAGAAATTAAGGCGGCTGAGAATCTTGAAAGTAAATATCTCGTGATTGAAGGAATAAAATTAAAAGATACGACAGCATTTTTACTGCTTTACAGGATGCCTCTCTAAATACCCCACTTTATGTGGTAAGTGGAAAAAATGAGAGAAAATTTCATTGTATGAAAAGGAGGTCCAAAAAAGTATTTTTCTAATTCTCTCATCGTTTATGTTTTTGGACCATCAATCTAAGGCCCTAATAACGAAAAACGTCAGCGATATATTAAATAAAAGGATCGGAGGTCTGTGACTGATATGTTTATAGAGATGAGCGGATTGATAGTCAAACCGAATTTAAAAGTTCGGGAGAAATTAGGTTAGTATATAAAGACAGAACAGTATAACAGTATGGTCCGTTACAGTCCAATTTGTTGAAAAAATAATCTTTTAAAATCTTTTTAGATAAATAGGTGTAAAAATAAGGCAATGTTTACGTTTACATCAAATATAGATGATTGAAAAATGTTTATATAGTACCTACCTACACACAAAACACACAAAAACTATTTTATGTTTTTACGTGTCTTGTTTAATTAAATAAAACACTAAATATTCTGTATATTTAGGCAAATTGGATAGAGACGAACTGTAATAGCTTCCGGCTTACTAGTTTAAAGCTACACACTAGTGGCTTCATTTACTATCTTAGAGTAGTCGAATGATGTTATGTTTTTGTCAGCCTCTCACCGAGACCCGGGAATTTAAGAGCTACATCTCAATTTTGCCGAAGAAAGATGGAAGCCCGATTTCCGATTGTTATTGAATGTATGGTCCTATTTTACCTATACATATTGAAAAAAAATGTTCATTATTGGTTTTCAAACCATTTTTTAATAATTTTCTAGTTATTTTTTAATAATCAGTAAATGTTTAATAGGTATTCATGAATGGATTTATTTATTTTTTAATATTTTTCACCCATACAAAGATCAATCAAGCTAAAATGGCTCTCATATGTACTATATTATCCTGCTTAAAAACGTTAGTTAATTACTAGTAGTAGTTAGTTACTAGTTTACTGGCTTAAAATCTGTCTGCACAAAGTAAGTTACTAAAATTGTTATATTTTAGTTAACGTTTATCATCAATTAGCCGCTTGTAATAATTTTATATCATTTTAATAATAAGAGCGAAAATGAAATTATTTACCTCATGTAAATGGTTCTACTCGTATTAATGCGCATTCGATGTATTCTGTCCCTGCTTTTAATATAGAAGAAAATAAAATTATCACAGTTGGTTTAATTAATATGACATTGACAACTGTCAAGTAGTTGTCAAGTAGTCGTCATGTATTGGTTAAATTGTCACGTATATATTGAACAGTTGAGCAAGTGCAATCTTGTGGAATGTTTTTTTGCTTTAAAATTAGAGACAGCTTAATTTTAATTACAGCCATTAGTTGTCAAACAGAGGTAGTGTATTTGTTTGTCGTGATAGTAGTGTAGACAGAATTAGTACAATGTTAATTATAGCCCCGAACGATCGCTTATTGTTGTCAAAAATAATAGTAAAATTAGTGGCAAGTTTAATGAGCACAATGTGTGCTTGAACTAGCTTGTTAGCATAGATACTACAAACTATTGTAACTTCGTTTACAAGCCTCTTGTCACCCGACCGTAAGGGTTCATAGTTTGACTGCGGTACCTCAAAAAGGTGACGTCTACTCTTCCGGTGTTATCATCAGTATTCTTATATTTCACAATAATTTATTTGCTTTTTGATCTTTTTCACATAGCTCGACCTTTATTTCACTGAATTTACCCAAAGGCCTTCTTAGTTTATTTTCCTTTTTTGGACGACGCGATTTCTAGTGTACAAAATAAATTAATTTCCAGTTCTTCTTTCCGTGAAATGCAAAAAGGAAATTAAGTTAAAAGATTTTTTTGTTGAGTTGAATCATTGGGAGTAAAAAATGCTCTCTTGTTTGCTCTCCTTGACGTTTCGCCCCAACTTGAGATTTTGTAGGGTGACGGTGGATTTCCTTATTACCTTTTGCATTCCTAAGTAATTATTATTACGTAATAACAATGGATTTCTCTATCATATTATCGAGTTTTAAGAAATAAGGTCATGTTTTCCTTCAGTGTCGATCTGAGAGGCAAAGAAATACACAGAATGTTTCATATTCTCGCGCAGGCCGTAAAAGTACAAATATTTATTGTTGAAAGTGGCGTCAAGGCATAATTTTGTTTTATACTTTATACACCAATGTACACCCTGTAAAAGAGATATCGTGAAGATACCATATACGTAGGCAATTTACAATGAGTCGAAGTTGGTATAAAATGAGCCTTGACTGTTCTGCGGAGAGCACGCGCGTCAGATGTAACGTATAAAAAATAGCTTTTTTACCCGACTGCCCAAATAGGAAGTTTATGTATTTTGGATGTATGTATTTTATTTTGTTTTATTTGGAAAACATACAACTGTATAAAGCTAAATGACAAAACATACATATAAATCTAGCAGCCAAATACATGTTTTCGCATATTGCAACTAAGTATTTATTATTAATTATTATATAAAGTTATAACTTATAAGTAAATAAAAAATAAAATGATGACAATATATGTTTAAAAGATATAAACTTTAAAGGAAAACAAGACTTTACTCTTGTCAACTCTGTTAGAGAATCGCGTCAAACCATGCCTGAGATAATATGTCCCTTAATTTATAGGGATCTGTATTAAATAGGTCAACGTTTTGGTTGGACAATTTGTTAAAATATTTGGGTACTCTATGGAAAAATGAGTGTTTCCTGTAATTTCTCGAACTCGCAGGGATGTATAGATTAATGGGTTTCCTTGTAGGCCTATTTGGTACATGTAACCTAATGTTGTGCAAGAGTTGTGGGCCGTCGATTTTATTTTGTGCAACTTTCATTACTGTACTGCAGATACCTCAAGAAACGCCTCTGGATGGATTCAATTCTTGTAATATATTTGTCATAAAGTGGGTTCCAGATTTGGGAGGCAATTCAAATATGCTATGAACATAAGATTATGAACTTATGTTCATAAGAACATTATGAACTTTTAGAAAACCATTCAAGTTCCAGCCAATTCATTATTAGCCCGAAAAATGTCTTGTTTAAATTCGTATTATGAACTGCCAAATAACCTGCCTGGTTATACAGTCGCTGAATTGCTTATTGTCTTTGGCTTGTTTCTTTAACTTCAATCGGCGTTCAAAAAGGAGGTATCATATTTTATCGATAAGTTACGGTTTTTATGTCCTGATATAAATATGTTCCATAATAGGATTTAAAAATATTTATAGTTTTCATTTTGCAATTCACATAATTTTTATACTTGAACAAAAATTTTTAAGTGCCTTCAAAATCTTTACTTTAACATATACAACATCTCGATTTGTCAACACGATAAGATGTTTCGAACGCACTCGTCAGCACAGAGAAAATTATGTATACTGAGAATAGAGGTCTTTCTAAACGATGAGAGCCATCTATTGTTAATTTGAATACCCAGTACAAACGTACACATACCCTCCTATTATAATATAATATTTGATACTAAAAATAATGAAATTGCCTACGCTTTCTAGATGAATAAAGCCTGTTGCAACAAAAGGAAAGTAATAAATAAAACACTATCCATCCAGATATATTATTTCACATAGTTATATTTGTACATATAAAACAAAAGATGAATTAGAAAGATATAATTGTTAAATTATCTTTTTCTAAAGCACCTGTTAGCTTTGTTCTCTGTCTTATGTCTTTTAAGTTCACTTCTTACTTTGTGTGTTTTTCTTATTTTCAGTATACTTTTTTCCATTGCCCTCTGGTATGTGAACAACTTGGATTTTGTTTTAGTGCTAAATCTATGTTTGACATAGATCTGGCGCCGCTCCGTTGTATTTGCTGTAATAAAAAGAAAACGATATTAATAGCTGCTTGACTGTGAATGCATGTTATGAAATTACAATGAACTCATTATCATATTCAAATGTACAGAAGTAGACATCTGTTATTGCACTGGCGTCTGGTTCTCACAGCACAGGGAATACCCTAGCTTGAGCTCGGAAGATTGGTGTGTACCGTCTGGCGCATTATTATTATTATTTACCATACGAGTCCCATGAATAACAACCTATTGTACTGAAGAAAGCCAGACGAACTACTTCTAATAAAATTCTATGAAACACCCTAAATTAGCAATCCCGACATGATTTTATTTTTAGAACATGAATTGAATTACAAAAATACTTGGAAAACCATGGTAACAACTTACCTTTTAATCGGAGTCGCGTCCCTTATTGTCCTTCTTTGCCGTTCAGCTTCAATATTTTTAGCGTCGCTTTCCAAGAACTCAAAAAATACGTATTCGTCACACAATTTTTTTTATGGTAAACACAACAATGACAAGTTCATAATTAACAATAATACAAAAACATAAAAGTTATTAACAACGATAAAAGTTACGAATTTATCATTTAAATCCACTTAGAATATCTTTAACAAGAAAAAAACATAAAACAATTCAGAAAAAGTTACTCAAGAGAAGCTTTTATTGAATTGCTTAATTTGATAGGTAATCTAGCAAGATTGTAGTCG
This sequence comes from Zeuzera pyrina, assembly GCA_907165235.1. Lineage (NCBI taxonomy): Eukaryota > Metazoa > Arthropoda > Insecta > Lepidoptera > Cossidae > Zeuzera > Zeuzera pyrina. The sequence goes on along the minus strand of OU015633.1, from coordinate 6,343,194 downwards.
ATTAAACGTCAAATGACACATCATAATACGAAATTAAACAAGTCAGCTAGTCTCCCGACCGCTGAATGGCTTAGATCACGTGACCGCTGGCTGGCTTGCTTTGTGGTACGGTCGTAATACGTTATTGCCAGGCAGTTCAGTTTACAGGCGTAAATTGACTGGATATAAGAGTTCATAATAGCCCTACTTGATTGGTTTAATTGTTTTAAATTTATAAGAAGAACGTATACTGAAACCCAAGGCTGACTTTGACTTTGACTTTTAATCTATATTCTATTACATATTATATTTCATACTTTTGTTTTTCCTAGTAAAAGATATAGAGTAACATTTGGAAATGTTAAGATCCAAATTGTTGCTGTGACAGTAATCTTCGAATCTACATAGATCTTCTTGAAGAAGGCAGCAGTCATTAATATTGTTAATATTGGTAAAAATCTTCATATCATTTGCATATAATAAGAATTGAGAATGTACAAGTATGCGTGTACTACTCTGTCAAGAAAGTACCAGGAAAAGATAAATAGTACACGAAATGTTAGTTATTCATCCAAATTTATTTTATCACCTTCAAAGTATGCTCCTTCAGAAACGATACACTTGCGCCAATGAATAATCCAATCATCAAAACAGTTTTTAAACGCTTTTTCCGGAATTGAGTTCAGTGCTAGCCGCGAATTCTTTATTACGTCATCTACCGAATGAGAACGGGTGCCACGAAGTGGTAATTTGAGTTGAGGGAAAAGAAAGAACTCGGCTGGAGCCATATCTGGTGAATAAGGTGGTTGCTCAATGGTATTTGTTAAGTTTTTGGTCAAAAATTCGTTCACAATGATGACCTTGTGCGAAGGCGCATTATCGTGATGCAAAATCCAAGAATTTTCTTTCCACATATCTGGCCTTTTTCGTCGAATTTGCTCTCTTAAACGCCGCATAATGCTCAAATAATATTCTTTATTTACCGTTTGACCTTCTGGCAAGAATTTCGAGTGCACGACACCGCGATAGTTAAAGAAAACAGTCCACATGACTGACTTTTGATCGGCGTGGTTTTTTCGGTTTCGGTTCAGTTGGAAGGCGCTACTCCGAAGCTTGTTGACTAGTTTGTCAAATGTCAAACTCGTAAACCCACGTCTCGTCACCAGTAACAATGCGTTTCATGAATGTTGGATCGGAATTGACTCGTTCTAACATGTCCTCAGCGACTCTTAATCGATTGAGTTTTTGAAGAAAATTCAGGTCTTTTGGGACTAGCCGGCAACATGTTTCATACCCAAGTGATTATTTAAAATGGTACGGCTCATAGCCGACTCGTGAGACACAGAAAATTCGGCGGCTATCTCTCTCAAACTTGAATGAGGATTTTCAGTCACTATTTCCTTCGCTTTTGCGATGTTAACTTCAGTTGCAGACGTTGATGGCCTACCAGAGCGAGGCAAATCTTCCATCACATCTCGACCGCTTTTGAATGCTTTGTACCATTCATAAGCACGTGTTTTTGATAAAGTCGATTCACCGTAAGCCTTCTGTAACATTTTCAGTGACTCCGAACACGAAATTCCATTGGCGATAAAAATTCAAGACAAACTCTTTGTTCGATGTTTTTGTCCATTATAAAATTCGCAATATACACTAGAATGATATAACTAAAAACAGCACTGTATTTAATCTAAATAACAGATGCAACTCAAACTACGCGCCAAAATGGAAAACAGTTGTGCCAATCTAACAACAACAAAAAAACAAAAAAATGAATTTGAAATCATAAACAAATCATCTATTCCCGATACTTTCTTGACTGAATGTGTATGTAAACGTATGTATATATGTGTGTATTAACATTTTCTAAGACAAGGACACAGTTGCACAAGTCGATATGTCTGTTTCGACACCTCCTACGTATAGTATCGTAACCAACAAATTCCTGATTTTCACTTTTCTCCGTTTTCATAATTCTTAATATGGGAACTATCGGATGCAATCATTAAAATATCAGTATATCGAACATAAAGCCTTGATAACCAGACTGCATAATATCGTATCTTATTTATGTCCGACGTACGAAATCGTATCGTATACAACGGATACAATACAGTACGCTGGGGAGTAGTACTTATGTCTTGGCGCATTGTCAAAACTTAAACTTCTTACTGTTTTGAGTTGTTGTTATTATTTTACGTATGTTATAACTATTTAGTATCATCTAAAACAAGAAGAATTCTTGGATAAACAAAAAATACGATAATTTAAACTAAACATCACAACAGTCAGAAATGCGAACAGTTGAAAATTCTAATATAACGTTTAAACCTGTATCTTTAGTAGATGAATATGAAAGAAGTGACGGTATGTATTAAATTTTTTTCTTATTTATAGTGAAATCAGAACTTTTTTTTCATATCCATCGTGTTTCGAAATTCAACCAACGTATGCTGTCGTAAATATAACTTACTATATTATTCGTTGTTTTCGGCAATAAGAAAAATATCGTAAATGCTAGATACGATTTTGTACACTGGCAAAATATAAAAATTTGGGCCCTCATTATTACTTACGATACTTTACTTGAGCATTTCTTGTATTTTTTTTATTGTATGTATTACTTAATACAATATACATCGACAGAAAGAACAACTTAATATTATATACGTCTTAAAATATCTTGTTATTCACCAAATTTGATTTTCTTTTTATAGAATTACTTTTGTATCCTGAAGCTTATATGAATACAATTAATCAAATTATGGATTATCTATCCGATTCCGAATTAAATGGCGATTACTTTCATCACGATAGTCTAGTCACAGAATCGAAAGAAACTAAGTATTTTTATTAAAAAGTATATAGCCCAATTGCTATGTATTTATTATTATATCACTTAAAATATTTTTATATTTTTTTAAGCACAGCTGGCGATATGAATGAAAATAAAAATTTAAACCATTTAGATTACGATTGTGATAACTACTTTTGTTCTCGGTATATTGAAAATATTACACAGCATTCTGTCATTGCATCTAATACCAATTCACAGTTAACACCTCAAGCAAAACTCCTTTGTCGTCATTTTTCGAAAACAAGCCACATCGTTCTAGAAAACGAAAAAAAATTTAACAGAAGGCTAAAGATTGATAATAGAAGGAAGAGATTAGTAAACGTATGTTAGGCGAAGAATATAAGAGTCATGGCGGTAAGACTGCTTACCAGGCCATTCATCATTAGGCCCGATGTCTTTTGATAATTGCTGATAGTAATATTCAATAAAAATTTCCTAATCCATTTTGGAATCTAGGTAATCGAGAGAAGCATTGAACTTTAGTAGCTCATTTGGTTGTGAAACAAAAAAATGTAGGTGTTTTACAGATACGGCGTAAAAGCGTAAATTTATAGACTACTTTATAGACTAAAAGTGAATACTAAAGACGAAGATAGAATTATAACAGTTTGTAAGAAGATGTTTTAAATACTTTCTCCATTAGTGAGCAATTTGTAAAAACTGTTTATGAAAAAAAAAACACTGGAAAGTATAATATAACTATCATTTACTAATCAAAACTTAAGTACAATTAAAATAATTTTATGAATACGATACACCTACCTATATAATTAAATTTGACAGTTACTGAAGTCGGTGCCAAGCTCACCAAACTAATAGACTTTATGTTGTTGCACATTGATTTGGCACCGACTATACTCGTCTAAAACTGAAAGACTATATCGAAATATTGTTAACGAACAATTTAAGCTAAATTTTTGTCTTTGTAAGAAGAAACAATGTGATAATAGTGACACTTTTAAACTGCCCCGACTTTTAAACACAGATTTGGAGTCAAATGTCCTTAATAAAGACTTAGCTCGTAAGAGAAAGTCGTCTGATAACAGACAGCTTTAACAAAACTCAGCAAAATATTTGAACAGGAAATTATTAACACAGTAATAAACTTAAAAAATAAACTTATTTACTCTCCACTAAGTGGTACTGTTTGGTGGTTTGTTTGTATAATTATAAATTATAAACCGTTACTACAAGGTAATTGAGTTAAGAGCAGCCATTAAGACAGAGTACAATGGAACAAAACCAAAGAAGTATTTGTAAAATCATGAGATCTCAATAAATTGTACTATAAATATGATATGGCCAGTTAAAGGTTAAATTGAGCACAAGAAGGCAGTGTTCTTCTGTATCAATAGAATTATTATACCAAAGTAAGCTCTTAACTTCCGAAGCCAAAAAAGACGATTTGATATCTATGTTTCTCTGGAATTATTCCTGGTATATATCACGGTTCTATAGGAATCTTACAACGGTGAAGAATAGCGATAATGATCGCGATTCGGATCTCGATTAATTTTAAGAACTCGGTATTATTAACCGTAACCAGAAGTTAACCATTATAAACCATAAGCTGTTGTTATTACATACTTAAGTAATTACTATTGTTCATATTGTGTTATGTGAAACTTCATATCAGGTTTATATTATGATTATTACACATAAAAGAATATAAGTACTACAAAAATTCTTCAAAAATAATACTTCAAAAATAAGACTGTGTTATGTTTAATTATGTAGATCTAAGAATTAGATGATTTTTATGTTTTGTTTAAATCTATGTTATATGAATGAACTCAAAGTAAAAAATATGAAAATTATTTAATAATTTCATATTTTAACATACACACCTACATATTTTCACGTCGTATCCCTAACGGGGTAGTCAGAGAGGACGGAGCGCCAAACGTCGCAGTCCTTACATACTTTTTTCGCTTCCTCAAATGTCATCATTCTCCCCACACATTAACGCTTCATATTATTTATGTAGGAATACTTTTAACTTATTATCTTATAGAACTATTATTTACGTCGTGAGATCTACACCTATGGAGATTTTATTAATAAAACTTTCGATTTTATATTATTTTTTATTATTCCCTTAACACGATACTTATTTGTGGTTATTACCCTGAGTTTAGTAATGTAACAATATGTATTTATAAAAGTTTGTATGGTATATAGTCGTAACTATTACTTACAATACAGTTTTTTTATTTTTTTGCGAAGTAAAAAGTAGTATCTATTACATACGTTACATTTTTTTGAGTAATGTTCAACGTATAGTATAGTAAGTTCAACATACGACAATATACGCCTTGTGGCGTACAACGTAAAACATTTTAAGTGACTTTTTTTGAAAACAAGGAAAAATAGCAACTTTTCCAGTACACGGTATTGTTTCTTACCTATTTCATTATTGGTTTGCCAATTTTTATAATAATTGATTTTCATTTGACTGAACAATTATAAATAATCTATCAGTGAATCTTTAAATGGCTGTCCTGTAAAATAGTCAAAATGCACTTACGACACTATACGTAGGAGGTGTCGGTTTCTCTGTGAACTAATGCAGGCTAAATGACTTGACGGATTTTGAAGTAATACTAGGGTTTGTAGTATCTACACGAACGGAGAATTTTCAGGTTCTGTTGAATTTTTTTGCCTGTGCTGAACACGACACGTAGATTTTTAAGAACACACTTTTCATTTATGTCGATGTGCGTATATCACGTTCACAAAAGACACACATGCAAAAAATAACATGTATACGTATATTCCACATTTGTCACTTAATTACATATTATATACATAGGTATTTGTAACGTATTTATGAACTCATTTTTGTGCTTGACTTTTGATTAGTAAAGGATAATTATTTTGTTATTTTTTGGTACTTTTATGGTGAAGTTGATTAAATATTTTACATAAAAAATCATTTACCGCTAAAGAGACCTTATGAGAAGTGCAACTTTAATGTTAGTTAATTTTTTGCCAATTTAACGGTCAGCTTAATGTAGTACAAACTCAAACCCAACTGGCAAGCGGCCAGAGTTCAATCCGAGATTGAGCGATAAAAAGCAAGAAGTAGGTTTACATGAAAAATTACACTGCGGTCTGCTGGCGAGGTGTGTTTACGTCATAACTGAGTTATACAGCCTAGGAGACCCTTAAAATAGCGGAAAGAACGCCCACAGAATAATAAAAACATCGACATATTATACTTATAAGTAATATAAATAAATAACTTTTAGATCTATATTACAGAAATTTTGTGAAACTATCGCAGCAGTTGAAGAAATAAGATAATTTCACGCAATTTCCCACTCGAGATAGACAGCTCATTAAGGCCTTCCAAAATCTCATTTATAGTATAAGTATTTGAACATAAAGGGTTGCATTCAGATATATCCCCGTCGAAGTAGAAGTTCATCAAAAACGTCACTGTGAAAGTAAAAATTGCCTTTCGGAACGCGTATTTTTTTGTGAATTTTACGCGTGAAATTTCTATTATTTGCTGTACAAATTGTAATATAAAAAAGATTTACTTTCCTTCTTCTTTATTACAATGGACGTAATTTTAATCTCTCTTTTGCTTGACAGGAAAATTGACAAATCTAAAAATAGTCATTTCTTTTTTGAAGCACATTTATTGAAGCTACTTCATTTCAAAGTTCCGAATAAAGTACGTAAGAAATCTAAAAATATAATTAATTATGCCACACATTTGAAAGATCAATATGAAGTTTGAGCCGCTCTTAGTGAAGCGAATGATGAAATTATAATGATTTTTATTCGATTACATTAATATTTAACCAAATAACGAAGTATCATTGAACATCAAGTGGGAGACCGTACGTGACAACGTGACCTCTATATCAATATAAAGAGGTATCTATGTACATAATATATTATTGATCATGCCCGTATTACGCGTTGTTGGTCTTGGCTATTGAAGAATTGTGGGTGATAGCGCAATTGCGCGTAATCAGATCTTCTTTGTATTTATCAATATAGAAAAAGATATAAAAAAATACCATAATATTAAAATATAGAAAAATGTATTATTACATACAATACATATCTTCACTCTGTATCCCTAACGGGGTAGTCAGAGAGGACGGAGCGCCAAGCGTCGCGGTCCTTACATACCTCTTTTGCTTCCTCAGTTCTCATCATTCTCCTCACACATTTTCGCCTAGGTATGCGAGTGCTTTTGACATTTCCGTCTGCTAACACTCTGACTATTTGATCTTCATAAGTCAGCCTTAGTCTTCCTTGGTTTCATTTACCTCTCACTTTTGCTCTGTAGATTTTCTTCGTCAATCTTTCATCACTCATTCTTTCTAAGTGCCCGAACCATCTTAAGCATTACTTTTTTCATTTTTACAATAACACTGTTGTGCAACCCTGTCATACTGCATATCTCTTCATTGTTTATCCTGTCCGCAAAAGTGACACCGCACATTTTTCTGAGAGATCGCATTTCTACTGCATTTATCATGCTTTTAATTGATTTCGGGCATATCCAGGACTCACTACCGTACAATAAAGTTGGCACCAACACCACATTGTGGATGGCTATTTTAGCAGTGTAAGATATATTTACACTGTCTACTAATGCAGAAATAGCACCGTTCACTTTATTGCCAGCTGCTTCCCGGCTTTCCACATCCTACTCACATCTTTCATTCCTCGAAAATGCACTCCCTAGATACACAATTTCATTCACATGTTCTAGACATTTTCTATTTACCCATATTTCACACTTTGTCTGTACATTTTCTCTTTCAAACACCAGAACCTTAGTTTTATTCACATTCAATTCTTTCACTTCACAGTCTTCTTCCATGCACGTAACTAGTGTCTGCAACTCCGCTTCTGATGAAGCTATAAGCACAGCATCGTCAGCGTACAATAGGCAGTTTACCACTGTACCATCACATATCATACCACACAAATTCACGATTTAAAAAAAGAATGTAAAATGAATATCTAAAAGAATACAATCGATTTTAGTACCCATTGACATTAGTGTGAAAGATAAAAAAAATATTGATTTCGAAATTTCAGATACAATATCTTCAAAAAACTCAAAAAATATCAATATTACGTTTTCAAATTGTTCAAATATAACTGTTTATTTAAATGAAAAAAATAATTAATTGCTCTTGTTAACAAGAGCAATTAATTATTTTCATCTCCATTGTTTGCAATAAAGTTATTACTTTCTATAATTTTTCTTTGTATTTTGTATTAGTAACAAAAAGTAGTATCTGCAACTCGTGTGGTGTTGTCGATTGCGCACTCGAGCGAATGAGCGCACGAGCGAAAGTCGGCAACCGACACCTTACCGCACTTGTTGCACAATATACTATTGTACTTTTCAGTGTCTTTTTTGAAGGCGGTTTAATTTTTTCTTATTTTTTTTATTTTACCTTCCTTGGCTTAAACAAATGTCTAGGGCAGCCCCCTTATTCACAACGCTTCGAAAACTTTCCGTGGCGGAAAGGGCCGATCATCGGAAAGCATAAATTCAATCCGACGGATTGGAAAATGCTATTCACAAACTATCGGAATCTCATCGAACGGGACATATAAACAGTTAAAAAAATTGTTATCATATTTTATTTTATGTTTTAATTGTACCTCGCACTTGATAGTAAATTCACATGCCAAAAAAAATTGTAAACGTGCATTTCTAATAAAAATTTCTAAAAGGTTTTTCTAAATGTCAGTAATTGAGGAAAAAGAGAATTAAATTTTTTGGTCACGCAGAATCCATTTACCCAAACCTCACATTTCGTTTGTACCGTTTCCCTTTCAAACACCAGAACCTTAGTTTTGTTCACATATAAGGTGCTATAAGCACAGCGTCGTCAGCGTACAATAGGCAGTTTACCACTGTGTCATCACATCCCATACCATTCATACTACCTTTCAATCTCTGGAGGCAACTGTCCAAATACAGCATGAATAGTCAGACAGACATCACGCAGCCCCGTCTGACATCTGAGTAGACTTCGAACCAGGGCGACATGTCACCGTCAATCTTACACAGGCTCTATGGTCCCGATATATTGACCTCACAGCAGGCTGTGAGGTCAATATATCGGGACATTACTGCAGGCAGTAAGGAGCCCTCCACATCATATTCAGGCAGAAGACTTCACAATTTCTTTCGCACCACTCTATCGAATGCTTTCTCTAGATCCACGAAAGCGCAGAAAACTTTCTGACCTATAGCCAGAAATTTTCCCACGATAACGCGAAACGAGAAAATCTGATCCATATAACCGCTACCGTTCCTAAAACTCTCTCGCGCCTCCCACAAATATCTTTCGGAAATTCCATTCATACGTTCAGTCAATACCTTAGTATAGACTTTACTCGCTAAGCTGACCGAGCTGATGGTCCTATAGCACGCACAGTCTAAATAGAAAGCTTCGCCTTGTACAGAGGTACTATGACTGCGGTGCGCCAGTCTTCTGGAACCTCCCCCTTCTGCCAACAATGATTGCACAGTATGTATGCACAAAATGTATTATTCTTAAGTTAAAAGAATAATATTTTTATTTTATTTTATACTATATTATTAATTAGTCTTCTTTGTAAAAAATAGTGTTTTTAAGGTTCCGTGGTACAAATAAAACGGAACCCACATAGTTTTGTCATGTCTATCCATTGATCCGTATGTCACGGTTATGGTTGTCAACATTTCTTCGGCTGATTATAGTATTTTTCAGAGTAAGCTATAAAAATGTAGCCCTACACTTCAAAAAAATGTAGTACTTTATGGAAAGTGTAAAAAATAGACTAAAAACTATATTTTTTTGCACTTCTTGCATTTTTTAACAATTTTTTGTCACAATAAAAGCGTCATTCAATTTTTAAATTAATGTATACCAGAGGTCATTTCAAGACACAAGTGTGTTCAGTCATAGGCACAGTATCAGTAGAAATTCGAATTGTTTGTTCCAAAATAAAGATTGATCCATCCAACTGAAATATAGTGTTTTTACATACTATATATTTCTTCAACAGTATGTAGTATGCGGACCCAAAATACAATACAATACTATATATTATAGAACAACTGGTAACCCTAGTCACAACCGATACCTAATTCATTTTATTTACACCTATAATGCTGTGGTACAGAGATGTAAATTGGTACCGCAAACCAAGAAATAATAGACAAAAAATTAAACAATTGGAATTTGGACGTCATTTTTTTAAATAACTTTTACTATATCAGAAATTGCTACTTAATGATAAGTTCATGCGTCTTAATACACGACCAAGAGCGAGTCCGAGACAAATTAATTTAGGGTTTCAAAACGAATAAAAAACAATTTAAAGAAAATGAAACCGACTTAAAAAAACACTGAAAAGTAAAAAATAACTATCTTCTACTAATCAAAACTAAAGTACAAAAATATATAAATACGACAGTTACTGAAGGCGGTGCCAAGCCTACTAAACTAGTTTTTGTTTCCAATCAAACAACTTTCTGTTGCTGCACATTGATTTGGCATCGATTTCAATAACTGTCAAATTTAATTATGTAGGTTTTCGTTTCGATTTATAAAGTTATTTTATACTTGAGATTTGATTAGTAAAAGATAGTTATTTCGTACTTTTCAGTGTTTTTTTTTAAGTTGGTTTAATTTTGTTCTTAAAAAGTTTTTTATTTCTCTCTTTTGAGTGACTATGATATAAAAAAATATCTTAATTAGGTCGACAATTAACTTTTTTTCGAATTCTGGAGCGGAATGACACACAAAGTAATCATCAATATAAAGCTTTTAATCAGTTAGTGTTATTTGGTGTATCTTCGAAGTCCAAGCTATAATATCAGTGAAATTCAAATGGGACCACTTTGGAGCTATACTGAACCCAACGGAAAAAGAATAATTGAAATCGATTCACAATTGACGAAATTATCGGTTAACACACATATAAAAAAAAACATGCAGACGAACATAGAACCTCCCCTTCTTTTGTAAAGTCGGATAAAAAATAGTTCTAAATCTAATAATTAATTTTCATTTATTAATTCGCATTTTTAATTTACGCGTAATGTTCTAAATAGCTTAGTAGTATTAAGTAGTAGTACTCAGTAGAATTTCTCAGTAGTATAGTAGGTTTAAAGATGATTGAAAAAACGGCTGTGAGTCATGGATAGACAGACAAACTATAAGAGTTTCTTTTTTTGTTATTGCCATTTTGACAATGGAATCTTAAAAAAGTAGATAGTACAGAAATGGTTTAGTACAGGCAACAAAATAAATATCATTTAAGGTACAAATGTTTATTTTTGTATAGATATTAACGTTTACTAATGTTCATAAATAACGTTCGTTTTCTCCTATTAACTACAAGTTGGCTTGCTGCCAATTTCCTGCACCTTCGTTTCTTCTTTTGTGTCGCTGTTTCGTGTTTCTGTGCGCAATAAAAATACGCCTAATACACATGTCCTGAAGGATAACAAACTTGAGTACGGCGAAATGAAAACATAATGTTCGCAATATTAGAGTTAGCATGATATGATAAAATATATCCTGCGTTTTTTCCTATATATGGTGTGTTAATATCTTATCAGCTTTCGAAAAACAACATTATTTTACCGATTTTATTATTTACACACATCGGCACACACACACACACACACACGATCGCACGCACGCACGCACGCACGCACACATACATGCATGCATACACACATGCATACATACAACGAATATTATAACATAATTTTATTTTGTTTTCGAGTTGGACAGAGAAAGTAAAACCAAATACCTCATCTCCTTGACTCCATACACATGCAAGTCATAAAAGACAGCCAAGGGAAAGAGTTTATTTATTATAACGAACTGGGCCTGTTACTGTCACTATACAGTTTCGTCCAAATTGCAGGGTGTCTGCAGGATGTGTAGATTAAACAACAAATGAAGTTGTTATGCGTAATCTTGGCAATCTCATAGGTTAGGTTTTGCAGGAATGCTTTATTTGCTTTTAAATTATGTTCTTCTTAAAAACTGTGATAATCACTTAAAGACACTTTATAATTGATCGAATACATACATACATATCTTCACGCTGTATCCCTAACGGGGTAGTCAGAGAGAACGGAGCGCCAGGAGTCGCGATCCTTACATACTACTTTCACTTCCACAAATCTAATCATTCTCCTCACACATTTTCGCCTAGGCGAGTGCTTTTGACATTTCCGTCTGCTAACACTAGCTATTTGATCTTCATAAGTCAGCCTTAGTTTTCCTTGGTTTCTTTTACCTCTCACTTTATATTATTGATCGAAATAACAATGAAAATGTTATTTATCACTTCAAAAGTATATAAACCACCATAAAATAATTGTCAGCTATACAAAAATTAAAAGAATATGAAAAAATAATTACACTAATACAATTCAACTTGAAGTAGTACTAGAATGCAACTAGAGATGGCGTCAAGAACAACATGCGATTTTTTTTGTCTTGCTGCTCTGTTCACCTCGAATAGGAAATCACGTGACATCATATACATGTAGGTATTGTTAGAGAATCCAGAACAAACATTTAAAACACGGGTTTTAAGTGTTCTTTTTGGTTTTTATTATTTTTTGATAACAATCTCTTGACGTTTGTTACAATTCTAACCTCAAACGCATAGTTCATTTAAAACACGTTTTTTAGTATACAGGTCTCTTTATATAACTTTAAGTATATGAGCATAAACAAAATATATAAGCATACCTACTTCAAATCTTTAGAGCAAAATTAATATTATAAGTGATAATTTGGCTATTCAAAGAGGCAATGCTGCCAGTCGGCAACTTTGAGGAAGTTTATAATTTAAGATAATGTGTAGTTTTAAGTTTGTAAATATTAACATATGTATGTACTTTTTAGTGATAATATTATAATATGTAAATCTATTTATTCTCCCATATCAGACCTTTTTCGATTTGAACAACTGAATACTGCTTTTTTTCCCAATCTAAGATAGAAAGTTCAATCCATTTGTCGCTCTTTAAAGAAGAAATTGGAATGAAATTCCAATCTGTTGATAGTTTATTGTCACACTGAACAACAAATGGATTGTATTCCTATCTTACTCTGTACAAAATGGACTGAGATTGATTATTTTGGACGTAAAAGTTGGGACCTGGTATAGACTTTATGGATGTAGGAACGGATGTTAGCGAATAACAGCTTTTAACGACATTAGTAAATTAAAAAAAAATAAAAATACACTTTTTTATAACTGTCAAAATTGTAAATTGAAATTTTCACTAATTAAGTTTTCTTCTTTCTCATTAACTCAGTGTTGAGGATTGGGAGTGCTAATTTAGATTTTTCTCTACGACGGTCGCATGATCAACATAGCGAGCAACTTTGCAGTAACTGGTAAAATCGATAATCTTCCACTGGAATAGGATCACCTGGTTAGTACGCTCTCGTATATCTCCCTACCATTTGGCAAACTACAGTTTTCCACAAGTATTTACAGTCTGGATGTAATAATCGTCAATGAAGAGATACGTGGTATGGCAAGACTCGATCAAAATATTGTAACAATGAAAAAGGAATGCTCAGATTATTCGTTAAAAACGACAGTTGAACAATTTTCAAAGCGAATGGCAGTAAACCGACTCAGACCACACTGACTCATGACGATCAAATAGCCTGAATGTGAATGGACGGAAATGTTTAAACATACCAAGGGTAAAAATTGTGTGAGGGTAATGATAAAATAGCGAAAGTAGTATGTAAAGACCAGAGTGGTTGGTGCTTCGTTGGCTTTGACTAGTCCGTTAGGAACATGCTACGAACTAGCTTTAGGCATGAGCTACTAGTGCCTAACAATAGAGAGGAACTCATTAGGTAACTTGTATTGACGGGACATAGACATAACAGTGTTCTCATTGTACTAGTACAAAACGATTCAACTTAAGAAAGACTGAGTGTGTCAGAAGAATAATGAGGTTTGAGGAGGCGAAAGAAATATGTAAGGACCGCAATACTTGACGTTCCGTCATTTCTGACTACTCCGTTAGAGATACAGCGTGAGGATATATACGTACATATGTAAAAAAAATTCAAATTTATACTGTTACTCAGTTTCAGTCCACAGAAATTAGGTAACTACAACCAATAATATACAAACTTCTAGTCAGTAGAAAGTACATTCACTAAATTGACTAGCCGGAGCAAGTGACGTTGCGCATAAAGTCTTGATTTTTATAAATATGCCTAGAGCACAGGTCTCTTCTCGTATATGAAAGACAGGGCGGTACGAACCGTACTACTACACTGATCCAGTGGCAATTGGTGCAATTTACATTAAATTTTGTGACATAAAATCAAGTATATGAGGAAATAAAAGGATAAATTATAATCTTTGTTATAAAACTTAAACAGTCGTTATAAAAGTAAAAGCCACGTTTGATTGGTTTATTCAACGAAATAAATAACCCTTGTTATAATGTAATATGCTGTCTGATATGAAATATCATTTGTTGTAAATTTATTACACCGAACGGCACCTGTGCGCCGACACCGTGCGCCTTACAATAATTTTGAATAAACAATAATCTTACCCATTTACAGTGTCAGATTAATGTGGAGTGCGGGCTTGATTTTGGACCCGTTCCAATTTGGCAGAATATTCAACGATTTCGATAGGAAAGCCGAGGGTTTTTTATCTAAATATCGTTGAGTTTGTCTTGCTCTTGTTTTGAAGGTGGGGATTTTAAAATGTAGATGTAATTTGTTATTTCATTGTTATCTATACGATACTACTCGTACTATATAAATCTCTAGAGTCTGTCTGTAATTTCAATTTTACTGTCAAATTTTGTGATAGATAGTCGTTTTATGACTAACTGAATTCGATTCCATAATTTTTAAAATTTTTGTCTGTCTGTTTGTCTGTCTGTATCTGTTTGTCTGTCTGTCTGTATGTCCCTTTATAACTAAAGAACGGCTTGACCGATCTTGATGAAAATCAGTACGTAATATAAACATGTGATTGCGCTCATTATAGGGTACTTATTTTTTAGAAAATCTACCCCTAAAGGGGTGAAAATGGAGATGAAACTTTGTATGAGAAATGGTAAACCGCTGAACCGATTATGATGAAATTTGACAGGGAGATAGCTCAACGCCACAAAACGTACATACATTTTTTCTTTTTACCAAAAATCTACCCCCTGAAAGGGTAAAAAGGGGGCTGAATCTTTGTATGGGAAACGCCTATAAGTGCGGTGATAAGACTTTTTTTTATCAATAATACATAGGCTACTTTTTTAACAGAAATCTGTGAAAAGGGGGACGAAACTTTGTACGGGAAATGCTAAACTGCTGAACTGATTATGATGTAGTATGGATATAGTTAGACGCAGTTTGATAAAAAAGTAGCCTGGGAACGGACACAGGCTACTTTTTTATCAAAAAACTACTCCCGATGGGGCGAAAAGGAGGATGAAACTTTGAATGGGAAATGCTGAACCGCCGAACCAATTATGATGTTTAGTACAGAGACAGACATAGGTCAGACGTAAATTTTTTTTTAAAAACAATCTTTGAACATACTATGCACATGGACAAATAATCTAACCTAATCCGGGAAAGCCACGCAAAAATTTTCCGCGCAGACGAATTCGCGGGTACAGCTAGTCATTTATATAAATAAATAGGTATGTAAATCATACATGTCCATTAATATTACAATAATGAAACATTATTGCGTAGTTTTTCTTTCACCTGAAATTAACTGCCCACCAATAAACCTAAAATATTCAGTGGCTATATACCTCTAAATCACAGGCTATGATTAACTAACGTACGTCAGCGAAGCCGCAGGCAGTGTTGGGTAGTGTAATTGTAAAAACGATTACAATTAATAATTGTATTTGTAAAATGTTGTTGTGAACACATTTTGTTAGGCAAACAGTTATAAATACAAAAAGTAATTGTAATTGTTTTTACAATTACTTTTTCCCAGCACTAGCCGCAGTCAGTAGTGTAACTTGAAAAAATACAACATATTGTTTCAAGTTATCTCTAATAATTAATCGACTTCCCAAAAAGAAGGAGGTTCTCAATTCGTCTGTGCAATATACACATATACTTATATTTTTTTTTATGTATGTTCGGGCATAAATTCTTTGCTTATGAACCGATGTCAATGATTTTTTTTTCGTTGGGTTCAGTATAGATTCAAGGTTCCATTTAAATTTCACTGATTTTGGACCTCGGACTTTGAAAATACACCAAATAATCACAACTGTTTATAAGCTTTATTTATATTGATGATTATTATCTTGTATATCACTCCGTTCCAGAACTTAAAAAAAGTTATTTTTAGACTGACCCTAGATATTTATTTAAGCCAAGGTCACTCGAAAGAAAGAAATAAAAAACTTTTTAAGAATAATTTAAATCGCCTTCAAAAGAAAAAGTACAAAATAGCTATCGTGAATTAATCAAACCTGTACAATGAAATTTGACAGTTATTAATGACTGTGTCAAATCAATACACAACAATAGAAAGTCTGCTAGTTTGGTAGACTTGACACTGACTTCAGTAACTGTCAAAGGAGAATGGGTACTTTTGGGGTTTCATCAGCCTTTGATGAAATTAGTATCAAATGAAAGTACTGTTAATTGGGGATAACTTTTGCTACGAACATTATATTGTATTCCAATTTAGAAATAGTATGTTTAAATGTAAAGTAAAATAATGTAATTGACATAATAAAAAATATGCATTGTCTTGTGTGTGTAAGTGTACTAACTTCAAAATGTCTTGTGACATTTATAACAATACCATCAATACAATAAGTCTTGATCACATGGATAGAAGAATGCACGTTGAACGCAACCTGTATGAGCCGAACGCCTTGTTTGGAAATCCTAACTCTACATTAGAAGAGAGAAAAGCAATAGCTTTAATGAATTGAAATATATTTTTGGGACTTCTACATTTGTTATTTCACTTTACAGTTTTTCCAATTTTGCACTGAACTAGGCCAGGATACTTTAACTATATTATATACTTAAAACAATCTGAAGTATTTATTTAAAAATAATAAATAGATTTTATCCGTTTTAGAAGCACATTTCAGCAATAAAACTTCTCTACATACATATTCTCTACATCTCTAATTGTAGGACTAAACCAATTCGATAAATATCAATTTTATAGATTTGAATGAATAGATTTTAGCGTTACTTTGGGCAAATCAATTTCATGTGATGAACTCCTACAATCTTTCCTAATCATGCTTCGTTGAGAGGCGAAACACGTGTCAATTGATGATATTTGGAGTTTGAGCAGAAAATAGCTAAAGATTGTAGGAATTCATCACACCAAAATTATTCTTGGCCACGGATAGTCCAAGCTCCGTACAATATTACCCATTCTTCTTTAATTATGTAGGTTTGATTCTCGTAATAGACAGTTATTTTGTACTCTTCAATGTATTTCTTGAAGTCGGTTTAATTTATTCTTAAAAAGTTTTAACTTTCCGAAATTAACATTTTAGGTTTAACATATAAATTACTAGCTTTTACCCGCGGCTTCGCTCGCGTTAATGTTGATTTTGTAAACCAATTCTGGTTACTATTTTAACAGGTATGGGAAAAAGGGAAACTGTTGACCATTTCACCCCCTTCGGCACAATTTCATCCAAATCAGACGTTGCATAAAAAGTTTCATACAAAGTTCAGCCCTCCCCCCTCCCGCCGCCATTTTCCTCGAAAGTGAATTTTCGAAAATTCTTTCTTAGCTGATATCTACTAACTATTAACTGCATATCTGCCAAATTTTAGCTTCATGAATACAATTTCTCTATATTATCTTTACAACCCCATTTCACCCCCTTTTAAGAGCAGCTTGAGAAAAACATAATTCAATTATTATTTATAAACAATAATTCTGCAAAGTTTGCAGCAAATCGGACTACGCAATAAAAAGTTTCATACAAAAATGAACCCTCCCCACACCCCAACCCTCTTAAGTTTTTCGCAAAAAAAGTAGCCTAAACCGTCTCCAGAGACGTATCTATCTCTATAGCAAAATTCATCATAATCGATTTAGCGATATAGGCGTGAAAGCGTAACAAACAAAAAAACTCACTTTCGCATTTACAGTATTAGAAGAAGAAAGAAGATTAGAAGTTAGGATTGGGATCTTCATGAAAATTGAACTCTCATTTGTCCAAACATTGCTTCATTCTTTCCATATATTTACTGTAAAACGAAATACACCTAATTACAAGAACATGGACTGAATAATTAGTTAACAATTTACTAGAATCTTTTTAAGATCATTAAGATGTTTGAAATTCTTGGCACTAGGGTTTTCGAAAATAGAAATAAGATACTAATTGGTACCGTCGCGAAATCTTAAGCCAGAGGATTAGTATTGAGTTCATTAGCAGAATTCCTGAATTTTTACTAAGGAAACGTTCCTAACAGTTTTGGTAAGATGGTCTTGGAAACAAATTAAAAATGGAAGAGAAACCTTTAAAAAAAATTGTATAATAATACCGTAATAATTAATAACAGTAAGTAAAAATGGATAGTATTTTTCATTTTCAGCTTCTGTACCTCAAAAAGAAAAGATATTTTACAGGTTTATTTTATTTAAATAATTATGTGACGTGATTATATTTACAGGTTTAGGTCATGGATGATTTCTTCACGATACATAGCCTTTGAGAGGCGTAGTGACATATTTTATTATCTACACATTTTTAAATACTTAAATATATTTACATCAATATGTTTATATCTTTAAGAGTTTTGGCATAATACAAACAAGTCTCATTTTTTTATTATATCCTTACACATATATAAAACTGAATGAGATGCGGACAGATCAACCCTACGTATCTGGACGAGAGTAAGCAGTTCAGGAGGCTTAGACAAGTGGATTAATTGTCGTAAACGCTAGTATAATAGAATGACATATACCTCGTGGACTAGCGTAACGAATTTTAATATTGGTACTTAAACGTTTTCTTTACTTTCTATTCAATCAAACGAAAACTAACGCCTGCTGGCGTTATTATTATTAATGTTATTATTATTAATGTGATTGCTTGTCAAAAGTGCCAAATAAATTTTCCGTGCACAGTTGTGTTTATATTAATAAATGTTCTTAAAAACTACGTAATTATTTATTTTAATTTATCCCATCAATTAAAGAATTTTGCAAAGGAATTTTAATTTGAATTGTTATTTTTCTTATTTGTCATAAGGTATATTATGAAATAATATAAATGTCATATCGAGTGGCTGATGGGCGAAAATTAGTCCTTATCGACCCACCTCCTTTTTATTTTTAAATTTTGTGATTCTCATTTCTTACTTCAACGCCTTTCAAGTTTCAGCTCGGTAGATAGAAGTAGGAACTGTATACAGAAAAAGAGAACAAGCTCTACGCTTACAACGCCTTACCGCAACTACACTTAAAATAAGTGTACTTGGCGCATCCACTTTTAGTCGACATGTGTATTTATCGGTAAGAACTCCATATTTATATTATTTTGTAGTGCAAAAATGCCATCTGGTGTTGTAAAAGTGTGCAAAAATCACTCATTAAATAAGAAAATGAAAAGTTGCGGTGTTACTTTTCATGTGTAAGTATTTCTCTTTAAGACGACGCATTGGAAATTTTGATGTTGGGGATTTAAATTTTTCTAAGCAATTACAAAATATATGAAAGTGATATTTGGTAACCATAATCTTCAATTAGCTGACTTTATTTTGACAATAGCATTACACGGTTGGTAAACTTTTGTAACAAAAAAAAAAACATTAAAGAAACCTCTTTTAAAACATAGATTTGCTTTTTACGGACAAATGGGACCGATTAAAGCCTCTAAAATTTTTATGTAGATGAATCTAAACACACACCTCAAAATGACAATATGATTTTTCAAAATTAATTATAGTTTGTAATTTAAACGAAAATAACGGTTTTTTCGTATTTCCCGTAAGCTAGCGCGCGCACGTTTGCATAGAACAGAAGGTCTATTTTAGATTAAATTATTGTTTAACAATGCGTCGCCTTAAGCTGTTCCTAGTTACAAAATAACAACATTTCAATCTGTTAACGCCATATTGTAAGCGTGTTTATTACCATGACAGTAACTGGTGACGTTTTGCTAGTCATTCTATGTTATCGGTAAATTATTTAGTACAAGCGTAATATATGCAAAAGGGTGTTAATATGAATTAAATAATTTATGTACTAGGTATATGTAGTATTATTGTATTATGAATTATTTTGTATTGTAACTAATTTTTAACCGACTTCAAAAAAGGAGGAGGTTCTGAATTCAATTGTTTTTTTTTTAATGTTTGTTACGCGATTACTTCGCCAACTGTGAACTGATTTCGTTTAATTCTTTTTTGTTTGGTAGTTCATACTTCAGAGGTGGCCCTATTTAAATTTCAACGGTCTTAGTGCTTGGACTTCGAAGATACATCAAATAACGCAACCTGGTTATAACCTTCATTTATATTGATGATTCTCTAGTATATTGTTGTGCTCCAAAATTAGAACGAAGTTAATCGTAGACCTGCCCTAGATATTTATTTAGGCCAAGACCACTCAAAAGGGAGATATAAAAACATTTTAAGAAAAAAAATTAAACCGCCTAAAAACTGAACACTGAAAAGTACAAAACAACTATCCTTTACTAATCAAAACTCAAGTACAATTAAAACAACCTTATAAATACGATACACATACCTATATAATTAAATTTGACAGTTATTGAAGTCGGTGCCAAATAAATGTGCAACGACATAAAGTCTATTAGTTTGGTGGGCTTGGCACCGACTTCAGTAACTGTCAAATTTAATTATATAATTGTGTATTTTCAGCTTTCTATCGATCCATAATGAAAAAACTGTAGATAGACGCTTTAGGAAGAGATAATGTATGGTATTCTGACGCTCGTAAGCTACTCAAAACTAAACTGTGTATGTTTAAATAGTTTAAAAAAGTAAAATTTTTGAAATAACAATATAAAAATATAGGCTTTAGTATAAACTATGTGCACATCAATATTGTAATAATAATTGTTATTAAATAATCTGTGTGCGCGTAAATAATAAATAAGTAAATTTAAATGTGATTATGATCACTTATCGATTACATGTATGTAATCGTTGATACATAAACGTCCCACTCCACTCCCTAGCTGCTGCACGTGTTCGATCCTTCCCGCACTTCGCCTTGACATACCCCGCGTACGCGGCTTAGGCCTGTCTCATAATACGTTTATCTTATGTTTTTCTATTGTTCTATAATACATCTTCCTACTTCTATGGCTCAGTAGGTGTAAAAATGATGGCGTCAATCGGCAGTAAGAAACGAACAGAGAGATATGTTGAAATAAGCGTTATATTTTTAGCTCCAGAACCTTAAAAGTGTATAAATATGTTATTTATGCATGTAATTATGTAGGTAATGAAAGCTGTAGGTAATTGTAATTACGTGTTAAAAATGTCTCTTGATTCAACTCAGTATAAAATTCTATTTCAGGTACGATTCAAATAAAGTTCAATAAAATATGTATACATTTTCTTGTTGACATTTCCTAATTAAATGTATTTATATTTTCAATATATATTTTCCTTTAATAAAGCTATTTTCTGTTCTCTAACGAGGGTCTTGATTACTAACTTGAAGTGAAGTATGATCGTTATTAAACTGTCGTGAATCTAATTTTCAAAGTTCTGGGATTATTTGTATAAAGTATTCTCTGGGAAAATTATAGCAGAGGAGTACGAATATTTCACAATTTTTGCTCTAGCGACAACAAGAATGAAAAACGGAAATTAAATAGGTATATTGAACGAATTTTTCTCAGTGCTTTGATGGAAAACAACAAGTAGGAAAAATATTTGCGTCAGTTTGAGAGAGATTAGGAATTAGACTTCGTACTTATATTATAGTAAGTATAATAATATTCGTCGTAACGTGCTAGGTTTAATGGCTAAAGTTTTGGATTTTCACTGAAACCGTCATTGTTAGTAATTGGCCCGTTGGGATGGTAGTAATGCATCTACTTTTAAGATGAAGGAACTAGATTCTGTTCCCAGACGCATCAATTTAGGTGACGAATTTTTATATTGTTATGGACTCGAAAAGCGGTGAAATTTTTAAACAGGTTTGGCATAAGTACATATTAACTTATTATTTCGGTTTCGTATCTTGTGAACCGGTACATGGAACATTAACTTGAAATGAAGTTTTCATTATATTAAGTGTTCGTGAACCGTTATTTACCGATTAACCGATATTTGTTTTGTTTCTAAAACACTGCTAATGAGAATGCCACTTGGGTTATGAACTACTCGCCGCGTTTGGGTTAAACCGGTTTATTTGTTATGTAGCGAAATAATAATTATTTATCGGTTTCGTTCCGTACGAAAACTTTACGTGAAACCGTTAAAAACCTTTATTAACCGGTATTATTTAAACCGGTTCCGAGCCTTGGTTTCGAAGTTAGGACGTTACAAAGGTGTTTCCATAGATATCTTCCCAAGTTAGTTGTGTGATGCCTATAGCACAACCCTAAAGCTCAGTTATGGTTTACGCAATTTGTGTAATTATTTTAAGTGTCGTATAAAACTAGTTATAATTTATCGCATTTATTATTACTGGTAATATAATTGGTTTACTAACACATAATTTTTTTCAGTTATACTTTTTTTGGCGCGTTTGGAAAAACAGATCAGGGGGCCTAGACAAGTGGCTCAGTTGTCGTTAGTTAGTAAACGCTAGTAGAATAGTGATAGAATAGAATGACGAATACCACGCTATCTAGTACGAATTTTAAATTAGTAATGAAATGTTACTAATTTTAAAAGGAAAATGAAGTCGTGTGAAAACTGCCGTATAAAACGCATCCAAATGGCACTGTAGACGAACTATAACGCCAGCAAGTGTTTCGATTGTACTAAGCGATTTCCGCTTGTCTAGTCTCTCTGAGTGTATTTTTTAGCGTGTGATGAAGTTGCGCACGCCGATGTAACACATAATTTATAATTTTTTGTTTTATTCATTAGTAATAGTATGATTCTCCCTTAGGAGGGAAGGTAAAAGGGTCTTAGTCCAAACAACCGTCTTCCGTACGGAAGACGGTTGTTCGGACGGTTCCGTTCCGTACGCAAGACGTCTTCCGTAATTAATAGATGAATTCTTCATATTATTTCATCAAAATGTCGACGTTATACATTTTAGATGTTTCTAAGAGTTTCTGGCGACAAATATAATGAGGCAGTCTTTTTAATGAGATACGCTGAGGCAGACTAAGCCACGAAAAAAATCTCAACATCACTCTACTAAATAAGCACTTTTTAAACAATTTCACATAACACCACAACAGCGTAGATACTTGAGACGCAAAACTACGCCAATTTTACATCACAATATCCACTAGAAACCATTTGCAAATAATTAAAATAAACGCCAAACCGTTCCCCATAAAATCCCGCCAAATAAACCTCTATTTCATTCAATTCAAACGGTCAGTTTAATTTTTTCATATGTGGCCAATTTTGTTTTTTTGTGTGTGGCCAGTTTTACTTAAAAACGTTAAAGAAGTATAACTTCTTACGTGCCTACATGAGAACACACCTACTTTTTTTATACTTCTGGGAAGACAAACGAGCAAACAGTGACTTGATGGTAAGCGGACTGAGTAGCGCATGGAAAGTTTATGATACCAAAGCACTTCATATTATAAACGCGTATGCAACCCTGAAGACTAAAATATTCAGCTTCTTGTGCCAAAAATTTCACCAGCTGCCTTACGCTATACCAAAACACTACAGTGAAAGCCCTGCTTGGTAGCAGTATTAGCGAGTAAGATGGTGGTACCGATCCGGACTGTTCCCGTACATAGTTCCATTATCCGCCATGTGTAATATTGAGGATAAATATCTTTTGGCCTCATAAATATAGCGTTCTGTACGATAGTATATAGGACGATCCCTTATTGCTCTTTGTGCTTTCGTATATTATAACTCACTATTTCGTTTACTTTACTATAACTAAGTGTTTTTTTTTTTGTGGTATCATTGGAGAAATCTTCGACAAATGCAAAAGAATACCAGGTACTTTGGAATATGGAACATGAAACAAGTTGAAAGATAGTACGTTTATTTTTTTTTAAATACTGATTATGGGATCGCCAATCGAACGTAAATAAAATGAATGTTTTTTTTTCGATAGAAAAGATTTGAATATGTACTTAAAAAAAAATTTGAATACTGAAAAAATAACTCTATTACTCTTCGCGATTCCTTTAAACTTCTAACCTAACAGTCAGAAGTCGTTTTTGGGAAAGGATTTCATAAAATGAAACTTTATATCAAAGAGACAAATACCTATCATCGCTCTACTGAAAGGGTTTTAGGGACTTACCGATAAAAAAAGAGGATAATGTTGTATAGACTCGGGTGTTAATTTGCGGAAATCCATTTCGTGTCATGAATTCTTATAATATTTTCCGCCCAAATGCCAGCAAACCAGGGCGCAATCACTGCGTGTGCTGGTTAGCTGGTCGAGTGTTCTCTTTAGCAACCTGAGGATGCTTCGTTAAGAGACAAACACCTGTCAATAAGTGGTTTGGAATTTTGGGCAGAGGATGCCTTAAATTATAAAAATTCATCACATAAGAGATTTTTTCTGTATGATCTTAAATGGCCAATTATGGTTTTATATATAAGTATACGAAGTATAGAGGACCTATTTAGCATTATACCATATTCGAAAGTATAGCTATATTAAGTCTCCTACAGGAAAGATTGAGTCGTGTCAGACATTCTCTTACTTAAAACTCTGCGCAGTCATCTTCAGTATATGAGGGGTTTTCAGGATTTCTATTAAATCGTACTGATTTTACTGAGGAATTAAAGTAGTAGAGGAAGACTTGCCGTCTACTCGTGCACCATCGCCATATACCAGTTGTTGTTCTTCTCGGTGTAGCTTCAAATGCCCAATTCTGGTTCCCGTAGCGGCAGCTTGTGACTCTGAAATCCTCTTTTAATCGCACAGCCACAACCCATTAACCTGTGATAATTAAACTTTAAGCTGTGAATACAAAGTAATCATCTCTACTTTCTCATTTCGCTTTCAAACAAACTACTAGTCATAACAACTTTTCTTAAATATTTGACAAAATTTGATACTTATTTTATATTCTAATGACTTAAAGAACAATATAGATGTAATCAGGAAAGATATACTAGTACTTATAATGAAATAGAACTAAGTTACATTTTTGAATTTTCACTTCAGAATTTTCACATTTTACCTAAAATACAAATTGAATTGTGAAGTGAATTCATATTATATTCAGTACATTCGTTCATATCTTTGTGCCATATTACATATTCCTAATGGCGCAGACTGGTAGCTTTCGGACTGTAACTAGCACTTCGTAATAGATTCTGATAACTTAAAATTCTGCATTATTACTTAATGTGTAAACATCAAATCTTATATTATACTTGTTTACGTGTATGGTGCGTTACCATTTGTATTGATAATGCCGCTGTACACGACTATAGATATCTCACACGGTTTAAAATTGTTCTGTAATAATTTTTATTTATTTATTTATTTTATTCTTTGGGAAACAAACGGTACTTATACAAAATATAGACTTAATATCTCACATACCAACACAATTTCTACCACAAGATTATTCTTTTAAGTACATACATTCATATAGAAAAAGCATGCAATAATAAGAAAAAAATAATGAAAGCACGACAAAATGAAAAATAGACTGCTGAAAAATTGATATATTGTAGTACTAGGCAATGTCATAAACTGCAAGCCGATATGAGCTTCAAAAATTTTGGAAGGGACCAGTGGAAGATATCGGCGTCACTAAAACGTTCGTTATAGCTTTTACAGGCTTGAGGAATAAAACTATTTCTAGCATAATTCGCCCTACTAAAAGGGATGAAAAACATGAGATTAATATTTATTAATGAAACTTCAGAACGTTCAGGGTCCAACTTCCGGCTCAAACGTAGATTGAAAATATGTATCGAAAAGATTGCTAATACATTTACCATCCGAAGATGAGGTAAGGCCCAAAAACATTGTGTCCGGAAAATCATTATTAGATTTTTTTTAGATTTAACGAAAGACCAAAAATATTTAACCTTTCCTAATGTTTTCTATACATATTCTTTAATTGCAATTTAATATACTTATTATGTCATTGTATAACTGATGCACATGTGAGGGTTTGGTTTGGGTTATGGTTTGGCCCTAATTAAATAAACATTATAATTAAATCACAATTGTTCTTTCAACGATATCATATTAATATTTCTATCTCGTTTATATTTTTATTAATTTGTTTAGTCCTTACGACTTATTGATTATTTCGCAAGAGTCAATGAGGACTTCATTAATGTTTTGTAAAAATCGGCGACAAATTGTAGATCCTTTTTAAATTGATGCAATTAGAAATATAGACTACCCTAATACCAGGAAGTATTCAAGTCAGAATTTAATCTAAAAGGCAATTTGGCTTTCCATTGTCTGTTTATGTTCTTGATATCTAACTTGATATGATATGTATTAAAATTACGTTTGTTTGCTATTACACCTCTCACATACATGGAACACTGCCGTAGGCTATGGATGAAATCAAAGGTTTTAACATAACGTGTTGGAATAGTATAGACGATGTGATGTAGTTACGACATATCTAATACTGATGGTGTCTATTATGCGATATCAAAATAGCTCTTGAGGCTTTCGTAGAGTGATGGTGCTTCAGAGTTTAATACGATCGCTGAAACTAAGTAATGTTAGTTGTGATTTCCTATTATTTATTGGGTAATTACATAGAAATAATAATAATGTTTTTATTTGAATTTATTCGAATTCAAAATTGAAATCAAATTATATTCCCCATATTGGTCTCCATATCGAGAATGACACTGCCTGAATTTGACTGAAATTTTGAGAATTTGTTTTGGCATGTTGCCACAATAATAAAATGCATTATTGACAAATATTCAAATATTCTATTATTTTTATCTTTTTAGTATAAAAAGTAAGCAATTTTCTTCTGCTATAATTTATGAAACCAAAACGAAATGAATGATACTTTGTGTCAAAGTTGATTTTGCCATTTTGGTAGACTAGGTATATACATACCTACATATCGTATACATACGTAAATACACAATATGAGCCAAACGTCACGTCCTTTAAGTACTTCTTTCGCCTCATCAAATCTCGTCATTGTCCTTACACACTTTTACATAGGTATGCAAGTGCTTTTGCCGTTTCCGTCAGCTAGAAGGAGGTATCAGACAAAAGTACACATTACGTACTTCAAATACATTACTCTCCTTGGATTGTTTAGTCGGGTAAAATAGAAAATCCGTCTCACGCTTATCAAAATCACGATAGAATTTAGATATATTTTTATATGAAACTAAGTCACAGATGTCTATTAAAGATTCAAGAACAAATTTTCTCAATTACGAAATACTTTCATTAACAATTTCTCAGTTCTTTCATCTTATAATAGACACCAGAGACAGGTTACATAGACTAGTAATGCAACATTGAGAAATTACTCACTTTTTTTGAAGCCAATTAACAGTAACTCAAGTCACAGAACACGTCTTCTGATTTATTTTAACATTTCATTCACACACAAAAAAACGAGTTCATTCGCTCACTAGCGAAGCTACTCCACTCTTAATGCGCAACCTGCAATTATGAACAGGATTTATTGTGGTAGAGCCATGCTGCATTGCAGAAAGAATTGGGCCGGCTCGCTCGGTGAAATACCACCCTCTTATAAAATATCGGCGTGAAATAATAGCATCTATTGCTGTTGTGTTTCGTTCGGTGATTCGCCGGTGGCCCATCTCCCCCCTCTCCCTCTTTGCCCTCCTTTCTCTAAAGACTGGCAACGCACCCGTGATTCTCCATGCGGGTGTCCATGAGGGGCGGTGGTCATTTTCCATCAGGTGATGCGGTTGCTTGTTTGCCCTCTATTTTATAAAAAAAAATAAAGAGGTAGGTGGAGGTGGCGGTTACATTATAGTTTTCCGCCCTCGCGACGAAACAACTCTTATTTTTCCCTCTATTACAGAAAAAAAATACCGAGAGAAAGATAAATATATAAAAATGCCACCAAAGTATATATAAACACGTTTACTATACTACTAACCCAAAAATAAATGAAATACGGATTGCGGACAGAGAAATTTTGCAAATGATAGTATTTATATTTATTACAAAATGAAAATAGGCAAAGCAACCTTTTGGTATATCCTTCTTACTTACTCTTCACTATACCGTGTGGCATTCCCCCTTTCCCGTTCCTCGCATCTATGTTGTGTCTCTGTAGTCTGTGCTGTGACAAAGTTTTCATTCGTAATTACGTGTCTATATAATCTAAATATCTAAGAAACACCGACTCCAATTTCCTCACACCTACACCTTCAAGAAATTGTCGCTCACAAAGTTTTAATATCTGTGCCGATGCCTTGAGGTATGTAGTATGACGATGTTTTTCCTCTTTCGCGAGTACTGTTTATGTCCTATTCGTTTTCTGAGAAAAAGTTTTCTGAGTACACAAGTACATAACACGGACATATATATTATATTTATCTATATTTTTAAAACAATTATTAAAGCTAGAATTAGATTGTCAACTAAAGTAAAGACAGTAGGCACCTTTTGTGATGTAAATACGTATTTTGAAAATTCATCCTTTAAACATGTGAAGAGGGTGACAGACAAAGCTTCGTGTTTAAACCCTTCACTGCAGATATATTGCCAATTGTTTTATTATTTTCTTAAAATCAGTTAAAAATAAAATGCGCAAGTTTGTATAGAGATTTTTTTTAATAGATTTACTTGAAACTTCAACCCTATTGAGGTAGAATTTTTCAAAATTCAATCTCTGTAGGGTTGTTTGCGTTGTTACTTTTTCTCTCGAAACCACTGAATATATTCGAATGGGCCTTTTATGTACTATTGGGTAGTTACAATGGTAGCAATATACGTGTGTTCGTTTTAATCCAATTTGCTAAAAAGGTGAACAATCTTTTTGAGTCTTTTTTAAATAAAACGGATGTAATAAAATAAGACAATGATCGTAAGAAATAAGTTCATTCGTTAATTTAAAGGAAATGAGCTGAGTGGATATTCTACATACGTTACTGTGTGTATTATGTATACATATTAACAACATTTTATGTGATCGTGGCGTTCCTACTGTTAGTCGTTAAAGATATAGAAAATTAGTAAATTCTTAAACACATAATACTAGGCCAGACTTTTTCTTGAGAATATTACAATATTATGTTACTTCTTGCGATTATTTATTATAATTATCATTACTTGAGACAATGAAATACCTTTGAATCTCATTAATTCGAAAAAGTTTTAAACAAAAGCAGTAGGCAATCATGTGTTGGCCTAAAACGTGGCCTTAACCTTGACTTTGAAAGTACTTTGAAAGTCAAGGTCACGATTAAATTAAAGGTTACTAAGATTATAATTGATGGTCTCTTCGAAATCCTACAATTTTTGTCTCAAACTTTTTCGATATAATGAGACCCAGTAATTTCATTATGTCGAAAAAAAATCACGCGGTTAAATTTATATGTACATGTATCGTAAAAGCGAAATACCGCTCACTTACTGGTTAATTACTTACAGATTTTAACATTTCGTGATGACAGATTTTAACAAATGTTAAAATCTGCTAAATTTAGGATCATGAAATTTTATCTGATGTAGTTTGAATGTAATGGGGGTGTGTTGGGGGATGTTTGAACTGGGTATGAAACTTTTATATGGAACGGAATAACAAGTATTCATGGCTAAACTGCTGGACCAATTTTGACGTTTAGAATCAACGATATCTATGTAGATAGTATTAGTACTAGATTAAGTGTTCAAAACAATCGTTATGTTCCACTCAACTGAGGCTCCGAGGACCACACCTAGCTCACTTTCAATTCGACGCTTGTGCAGTGAACAACGTAGTGTATGTTACTTCATTTCATATTTATTGCACTTATGTAATGCTTTTATAATAAATACTGAAAAAGTTGATGCTCAGCTATATACATGCTCAGATTATCATACATAGGGTTAATTTAAAAATACTAATAACCTCTTAGTATTTTGTACTAAACATTATCCCCAATAACTTTTGTTTTACGACTTTCTGAAAATGGCACCTACTCTACCCAGTCTCTACTCAGTCGCTAAAGCGGCACACGCATAGCGCGGCGCTGAGGCCCGGTGCGCTTGCACTGCACGATTGGAAATACGTACAGAGTAATTAAGTTTCAGACAGTACAACAAAACTAAACAAATATTTTTTGAGGAACGTATTGAGTTTTGATAAAAATACAAAAAAAGTTGTTAGGTATGTTGACAGGAATTTTGCATTAAAAGATTATTAGTATTTTTAAATTAACCCTGTACACATTATAAAATATACATTTACAATGGATTTTTATGAATTAAACTTATTTTATTATAAGTAATATTAAAATGCCGTGAGCAGGTACTGTCCATTCGGAACGACAACACGATAGCACTGTCTCATTCTTACTTACAACGAGGCAGTTCCCGCACCCCGCTTTTGCCAGCGCGTAGGGACACGATTATTGTTTTGATGTACTGTTCTAGAATAGTACATCAAAACAATAATTCCATGTTTAGAATGGAGACAAATTAATTTTTGGGAAAGGACAGGCTAATTTTTGTTAAATTCCTCTGCGGGTAATCGCTAATTATAATATGTTGTCATGAATTTGTGATACAGAAAATAATATCAACTTTAAGGTACACTACGCAGTAAGTAAATATACCCAGTATTACCCCGACTCCAAATCCATTTATTCATGTTTATTATTTCCTCAATTTAGTTTGTTATCTAATTGCGCAGCTTTCATCGAATTTTATGGCCTGCACGGAGAGCATAGGAAGCATTAGTTGTACTTTTTAAAACTATCTTTCCAGCATTTTTCTACCATTACCTTCGATTAACCGAAAATGGATATCCATTTTGTAACATTATGTAATGATCATTCATTCTGACTTTACTGTTGTAAAAATATATCTACTCGATACTTCAAAACGGGCCTATTTCCGCAACTCGACATCAATTGCGCCTATTTTGCGTCTTAAAAAAAATTTATCCAACCGACAATCGATACAATGATTCTAAAATGTTAAATTGATAGTCATTTGCAGTCATTTGTTAGCTATTCTTAAATGCTACAATTATAAATTTTCAGAGATAACAACACTGTCATTATAAGGGTTGTCACCTAAGTTGTCACTGTCATGCTGCTACTTAATAATAAGTTACAGTAGGTACTTTTAAATTAAATAGAATTTGAATATTTGTGAAAGAAACGAGCTATCAAAAACATACCTTTTCGTATACATCTTTTATTCTACATTTCCACCCACATCGATATCCTAAAAGAAAAAGCATATCTAGAATCTGAGACTGTTTACTCATTTGAATTAATGTAATTTTAATATCGGTCACTGAAATTAACTTATGAATAAATGTACTCAGCAATAAACATTTTTTTGTTATTTTATTATTGATTAGTTCATGTTTTCGTATTTTCATGTTTGCTATATACCAGAAATATGTAGGTACACAGAAATTTAGGAAAGAGAACGTAATAGTAGCTAGAAATTCAGATAACAACCACGTTTACATTTATTAGAAATAATATTGTTATTTAATTTTTACAGAATTCCTCCCTGGCCAGTCATGTTATTTAACTGAAACCTTTTTTATTTGCACAATTTACCTAATTGTTACAGAAATTAAACACATGTACGTGTAGAAATTTTTATTATACAACAGAATTAAAGAACTATACATGAAATCTATTGATGAGACTTTTTGTACATTTATTCGTAATATTATAATCGAGCATTTGATGCCAAAAAAAGTAATTAAGTGTACATATTATAACAAAAGTCCAAGTCATCGATAAGTGTAACATCGACTGAGAATGAAGTACATACTATATGACATCTTCGAGTTCCAATTTCAAGGTCTCGATACTGTTTTGCAGTTAATTCTTGGGCTTACAAATAGCAAAGCAGAACCACATTAATATGTCTTGCGCTGAAAGTTCATGATAGGTATATGCATGTATACCTATCATGAACGACGACTGTCGATAAATGTCTATAAATGCATCTTTCTGTTCTAATGACATTTCTTGCAACATTACATTCACAATTAATCATAATCACTGACAATTCACTTCAAAATTTTTTTTTCACACTACATATCAATCGAAAGTAAGAAACTGACAAGGATTGTAGACAACATCGAGATTTATAGCGATTTATATAACACGGTAACAATCAATCACATTTAACATTATTTTTCCTCAGATTGTTGATTATGTTTAACAATTTATGAAAGCAGAGATAATATACTCTGAATGTCATTTCGTTAAGAATTCCTATAACTTTAGCGTTTGATTTTAAATAGTTTTGGAAACACTATGTAATTCTATTAACAAAGTAATTTTTTTAGTGTTTATTAAAATCGAATCTTCATTTTCCACATATTGTTTATCGCTGCTTGGACTTTATAATAGTAACATTTTTACATGACATTACAAATCATTTTAAATATTAACAAATACATTATTAAACTAGATTCTTACTGAAGTTTTAAAACCAGTTTCATCTTAGATTTTGTATAAAACAAACGAATGTAACGTTTGATCTTCAATTGAATTTGTATCTTATGCCCATATTTTATTTTGTTCAATAAGTGCCTTTTTCGAGAGATAAAAAGGGATTTCTATGTACAAAGAGTTAGGATTTTGTGGTTTTTTCATTAATCCTATCTAAAGTAAACAAATATCTTTCCAAAGAATATTACTTTTGCATTTATGATTTTCAAAGGTTATGTACACAATATTTTACAGAAAATAAAACCTTAAACGTTACATTCTTTTGAGTTATACTGCGATAAATGACATGAAATAGGGCTGAGTAGGTACGCGTTGTAATTTAAACGTGTACATGTGAGTAGATTGTTTGAAACAAGGTACACTACATAATCGGATTTAAAATATCTTATTTTGCATGCAAATTGAAGAGACAAGTATGACATCAAAAAGAAGAGTTAGGTATACAAAATAACATAACATTCTGTTACTGTGTAAATGGTATTATAATAATTTATACATGTAAGTATTTAAGTATTACACAATTAATACGAATGAAAAACTTGACAATTATTCAATTTATAATAACATTACTTAAAACGTTATTATTTACGATAATATTCACAGTTTCAAACAAAGAGAACAATATAGACTAGAACAGTTACATCTCTAATATCACAAATATATTTGTCTCTCACTTATGTATCTAAAACAACAAAGCCAACATCAATAAAATTAAACTACAACCCATTCTGTCGGCTCCTGAAAATGCTTTCAATCTAATTTCATTTTGGACAGGATGGCCGTAAGATTCTTCCATAGACTGCATAATCTCTTTCGGACAAGGGAGTGATTCCAGTGGTATATCAACTAGTTTCTTTGCCATGTTGCTGACTTTGTTTCTGTCTTCATAGTCTTCCGTTTTGTCGTAGTAGTCGTAAGTATCATCAGTTAAAGTATTCTTATCGTCGCTTTCATCTTGTAGGTTGAGATGTCTGTCCATTGTTTGATCACTGACACACGATATTTTTTCTAATGCGTGCTTCAAAGCGACATCTTTGGTCTCATTACGCAAAATGTATACCCAGGACAGGCGGCAATTACAGCTGAGTGGGTTACCTGGAATGAGAGGGTGAATTAGGGTTTGTGTGCAGAGTAATGAAACACCAATACTCCGAATAAAGTTATACACAGCTTTCAGAACATTCATGTGGCGAACTCTTTGAAGAGGGTACTGAACGAGATACGGCTTGCTAATACAATTATATAAGTGTTTTGAATTGGTATTAGGAACCTACCTATTAATTTAATTAAGCATTGCCAAAGTACGATCGGTAGTTGATGAAATATTTATTACTTAATAATACGCTGTAACACAGAAGTTAATTGCACCTTTAAAGTCCTTGAATTATCGAATAGTTAGCTAAATTGGAAAGGGAACTTCCAAAGAGAATATAAGCGATAGAGGTCTATAGATTTTTTTGTGTTTGCTTCAAAATAATCCCATTCATCATCTCGTATTAATGTCGTTTTTAGCAGACATGTAATTAAATACGCATTTGTAGAAAATTCCCAATTACAGACTTAGAACACTAAACTTTAGTACATTTTGAAGACTTCAATATGTGTATACAAATATTCTCATTCTATCGAAATAATTAGCAGAATCTAAAAAAAATTTTTGCATTTGTTGTCAGGTCGGGGGACCTCATTGATCTAACAAATCACAGGAATTCCAGTCAGTTAACTTTTTGCTTTATACTAGTGGTTAAATATTGGTCTTGTTAATTTAATATTATTGGTTTTAGAGCTCTATCACAACACAAATATCATGACAATTCACCTAAGTTTGGAATTGTGGCACATGATTTATTTGCATTCTGGCAGTTCTAACGAATTATCTGCAACTAGCTAACTCTACAAGTCTCGTGAATAGATAGTTTCCCCTCAGAAAGATTGCTTTAGATCCATCTTGGCACGACTAACCTCCTACCTCGATGAACATTATATGGCGTGAACGATGTAATTTATTTTTATGCTTATTACGACAGCCATTACTTGCACTCGGCAAAACAACTTGGCATCGACAAGCAATAATATCGGCTATTATTCTGATTATTTTCTGATGGCATCGAAATTCCTACTGAAATATGCGAGCAGAAGTGAAATAAGTATTAGGCAGTCTTTAAATACTTAAGTGTTATTACATTTATTAAACTCTACTTAATTACACTCAATTGAATTCTCGAATACTCGTCAGTGTACATTTTGCACTGAATACTCTTTTTTAACTACTGTTACACACACATATCAGCGAGCCCAGAGTATAAGAGCAAGTCCAAAGTATAATGCCCGATTTACATTGGTCAAGTGTTTAGCGAAGTAGATAAACACAGTACGTAAGTACAGCGGTGTAAACCGATCGGACAGTGGTGAGTCAACTTGGCTTGTAAGCTGCCTTGCGAGTTGATCCAAATAGAATCGCTATCTATTTTTTGGGTAAGTGACACCCCTCGCGCGCTCTTTTCCTTACATATGGAATAGCCATACTCATTCATTGATTTATAGCTTTTGTGGGTTAGATAAATTAGAATAACGTAACATTTTAATAAAAGGTGAGTTTTGAAAGCAATAAACTTGTAATTAGAAATAAATGAAATAAAATAATGTTCAATTTGTTAATGTAATCACGTCCTTAGAGAGTAAACAAGGAACAGGAACAATTTATAAAAAAATAAATAAAAAATTATGTAACAGAAAACAATTTTACAAATGATTATTAGAAAACGTTTACTAAGTGGGATGCAACCTTTATCTGGTTAAAATACTTAGGCTGAAGATACTACAGGGGCCTGTGTTGTATTTGAAGATAAATGAGCGGTCACGGGACACTGGACGCGGAGTTTCCTATTCAACAAGCCTTCGTCTTTTTCATCTTAGGAATAAAGTGATATGAAATTAATTAACTTTGCTTATTTATTTCATGAAAATTAAATGAAAGATTAGTTTTAGTTTGCTGATACATAAAAGGTTGTCTAGAGGAAATTGTTGTTTAGCCATAAGGGGCATTTACAGTTTCACATAGCTTTTTAGTTCTGTATGTTAATCATTTGATATAATAAATTGAATAGTGTGTATAATTACACAACTATAATGGCATAGGTAAACGTTCAAGGGAATTTATAACAATATTATTTTTTAATAAATTAATATTATGCATAGTAATATTTAATACAAGTAAAAGTATTTATCTTGAACGTTTATTAAAATCTTATATTTCAACTCGCCCAACTGTTTGTGACAACGGTGCGGATAAGTACATGTACACAACAATATCCATTTTAAATTGTAATTTATAAACCTATAAATAAAATTATTAACCAGAAAGTTTTTCATATAAATTACACAACATTTAATCTGTTGTTCTATAGACAAATTATATTCATTTCTAATAAAACAGTGTCTACGCAATTCATTGGTAACTTAGACAGAAATAAAAATTTCAAAATGCAAAATATTGAATTAAACAATTTGTCGTGTATTTGGAAATGTATATTTTTTTAACAATATAATGAAAATATATCCATAAAAATAATAACATGTAAAATGTATGGTATCAGTATTTATTGTTGTCAGAAATTTCGCATATCGGATACGTCATTTGTCGGGTCAAACTGACTACACGTATGTTGTAGGAATTGAAACAAATTGGTTCGTATGTTCTTAATTCCTTAATATATAATAAATAATATGGAATACTATTATTAATTAGAATATCTATTTGCGGGATTCCGTAAGGTTAGTTTGAATATATCAATTGAAAAATGGACAGCGTAAATGTAAATGTATAAGGCGATGATATCAATCGCATAATTTATTAAAGTAGATGACGCGCAAGATGTGTCAGAATAGCAACAATTTGTGGTCGATAGAAAGTGCCTATCTGTCTTAACAAGTACTTATTACCAGATTTCGTTGACAAAGGAATTCCGAACCATTTTAATCAAAAAGACTGGAGAACAAATGTGACCAAGCCGCAATTGGACAATAGTAGAAAAATGTATTAGCTAGCAGAACTGAATTTAAGGAACCATGGATTGACTCGAAAATTGAGTTAAATGTCCCCACATAGCTTCTCTTTGTTCAACCTAGAAGAATCCCAAAACTCAATGTATTTCTTACGAAATGTTGCCATATATCTAAAGTATGGTTTGATATTTATGCGGATATATATCAATTAATATTTTACTGTCTGAACTATTTAGCAAACTGATGTTTACACTGGGAGCACTTAACAAAAAACTACAATTCAGATTATTTTTCCTCTAATGGCGATCTTTTCAGAAGTTCTGAGATTCACCTTTTAATTTACGCCTTCAAATTCTACAAATCTTAAAGCCATAAATTTCAATTTTTTTTGTGGAATTACATGTATATGTCTACATTAACACAATGTTTGGAGTTTGATATCATACCCGTAACAGATTCTTTTGTTCGTTGACTTATAAATTCATAGCACGATTCAATTTTAGCAGCTCAATAGTCACCTATGCGCTCATCTGTCTAAATTTTTGATGATAAGATACATGTAACAGAGAATAATTTATCTCCCACGACATTTCTCGCTTCCTACTGTTCGACGACGTATCTGGAATAAGTTATTAATGCCTACATCCATTGTATTTTCGACTCATCCGCCTTTGTTTTAGTTACTATATATCACTTAAAGGTGAAAATAGTCCCATGCTAGCAATAAGCAATACCTATTTGTATTTAAATATTAATACCATGTAGTTTTTTGACTGGCATATAGAGCGACAGTGGGTTACTTTACACATAGATCTGATAGACGAAATGAACCTAAATTTAGAGGAGATTGAAGATCTTAGATTAACATAAATTAAATGTCGTAGAGTTCGAGTTTGATTCGTTCGTAAAAGGTTTCATACGAGGGCTGCTATTTATGTATCCGGAACTGGCCAGTTACAGAACATTATTAAAAAAGTAATTATTACATTTAAAAATGGAACTCCTTGGCTCAAGAATACAATTTGTCTCATGTAGCTGTCATTTGTTTATCCTTTGTGGCATCATTTTGAAAATTGCGAGTCTTTATCACCATGGATTTAAGTCGTGAAAATTTTCGTGCTATGATTTATTACGATTTTCGGCGAGGGCTAACTGAAAAACAGTGCATCGAGCAACTCACTTCGACTTTTGGGGACGAAGCACCATCGAAAACTACTGTATATCACTGGTTTAGTGAGCTTAATCGTGGGTGGTCTGTGCTCACGGACGAAGTTAAAGAAGGTCACCCTAAATCGGTTGTTGTACCTCAAAATATTGATGCTGTGCGGGAAATAATAATGCAAGATCGTCATGTTACATATCGCGAGATAGAGGCGTCTCTGGGCATAAGTATGACGAGTATATATAAAATATTACACGAACATTTAGCTGTGAAAAAAATTTGTTCACGTTGGTTTCCGCACAACTTGAAAATTGACCAAAAACGGGCTCGTGTTGATTGGTGTCAAAAAATGTTACAAAAGTACAATCAGGGTGCGTCAAAAGTTGTCTATAATATCTACACAGATGATGGATCTTGGATATATGCGTATGACCCTGAAACTAAACAACAATCAACGGTTTGGGTGTTCCAAGATGAGCCGAATCCAACAAAAGTCATTCGTTCAAAAAGCACTTTTAAGCAAATGGTCGCTTGTTTTTTTTATATAAATGGACATGTAGCTACAGTGCCACTAGAGGATCGTAAAACGGTTAATTCTGAATGGTACACGACCATTTGTTTGCCAGAAGTCTTTGAAGAAATAAGAAAGAACAACCGACAACGCAGAATCCTTCTTCATCATGACAATGCTAGCTGCCACACATCGGCCGAAACAACTCGGTATTTGGAAGATCAAAAGATCGAATTAACGGGTCATCCGCCGTACAGCCCCGACTTGGCCCCCAACGACTTCTATTTATTCCCAACCGTAAAGAATAAATTACGTGGTCAACGTTTTTCGAACCGTGAAGAGGCTGTTGATGCGTTCAAAATGGACGTTTTGGAGATACCTCAATCCGAATGGAAAAAGTGTTACGAAAATTGGTTCCAACGCATGCAAAGGGCATCGATCATCATGGTGAATATTTTGAACAGCAATAAAACTATAATAAATGCTATATGTTTGTTTCACTTTGTTATTCCGGATACATAAATAGCAGCCCTCGTATTAATTTTATTAAGTTTGTTAGTTATATTTTTACAGTGTCTGTAAGGTCTGGGACTTTCGTGCAATTTTCTCTGTAATTTTTTTTTATGTTAAATGGGCTTACGTTTGGACACAGTCTTGCCTGATGCAAAGCAATGGTGAGACTGAAAGTCAGTCACGTTTGCCTAGAAGGTACCTGTCAATTCTCGGCTTGAAAATGCCCAAATTTTAAATGTGAAGAAACATTGATGCTAGAAACGTGTTCTGAACCTTAACTGTCGACTAAGACTTTATGGGTAGATTAACTATTTATTGTACTAACCGGTTAAGTAAATCTTTTTTTATGTGTTGTAGTAATAAAATAAAAGGATAGACAATAATTTACGTATTTATTAATTCGTGAAAAGCAACTTACTTTTATGAACAGGAGTGAACACTGAACATATAATCAAGAAAAGACTCAAAGAATAGTAAAATTGTTTTTTGGACAACTGGTAGTGCTTTCTCTCAGGAGACAAAGCAGGAACAACCACTAAAGTAGGAAAAAATATCGAAACATTGTTCCAATTTAATTCAATATCATATATATTTACATGGGATGGATATTAGCTTTTTTTTTATATCACAGGGGGCAAACGAGCAAGCGTATCATCCGATGGAAAATGATCATCGCCGCCCATGGACACCCGCAAGGTCCAGGGAATCACGGGTGCGTTGTCGGCCTTTAAGGAAAGAGTAGGCTCGTTTCTTGACGGTCCCTAAGTCGTAACGGTCCCGGAATACCGCCGCTATAAGTTGGTTCCACAAAATTGTCGTAGCTTTATTATAATACAATATTTATGTATGATATAAGTACGTAACTGTATTTTCCGAATAATTTTTGTCAGTAATTCTGGGACAGCAGTGATACAAAAAGCAGTTGATTGTCTCTATTCTTTGAAATTTTCAAAATTCTAGGTCCAGTAGCTTCAGAGATATTTGGTGTGAATTATGAAGTCGGAGTACCCCAATTGCTTCTTTTTTGATATGAGGATCTAGCACTACGAATGTTGTCTACGACAAAACGGCCAAGTACAATCGTAAAATATTTCGTACTTCCAAATGCAAGAATAATTTGTCGCAGAGCGCAAGATATATTTTTAATTATATAAGAGAAATCTTATGTAATTAAAATATATGTCACAATGGAAACGTGACACTATAGCTCTAATTTAGACCTTATTCTCAATGTTCATCACTTTCTTCAGATTTGAAGATAAAAGGAGAACGACCATTTTTACGCATATTTTCGAAATAGTGTTAAAAAGTAACTCAAATGTAAATGGTACAGTTTTGAATTCGTGATGTGAAGAGCTTTGAGCTATTTGATATCCCATACGTGCATCTACATCTTTAGCTTCTAAAAAGAAATTTTTTTTTGAAAAGAAAAATTTAAAAAAACATTTTTTTTTGTCTAAAAGTCAACAATTCTTGTCTCGTAAAGTTAGCTATGCTCTTCGGAACATTACTTACTATGAGTATTTTATATTCTGTATTCTCTGAGAGAGATGGCTGTGACATGGCTGTGACAGACAGATATACAGACTGACACCGAGGTATTTCTATTAGTGTTCCATTTTCCAATTTAAGAATTTAATACTAAAAATGTTTGAAGATTTAACAGGTATATCGTGATTATAACATTTATCATACTTTCCTGCCTAACCCATTACTCTCTCCGATAAGGATATATCAGTGAAATGAAAATGAGGTTCACGACAGTCTGTTTATTTAGGATAAACTCTGAAAATATTTAATGGACTTCGACGTTGTATTCGATATACTTAATATTCATCAGCATTTAGAGAATTTTGTAAAGAAGATATTAATAGCGTTTTAATTATACACAAGATTGAAAGTTTAATCATACACGTTTTGGTTAAGGTTCCATAGACAAATGGCACAATTCCTCGTAAAAGAAATATATCGTAATGTTGGGATAAAGTTAAGAGTATAGGATACATTTTTTTCTAATTTTTTTTTAGTTTAACTTTAATTTACAAAATACATTTTCTAATTTATATGAAATTTCTATGGAACCTTAAATTAATGTCTGTCTCACATGTTCAAATCCAATAAATTTTTTAAATTCAAATAAATTAATAAAATAAACAAGGCATTTTTGAATGTCAAATTGATACTTCGCTCTGCATATATTTTTTTATTGCAGGTTGGTGTTTATTAGGGTGTCTAATATACATAGAGTAAGAATAACAGTGTTGTTGCTTTAGTCGTTTTATTTTACGCTAGTAATTAATTATTATTTATGTGTGGATTTATTACTTCATTGCACACGTGTATAATAAAATATACCGAGGTACATAATTACCTTTCCTTTCTACAAATATACGAACAAAAAAATACTGCTAAGTTTTTGTTGTTTTGTTTGTGAAAAAATGATCATCACACTTCAAAGTAAGCAATTATTCTAACATTTCCACATATTGCAGAATGGCGTTAATACTTGGGACGCAAAACAACGCCAATTTTACATCTCAATGTTCACTAGAAAGCACTATCGCTATCCACTAGCAGAAGTACTTCTGATGTAAATGAAAACATGCATCAATTGCAAAAATGCATAATTATTAGTAAATGAGTGCCACTTGGTATTTATTTATTAATAATTATGAAATTAAAACATAACTGAAAGAAAAATAATCTTGTTTTACTTATGTTCAAAATAGCTTAATGACAGCGTTTGTTGGTATATCAATCAATAGTCATTATCTTCACTACATAATTAATGTATGGGTCATACAACTTTAATATAAATAAATTTAATATTTACTATTTAGTTAAGCTCAGTATAAACGAGAGGTTTAATAGTTAATGTTAATAATATGTAGCTTATTCATTTTACGTCGGTTTACCCTTAACTACCGTAGTGATTTTTATGCTTTACTAATGACTCATCCTGACTTCGCGCCGGTGGGGCGTTGAATGTGTGCAGCACAATTTTTTTGAGATTTTCATACAAAAATGCCATCCAAATTTCCGACATGTTCCGCGGATTATCTAAAAATTTTCTTTTATAGAAACCTTGTCCTAAGAATTACAAACACAATAAAAAATAAATTAGCCAAATCGTTAAGACGTGCTCAAGTGATGCTCCATCATACATTTGGCAATTGATTTCCACATATATAGATTTTATACTACGCAACATATGACTTCTCATGTTATTAGTTTTCATGAATTGTAATTTATAAGAGTAATAAAGCTTTCAGTTTAATAATACCATTATATTTTTGTTTAATGTCTCTTCTACGTAATGGACCATTATGAGCCGTAAAGACCCATAAGTATTATGGGCCACTGCACACAAAACTACATCATAAGCCTTCGTCTCGAGCAGCTTACAAATTTATTATTTCCATCTATCTCTTTTCTCAACAAAACCTGATCATAAACCGCCAATGAAATAGTTCCACACAACAACAGTGCACAAAAGAATGATAATAATTACAAAAAATAATGTCTTGAACAGTGACACAAAAATATAAAATAAAAAAATTGTAACTTTTTAATGAAAAGTTGGTAAATTATATGAGACGGTTTGAGATTATCTTGGGCTCGATGTCTGCGACAAAATATCTGTGAGTACTATTTTTAACCGACTTCGAATTAACAGACAGATTAACATAGATCCTCGAAAGGACGATAATCTATGTTAATCTGTACGTATTGTTACAGTTGGACCTTATGCGTAAGGAAATAAGGTCGATTTTTAATGGAGCTCGAAACATAACTTTTAGTGCTTATATCTCGAGACCTAGGCTTTATCGAGTTATGACCTAAAAACGCATTGCTAGGTTTAAGGCCTACTATCGAATGGTATAAGTCAAATTAAGAAAGAAGAACCAAGTTGCACCTCGAATATTCCCGAGCGATGACGTGTCATGTACCTATGACTCATGCAAACAGGCGGCGTCGAGAACAATGTCGAATTACCGTTATCGAGCGTAATTCACTAGAAAGTTCCACCCTCGTTTTAGCCGACTATAAATAGAGCTCCGTGTCCGCCGCCGAGTCAGTGTTTCTCAACTATCGTTCGAAGCGACATATCGAGGCGACATCAAGGCGAATTACGAAGACCACTACGACGACTACTTCGACGACCTTGGATAGAAGAACTTTGCGATTCGGGAACGTTGTTATTGAGTGAAGCGTGTACCTTCGGTGACTACTACGCGAGTACCTACTTCGAGGGCGACTACGAACTTCTTGACATCTACTTGTACGAAGAAAAATAAACTCTTTGCACCCTTAACCGGCATCTTATTACCCTCAGCTCGTAACAGTATGTTTTTTCCATGTATGTTCACCGACAATTTTGTCAATTATGGATCGATTTCGAATTTTTTGTTTGTTTGAAAGGGTATATTTCCATGATCCCATTTAAATTTCATCGGCTTTGGAGCTTGAACTTCGAAAATACACCGAATAACGACAACACCAAGTAACGCTAACTGCTTATAACCTTTATTTGTATTAATGACTGGCTGTAACCCGTGACTTTGTCCGCGTGAATTTACGAAGAAAATATCGCTGTAGTAAATGTTATTGTAGGGATTATATACACCATTTGCA
Organism: Zeuzera pyrina; assembly: GCA_907165235.1. Taxonomy (NCBI): domain Eukaryota; kingdom Metazoa; phylum Arthropoda; class Insecta; order Lepidoptera; family Cossidae; genus Zeuzera; species Zeuzera pyrina. Next base: position 6,299,746 of record OU015633.1, on the reverse strand, counting down.
TAGTCACGTTGTTGTCAAGGTTGCAGATGTAGAGCTGAGAGCGACTACTCATCATCGACCAGGTATGTGAAAGAAACACTCCATGTGTATTTGTTGGTGCAACTTCCTATGGTTTGTTGTTAAAGGAATTAGGGATGTCGATTGAAAAATTTCCAAGATTCTTTGTGACTTTTCGTCAAAAACTTATTCTTGTTACATATACAAATATTTAAATTTTTTTCCATTAAATATACCTATGTACCTAAGAATTTCTAAGATCAAAATAGATATTATTAAAGTCTATTTATGAAAAATGTAATTTTTGTAATTTTGCAAGTTCTAGAGTTTTTCAATTTACGCAGGAACAAAATCTAATTGGATAAAAAGTAATCAAGATTATTCTTCGGAAAATTATCTATCTTCCAGTGAAAATTTCACTGAAATCGGTTCAGCCGCTTCGAAGATTAGCTCTGACAAACAGACAGACAAATAGACAAACAAAAATTTTAAAAACGCTTGTTTGTTGGTCTCGGTTACGTACAGAAAAAGATATCAGCTCAAGAAAAAGTCTTTATTTCGAAATCACAGGCAGACACTTCATTTTTGTTTATGTGTATAGATTCTCTTGTTTGTCATTGCACTTCAGAATTAGAAAAGAAGTTATTTGTAGACCTACTCTAGATATTTATTTAGGCCAAGGTCACTCAGAACGGCGAATTTAAGAAAAAAATTTAAATCGACTTCAAAAAAAACATTGAAAAGTACAAAATAACTATCATTTACCAATCAAAGCTCAAATATAAAAATAACTTTATTAATGCGATATGAATACCTATGTAATTAAATTTTACTGTTATTGAAGTCGGTGCCAAATCAATGTGCAACAACAGAAGTTTATTAGTTTGGTAGGCTTGGCACCGACTTCAGTAACTGTCAAATTTTTCGGTTTTGATTTTGAATTTAATTTTGATTAGTAAAGGATAGTTATTTTGTACTTTCAGTGTTTTCTTTTTATATGAAACCTTTCAGGGACCCCTGACGTCATATGCGTCTCCATATACGAATACGGGAAGAGAAAACTTTGTTCTCTTTTTTAAGTATATTAAGCGTACGGTATACGCGTACGGTACGGTATGGCATCGTTAAGGTTTACATGGAGAAGAAGTGCAGAAAGCTATTGATACGTAATATTTGTTATAAATACAATACATTAATTAAATTTAACAATGATTGTTTATATTCATACTACCAATGTCAAACACAAAATAGTTTCCAAACCAATCTTCATAATTTAAAAGAAACTATAATATTACCAAAGAGACTACTGTAAATGTTTTCCTTAACCATATCACTTGTGCAATTATTATACATGTAATATCTTAATAAATTAAATAAATAGAGGTTACAATATTATCAAGAATCAGAAGATTATAAGTTTAAGAATACAAGTGTTTATATAATTAGCAATATTGAAACTTTTTGGAAGATTCACAATAAATGTACTGAGCAAAATGTATGTCATTAGCACTGCGCTCGGAACATTTCGTAAGTTCATGTATAAAAAAAAACACAATAATTTGTGAACAAGCCTAGCAAACAGTAGTAGTTTATAATAAGAATTTAAATGAATCATTGGGGTGCTCAATTCCACGCGCGGTACTGAATCATTTGTGTTATAGAACCCGGTGTTACATATGTCTTCTAAAACTGGCTGCTAGCTATTACTTATACTAATATAGTATAATAACGTCTGTTCCTTGATTGGCTTTTACGGCCTGCGCGAAGAGAAAAGCAGCCAAAGCATCGCATATCCTTTTTTTACCAGACGTATACTGGAAGGTGCAAGGTGTAATGTAGCAATTAGAATTAATGAAATGGAATTAATCGTAGCAAAATAAAAATTCGAATCAGTAACCCAGGTAATTCTCACCTGAGTTCCGATGGTAAACACTGACTCATGAATAACCAAAAGCACTGTGTACACAAACCAGCACAATGGCTCTATAAAATTCGTAATAAACAAACAGACTTGTTTGCAAATAAAAAGCTATTTCTCGATGGAGGCGAGCAAATTTATCGAGTCCCTTTGCGAAATATAGGAACGATCCTGGCCTCCGTAGCGAGTGATTTACGCGAACGATATCTATGTAACCTAAGGGTGGGGCCACGAAACGAGCGAATTATTACCACAGGTGGATATCAAATCTTACTAATAAGTATCTGTTAATAGTACAGAGAGAAAACAATTTTTCAATGTTTAATTTTTTTACAGTTGTTATGCATACAAAGTGATTATACCTCTGTACAAAACACATGTCCTCATTTACTATCAAAACCGGTGACAAAAGCTGGTCGCGGTTAAAATGTGTTAAATTTAAGTTGGTAATTTAAAATAGGCCGAAATTTCGAAGGATATAATATAACTTAATACATGTACAGACGAAATTATTTTTTACGGAATTTTTTTTTATTGAAATTAACATGTGATTGTATTAATTCATAGCTACCATCAATAAGTATTTATAATATTGTGTTATACTCGGTGTTTCAGTATATGAACGTATTAAATGAGTTGAGTTAAAATCTTTCTCATTATCGGCGTAATGAATATGCTTGTTTGGAGGAGTTAAAAACAACATTAATAATAATTAAGTAACTGATACTGCTGGGTTTTTATAAAAAATATTTTTATATATTCTATTAATTTCCTCTAGAACATAATATACTACGTCGTATTTTACTTCTGAAGGTAATTTTATTATCTCCTAAAATTTTCTGTGTAACCTAATGCTTACTCATCTCGCTTACTTACAAGCCTTCACTTGAGAAATAAAAGGATTATATATCCAGGCTCGAGCATCGAAATATTCTTATATATCAAAAGCGTTATCGAGATATTAGTGACGTTTGCGACTACTTTTGGACGTAGAGGAAATAATGTACAAACAGTAGACTTTGACACAGGTTGTACGTATTCGTAAGAGCTAATAAAGTGAAAAAGTGGTCTTACTTGTAAGCAAACATTATCAGTATACTCACCCTCTAAGTAAACCACGGATGAAGCAGATTTATCGTTGTCCACAATCGGTTGTATAGTTTCATACGACATTGTCTCAAGAAGATTATCTCTCAAATCTAATATAACCAAACTCCTGATATCTTCAAGGATATCTTCGTAGAATGTCGTCAACTTATTCCCTGACAATGTCAACTTTCTTAATTGTGTCAGTCCGCCAAATGCTCTTTCCGATATGTACTCTATAGCATTGTTATCTAACATCAGTTCCTTCAATCCCCACAATTCACTAAACGCCAAATTTCCGATCATCGTCAACTTGTTATTTCTCAAGTTCAATCTGGATAAATACTCGAGGCCCTCAAACATTTCTTTTGTAACTATAGATATAAAGTTATAATCTAATCTTAACTCCACTAAATTATTCAAATGCTTGAAACAACCTTCGTGTATAAGAGTTATGTTATTGTTAGACAGATGCAGTATATGAATATTTGGTAAACCAAAAAATACATCCCTTTTTAATTCTGATATCTGATTGTCATCTAGACTTAGATTGGATAACATCATTAACTTTGAAAAAGAATGCTTTTCTAAATCGTTTACTTTATTAGACCGCAAGATGATCTGTCTTATAGTCGAGGAATTAGTGAAGGCGTATGGTGGAATTCTTGTTATTGTTCCAAACTGTATGGAAAGGTGTTTAAGTTTATCTAGTCTAACAATAGCTTTTGCTGGTATAAAAGTAAGAGCATCATCTGATCTAACGTTAAACATGAGATGTTCTATATCGGATTGTGAGGAAAAACTAGGCCAAATGGGATCATCTTCTGTTATTCCACCACTAAATACCCAGCAGTCAGCTCTGGTTGCCATTTTAGGTTTGTTACTATCACAGTAACAGTGTACTTTTGATCTTCGATCCATGATGTCACAAACGTTGGTGAATATCGGAACTTGGTAGTATGGTCTGTCATTTTTCTTTATTTGGTTTTCGTATTTGCTCTCGGTGATGATTGGTTTCACGGTCATCAATGAAGCCAAGATGATTAAATATTTAGAGATCTGTTCCATTTCTTGTATCGACGTACTTATGTCTGTAACAATGATAAAAGATATGAAGCATGTGCGCAGAAAATTGTATAACAATCTAATTTGTAATAACTTATTTGTAGTAATAATTATTTTTCTGGAAATAATATGATGAATTTAATCCACGAACTCGATAGAAATAAATACGTTGCTGTAGGAAAATGTAAAGAAAAATAATGTGTAAGATAAGTGATAAAATTATATGTAACATAAATGTATACAGGTTTAGAAGGAGTAAAAAGATTTTTAAGTTCTTAATATTCATTAATATACGAATAAAATTTACATTAAGTTGTTATGTTCTGTAAATGTAGGCTTAATAGTAATTTATATTCTTCACTAACGTACTATCCTACTATACATTTATTGTCACACCTACTATGTCACGACATATTCATGCATTACCTTTATTACCAATTTTAACCTAATTAAGTTAGTAACTCAGTATAGTTTTTTCGTGACAAACCGATATATATCACTGCTGGCTTAGGGGATTTTAAAATGCAAAGTAAATTTTCGAAGTTTCGCAAGCGGATTAAAAGTTAAGTCGGCTTTGCGGCGTTATAACTACATTTTTAACAATAAAGTTTTATCTTCTGTTTGAAACAGAGCGCAGTGTAAATTCTGTTTTAACTGCAGTTTATTTTTCGTGGAGTTAAGTTTAGTCAATTTCCTGATTTCATTTTCGACACATAATTGTATGGGAAGTAGTATTTAAGTAAACCACAAGGTATTTTAAAAAAAGTCAAGACTACAAGGCTAAAAGAAAAAAGTTTACAAAATTAAGTATAATTTTTTCAGTATCATCTAATTTTTCAATTAAATGTCGGTATTGTACTTTATAATGACCTTAAATATAGAGTAAGTTTGACAACCAGTATAAATTACTTCTCCGTTAATTAACCGACTTGAATTGAATCATCAATCAAACATAAAACTATATGAAAAATATATCGAAAAATATATCTGGATGGATAAAGTGTTTTATTTATTACTTCCCTGTTGTTTAAACAGGCTTTATTCATCTATAAAGCGTAGGCAATCTTGTGCTTTGTAGACGAACAAAGCTTTGATTGTTTTTAGTTTAAAATGTTAGTATAGGAGGGTATGCGTACGTTTGTACAGGGTATTCAAATTAATAATAGATGGCTCTCATCGTTTAAAAAGACTGATTACTCTATTCTCAGTATATATAATTTTCTCTATGAATTGAATCAGCAAATTATATATCATTTTTTTAAAATGTCAATGCCATGTCTGACTTGAAATAGGTAGGCCAATACTTTGAAGGTCTAACTTTTTAGTCAAAGATACTTAAACGCTTGTTTTGTATTCTCACAAATCACTTCGATGTTGGTCTGTTTGTCTATTACGAAGGTTTTTCTCTTATATATACGATATCTCGTATAACATAATATATATATACACGATCGCAGTATATAATGTCGCAAATACAAAAGTGATCTTTAAAAGTTTTATTTTGAAATGGTAGGTAATTTTGGGGGCTTAGACATAAAGTTTTTCTTTGAGATTATTGTGTTTTGTCATAAATTTAAAAAATGCATTACAAATTAATTTTTCTAGTCCTTAAAGATTAAAGAAAATGAGAAATATTTAGCTGTTCATTATTTCAAGTACAAATAATAAAAATGCCTTTTAAAAAAACAATTAAAAACTGTCGTCATAAGTCACTCAGAAAATAATGAAAAAATAAGCTAAAGGTTACATTTTCATGCTGCTCCTTTTCATGTTTTGAAACTTGATAACAGATATTGGTAATTAGTTCTTAGAAGTCAAAACTATGCCTAACTGGAATTTTTTAATAAAATTCCAAATACAAAGTTTCGCTTTACGAATCATTTCTGCCCAAAAACTGAGTTCTAGCGGTTAGGTTAGAAGCTTCTAGCTTCGGTGTTAGGTTTTTTTAAGTATTTGAAAGTCAAAAAACAAATTCCATCACTGACACGTCAATAATACACCTCATTAAGTATAAAAATACGTAGTTATTGTAATATGCTTCCAAAATCACACAGAAGAATTAGAAGTATACGTCGTTTTTAGAAAGTATAGATTGAAGGACAATTATCAGGATTAAATTATGTCCCATAACATTTCTTATTCACTTAAAAAAGTTCTAAGATAAACTTTGTTTTGTGGTTAACAAGTAACAACTGACAGTACCTACAGAACACTAATTGTCTAATACTTAAACATGGAGTACTTAACCTATACAGTGAAAACGTCATTTATTTCGTTTGAAAACAATTTACGTCTGAACACTGCTGCAGTTATTACGCGCCGATTGGTCAGCTCAAAATCAAACAAAACCTGGGTACACGTGCGTATGAATACGTAATAGAGGTTGTACTAAGGTGAAAGCGCATAGATACACGTCGTCAAGCACGTCAATTGATAATTCGATAGTTCGGTTTAACTTGACCCGTGATAAAAATGTAATTTTGAAATGTAAATTTATTATATATTTGTATATCTATACTTTATTTAATTTATTTGTAAACGTAAATTTGGAAATTGTATTGACTTTGACTTCTCAGGTTAGTTTTTCCTTTTTGTATTGCAGTGAAATAATATAGAAAATAATTTAGTCTCGTATAAATAATATAGATAACTAGATGCGCTTCGCAGTTTCACCCGCGCTAGTTGATTACAGCGTACAGGTTATTACCTAAAAATTGGCAAACAGCGACAGCCACGCGATCATTGCGCGACCGGCGACTAATTGTAATAAAAAATTGATATTATGTGTGATGATTGCGTATCTATTGCCCCATGACCGTAAAATGCACTTTTCGCGCCAGATTTAGCGTCGCTGTACAAATTATGTATATTATATTGCAAATTCTCGTTTGACAGCAGATATCGCGCACTATTTGGCTGTCGCACGCTGACTGCAAGTTAGGTAATTAGCGTGCAGCTCCTAGAATAGTGAACCATCGTCTCGATAAATGTATACTTTAATATTAATCTATACTTATGTATACTTAACATTACAAGGAGAGAAAGATTGGAATTTGAAAGTTTGATCACATTATGTGGTGGCCAATCTCCAGAACCGTTGCACCTAATTAAAAATTATTTCACCATGTTCAAGGTACATTAGTCCAGATGGACATAGGCTATATTTATGTATTAGACCCAGGCAAAGTCGGGACGGACCGCTAGTCGGATATATTGTGGGAATAATCTTAATCGGTCAAGTTGTTCAGATGTCACAAGAAAGCCAACAACACACTACAGATTATATGTATTTACAAAGATATACCGAGAGTGAAACTAGTAGTATTTGAAGACTGTATTTCTTCTTACAAAAGGGTGATAAGTCATTTGTAAAGCGCTCAACTAATAAAGTGTAGGTCAAAAGTTCAAACCCAACTTGTATCAGTGAACTTTTACCTTGTAGACGCCTGTAATTTATTATTTGCTACCTCAACGGCGAGGGTAAATCACTTAAATAAGTAAATTAGTAGTGTTGTCAAACTTTTTAACACATTCACAGTTGTTTTTAATTAAAAAATTTAATACTCTCGCTTTTGCCCCAAAGTAAGCTATAAGGCTTTTACTATGGATATCACGCAATGAAATGTGGGAGTAGCCAAGAACACCTTAACTCCAGACATCAGAGATACATGCTGTACTCTATTTGCACTTCCAGGTGGACAGACCACGAAGACATAACAAAATCATACTCCGATGCCATTTCTAGCAATCAATATTTGGGGTAACAGATGTGAAATGGAACCATATAGCGACAGGACACATCCCCCTAGAGGTCCTTTATAATAAGCACTATCTCGTATCTCTTGGCTTACTCTTACAACCTATAAGCGAAGAAAAGCAGCTGGTACTAGAGCTTCCAGTCTCGATGATATTTGAATATTGGCACAGTCTTGAAATATCCGAGAAATTTGATAATTTCAAGACATCACAGAGTTACATACTGTAATGTCCGCCAAACTCAGGTGTCTCATATAATTTACAACCAGGTGAGTGGATGTTATGTTTTATTAGGCCTGACCATGTAAGCAGTGTACCAAATTTATATGGAGCGCCAAATACAGTCCTCCAATCTAAATCAAGTAGGAAAAGGTAAGGTATCTAATCAGTTGAACAAAATAGTCAAAAATATTTATAAAATTCAGAAGGTTATAGTCTAAAGTCTAGGTTCCCAAACTTATTTTGTCTACTGAGTCGAGAGCTCATGCAGTCGTTGTCTAAGATGCCTCCTAGCTAAATGAAATTACAAATCACCCCCCAGGCCTCTACGCAACGCCCCCATTTTTTTTCTGGGTCTCTTACCGCCCCCCTTTAGGGCTGCAGCGCCCACAGGGGGGCGTTATCTCCCACTTTGGGAATGGGTGGTTTAAAGTAACCCTGTAACGAAACATTCGAATAAATTAGCAACTAAAATCAATTGGAACTCGGTTACCATTTACTCTCATTACTTCACACTACACGCCCAACACTTACCATAGGTTCCACCATGGGTTACATGAATACTAAATAATTATGAAAGCGAAAAGGCATGCACTATTTGGCGCAAGACACAAAGACTGCAACCTTCTTTCTTTAAATTTAAAAACGGCTTCCACGCCACCTCAGACACAACACCTTGTCAAATTTCCCAGCCGAATAGCTTACGTGATCTCCCTCGCATGATCTCAAACAGCAGGTACTCAACCTTCTAGAATCGTCTCTTCCATTGTTCGCTGGCTCTTCCCTCTCAAGACACTAGTGATGGGACCAGTTCGAAATACAACTACGAGACATTCCGAAATGACACAGCAGTTATACTATTCAAAATTCGATTCTAAATGACCCACTCGTTTTTCCGGCTGTCAGTAGTATTGTACCCATTGTAGTCATCATCATCATACCATCCCAAATTATGTACCTCTCATATACTAGAGGCATTTAATTTTAATATGTATACTAAATCCTATTTATTTACGTATCTGAATGACATATCCTGTCGTCGGCCTCGACGTCTCTCCATCTCTATATCAATGACAACCTACCAATGATAATGACTATTCGTACAGATATAATATTGAATAGCAATTTTCTAAAACTTTCTAGAATTTACCATCAAATACCCCTGTAATCATGAATTAATATAATTATATCTTGGTATTTATTTTACAAATTAAAATGTTTTATTTCTAACCCTCCTACTTACACACAGACATAATTCTTTTGTATGCAATACTTGACCATTGGACTGTATGGGCCGAGGTTCCTTGGCCTTGCACTTAGTAGCAAGTGGAACAACAGCAACAATCTATGAATGTCAACGACACTAGATGCAAACAAAAACGAATAACCTTTTACAAGTTTTTGGCGGGATTTTATGGGGAGCGGTTGGGCGTTTATTTTAATTATTTTCAAATGGTTTCTAATGGATATTGTGATGTGAAGTTGGCGTACTTTTGCGACCCAAGTATCTACGCTGTTGTGATGTTATGTGAAATTGTTAAAATAAGTGCTTATTTAGTAGTGATGTTGAGATTTTTTTAGTGGCTTAGTCTGCCTCAGCGGATCCTATTAGAAAGAATGCCTCAATATATTTGTCGCCAGAAACTCCAAGAAACATCTAAAATGTATTACGTCGACATTATGATGAAATAATATGAAGAAATTATCTATTTATTACTGAAGACGTCGGTTGTATGGGCTAAGATCCCTTTACTTTTCTTCCTAAGGGAGAATCGTCCTACTACCTTTTAGTCATGCACTAATTACGTTTTTCATTGTGAGAGCAAAACCAAACAGATATCGAGAAACGAAAGTTACTAATACAACAAGGAATTTACGAAATAAGGTATCATCAACTAAATATGTTTTTAAATGCGTGCCCAATTAGATATCGGGTGCTAGGATCTAAAAAAATTTGTTACAATACATACATATGTATGTATAATTAAAAGTATCGAGCTACTACCACTTTTAACATATTCGTAACTACATAATTTTAATAAAATTAAAGGTATATTTAACCATTTTTATTCGATAATTGACATGTATAGATAATCCAATAAGGATCGAAAGAGTAGGATAGCTGTCAAAGGCATGCCACTTTAATCTATGCTGGTTATAAAATAATTACCAGAGAGAAGCCGACGAAAGGATTCAGCTTAACTGAACAGAGTTTGGGAAACTCCGTTTGCGGGGTGGTATATAACCTTGTACGGGGTACGTCCGAATTGCTGCCATCATCTTTCTCGCTAATCCTGCCATCAGACAGCGGTGCTTCCACTTCTTGTGTTCCGGAGTGGAGAGTAAGACAGCCGGTGATATTGCTAGTATAAGAGGAAAAATTATATCTGGCTGAAATTCTTGTCGGTTCTTCTGTGTCCAGGTTTTCTTTTCTCTTCTCTTTGAACCGAACTAAATAGATTTGACGTTCAAAAATACCTTGTAATTGGGTTTACTTGAATAAATTGATTTGACTTTGACTTTGAGGCACAATATCTTAGTCTCCAGAGTTGCCAACGCATTTACAATGTGAAACGCTTTCTTAGCTTTTACATTGTACAGTTAGGTTAGACATGGTACGGCGATTGCGAAGTGTTACGTGTTACACTGCTCGTCCATGGGCATTTCTATCCACCTACCATCCGGTGGGCTGTTAGCTCGTTTCTCTCCCTAATAATATAAAAGGAAATCCGTGGAATTTTGTCGTTATCTATCCTGCAATGACTGAAGATGAAAGTCTTTAACATGTGAGACTTGCATATGAAAGCTAATAGTAAGGTTGTGTTGAATAACAATAATTTTAGCTGTCTTCCGCCCGTTATCTTGAACTATTACTGGACACGTGATTGCCTCTGAACTGATTTCGGTCAGAAGATAGATAAAAGTAAGAATTAATAACATGAAGTGAATTTACTCAAAATAACACCTGAATCTGTATAATACATGACAGCAAGATTGGTTTAAAACAGTAAAGTCCTTTAAGAAACGAGCCTACTCTTTCTTTAAACGGCCGGCAACGCACTCGTGATTCCCTGTACGTTGCGGGTGTCCATGAGTGGCGGTGATCGCTTTCCATCAGGTGACACGCTTGCTTATCTGCCCCCTCTGATATTAAAAAAAAAAAGTCGTTATGCTTTGTATGAAATAGGCTACTCTAGAATTTCTCTGAAAGATCAAATCTAAAACAACGCGATCCCTCAGGTAATCAAAGTAATCAAATATAGAAAAAACAAGCTAAAGTGGCAGTGGGCTGCTCGTATTTACCGAAAAAACTATACCTAACTGCCGGAGTACAGCTTCAAGAGAATTTATTATAAACAAATATTCTCGAGTTTCCAAAAGTTTCGAGACCGAGTGATTATATTATGTTGATCGATTTTACTTCACATTAATGTCGGAGAGAATAATATGAATGTCATTAATGGAAACAGCAGAAATAAATAAGTAGATAAGAAATATTCAGTCAATAATTTATGGTTTTTGTCTGTAACCGAATGAAATGGAGATCTTCGATAGTTAAATCTGTTCACAGCGATGAACAGGTAAGCTAAAAAATATGAATAAGTAACGCTTTTAGATGCGATAATTATTTTTAAATCAATCCAATTCAATTTATTTACTTTTACAGTTTACAGTTTTACATTAGGTTGCACTATGGTCCCCAAACTAGGCAAAGCCTGTCCTATGGGGACCCAAATATACGTTTATCTTAAATTATGCAGGAAATATAGTATTCAAGCACTCATATTATACATTAATCAACATTTTATAAATCCATGAAATACAATTCAGCAAATTGAAATAATAATTTAAAAAAAAAAATTAACAGACCAAATCATGTAACTATAATATTGGGTCCTTACATATGAAATTAGCGTTTTGTCGTACTGACCACTTTGATCTGAAATATCTCCTCTTTGGTTAAGAATTCCAAATTCAAATTTATAAATTCATTTAGCTGGTACATTTGAGTTTTCAAAACAGTCATTCATTTGTTTTTTTCCTCATTATTTTTTTCTTTGGCGTCGCTTATTACCGCACAATGGAAAACTTGAAATATCGGTATATTTACGAGTACGAGTTCTACCGTGGCACCAGTGCTGCAGAAACAGCTCGAAGGATTAAAGATGTGTACGGCGCTGGTGTCGCAAAAGAAAGCACGGTACGTATTTGGTTTCAACGTTTTCGTTCTGGAAATTTCGACCTTCAGAACCAACCCCGTGGACGGTCGGAGACCAAAGTGGAAAATGAAGAATTAAAGGCTATTGTGGAAGCGGATCCATCACAAAGCACTTCAGAGATAGCTGCAGGCTTCGGGGTAAGTGACAAAACTGTATTAATCCACTTGAAGCAAATCGGGAAAGTAAAAAAACTTGAACGATGGGTACCTCATGAATTGAGTGAATCGAACTTGCAAACACGCGTCGACTGCTGTGTTACTTTGCTCAACCGACACAATAATGAAGGGATTTTAAATCGAATAATTACTTGCAATGAAAAGTGGATACTGTACGATAATCGGAAGCGCTCGTCGCAATGGCTGAACCCTGGAGACCCAGCCAAATCCTGCCCTAAACGAAAATTGACTCAGAAAAACTTACTTGTGAGTGTTTGGTGGACTAGCGCCGGTGTCGTTCACTATAGCTTTCTAAAATCTGGCCAAACGATTACGGCAGATATCTATTGTCAGCAACTGCAAACCATGAAGGAAGAACTAGCTGCTAAACAACCAAGATTGGTCAATCGCTCTAGGCCACTGCTGCTTCACGACAACGCAAGACCACACACTGCACAACAAACAACCACTAAGTTAGATGAGCTACAATTGGAATGTCTGCGACATCCACCGTACTCCCCGGACCTTGCTCCAACAGATTACCATTTTTTCCGGAATTTGGACAACTTCTTACAAGGAAAAAAATTCAACTCCGATGCGGCAGTCCAAACCGCCTTCAAAGAGTTTATTGATTCTCGCCCCCATGGTTTTTTTAGTAAAGGGATCAATGAACTACCTATGAGATGGCAAAAGTGCATAGATAACAACGGTGCATACTTTGATTAATTAAATATATTTTACAAAAAAAAATTGACTTTATGTTCCTCCCGTACAAAACGCCAATTTCATATGTAAGGACCCAATAATAACAATAACAATTCGACTCAACCGATTGAACTTATATTTAGCAGAATCAACACATTAACACTATCATCAGAACTATATTATTGCATTCACTACCCACACTTGGAGGGTTGGTTTACAAATAAGGTGAGAATCAGTATATGTAGGTAATTTGCATGCGCGAGGGTAAGCAAATCAGTATAGAAATTTAGGATCAAGAATCAAAATGGATGAAGTTTATGCTCTATGAGCGTGTCTTTGTTATTGAGCGTGTTTTTGTTGATCTGATTTCTAGACTTTTGCTAATGTGCGTGATTAAAGAAGGTTCACGGTAAAATTATACATAACTGAACGTACATACATACTTTAACTTTAGCTGTGAATACTAGTAGCCAAAAAACTTATAATTTAAGAGTATTTTGCAAATAACAATTTGAGTACTGCAATGTTTTGTACACAAAGTCGGTTATGAGCTTACACGAATTACACCAATAGTGCAAGGTTGCCATACTTACTGCAGTTACTTGTTTTACTCATGATTACGCGCAGTGAGATAGAAAGAGAGACAAAAATTCGTTTGACACACGGTAATAAAAGCAGTAATTCATTATAGCTCCGTCCAATAACATTCTTGGTCCGACACTGAAAATATAAATTTACAATACTTTGACGTTGGTTGTGACTATTGGGAACAATTTGAAAAAATATGTCGAAATTAGGTACAGTTTTAGAAGACAATGCAAAATAAGTTATAATATGGTGTGATCAGCCCGTAGGCTTGGTAGCAGAGCATCTGACTTCTAAGCCGCGGTCCCGGGTTGATCTCCAGTCAATTCAATTTAGGAAACGAAATTTTTTAAATTAGCTTAATTATATTGCTTAATTGTGGCTTTCTGAATATAGTATTTTAATAAACCTTTTGTAACATGAAATTGAACAAAATTACATCTGACCGAGTTTCTTGTCGATTCTTCTTCGTGTCCAGGTTTTCTCTTTGAACCAAATTAAAGTAGACTTGACGTTCAAAAATATCTTCTAATTGGGATTACTTGAATAAATTGATTTGACTTTGACTTTCTAAAATATGCAACTTACATTGTCTTTTTTATTATAAATACTCTAGAAAACTGGCAATTTTGTGAATCCAAGATAAGCACTGGATTTGCACTGTGGCTACCACACAATGCACTAGGAACTTTCCTGTAACACCCAGACTTTAAATTAAACGAACCGAGAAAACTGACCGAGAATCGAACTCGGAGCTCTGGAATGGTGGACAAACACAATACCACTACATCAATGGGCCCGAATATTTATAAATTACTTGACATAAAATTTAGTCTTCACTTGATAGAAAACATGATTCAAAAAGTCATATTACGTAGTTTCATCAACAAAGCACGTAATTCTGTCGATAAAGAAGGGACAAACTGAGTACTCCAATTTATCGATACTTCAACCACTATGTTATAGCCAAAGTTTTCGATAAGTTATTCTGCCTGCAGCCCTGTGGCGAGCTTGTCTCTGCTTTCCTAGTTAATGTGGTTAGTTGTGAGCACGTAACATCAAAGGTTGCCTGAAGTTAGTTTAGGCTCATAATGTGTTCAAATATTAGATTATTGTTACATGTATTTACCAAAAAGTATGAACAGAAACATAATTATTATAAGACTAAACTATTAAACAAATATCATTGCAGGACTTCTTTTTTCCCCTTTATTTAAAGAAGGTTTGTTCTTAAAAAGGACATGCCACCTCCATTGTGGCTACATATAGTAATTTTTTCTATACACAAACTAATTAAACTAATATGGTACAACATCCTCGCATTCACTGATAAGGGTGATGCAAGGATACTGTTCCACATACCGACATTAAATGAAGGATCACCAAATGATTTACGTCTTTTCACTTCACTCCGGACACACCCATAAGATGCAGAGCGTCTTCAACTACACCACACACATCACAGTCAGAAACATTTGATCTTCCCATCATGTATTTAAATTTATTTAGAGGAATGTGACCAGAACGAACTCTCAAAGCTATTACAATATACTCTCTTCTCATGTTGCAGTCGTCAAACCAAAGACGTCGTGCGAGATCTGGTTGGATAGTTCTGTACCATATACCTTTAGTCAATGATCTTTCATCAAAACATTCCGACCATATTTTGTGACACTCTTCTTTAACTTTATAAATAATTTCCGTAAAAAAGGTGCACGATCGAAAACCAACCTATCCTGCACAGCCTCTTTAGCTAAGTTATCCACTATATCGTTCCCTTCGACTCCAACATGAGAAGGCAGCCACTGTATAATAAGATTCTTATTTCGGGATTTAAGTTTCTGAATAGAATTCAAAATTACGGAAGCCATTGGAATGCCTCGAAAACCACTCGTACATCGTATAATGTGTTGAAGAGAACTTTTCGATTCAGTAAAAATAACAAAATTATTATAATTTAAAAATAAATATAAGAAAGAGTCTCGACTAAAGCACTGAGTTCAGTATGCATTATAGAAATTTTTGATTTAATAGACAGCTTAACGTAATGACTTGTTTGGATGTCAAAAAAAGCTGCACCATTTCCATTTATATCTTTAGACCCATCAGTAAAAATCTTATAATAAGTGAAAAAGGATTCATTTATATATTGATAACACATAAGTTTTAAAGAAATTGTACTGTATATTCGTTTAGTTTTTTTTATATTTTCTAAATTACATTTAATAACCGAAACATCAATATTGCTAACCCAAGTATCCAAGGAAAACATTTCTAAGATCTTACTAGAGTGTACCGACTTTGTTTTCAATAAGTC
The DNA here is from genome assembly GCA_907165235.1 of Zeuzera pyrina. Lineage (NCBI taxonomy): Eukaryota > Metazoa > Arthropoda > Insecta > Lepidoptera > Cossidae > Zeuzera > Zeuzera pyrina. Next base: position 6,283,723 of record OU015633.1, on the reverse strand, counting down.
ATGGATAATGATTAATAGAGGAATTTTTTTACGTCGCCAGTATCTACTATGCTTCGCATTAGAGATCTCATTTAATAAATGTATTATCACTTTAGAATTAAGCGATTTAGATTTCAATCAAAATTTACTAGCTAGAAAGCGTCTTCGAATAGTCAAAGGTGGTAATAGTAATTCTGACTCCATAACGTGTATAGGTGTACTTTTTATAAAACCTGCTATTAACCGCATGTTATAGTTTTAGATTTTATCTAGTTTTATTAAATGAGATTTGCAGCTGTTGTCATATAAAAAGCAAGCGTAGTCAATTTGACTCCTATTAATAGACATATAAAGACGTTTTAAATGTTTAGGATGTAAACCCCAACCACTTCCAATTAAAACTTTAAATAAATTTACAAACTTTAAAGATTTTTCTCTTATTTCGTTGGTATGCTTGGCCCATCTTAGAGATTTGTCTAGCCATAAACCCAAATACTGAACTTTATCTAGGACATTTGTATAGTATGTATAGTTATTTTATTAATTTTAATGTCAATCAGATTTTGAACGTGTTTATTAGTAAATATACAAATTTTTGTTTTACTTGGTAAAATCTCTAAACCTAAATTTAAAAGCATCTTACTCATCATGTCTAACCCAAATTGCAATTTATTTGCAGCTTCAGTATAATTACTATAAGAATGATATAATACAAAATCGTCAGCATATTGAAACACAGATATGTGTTTTTTTATATTTTTGGAAATATGGATAGTAGCCACATTGAACAGCAAAGGCGACAATGGATCTCCCTGAGCTAAACCACGAGCAGTAGTTCTACTAATAATTTTGTCATTTAATTGAATTTTAAGGTACCGTTTTCTCTCAGAAAATTCCATATATAATAACATACTTTAGCACCAACATTTAATTGCTCCAAATATTGTAATAGTTTAATAATATCTACATTATTATAAGCATCGTTAATATCTATAAAACATCCTATGGTGGAGAGACCTTCTGAAAAACCGATTTGAATATTAGAAACTAAACAATTGAAGCCATCTAAACATGAGCGAGATTTTCTAAACTCTATATTACTCTGTATTGTACGAAAAACATGAATTTTTTCCAAAAATCATTCCAGCCTTTTATTAATTATAGAGTGAAATATTTTACACAAGCAAGATATTAAAGAGATTGGTCTGAGGGAAGCTGCGATTTTGGAATCTCGATCAGGTTTTGGAATAGGAACTATACCGATATTTCTCCATTGCCAAGGTACAAACCCATTAGAAAGAAAATCATTGCATAAGGAGAGAAGAATTATTTTACCATTTTTTGGTAAATGTTTAGTCATTGAATATGAGATACCATTACATCCAGGAGACGTATCCTTGACTTTGATACATTTATCTAGCTCCTGCATGGAGATTATGTCCTCTAACCTTGGATTTGAACAATAAAATGCTGGTTGCTTAGGCGAAACAATCTGGCGTGATGGATTGTAATAGTTCGTATAATTTTTCATTGTCAATATGAGGTCTAGGAGATCTATTGTAGCCCTTAATCCATCTCATCTTTTGCCACATAGAATTAGCGGTAGTTCTTTCATCTATGGAAGAACAAAAACTATATTAATTTTTACTTTTTGCTTAGCAAATAAGTTTTTGAGTTAGACGAATTTTCTCTCGCAGTAAATTTAGATTATGTGGGGTTGGATTACGTCTAAATGTACCTAAAGCTAATCTACGCTTTGCGACAGCTTTCGAAAGTTCAGTATTGCAATATGGTTTAGGTGAACATTTTGAAATTGGACTTTGACTAAATGTTTGAATAAGATGTAATTCAGAAGATACGTAAAGATATTAAACAAAAATAACAAAAGCTTTTCGTAAATTCTCGCAGGAAAAACAGTAGATCCGAATAAATCGTTTAAACATTTTGTATAGGATACCCAATTAGCTCTTTTAAAGTATCTCTTATATGATGGTTTGGCGTTAGTGTTTATAGAGCCCGATATTTTCATAATAAGATGGTCACTTCCTAATGACTCGTTCAATATTCTCCAATTAAAATCTAAAGCAATATCACAAGTAGCTAGAGATAAATCAGGACAAGATTTTTGCAAGTACCCATTAACTAATTTAATACGCGTTTTTCGCCCTGTGTTGAGTATTGCAAATTTATTGTTGATAACAATAACTGAATTAAAAATTGTTATCCCTCTTTGGTCTGTTTTATATGACCCATTCGTGTGATGCCAATTAAAATCACCCAGTAGATAGGTTTTTATATTAAAATGAGAAAGCAAGGAATCTCAATCGCTCTGACTAGTATGTATCGAAGGGGGACAATAGATTGACACAATGTTTTCAATTTGAGAACAATTAAAAACTTTAACATGAATTACTTAACCTTAAAAGACACAACTGAGATTGAATCGATTTACGAGTAAAAATTGCCACACCTCCGTATGAATTTCGTCTATCTACTCGATAAATATTGTAATCTTTTATTATTACAACATCATCTGACTTGAACCAAGTTTCACTCATGATAGCAATATGAATCTTTTCTTGTATTAACAATTGTTCAAAAGCTATCAGTTTAGTTATAAAACTCTGAGTATTCCATTGAATAATATTTAAACTAACAATTTCATTGTACTTATTATCCATTTATAAAATCTAAAATTAGTTTTTAGATCGGCCAGTCGGAAATATTAACAGCTACTAAAATTAACCATTCTATACATAGTTTAATAACATTTTTGAGTTTAATCATAACGGAATCCCGCTTTAAAAATAAAATTTCGTTCAACCTCGACAATAATTCATTAATGTAACCTTACAATCAAAACTTTTGGAGTCAACTTTATCCCGAACGTTTCTGGTCTCATTATTGTTGTCAACCCTTGGTGTAAAATGTATATCCAAATTTGCAGATTTTTTATTTTCATGCAATCGTTTTTTGAAAACACGATCTTTAGGTAATGTACCAGAGTTTTGAGATGAATCTTCACAATGTATGTCAGCCTCAATTATTGTCCTTTCGTTTTTGATAACATTTGCATACGATTATTTAGGTGTACTGAGGTTACTAAACATATTAGTAAAAAACGGTTTATTTTCAATATCGTTGTTTACATTCGTCGGGGGTGAAAGAGGGACGTACATGGAAAGGGCTCTTCTATAGGTACAATTAAATTCCGCCATTAACTCCCTTATTCTTTTTTCCTTTTGGTATACGGGGCAAGTTCTAGTTAAAGCCATATGATTTCCACCGCAGTTGATGCATTTAAATAGCAAAGTATTACAGTTATAGTGATTTCCAGTACATTTCGGGCATACAATTTTTTTTGAAGGGCACATTTTATAATTATGCCCAAATCGCCAGCATTGTGAACATTGGGAGACAGGGTGTATGAATTTAGTTTAACTTTTATGTCAACAACATAGACGTGAGTAGGTAAGGTAGAACCTTTAAAATAGAGGCGAACCACTTCTAAAGGACACCATCCTTCTCCGTTCCTATTATGTCGGTTAAGACATTTTAAGGATAAAAGTTCTATCGAATGCGGGCATGTAATGTTTTTAATAATTTCTTCTTCTGAAAGGTCCAAATCCACATATTTTATTACACCATAGGAGTAGCTCACTTCCATATCTCTTTGTAATCTCCAATCCCTAGATATTAAGTCTTCACAATTCAATAATTTGTCAACATCTAACAAGTTCTCAAACTGCACTCTGATTTTAATTGGATTGATATATTTAACTTACTACATTAATAATATTGTGTAACCTAAAGAGACGTGCCAATTAAAATTGTTTCGGTAATTTATTTTTACTAGAAATGTAAATTACTTCTGGCTCAATATGGTTAACACTACTACTATCAAAATGTAGTTTTTTCTCTTTCCTTTTTATTGTCGTCCAATCATTTTCCTGTCCTTCCTCTCTCTGTCTTTTATATGGCCTGTCTTCCTCTAAATTTATTTCACTTTCTACTAGTCGAGATACACTTTCTTCTTTTTGCAATACATTTTGTTCAATATCCATTTCATTTAAAGAACTGCTACTACTTGACAGCAATAAATTACTCTTACACTGTAAGGGATTAACGAGTAAAGTCATCATTCATTTTTCTATATTTCTATAGTTATCGCACAATAACAAAGACGCAGCGAGTAGACAATAGCTGCGCCCGAGCACACAGCAACAATGTACAAAATTATCACTTGATCTTGAAAACACGAATAAACGCAACCACCTCGTACGAGTACCGATACGAGACTCCTAGTAGGACTTTTTACGTGGGAGTGTATATTAATTAACTTGATGTTTACCTTTGTAATTGCTTCTACTTAAATATCAGATTTAGTAACTGACTTCGAATAATAAAGCTTATAAAACGGAAGCAAACTGTAGCAATTTACTTGGAGCCATTAATGGCTCCGTTTGCCGGGCAAGTACTTGCTAATAGTATCCCCCTTAAGTAAAATAGAAAAAAAGATGATATATGAAATGAAGTATTGTCATGACACATTGGAAAAACATATAAAAGTTTTAAAATGATATTATGCAGGTCAATATTACTACATTTTAAAAGAAATGCTGATGTTAAGACAATAAATAAATAAAGTGGAGGGAGGAGTAAAGAGTAGCTACGTGGAATGTGAGAGGTGGGATTGAGGAGAAGATGAATGAAGTGATTGATATTATGGAAGAGAAAAGATTGGATGTGCTATGTTTGAGTGAAACCAAGCGAGGCGGCAGTGAACTTGCCGACTTGCCCGGAGGAGGCATCGCTTTGTGGTCAGGGGTACCACAAGGAGATAGGGGATGCCAAGGGGTAGGCGTTTTACTGTCCTCTCGTATGGTTAATTGTATGACTGAGTATGAATGTGTAAATCCCAGACTGCTCTGGGTACGCCTCAAGATTGGGTTGACAAGAATTTTTGTTTTGGCAGTATATGGCCCAGTGTCCTCTGTCGGTTTGGCTGAACTAGAGCAGTTCTGGGAGAATGTTAGAGAAGTTCTAGCGACGGTTGAAGAGAACGAAAGAATTGTTGTGTGTGGAGACATGAATGGATGGGTCGGGACAGATCGAACAGGATTTGAGTCTGTCCTAGGCAAATATGGAGATAAGAGAGTGAATGATGCTGGTAAGATTGTGTTAGGACTGTGTATGGAAAAGGATCTTTTTGTGGCTAATACCATGTTTGGGCCCAAAAGGATCCATCAGTACACGTGGGAAAGGAAGGGTGCGAGAAGTATGATTGATTTATTCCTGGTGGATAGCAGACTTAAGAAGCAGGTAATGGACACAAGAGCGTATAGAGGAGCCGATCTCGGGACGGACCACTTTCTGGTGATAACCAGAATAAGGGGTCTGTTCGCAGCATGGCGACATCGCGTAGTGTCCAAACCTGCAGCGGTTAGCCGCATTAAAAGCTGGAAACTGCAGGATGCGACCACCAGGAATGAATATGAAAGGGTATTATCCAGTAAGCTTGATGATAGATTGAAAGTGATGAGCGAGGATGTTAAAGAATGCTGGCAGAAACCTTAGATATGGTATGATTGAGGCTGCGAAAGGAGTGTGTTGAATGAATAAGATTGGGAACGGCAAAAAGCGTGATGTGTGGTGGGATGATGAGGTGAAAGTGGCTGTGTATAAGAAAAGAAAGCATGGCGAGACTACCTTGCTACTAATGACTGTGGTATGAAAAATTTGATGAAAGACAGGTATAATCTGCAGAAAGCAGAAACGAAGGCACTAGTGAAAGAAAAGCGTGAAAGGTGTAGGGTGTTAGATGAAAACAAGATGTCGGACAACTTCGAGGAAAATTCCAAATTATTTTGGAAAGAAGTACGTAAGTACCGAAGTGGTCCGGCACCTTGCAGAATGAATAAAGTGCGTTCGAAAGAAAACAACCTGCTTACAAATAAAAAGGATGTTCTGCAGCGATGGAGTGAATACTATGGAGAACTGTATGAGAGTGGCGACTCCGTCTCTGATACTGAGAGCGATTCTAATGAATTGCCACACTCGGGCCAGGGACTGGAGGATGCCATTAGTATGAAAGAGATTGAGAAAGTGATAAGAAGTTTGAAATGTGGAAAGGCTGCGGGAATTGATGAGGTGACTGCTGAGATGATCAAGTATGGTGGTCCTAGGGTCTGGGATGCCTTCTGTGCACTCTGCAACCTTTGTTGGCAGAAGGGGGAGGTTCCAGAGGACTGGCGCACGGCAGTCATAGTACCTCTATATAAAGAGAAAGGTTCCTACCTAGACTGTGCGTGCTATAGGGCCATCAGCTTGGTCAGCTTAGGGAATAAAGTCTATACTAAAGTATTGACTGAACGTATGAAAGGCGTTTCAGAAAGATATTTGTGGGAGGCGCAAGGTGGATTTAGGAACGGTAGGGGTTGTTTGGATCAGATTTTCTCGCTTCGCGTTATCGTGGGAAGGTTTCTGGCTTTAGGTCGGAAAGTTTACTGCGCTTTCGTGGATCTAGAGAAGCATTCGATAGAGTAGTGCGGAAGAAATTGTGGAGTCTTCTGCCTGAATATGGCGTGGAGGGCTCCTTATTGCAGGCTGTGAGGTCATTATATCGAGACCACAGAGCCTGTGTAAGGATAGACGGTGCCATGTCGCCCTGGTTTGAAGTCTGTTCTGGTGTCAGACAGGGCTGCGTGATGTCTGCCTGGCTATTCGTGCTGTATTTGGACAGTTGCCTTCAGAGATTGAAAGGTAATATGAGTGGTATGGGATGTGGTGACACAGTGGTAAACTGCCTATTGTACGTTGACGATGCTGTGCTAATAGCACCATCAGAAGCAGAGTTGCAGACACTAGTCACGTGCATGAAAGAAGATTGTGAAGTAAAAGAATTGAAAATGAATGTGAACAAAACTAAGGTTCTGGTGTTTGAAAGAGAAGCGGTACAAACGAAATGTGTGATTTGTGTAAATGGAAAATGTTTAGAACAGGTGAATGAAATTGTGTACCTGGGGAGTGCGTTTTCGAGGGATGGAAGATGTGAGTTGGATGTGGAGAGACGGGTAGCAGCTGGCAATAAAGTGAACGGTGCTCTGTCCGCATTAGTGGGTAGTGTGAATATATCTAACACTGCTAAAATGGCCATCCACAATGCGGTGTTGGTGCCAACTTTGTTGTACGGTAGTGAGGCCTGGATATGCCCAAAACCGAGTGAAAGTATGTTAAATGCTGTGGAGATGCGGTCTCTCAGAAATATGTGCGGTGTCACGCTTGCTGACAGGATAAGCAATGATGAGATACGCAGTATGACAGGGTTGCACAACAGTGTTATTGTAAAAATGAAGAAAGGAATGCTTAGATGGTTCGGGCACATGGAAAGAATGAGTGATGAAAGACTGACAAAGAAAATATACAGAGCGAAAGTGAGTGGTAAAAGAAGCCAAGGAAGACCAAGGCTGACTTATGAAGATCAAATAGCCAGAGTGTTAGCAGACGGAAATGTCAAAAGCACTCGCATACCTAGGCGAAAATGTGTGAGGAGAATGATGAGATTTGAGGAAGCCAAAGAGGTGTGTATGGACCGCGAATCCTGGCGCTCCGTCCTCTCTGACTACCCCGTTGGGGATACAGCGTGAAGTTATGTTATGTTATGTTGTGTTTAAATAAATAAAAAGAACATGTCTCTAAACTAAGCAACCAGTAACAAAAACCCATATACGTCACGTGGTTTGTGAGAAAATTGACTGCGTTAAATGGACAGACGTACGGATGTATTGTTAATTCTGTAGGAGTAAAAACAGATGAAAGAATAGACTTAGTAACTAACAGAAATAGAATATTAACGCTTACAAAACTGATTACGGGATTTATTGAATTCAAAATAATATTTCTGGCATTGCTTTTTCTTTGTGCGTGTATTTTGTTTGAGCCTTATTGAAAAACTACATCGTCGTTTGTAACAGTATTTTCTTTTTTTTTTCTTTTATTTCCCGGTTTTTCCCCGTTTTAACTTATAATAACCAATTCATCATTCCCGGAATGTAATTTATTGAAGATCAAGGTTTTTGGTAAGTTGGAAAACGTGAAAATCTTTATTACTTTTTGGATTGCAATGGCCTTGGGTGGACTGGAATGCCACCAGCATCAGAGTTATAGGTTGTTCTTTATAATACTCGTAATATTAGGACATTAGAAGTAAGTTAGCCTATTTATTTTCACTATGCAAGAAGAATTTGTTCACAAGAATAAAATTTGGTTTTCGAAATTAATCTATATCTATCTTTTATTTGTTTAAAATCACCTGTGCAAAACTGAGGGGTTATACAGCCATACAAGAAATCTGTCTTAAAATTAATAGCGCAATAGTTACCCGACAATGTCTATTAGATGACTTCATCATAGCTATGGGTAAGTGGTGCCCCGGCACCAGAGTTAGTTTGTTTAGTTATTGTTTCTTATTTTTTTAGGCTACTTTACTAAATATAGCATGCATACCATCGCATAACATAGCTCGAATAATTTTGCTATTTTAAGTTTTAACTCTACATACCTTAAAATACAACGAAACCCCCTTATATTTTTCTTAATTTTTATATAATCTCTCGGAATAGTGGAAAGCGAATATATTTTTATCTTTATTTTTTTTATTACAAGATCCCAACTTGAATACTAAGTTTCGTATTATCTCGTAGGGTCACTAAACTCTGAAAATATGAATGTCAGAAACTTACTTACATACTCTTCGAACCTAAAATAGTCTGGTAATATTAGTTAAAAATGTTATTATATGGACGTCTACATTGTTAGAGAAAGAATATCAGGATTTTTAATAAAGTCGGTCTCTTTTTTTGATCTAAACGCTACAAGGAGTGAAAAAGGAAATAAATAGATTTGAAGAGAGTTTCATTTCGGACATTCTCTTTATTTACACTGTTTTCAAAATGTATAAGTTACAGTAAAAACCCGTTTATAGTTCAAACTCGTTTTATTTAGCAAAAATCAGTTTTTGCTCTGTACTGTATACCTATCACAAATTGGGGTCGAAGAATATTCTCCAGTTATGAGGCCAATATTCTATAGTAATATGCCATTTATCAGTTACATCCGTCTGTACGTCAGCGCCACTACGGTCACTTTATTCATTATTCACCGGTCGAAGTCAAAGCCGTCCGAAGCATTCTCCGTACCATACGTAAGACTGCGGATTAGATATTAGCTTAGACTGAAGTTTAACCAAAACGTAAGAGAAATCACACGATTAAAGATCGTCGCATACGTAACCGGATTTAGCTGGAGGAAATTTTTAGGGCTTTCAAAGGATAATCGGAACCCTTTTAAGATTCCGTCCACTCCTTCGCTCGTATCCCACGGTCCATTTTATTAAAAATTTTGTGAAGTATAAATTTGAAATTTGGCACATCGATACATCCTGTTAATGGTAGATGTTGCACTGCTTAGTATTATATTATCTACTAGCTGTAACCCGTGCCTTCGTCCGCGTGAATTTACGATGAAAATATCGTTATAGTAAATCTTATTGTAGGGATTATATACACTACATTACATAATCATGTTGTTGTCAAAGACGTAGAATGTAGAGCTGAAAGCGACTAGTCGTCATCGGACATAATATTGTCCTTGAATGACTGTGAAAGAAACACTGTATTTGCTGGTGCAACTTCTGTGGTTTATTGTTAAAGGAATAGGGATGTCAATCGAAAAATTTCCAAGATTCTTTGTGACTTTTCGTCAAAAACTTATTCTTATTCTCATGTATAAATATTTAAAGTTTTTTCTACCTACGTATCTATGTATTTCTAAGATCAATATAGTAATTATTAAAGAAGCTATTTATCGTCGTCGGTATGGTGACATATAAAGTAAAATATAATTTTGCTTTCCGTTTAGTTCCCTTTTCATACCGTACCTATCTAAAAATTCTTTACTCGTTTTCAATCCATATCTGCAACTAACACAGAATCTAAAACCGATTGTCTAACTGACAATCTCGGTTAGAACACATAATGTTCATAAAATACACAAAAGCTGGAGTGCTTGTCTCATTTGTTGAAACAAAAACGTCGTGAACTGTTCGTAAACTGTTCTTTATACATCCGCATCATAGCCGTTAATGTCTATGACTGATGTTATTCGTGTAAGTTCATATTATATCGCAGATAGATCATCATAGACATTTTGCTCGCACATAAGCCCAAACAAACAAAAATTTCAAAATATTTATATTGTTATTGAAAGAATGCCCCAAAGGCTTAAACTGTCAAACCTTTTTTAACACTTTTCATGTACAGTACACATTCTATGATATAGTTTCTGAAACGTAGACTTGTGTAATGTACAAAATATACTGTACCTATATTGTAAGACCTTCGCGCATATTTCTTTGGCGATCGACAGAAACGGCGACCACAACTTTGATAATAAATATTTATTCGTCAATATTCTGTTATAATCATTTCTTTACTTTCGAATTTCACGATACCGCCCACCCTCATAAAGAGATAAAATAAGGATGAATCATCAGCGCAATCTTTTTTTACTTTTTAGACTGACACTGCATCACTCTGTTATGCAACTGAACTCCACTTTTTGACGTAAAGTCTATTTTTTATGGTATTACACTTTTCTTGGATACAATGCCCTATTAATACAAACAATTTTCAATTGTTATAGAAATAGGCAAAGTTAATTAGCCAAAAAATTGAAAAGAGAATATTATCAAAACAATTAAAATAGAATTTATAATAACACAAAACAAAAAATGGGACATAATTAAGGACATCTGCTCTTTGACTAAACCTAAAGTTTTTCCTAAAGAGCTATTAACGAAAAAGGGATCTTCCATAGAATCTTCGAACGTTATAAATAGTTATTTTTCAACAATAGGTAGCAATTTAGTAAATTTAACACTGAATAAGCTGAATAAAACAGACAATGAATTAGAAATGAGATATTGTGTTTCTAACACGTTCGTGCACTCAATGTCCCTTTACCTTACAGACCCCGTGGAAGTTGGCGGTATAATTACTAAACATGAAGTGTACCAGGCTGAGAAAAAATAAATACTAAAATCAATGAAATGTATGTTAGTGCGTTAACCAATCACATTACACATCTGTGTAATCTTTTCCCGCTCTATTAAAAAAGCTATTGTATGTCCCATATATAAATCGGAAACAAATACTCGCCCAATAATTATAGATCTATTTCTTTTACAAGTGTTATATCATAAATGCTTGAAAAATTACCAAATGAAAAGCTTGTCACATTTCTTGAAAAGAGTGTATTTTGCAGATAATCAGTATGTATGATTTTAGATCTGGCCGTAATACTAAAGAAGCCTTTTTCAAATTAACATCTCTTTTTACGGCGCATTTAGATAATGGAAAAAGATGTCTTGGTGTGTTCTTAGACCTGCAAAAGGCTTTCGGTACAGTATCGATGCCTATTCTTTTACGTCTGTTAGAGCTATTCGGTGTTCGGGATTTGGTACTGGACTGGTTAAGGGACTACTTATCTAACAGAGTACAATATGTTCGTGTAGAAAACTACTTAAGTACCAACCAATCACTGTCCTACGGAGTGCCTCAAGGCAGCACATTGAGACCAACTTTGTTTTTGGTCAACATTAACTCTAAATAGCTTGAGGATTGTTTGCTGACACTCAATGCTTCTAAAACAAAATATGTGTTGTAGTAAAACAGCCAACTCTAGGCCAGATAGTGATTTTGAGATTGTCTTTTATACACATCCGCGTAACCTAATTACTCTTCAAAGAATAGATGAATGCCATTGTACGAAACTTGATAGAGTGAATGAAATAAGGTATCTTAGCTATGGATATGGCAGCACGTGTTAAGAAACTGACATATGTATTTAAGACACTTCGTTGCGTTGTACACAAACGCGTATTGATACCAACTTACAAAGCTTTATAGCAGTGTATACTTACTCATTGTATTATATTACTTCTTGGTGAGGAGCAAATAAAACCTACATGTTGGAAATTGAACGTGCACAACGTGTCTTATTAAAGGTGTTATTGAGATTACCTTTTCGTTATCCTACTGCTTCGGTTTATGAGATTGCCAATATACTAAGATACCTAAGTGTTAGACAACTCTATATACAACAATGTTTACTAATATATCATCGAGTTACAATCCCTACACGACCTCAATACACAAAAAGATTAGAAAAATGTCCTGTACTAATAGCATACAGTAGATTTGCAAAAAGGCATATGTATAATTTAGCTCCACGTTTATATAATAAAATAATGAAAATAAAACAATATAATAACTACAATATCGGAAGTAAAATAATGACTTGATTAAAAGAACTCACTTACAACGACATACAAAATTTAATATTGGACTTTACTTAGACAATAGTTAATGCTATACATCTTGCTTACTATACTTACAAACACTCGTCACTTGCAGGTGAATATGAATTCCTGTACGCATACATAAAAGCTTTCACACAAAGCCACACACACCTAACATTCACACACACAAATGCTCACGCAAACCCAAACACACACACATACACACACAAATACACACAATCACGACCACACAATAAATCAAACAACGCGCACGCACGTGCGCGAATCAACAACGATTTTATAATTTTTTTTTTTTTTTTATTTATTCTTTTCAACATTAGGGACATTGTAGAACACTTAGTTTCGTCATAAATCACAATGTTACATTACAATACAAATTTTCTTAACTAAAGTAATAACTAATTAAATAATAGTAATAATGCTTGTTATAAAAAAAATATTATGTAAACACATAAATAGGTACATCATTCCCATGCATTTTTGTCATTTAAATAATCCTTTACGTTATAATACGATTTTGATAACAGTTTATGTTTAATAAATTTTTTAAATTTGGTAATAGATAAATCCAGCTTGTCTTCAGGGAGTTTATTGTAAAAACGTATACAATTACCCATAAAAGAATTACCGACTTTATGGAGTCTAGTCGTAGGTGCAACCAGTTTATTTTTATTTCTAGTGCTGAAATTGTGTACATCACTATTTTTCTTAAATTTATTAATATTTTTATGAACATACATTAAATTTTCAAATATGTACTGATTATAGACTGTCATTATTTTAACATCTCTAAACTTATCTCTTAGAGAGTCTTTTGGACCCATATTGTAAATCGCACGAACGGCTCTCTTCTGCAGAACAAAAATAGTGTCAATGCCGACTGCATTACCCCATAATAGAATCCCGTATGACATAACGCTATGAAAGTAACTAAAGTAAACCAATCTAGCTGTATCTACGTCTGTCAACTGTCTAATCTTTCTAACCGCAAATGCTGCAGAAGAGAGCTTACCCGACAAGTCATTGATATGAGGTCCCCACTGCAGTTTGGCATCTAAAGTTAATCCCAAAAATGCGGTAGTGTTTACTAGATCCAATTTCTGGTTATCAAGCTGTATATTGTTTTTAACATGCTTAACATTAGGTAATGTAAATTTAATGCATTTAGTCTTCCTTTCATTGAGCAGCAAATTATTAACATTAAACCACCGTAATGCCTTAGAGATAGCGTCGTTTATATCATTGCAAATATGTTGTTGCCTATTTATCTTGAAAATAAGTGATGTGTCGTCAGCAAACAGTACTATTCCATGATTATTTTTGACAAGATAGGGTAGATCATTAATATAGACTAAGAATAAGAAAGGCCCCAATATTGAGCCTTGTGGAACCCCCATTTTCACAATAGACCCGGAAGAAAGCTCGCCATTCACGTCTACCCGTTGAACTCGGTCTTTTAAGTAAGAATTAATAAGATCTAAAGCTATATTCCCAAGTCCATAATGGTTCAATTTCGCGACTAACGTTTCATGCAGTACACAATCGAATGCTTTTGTTAAATCACAAAAAATGCCAATAGCATCACACGACACCTCCCAGGCTTCAAATATATCTTTCATTAACTCGACACCAGCATCGGTTGTTGAGCGCCCCCGTGTGAAGCCAAATTGTTTACAATGTAATAATTTATTACTACAAAAATGATACATTAGTTGATTCAGAATAAGTCTTTCAAAAATTTTACTAAATATGGGTAGAACTGATATTCGTCTATAATTGTTGCAGTCAGATGTGCTACCCGACTTATATAATGGAGTTATTTTGCTAATTTTCATCAAATCAGGAAATATCCCGTTGTCAATGCATCTATTAAATATCACCACCAAATATGGTGCAACAATATCTATCAACGATCTAACAACGACAACCGAAATGCCCCAAAGGTCATTGGTTCTTTTTACATTTATCGCTTTAAAGGTTTTAATAATTTCGTGTGTACTGACATGTCTGAATTGAAACTTAACATTGCATGCCGGTACATTATCTTTTAAAAGAGATATAGCGGCGGCAGGTGAAGAATTCAGGGATTTAGTTAAGGAAACAGGATTTTCAGTAAAAAAAGTTTCAAAAGCTGTTGCAATTTCCGAATCTGTCGTTATGATTTTGTTGTTAATATTTAATTTAAAATTATTTTTTTGTGGTTTCATTCTTTCTGTTTCTTCATTTATGATTTTCCACGTCGCTTTGATTTTATTGCAGCTATTTTTTATTTTATAACTAAGGTGATTTGATTTTGAATTTTTACAATCATGTTTAAACTTTTTAGAAAACTCCCTGACATAATCATTAAACTCTTCATCAACATTATATTGCCTTTCCGCGTATAGATCATATAATATTTGTCGATTTCTATGTAATTCTGTTGTTGCCCAATCGTCAAATTTTAATGCCTTAGTAACCGTAATTGATTTTGAGGTAAATATTTTGCCAAATATACTATGAAACATGGTAAAAAAGCAGTTATACATTTCATTCGGATCAGTATTAGCCAACGATAAAAATTGTATATCTTTAATTAAGATATCTCTCATAGTATCCAATCTGTTTGACGTTATTGGCGCATAAGTTATTTTATGTTTTGTTACAGTTTTTCCTACACTTTTAAATTGAAGTAATTGACCGCTGTGATCAGAACCCAATTTATTGAATATACTTTTACTTATTGGAGTAAAATTTGTATAAATATTGTCTATACAAGTAGCGCTTGTAGCAGTTACTCTAGTAGGCTCCAAAAACATGTTTGTAAGATTGTAACATTTAAACAAGTTTAGCAATTTCATGCTGGAGAGGCCACGTTCCAAAATATTTATGTTAAAATCTCCACAAATGATAAGTTTTTTATTTGATTTTGATAATTTAAATAAGACCTCCTCCATTACCTTTTCAAAGATATCAAACAAAGCTGATGGAGGACTATATACAGTTACTATTATGAATTGCTCTATTTCTAATGCGGCCATCTCTATTGTCCGTTCAACAGACATGTCCACAATGTCTTTACGCTCTTTAAATTCCAATTGCTTATTTAATATTATCAACGAACCTCCATGTATTAATTTTTTTCTGGTGAACGAACTACCAACCCGGTGATTACCAAAGTTAAACATGTATTCATAATCTCGCAACCAATGTTCCGTAACACACAAAATATCAACATTGCAGCTATTCATGAACAATTCAACTTCTAGTACTTTACTTAACAAGCCTTGAATGTTTTGATGCACTAAGTTGATGACGTTGACACTCTTTTTACCTTGCGGTTTAACATTGCACTTAATATTATTTGTTAACACAGTGGTACATTTGTTAGTTTTTGAACATTTTTCTTGATCATTAATTGAAGATAGTATATTACTAGATATTTTTGTCTGTTTTGGCAAACTATATCTCCCCAAAACAATTTGTGGCTTATGTATGCTAGAGGCTTCCTCTATTGTCTTATGAACTAGTTTAAATTACTAGGAATAGCTTCGAATGTGGAGATGTCACGGATGTGTTCAAAAGAAGCAGTCTGCTTAGCCAAATTCTTGGCTATTATGCTAAAATAATATTTCAGAATTTTATTTATAACATTCTTAGATTCAATATTTGATTTTATAATTGAATTAATATTTGAATTTAATTTTAACAAATTGCCAGAGAAATATTCTGTTGTCTCAATATTTAATTTAAATTATCGAATGTCAATACTATGTTACTTGTTTGCTCAATAGAAGCAGTTTGTTTTGCCAAATTCTTGGCAGAAATGTCAAAATAATATGATAGCGAAATAGCTATCTGTTTCTTAAGGTAATAAGAGAGATAATATTTATCTCTTGTTAAATAATAATTTCTACTAAACTTGTTAATATCAATTACATGAGTATTTTTATTGTTACTCGATAAATTGTGCAAAGTCTTATTTAATTTATATCTTAAATTATTTTCTTCTTCCGCTGACAAACTGTTAGTATAAGGGAATGTGAACAGTATAATATTCTTTACATTCATAGAATATAATGTGTCAAAGTATCGTAACAATTCTTTTTTGTTTAAATTGCCTCTATTTCCTAGAAATAATATCAGAGTTGAGTTGCAACCGACATTTGTATTATTAATATTTTTCATAATCTCAGAAAAGGATGCATTGGGCATACAATTATTTAATACTGATCGTCCTAGGTGATAATTCAGCAGTGGTCCCATGCCCTTTCCTATTTCATCGCAGAACATCACTACACTGTTATTATTGTGTAAAACGGAACTATTTTCTGCACATAAATTATTTATTTCATTTGAACTGCTATGCAACGATGACTGAGAAGCGGTCGATTGAAGAAAAGATGATGACGACGGCTCACGCCCTACCTGCGATCCTTTAAGATATTTGCAATCACACGATGTGAGATGGTTTTGTAAGGAATAAAAACGTTCAGCATTGTATTTATTGAATTCTAAGAGGTTTGTCAAAGCCAGAGAATGCTCTCCGACCAGTCTCTGTGAATCCTCATACATGGAGGACATCATTTGAAGAGATGACTGTAATTGCGAAATTTGTGAATTAAGTGCATGTGTGTCAGCTTCATATTTTTTTCTTGCATTTTCCAATTCTAATGTACATAAATTTAGTTGTTTAACTGTATATAATTTTTGCTTGGAACTATTAATTATCTTGGCAAATCTTTTTTGCTTTTTCAATAATTTTTGAGTTTTTTTAATAAAGTTATTAATTTTTATATATTTTTTCATTTTTTTAATTTTGTCTCTGCTGCAAACAGCTACCTTTTTTATAGATACTGAGTCAATTGTGTCGTTACCTGTGAGGTCTATCACTGTTGTATTAGAACAACCGGCAACAAAAGTAGGGTCACTATTTATTAATTCGTCGAACAAGCTTTGTGTTTTTAACTCTTCAGATTTCTGCGTAATTAGTTCAAGCTGGGCAATGTGTTGGTGGGCGTCACAAAGTTGTTTCTCAAGTGAAGATATGGTGTTTAATGCTACCACATAGTCGTCACAGCATTTATCAAATTGATCTACTACGAATTTCAGTTTATCCCGCTCCTCACTCACTACTATAAATTTTAAATGTATTTCTGACAATTCTTCTTTTAATAGCTTATTTTTGTCTAATGTCTCTAATACTTCTCTCTCATTGTCATCCCTCTCTTTGTTTAATTGGTCACATTTATCTTTCGCAATCTTTAGTTCTCGCAATACCAATTGCAGTTTGGATTCCTCTTGGCGAGCAGAAGCCTTACGAGTCAACATTATGTTGAGTTTTAAGTTATAATAAGATGTTAAATTATTTCCTTGTCCTGAACTGAATATTAAATTATAAATTAGATTAATTATTTTTCTTGGTTCGAAGTCTATTTCAAAATATTGTTTAGATGTAAGTAAATTCTTTTTATAATTATTTCATATGCTAGATGGTGCCATTAAGTCTTCGTTGTAATTAATATATCAAATAAGTCACGACTTTAGTTTATATAACATTTCGACTATATGTAGACTACGAGTATGTTGATAACACTATTCACCATTTCCACTAATTTTTTAAGCTTTCTTGTGTTATTTTATCACTTTTCTTAATTTCCTCTGAAGTTTAGAAATGTTTCTTAGAACATGCTAATTTTCAACTTATGTAGGCCACGAATACATTGGATAACGTTATCACTGTAAATTTACGAGGCAATAAATACATTTATGCGTTATTATTGATGAATTGTAAGATATTCACTACTATTTAATATTATTGTTTATAAAAATTGCCGCAACAATACATGTGGGTAGTAGACCTCTAGACCGTATCCGTATTAATATTATGTAATATTTAGATAATATTATAAAATTATAACAATTTAATATTTAGATTAGTATGTTTTGATATCTACAGCTTTCTAATTACTTTAGTTGGCTAAATATTAATTGCTTAAGTTATTATACTCATATATCCATTATATATTTAGTTAATTTACTTCGAAATTTATCAAAACGAGTTCAAAAATACAAAGAGACATAAGTGTAAAATAGTTAAGAATTGTTAACAGGGAAGAGCATTGACAACTGCGACACACTCAATAAATGACTCGTGCAGTTGTCACTGTACCCGCACATGATATATAAAAAGTGTATTAAAAATAAATAAATAAATGTTAAAAAAATCCAAAAATGTAATAATCTAATTAAAAATGAAATGAGATTATACCAAAAATCTATAAATATGTCAATAACCGTAGGGTAATACCTACTAAGGGATTAGTGTCTAAAATTATTATCTTTGATCTCTTCCTTCATCTCTCCCGAGATTGATATCGAGCAGTACCCTTTATATGTCTCTATATTTTAATATTTAATACACACATACGTATTTATTACCCAAACGAGAATGTATAATTAATTCTAGCTCGCACAGTGGTGTTGTTTCTCTTACACTGTGTACGTTGCGAATAAAAAATATTGGACAATTACACTCAGTTATAACCCGAGAACGTACTCCGTGAGTGTATCATTAACCTAATAGGTATCGTATTTATGCTGGCCTCGGATAAAAAGAAAAATATATACTGTGCCAGCTTTTTTATATCGCGGGGCTAGTTTTTTGATATCGCGGGAAGACAAACCAGCAAACATTCCACCTAACGGCAAATGAACGGCCCGTAGACGTTTACAGTATCGAGGCGAAGAGAGCACTTTAGATTGAAAATGCGTTGATAAAGGACTAAGACATTGTGTCTCTTGTGTCAGAAATTTCACCGGCAATCACACCGAAACACTACAGTGGAGGCGGTCTTTCCGCGTCGGTCGCATATAAATTGAGTTAGGCCAAGTTAGGCGCTAAGCTAGTAACCTGTAACTATTTAGTACTGATTCGCTGTCTGTAAACTCCAATACTTTGGAAATAACGTGGAAAAGTGATTTTCTTGGCGTTCTGTCCGCCTCGAATGGAAAATAGCGTGAAATGTTGTATATACGCATATTAAAAGTTTAACTGTTTTCCAAATATCCGACTACGCTGAACTGGTTGCCTTTTGGTGTATAGATCTAGCAATATATCAATAGACCAATTATATCAAGGTATAATTTTGTTTCATGTGCCAGATATTACTCTGACACAGCACTTCGTAACCTCGTGCGTAATCGTAACCTACAAACAAAATATCTGCATCGCTGCAAAGGAAATTGTCACGTACATATTCGATATAAATAGCTCTAAGAATTAGTATAAGACATGAGATGTAAACGACAGCTCTATGGCGTTACCACGCCGCACAGTACCAATATATCATCTACCACATAGTCCACAGTATTATTTACTACCAACATGAAGCCTGAAAAGAAGCAATTGTAACATTTCACCCTGCTGATTTGTGCACCCCAGATAAGAAATGGTGTGGTGTATATTAAACATACATATGTACGTTTAATAAAAACATTTCTGTAGCACTTAACAAATTTTATTGCATTAATTGTGAAATTTAAATGTTCGTGTTGACATTTTTATTGTAGCAATATTTTTTATCGTTAATTTTCGAAGTGCCATACACGTGTAATTAAAACCTCAATATAACGCTACCTGGAGCGACGCCATGCGGATAATGGTCTTGTTAATACTCATTGTTTTCGCTCCACAATCAGACGAAATTACTCGAGCGAAAACCTGCTGAATGCACTTCAATACGTGAATCTTTGTGGAACACAGTTACAAGAGTTTAATCTAATTTTATACGATAAAGTTAAGCATAAAACTTTTCAAACAGTAACTCGTTACGTTCAGGACTTTTCGTTAGATTGGGTATTAGCTTTATTGCGCTCATTTCGCTCTTACTTCCACTGAGGCCCTAGAGAAAGTTACTATATATTAGAGATGGACTGAAGGTTTGGTAATTATTCGATATTCGGTATGTTCGGTATATTTTAGCAAGAATATATTCGGCCGAATATTCGGTTGAAATTACGAATATTTACTAAAAAATTAATTATTTAGTTTAATTTTTATAATATGTCTACCGTTTATTATTATTTCATTTAAAAACTTTACGAGTTAGGGCCGCTAACTGTTATTGTTTCTACGTGTTTTGTTTCCTGGATAACCAAAGTAAAAAAAGTAAAGTAACCAAAGTAGGAAAAAAGTTAGAAATATTATTAAAAGTATGTAATATATTGATGGGATGTATGTTACATATATATGTAATACAATCAAGAATAATTTATATAAGTAACGAATGCGTATATCTTCCGATAATTTTTGTCAGGAATTCAGGGACATTAGTGAGACAAAAATAGTTGATAGACTCATGTACAGGATCGTTTTAAACTATGCAGGGGTTGTTGTGCACACCGAGTTTAGGGGCCTGTTTAGAAAGTCTTTAAAAAGTTAAGAAAAATGTCAAAATACTTTTGCTTAATGACCTTGTTCATCAATATGTTAAAGTTGACAAAAATAAGTACCTTGATTTCGCTTCCACGAATTAGATTTACGTTGATGTATGAAATAAATATTTTTCTAAATGGTTTCATTTATTTGGACACATATATATACATAAAGAAAAATGTAGTGTCTGTCTGTGATTTGGAAATAAAAGCTTCTTCTTAAGCTTAAAATTCCATCCCAAATTACAACACTATTAATCGACACGGGTTTCATCTCTAAATGAAGTATCCTCAGGATACTCCAAAGATCAGACTATAATAGGTCAGCTAACCAGCACCGCATCTATACAATATAGTAATTTCTTTTTGCACCATGCAATTCTGTAAAAGTTCGGATCGCCCAAGCGAGACTCGCTTGACAATTCACCCGATTCACCGATACAGCGTGAAGATATGTATGTATGTATAAAGCTGTACTGAGTTTAAGTATAAATTAAATAATGTTTAAGTAAATTACACAACCTTGGACGGAATTAGTAATTTCATCAGTTGCGTGCGCGTTCGCCATAATATTATGATACTTCAAACATTATTTTTTAAGCACATGCGTTTCTTAATATGGAATTCTACAAAATGATATTTTATTACCATTTCTAAGATCATTTCGTGACTTTTAGGTTCAATAATGACTTTAAATATACTTATACCAAGAATATTAGGCCCATACACACTCGATTTTGCAATTTAAACATTTTTGGAAAACAAGAAAAATGTTTTGACGTCGCGATTATATTTGTTGGTAATTAATTAATTGGTAACAACGGGAATGAAAGAGATAGCTAGTCTTTCATTCTCATTGGTATCAATTAAGTTAGGTGACGTGACTAAAGTCATTATTACTGTCTTCAAAAAACTATTACTACTGTGAAATCTAGCAAACTACACCAATGAAACGTCAAACGAATTAAAAAATTAACAAATCGAGTTAAAGAAAACCCCATATTATTTTAAAAACAAAAATGCTTTTAGTGCGTAGAAAATGAAAAATACTTTATAGCAATTTAAAATTAAAAAATATGAACATGTTTTTCTTTTCAAACAGTTTTTTTACGACGAATAAATTAATATTTTTGTGCCAGTAACAATTAAAAAACTATTTACTTTCAAACGGCACTCCTACTCTATTATAAACACAGTAATTTATAAAATTACGCTGTACAGTCAGAAGTGAGACTTCAGGACAAATATATTTTCTATTTTGACGTTAGTAACAATTAAATGTTTGTTTAAGAAGTGCTTGTAGAATGTACCCTCAAAATATGAAATAAGGAAGAAAATTTGGCGCATAGTCAAGCTGATTTTTCCAAACAAGAAAAGTCGACTGAAGTTTGACTACTGCAGCGTAAGAAAGGAAAATGTCAAGCGCTTTTGTGAAAATCGTTGTTGTTTGTTGGTTCGTTCTGAAATTTTCTGGCTCATGACAACTTTTCAATGCTGGATAAAATTTTTCTTGTTAAGTTCGCTGACGAGTTGATCTTTATAAATCTGACGCAAGATGTACTTGACATTTGGCGGCTATAAAGTTGTGACTGCGATTGTCAGACAAATTTTGTCAGAATCTCGAAGTAGATGTTAACCTTTAACTACTTCAGACAGAAGCTGTCGGTCGTTTTTAATTCTAGTTTTTTCTATTATCTCGGTAATGATCGTTGCGAATCTGTAAAGTCCATACTTATCTACGTAATTAATAACTTAGATCATTATATTAAAGAAGTACTATAAAAATATAGTATGCGTAATTAGTGTTTCACAAACACAATCAAAAGCTTTGGAAAGATCACAAAACACGCCAATGGCATCTCGTGACCCCTCCCAAGCCTCTAGTACAGTTTTGATCAAGCTTGCTCCCGCATGTGTTGTTGACCGCCCTCTCGTGAAACCGTACTGTTGTCCATGAAATATCCTGCAAATGTTAAAATGTGCCAGCATTTGGTTGAGCATTATTTTTTCGAATATTTTACTCAACGCTGGCAATACCGACACTGGGCAGTAGTTTGCAGGATCTGGCTTACAAGCCGATTTAAATATTGGTATAATTTTACTATGCTTCATCGAATCGGGAAACACACCTTGATCAACACATTTATTAAATATATTTACTAAAATCGGTGTTACTATTGGCATTATATTAGCCAGTACATGAATTGATAATCCCCACAAACTTCACTTTTTTTTTTTGTTTTTTGAAAGTTTTCTCTATCTCAAATGGTTATACAACAAGTTTATACAACAATCTCATTTGACCAATAGGAACACACACGATGCTTCGCGCTTGTACACTGAACTAATGTTCTCTTCATTTTTCTCGCATACTATGCACATTCAAAGTAATAATAGTAGTTAATAGTATCAAGTATTGTAGATTATAAAGGTCGCATTGCTGGAAAGAGGTTCCTTCTCTCATTATTGAGTTGAGTAAGAGACAAGATACTGAGATAGGAAAGCAATGTGGGTTATAACCCAGTAACAATAAGATTTAAAAAATAAATCGTGGTTTTCGTCCATAGTCATTAATTATATACAATTTTAAGACGCTGTATTTACATTCCCACATAACCCATTCCCATTCACACATAATTATAGCCGTATATTTAAAATAGTCTGTTATACTATGCAATTGTAGCAGTTTATTTTGTGGGTCCACAGGAAAGCTTTTCGTTCTTCTAGGATGTCGAGGTGGGTACATACGTAGGACACATTAAGACATAATGAAATGACATACTTTCGCTAGGTCTTATATTTCTCGCCAGACTTATTTTTTGGCATTCAAAAATACCACAATATTATTAAGCAGCAACACCTTCAAAATAATAGTAATGCTACCCGTTAATGATTATGATTATAACAGTTAATCACGAATAATGACAATAGCTAAGACACAGTTTAATCTATATATATATAAAAGGCGATGTATGTATGTATTTTTCTTATGGACTCTGAAACGGCTGGACCGATTTCGATGAAATTTTCAGGGAATCTTCA
Source organism: Zeuzera pyrina (assembly GCA_907165235.1). Lineage (NCBI taxonomy): Eukaryota > Metazoa > Arthropoda > Insecta > Lepidoptera > Cossidae > Zeuzera > Zeuzera pyrina. The sequence goes on along the minus strand of OU015633.1, from coordinate 6,259,908 downwards.
GATTGGCTTAGCGGGTGTTCCTGTAAAGTTTGGTAGCGATCGGATCTGTAGAGTTTTTTTTTGTTTTTTTTTTTGCAGTATCTTCTATATATATAAAAGGCAATGTATGTATGTATGTTCCTTATGGATTCCGAAACTGCTGGACCGATTTCGATGAAATTTTCAGTGTATCTTCAAATTGGCCTAGCGGTTGATCTTGTAAAGTTTGGTAGCGATCGGATCAGTAGAATTGTTTTTTTGTTTTTTTTTTTGCAGTATCAAAATAATTATAAAAACTGTTTAATTTATTTTAACTTCAATTAACGCCCAGTGAAACGAGCCGGGTTTGCTAGTCTATATATATAAAAGGCGATGTATGTATGTATGTATGCATGTTCCTTATGGACTCTGAAACGACTGGACCGATTTCGATGAAATTTTCGGGGAATCTTTAGATTGGCCTAGCGGGTGTTCCTGTAGAGCAGCCATTCCCAAAGTGGGCGATAACGCCCCCTTGTGGGCGCTGCAGGTCTAAAGGGGGCGGCAAGAGACCCAGAAAAAAATGGAGGCGTTGTGTAGAGGCCTGGGGGGTGATTTGTAATTTCATTTAGCTAGGACGCATCTTAGACAACGACTGCATGAGCTCTCGACTCAGTAGACAAAATAAGTTTGGGAACCAGTGCTGTAGAGTTTGATAGCGATCAGATCAGTAGAATTTTTTTTTGTTTTTTACGCCCAGTGAAACTAACGCCCAGTGAAACGGGCCGTACTTGCTAGTCTTTAATAAAAATAACTACATACAACTGACAAAGAATTTGAGTTATTGCCATTTTTGTTTATGCGCTATAATTTTAAGTTAAATTTAAAAATTGTTTTTCTTCAATAAAACGAGTTTTTTAAGACATATTTCGTCCAAAAGTATTTGTTGATTTGGTGCGTACATTAAAATGAAATACTTTTTACAAATTAAAATATATTTAATTGAATACTTTTTTTAGTTTCTCAGATTTTTTTAGTTTAAGTGTTTATTGCTATAACTTACAACTATCATTACAGTTTTACCCAATTCGATAATTGTAATACATCCAAATCATTAAATTACGACAATTTAAACATTAAATTACAATATTAAAATAATTACATATTAAAAGTACATTGTATACTAACTAATAATAATACAATTTCAATTAAATTAATTTCCATAACAAATAATATAACTCAATAATAAATCAATTTCAATTAAATAAATTTCCATAACAAATAATATAAATTCAATTACAGTTTTGGTAAATAAACTTTCATAACAAATAATATAACTTAATAATAAATCAATTTCAATCAAATAAATTTTCATAACAAATAATATAATAAGTCACCTTTGTGAATTCACACACAGTACAAGAGAATATGTCTATTTTCTTAGCAACTTCATTTATTACCTGTGTAGCTCGCGTTTTAGGTGCCTTTTTAACTAGGTTTGTACGACCTCGCGGTACCACTAGCAGGTTCGGACGCAGCCTCCTCGTTGTGTAGTTATCCGGTACACATAACTTTAACTCTATGAGTATTCCTGGATTATGCGCTTTTCCTCGAAGTGTGTTAAATTATAATTATAATAATTGTATTTATTTCATTTAAAACACTTCCACATATTTAAACAAAAAAGTAGCTATTATAGTATTTTTACATTTCATCATACATAATGATCTCATAACTTTTTTTTTACGTTTTTAGGATATGGAGGTGGTTGGTTGTCAGAAATCTCAAGCCGTAACACTGTATCAATGTGCAAGATATAGACGTAACAATCCGTGATAGAAAAGTCCATTCTCTAAATTGATCTAGCCAGAATCTTACGTTTGGAATGTAGTTGCATCTCTGCACAAGCAAATATTAAATTAAGTCAAATATAATACCTATTTGAATTTGGCTTTGAAAACACGCAACCGCGGGGTTCTTACCTAAAAATTTGCAGCAGCAACTGTCACGCGATCACTGCAAGACCGCGGTATCATGTATCAGTATCATGTATGACGATTGCGTATCTATTATTCTATGACCGTAAAATGCACTTATCGGGGTAGATTTAACGGCACTATACATTACGACAATTTAAACATACAAACTACATTACACAAATTCTTGTTTTGACAGCAGATATCGCGCGATATTGGCTGTCGCATGCTGGCTGCAAGTTACGTAATAAGCGTGCCGGTATTATATATTAATTACCAATTATAAAACAGTAGATACAGAGTAAAGGGTGGATCATACCTACTTGATTTTCTCCTACAGTATTAATCTATGTACATAGACTTATATGCAAACACAATCATATTAAACGGGGCCAAAACCACAATATGTTATAAGATAACGGTTCCTTTGTTACCGCTCTATACAGTCGGATAAGAAGCATACCTATTAAATGTTTGCTTCAAAGTTTAGTTCCGTCTTTTGTGCACGCTACGACAAGCTTACTTACTGCACTGTATGCTCGAATGTCCATTTAAGAGACTCACTTGCAAGTTTTGCGCTTGTTTCAGCGCTGAAAATATTTAATTTACTTGGAAACTCAGCATTTTGTGCACGAATATACACTAATTTTCACTATATAATGTTATTAAATAACAATTTACATGGAAATTAATGGCGCTTTTGTAATGTCGTCGCGTTGTTTTGGAAGGATTTGATTGGTGATATTTTAAATTCGGGTTTCGTAACGTAATTTCTAAGATCAACGAATATTTATGAGCCTGCCTTTCCATTTCAGCGAAAGTATATTCATTCTTCATCTTTTATCATACAGGCTACTTTTCATTGCTTGGTAATTCATGCGAGCATTATCGCTGCTAAAGGTTACTGACTCCAATTAAAAGCTTCATTCGTTTTCCTTATCTTATACATAAAATTCCGGTGCGCGTATGTTCGTAGTTCTTCTCGTCCTAGGCAGCTTGATCGATTTAGATGAAATTTAAAATGTAGATAGATTAAGCCCCGGAGACGGACATAGGTTAATTCGTGTTCGCTTTCACGAGGACGAAGTCGCGAGCAATGGCTAGTTGTAAAATAAAATGACAAGCATTGTAAATAGTACACAGAGCACAAAAATTGGTAAAATTTTTTTAGGGATGGAATAGAGAAATATTACGTTCATTGCAGTAGTTTTTCCTAATTAAGTTGTTATCAAGTTGGAGTCGAGTGGCTTACAAGTTACACCAGTATTAACGTAGGTGCTCCATCAATCAATTTGATGTGCCGACTCAGGGTAAAAGAAAATATCACGGAATATGCTATATCCATTAACAAATACAGAATATGTATGAAATGTTTCAGGAAACTTGCAAAAAATTACGTGTATCTAACTAAATAATTTGAGTGTAAGTGGCTTCTGTGTGGATTTGAAACTGAAATAAGAAATACGGAATATACGTAACTTTGATGGGTTGAATATGAATATTAATTTGGCATTTTAGATTTACTGATGAAACTCAATTGAATTAATTTATCTTACAATAAAAATCCATTCTCTAGTGAACTGAAGATATAATTATAACCCTAATCATATTATAGGTCTTATTTTAAATAGCCTTTGTAGGTAGTCGGCTAGCAACCCGTCGCTGTCTGGTTTCAGCGTACTTTAGTGTTTTCGTCACCGGTTTAGCGTATTTGTGATGCTCAATGAAAGGATTTTCTGATTCCAATCTTCTTCTTATTCCGTGCCTTCTCCTTTTACTTGGGGTCCCCCTCTGTCTTGGATTGTCCTTTCGTCCACTTGTCCCTATACCATGTCTTAGACAACGGTTGTGGTTGTGGCATCATGTGGCCTGCTGTCATGCTTTGCTCTTCTTCTCATCTGGGATATCCAAGGACTTACTCATAGCGTAGTCTTCGTCTAGCTTCATCATATGCTTGTATCACCACATTTAGCTTTTTCGGAATTACCATTTGTCTGTGAAAAAACCCTAAAACAACGTCTGATGTACTGATTTCAATACATTTTTTTTTGTTTCTGAGTAGGGACAAAATTCTGTGCGATACCTAACCGCTAACCATTCCGTACACCTCAAGAAAGTACATAACTACCGGTCGGGTAGTGTCAGGCTAAAATCAATTTAAAAAGCTCTGCCCTCGTTACTTGACCGTACGGGCTGTCGCTGCAAATATGATGCGTTTGGGGAGCAGTGACGACCGGTCGGGTAGTGTCAGGCTCGAAACGACTAAAAAAACCCTGCTCTCGTTACGCGACCATAAAGGCCGTCGCTGCAAAGCAAATGTGTTTGGGGAGCAGTGGAAGGCACTCCGCTCGGAGAGGCTGATAAGGAGGCCTGAGGACCCCTCTCTCCAGGAAGTACACGGGGCACAGTTATGTTAAATTCGTCTATTATATATATGCAGCCAGTTGCATATTGCGTATATAAGAGAGAGTGCCGTATAGCCGGTCAATTCGTATTATATTTGTATTTTATAAATATAAAATATGGTGCGTCGAGCTGCTGCTGGTTCAGTCTGTGTTGGTGCTCGAGCATTACAGACGTCGTTAAGTAGGCTGTTACAGTGTCATTAATAAGCCTTTTGTTAACAATGGCAACAAGGTGTGATTTTGTAATGCATCGATGACTCACTTCAAATGAGAATTCATTGGTGTTATGTACATATGTATGTAACTGAAGGTTTTGCATTAGATATAGTCATTTAGTATTGCAACAATACTATATGACTACATCTAATGCGAAACCTATATTCGTATACTAGTTATTCGGGTTGCTCCAGATTCATGTTAAACAACACCGCTAAGTTCAGTTTGTGTTATTTCAAAAACCTAAAAAACGTCTACGAAAGATACTGTATTTTCATTGCTTTAAGTACACATTTCTTATCGGTAAGGCATTATTATTTTTGTTATAGATATTTGTCGAATTCTATTGCCTTAAACCATAGCGCATTAAGCGGTCAAGGATGCGACTTCTACAGTTATTGATTGCGGCAAAAGGAAATATATAAACTTGGGCGGATTCTTAGATCTGAGAATTTTCGATATTTTACTGTCTATGTGACTGAACCAGGCTTCGGATGAAAAATTACGGAGGAACGTAATTGAGGCCGCTATTCCGTCAGTGTGTGGTTGCTGAGAGAAGGTTTTTATCCCTCGACTACCCAATACTCCATCATCCATTTCACTTTATTTATTCAAACTTTCTCATGACAATTTGCTAATACATACATACCTATCTTCACGCTGTATCCCTATCGAGGCAGTCAGAGAGGACGGAGTGCCAAGCTTCGCGGTCCTTACATACTTTTTTCACTTCCTCAAATCCCATCGTTCTCTTCACATAATTTTGTCAAGGTATGCGAGTGCTTTTGACATTTCTGTCAGCTCTAGCTTAACACTACACGTGAACACTAGCTATTTGATCTTCGTAAGTCAGCATTGGTCTTCTTTGGCTCCTTTTACCACTCACTTTCGCTCTGTTGATTTAATTCATCAGTCTTTCATCACTCGTTCTTTTTTGGTAATAATTATCAATAAAGCTTAAAGTTATTATCATTAGCGTTGATTGACAGTGTTTGTTAGCGAGAAAATGCTGCCATTTGTGCATCTACCTTTTTAATAATACGAATATGAGAGAATGACGTTGCGGGTGTCCATGGGCGGCGATGATTCATCTCTTTTTTTATTAGTATTATTAGTTATTTTAATGATTTATTAGTTAAATTAAATTATCTAAGCTTATGCTATAAGTACAGTATATAATATAAGTATAATTGTACACATTTAAACGAGAATAAAAACGGCGATTGCTTTTTCGTTTGTTTCATCAACTAGTTACATATTCACGTGCTTATGTGTATAACTATTAATTAATTTAGGACTAGTCTATTGACGCGAACTAATCCTCGTCTTCTTAGTCGAGAGTCATTGCTTCGTATCTTTGTAGCCTAGGAAAATACTATGCCTACGGTATCTTACGAGGCGACTAAGACAGGAAGCAGGAAGACAAAGCCTTTGCTCGATTTACACGTTATAAGTTGTAAAGTCGGTAATTAGCGAGACAACTAAATTTCTCCGCGTAAACAGCTCAGTAAGAAGCGAGTCAATTAAACGACTAAAGCGGCAACTTATGAATTACCAACCAATAACTTGTGAGCCTCGCATAATAGACTATTGCAATTGGGACTGCCATGTGCCATTACCTACTACAAGTGACTCCCATGAGTACGGTAGCGCATATCGTAACAGTTATACTCCCAAAAGGCTATCTTACGAAGGTTTCTTCCATATTAGACGACTTCCGTGGCGCAACGGCTTAGCGCGTTGAAAAGTAAACGAGGGTTGCGGGTTCGATTCCCGTCTCGCGTCTGGGTGTTTATGTATAATATGTATTTATTGACAAAAGAAAAGTATATAAGTAGTATATCAGTTGTTTAGTACCCATAACACAAGCGCTGTGCTGTTTACATTGGGACTCGATGGCGCAGTGAAAAAAAATGGCTGAGTATATTAAAAAAGCGTTTCAATTACTTTTTTATAGATTTTTAGTTCATAAAAAGTAAGTATAGTTCATAAAAAGTAAGTATAGTTAAGAAAACTTTAACTCGTATACTTTCGGACTCTACTTATCGATCCCTTTTATATGACACCCGTATTAAGGGGACTTCCAAATTAAAAATTAGGCATCGTCTTCCACCATATTGAATTTGTAATGACGTCATCTATTCTATTTTAGTCTTAGAGCTCTCACATTCTAATGATACCTTGCCTACAGAAATCAATTGAAGTGTTTGTCCTGTAAGCAATATGCTAACAATCGAATATAGATATGGTATGGTAACTTATAGTGCTATGAAGTATGTTATTGTACAGCAATCAAGTGAAAATAGATAATGCACTTGATTATAAAAAGGAATGAAGTTTCCTAACGACATTTATTTTCAATATTTCCAAAATCTGAACAATGGAAAATTTATGGTTGGTCAATCTGTTTATCTTGGCCGTGTTTCTCAGAGACTATTTGACGAAAATGCGGAAAGGAACAGTTATAGAAAGTCATAGCTCATAAACATGCGATCGAAAGTGAGTGTTTATTTTTCAGTATTTTACTATCTCTGAAAATGAAATTTTATAAAACCATTCATTTAAAAATGTATAATTATATCAAATAATTTTTCAACACTTTTCGAACATACTCCTCAAAATTACAGTCCTTCCACCCTTGTCAAGAATAACGTGTACAAATAGCAACACTTTTAAATATACACATAAGTTTTTGGCGGGAACGGGAGAAGTGAGGTTATCATTTTACTTAGATTTTCTGTTTTATGTATAGTTGGAGTTTTAAAGTACAAAAGTGATGATATTGTGTTTTAAAGTTCTGTGTAGGTGAAAAGAATGGGGTAAGACTAAATAAACATGTAGCTGAAGCTCTCGCGCTCTTCCAAGAAGTCCTTTATAACTTTAGTAAAGCCTACTATCACTTTACTGGAGGAATTTTGCGATAAGAAACAACTAATTTACTTTGACTTGTGACTTGTGACTTTATTAATCAATACGTGACATTGGCGAATGCGCTAATCTGTGCGCCATGCCATAAAGAAAAAAAAAGGTACACACATATTGTCCTGAAATGTTGCAGGAAAGAGACTCGCATTTCACGTTGACGCTTTTAAATAGTTGTTAGTTGCAGTTATATCATTTCGTTGGGTTGGGCAAAATCGACTGAAGTCATTTAATTTCGTGTCGTTGATATCTATCCCTTTTGAACAGCTCTGTTTTCTCTCTGATCTGTCTTTAATGGTCAGTTAAGTGTGTTGCTATTTGTATATTAAATGAAAATCATCAAGGTTGCATTAAATTAAATACTTTAATAACTAACTTTAATAAATGAGCTGGTTCTCAATTCGTCAGAATTGTCTTATTTTTATCTGTGTTCACCGATTTCTCCTCCATTTGAGTACTGATTTTGATCAAATAAAAAAGATTTTTATTTGAAAGGGTTTATTTGAAAGGGGAAAAAAGATTTTTATTTTATGTTCAGAGTGGTTCAATAGAGATTTAGTTAAGATCTGATGATGGAGCACTGCTTAAACAAAAGAACTCCTCGGCGATTCATATATTTCAATAATCCTTTTATTTAACGTTCCGTCCCAGATTTGGAAAAAGTTAGTTGCAGACCTAACTTAGATATTTATTTAGGATAAGGCCACACATAAGGGAAAAGTAAATAACTATTTAAGAACGAAAAGAAAGGAATTCTCAACAAAAACACTGAAAACTACAAAATAATTGTCCTTCACTAATTAAAAGTTATCTATATTGTTAAATTCGATTAATAGTTATTGAAGTCAATGCCAACTCTATAAAGAACAAGTAATGGTCAAATAGTGTGATAGGCTTGGCCCCGACTTCAGGAACTGACAAATTTAATTATATTATAAATAATTATGTATAAATAAGTCAGGAGAATGATGAGATTTGAGGAAGCGAAAGAATGTGAATGGTATGTAAAGACCGCGACGCTTGGCGTTCCGTCATCTCTGACGTTAGGGATACAGCGTGAAGATATGTATATATGTAGGTATTTTTGCATTAATTCAATTTACATTTATTAAATTATTTTTCTACTTGAGTTTTAATTAGTAAAATATAATTATTTTATAGTTACCAGTATTGTCATTTTGAAGCCATGTTCAATATTTTTCTTAAAAAGCTATTACATAAAATGAAACTTCGCTATAAACTTTGTTCTGCAGTAGGTAGTATTTTTTATATGAAGAGAAATAAGAAATTTTTCGTTAATTTGTTACATAATTATTTTAGCCATCTTTGGGCTAAAGTTTCAAATATGTATATGATACTATTTAGTCGACTGACTCTATTTGATTTTTCCTGAGGAAGCCTCATTGGTAAGCGAAACACGAGTCAATCAACAAGTTTAATTATTCAGAACATAGACAAAAAATACAAATAATACCAATTTCTAACTTGGAATGAATTTCCTCAAAATAGCTCTTAAACTTACACGACATGGATTCATTTGATTAGTGATTGGAGGTAAATAACAACTCACAGTATAAATACTATTTCCAATTAGTACGTAGTTCCAATTTATACGTAGGCAGTTCTCATATTATGGAATACTAGTTTAAAGTGACAGTGGATACTAAACCATTAATGTCACTTTTCTTTTCAAGCTGATTCGGATCTGTTATGGATGTTAACGCCAAAGAGTAGGTAAAGAACGTTGGTTATTGTCTCTGGTAATATCTCTCACTCAGGGCCGACTGGAAACTGTAATGTATGACACAAATTAAAACAATTGTTTCAACAACGCTCTAGAATATAGAGGGTCAGGCTTAATGTACAGTTGATTTATTATGCGGAAGGAAGTGGCGGGAATTAGACACAATTGTTTACAAGATTAATGACGGAGGATACAACAAATTTAATGCTGTGGAGCTTTGAAGCTGAGATATGATTTAAAAGGACACCACTTAGTTTAAAAATGTAATTAATTCTGAATGCAGTCTTTGTAAATTGGTAAGGATGCAATAAAATAATTACAGTGAGAAGTCGAGCGAATATTCTGAAGTCAGAATGAATTCTAATTTTTTTCATAATCATCTGTTACAAAACAAATTATTTCTTATTTTGTGGAAGCAAGCGTTAATAGTGTTCTTGTTTTTTTTATAGTGTTTAGTAGTATAGTGATTAACGCTTTGGTGTTTAACATTACTGAGGTTAAGCTTTGTAGTTTGCGGTTATCCACTGAATGGGTGATCTAATGGTAAGCAATGAGGTCTCAACTTTAGCTATATAACGATAGTCGTTAACTCTCATCATACCTGTAGCCCTGGACTGGTAGAACAGATTACTGAACATTGCTGTACGTGGTAATGAAAGTGGGGCGCTGGCTCTAATTATCCCCGAAGATCCAGAGGAGAAAGCCAATACGTGTTTTTTGCACTACCATGGCACTGCAAGGTTGCTGAAAAAAGCCTCTAATCTCCACCATGGCCTAAATGGGTGCTATGACAGAGGTCTTAGTTCTGTCCGCAGGAGATCCATGAACCCTTCGCACTGAGGTTGGCCACGGCAAAGGCTTTGATGGGAAAAAGTCCTACGCAACTCAGTCTTAATTTTTTTTGAAGTTCGAAGATTTCTTCCACGTCACAATAAACGGCAAAATCAGTAAGTACATGCATCCTACTGATTAGCCTGTCTGGCACAACCCAGGCAGTAGGATAAAACTATGGTCTAAATGTACATAAAGGTTACCGTACATCTCTGGAGAAGTAGATACTTATTAAGAAATCGACTAGATAGCGATACAAAAGTAACTAAATTAATATGAACATATACAGGAATCGTTATAAATATAAAAGCTTAATTAATTTAATATGGTATGACGTAATTATCTACCATATTCAAATATTTTACGTAAACATTTCAGAAGTTTAACTTTCCAATGACTTCAAGCTGAAAAGACTGTCGTTAACTTTTCGAATCAATAGAAGCTTCCGTCGTATATCTAAACCTTGTGCTGAAAGTCAACATTTCTTGTTTGTCACTCATGTTTATTAAGTTTCTTTAAGCGACGATGACTTATCTTTGTCACATGTATACGATGTTCTTTCAAAATCTTGACAGATCTTTGCTGGATTAAAGTAAGCGGGAAAGAGTCATAACCGTCACGTATAATCCTTTTTAGTGACACGGGAAAGGCCTTCAGAAGACGATCCGGAAAGAGACTAAGTTATGTGAGAATTTGTCTATTTAAATTCTCGCGATTATTGTCTTCGGCGCGTGTTTAAGGACTCTGACATCTCCTATAGAACAAATTAGTGTCTACTTATAATGAAGTGTCAAACAAATCTTGTACAGAGCCTATTAATAGCACACTTATTACCTAACTTCCAGTCAGCATGTGACAGCCAAATATCGCGCTTATAAGCTGTCAAAATGACAATTTGTATACAGTAATTGTTCTGAAGCGCTAAATTCCAAAAATGAGTCACTTGACTTTTGTAATTTAAATTTGGAAATAGCTTACAATGAGCCCGTCCCCTACCTTTTAATATCACCATTCTTTTTCACCAAAACATATTTACATTTTACTTGTGTGCGTTACCTTCAAAGATGTTTAAAGACGGCAAGGTATCTCCAATCATCTATTTCATTAAAATTTTCATTTAATAACTTCAATATATTCATACCGTAGATAGCGCTCATTGCCTCTTTTTGTAAAATAAAAATGGTGATAATATCCGCCGCTGATCCCTACATTAGAAGGCCGCAGGGCATTAGGCTATGGAAATATGTGAAGTACAAGCCTAGCCGTATCCATATTTATATTTAATTATTAAGTCTGTTCTATCTAATTAACACAATAATTACTTTTCATCAGCAAATAACATAGTTTCGCACAGGCGACCCCTGTGAGATTTGATAAAACGAAAGAAGTTTGTAAGGACCGCGACGCTTGGCACTATATCCTCTCTGATTACCCCGTTAGAGATACAGCATGAAGATATGTATGTATGTGTCTATTGATAAGTACTTTTTATTATTGGACATTCTTTTGCGCATTATTTTCTGGGGACAAGGCATGAGAGTTGAGCGGAGGAGCGATTTCAATAATACAAAGCTAATAGGTTCCTAATATCCAGTATACAAAACTTCATTCATAGTCGCTTTTGTTCCTGGCTAGACAAATATGAGACCACGAATTTAAAAGAGAGCTTTATCACGTACTCCACAGCTTTGCTTGTAAACTAGTTTTGTGAGTTAGACTATTAAAAGCTTAAGAAAGCCAAAACATCGTGCGATCCGTCCCAAGTCTCTAGCACAAATTTGATCACATTTGGTCCTGCACTTGGTTTGTTAATCACCCCCTAGTGCTACCATACTGTTAAGCGTAAAATACCCCCTGAATGTAAAAACGTGGCAGCATTTGGTTAGGTATTATTTTTTTGCATATTTTACTCAACACTCGCAGTAAAAATTGCGGATACTTATTGGATCTCACGTGCAAACCGATTTTAATATTGGAATAATTTTGCTGTGCTTCATCAAATTGATAAACAACCTGATATGTTTAATAAATACATTTATTAAACTTTTAAAATACAATTATTAAACATATCTTGCTTCATGAAACTAACATTATTATCGGTATTACATTAACTAGCACATGGACCGAAAGTTCCTATAAATCTCCATTTTTCTTTTTATTAAATGATTTGTAAGTTTGTCTACCTAATGTAATAATTAATATTGAAAAAAAAAACATTGATTGTGTGACAACAACAAACTGGGAGAGCATATAATATTATGTAGACTCCTAGTTAATTCTAAAATCGAGTAGATGAAAAATCTAACGCAAAATCCTCGACGTAGGAGCCATTTGCATAAACTTCCACACCATCAGACCAGTTCATTATACATAATATTTATGTAGATATATTATTGTGTTGAAATAAATATATGTACGTCAGACAGTCGCGCCAATTTATCGACCTTGAACTGAAGGTATAATACGGGTGTCATGCCACGTGCCATGCTCTCAATGACACTCAGACTCTAAGGCAAGCCTAAAAAGATTGATTTTCTAAATTGATCCTTAAAAAGACCAATTCAGAGAGTAATGTCTCCAAAGCTAGTAAATACAACGGCCGAGGTCAGATTTATGTAGCTTTTTATTAAATCGTTAATGTAAAATGGCTGGCTCAAATGCGCTGTAGCAGAGTATTATTTTGTTTTCCAAGTTACAAGCCGATATCCAGGTTTGAGCCTTGGTCAGGTCAATTTAAGAAAAGTATTTTACTGAATTAGCTTAGAGTCTGGGTGCTTCTAGGAACTTCCCCTGTTCGTTGTGTGGTACCCATAGTACATACAAGCCTGGTGCTTAGTTTGGGGTGACACAATTTTTGTCAGTTTGGAGTATTATTATTATGAAACACTATAGTCTTCGTTGTATCTTTTAACGTATATTTGAGCTACGAAAAGTGCTCAGCCTAAAAAAATTTAGTTAAATGGATATATTTTATAGACGCTTTCTAAGCGGCAACTTTGAGGAAGTCTATTATTTTGTAAGTTTGTAAATATTAACTTATGCATGTACTTTTTTGTTATTAATAAATCTTTTATATACTGAATCTTTATTAAAGTCTTGACTTTTTCACAATACGTAGAAGTAGTCATAGAGAAAAATACGAGAATAAAAAGTTTAAAAAAACTAGACTTAATTGTCTGTTGATAAAACAATACGTATGAGCTATAATAATATTTGAATCAAGTATATTGGGCATACTATGTTAACAGCAACTTACTGATTAATAAATTCAAGGTAAGATTTCATGAACATTATGAAAATAGTTCTCGAAGTTTTATTCTTGTTTATTGTGTTAATTAGTAACTAAAAGTAGGTCTAAGGGTAACTTGAACATTAAAGAGTTTCCGTTAAATTACACCTAATTAAAGCGAGAACTATTTTATTTATTAACTATTTATTTTTATTAACTTTACATGTAATTATAATATCAAATATTAATCATAAAATTAGACAATGAACGTGGGCTCAACGTAGAGGTGATTTTGCGGATATTACGTCATTGTGTTCATAAAATGTTATCTAGATTATTTCTTCTTTTTAACGGAGACGTGACTCCATTACAGGGATAATAAATCGAGATGAGTTTTTTTGATACATTAAATTATACATAGCAATAATAAAATGATAAGAGAATTTTTTATTCCTGCCATTTTTCTTTCAAGAGATAGAGTATCGAGATGTAACAAAAGTCCTCCCCGACACAACTCTTACCAAATAATACGTGGGCTCACAGATGATAAAATAAAACTATAAAGAGTGCTAGTCCGTGGCCAATACATGCTCCTTGCACAGGATATGTATACTGAATATGTATACTGAAAAAAAAATCCTGACTTTCCCAATTCATTTGCTAACCCTAACCAACGATGCTCATTTTAAAGCAAGAAAACCTATAGACATTAAGAAATTTAAAAATAAAATTGTAAAATACTAAAATGTGAACAATGAATCATTTTATTAATTCTCATATTTTGTTATATTTATTCTGGTTTAATGATCAGAATTAGGCATGAAATATATTCCACATTTTATAATCACTAGCAAATATCTCATTTTTTCCTGGCTTTCCAAATGACTCTCTCTATTTCACAGACTATCCCGGACCACTTTGATCTTTGATTTGATCTTTCCTGACTTTGCCTGATTTTGCAGAATGTGAAATTTACATTCCATCTGGGAAGACAAGCAGCTGGGACTTTACGTTTTTTTTCTTTATAAGCTCACTGATGATAGAATGAGCTAAATAGTGACGGATTGTAAGCGTATCACTTATAAAAGCTCCTTATAATAAGAACGAATTTTACGGACTTGCGCAGGAAAATATACTGCTGTTATACCTTCCTCATAGGCCTACAGGTGATAGAGTGGAACTAGATATTTACGGGTTCCTAGCTTATTGCTTATACAAGCTCCTTACAATAATACGGAATTTTACGACCTGCGCAGGAAAATACGACGCTAGCAGATTTTATATTTCTTTCTCTCCCAAAACATATTTTTTACATTTTTTTTTTTTTTCAATTTCGTATTGATCGTTTTTGAGGAGAAATTCTCTTCAAATATCGTAACAGGATAAAATTAGTTCAGAGTCAAATAAAGCAATAATTGGAGCGTAACATCACAATAAGTCTCAGGATCTGTACGCAAGTATTAGGTTTGTACCATAAAGCGAGCTGAAGACTTCCACATTCCAAGACAATTAAAAAATATCTTTTTCTAGATTTATTTAACTGGGAGTCAAACTAAAGACCTTCGCCTTAGAAGGTATTAGTATAATTTTCCCGTCTGCGGTCCAGTTAATATAATTACGAAACAAGAGTACTAAAAACAAACCGAGATCGTGTTAGACGCGCGACAATTTAGGATTCCGTGGTAATTTTGTGCAAATTAAAGGTTAAATAAAAACAGAAAATAAAAATATTGGTGCCAGAATATGTACATATAATTTAGTTTCTGTTTTATGTCTGGGTCTATGTTAGCAATTCACGTTTTGGTACTAAACTTCACATCACCTCGATACGTGTAAAGATGACGTAATAAATCTCTGCGACATACGGACAGACAGACGGATGCACAGACGAACAGATAAAGGATCCTATTCAGTAATTTTGACTACAGAATCTCAAAAATAAAACGAAAATGGTTACCAGCTATTTTTCATATTAAACTAGCATCTACTTTTTATACATAAAAATATGAGCGATCTCGGCAATCTAAGACTATTTATATTATTCAGAACTTTTCGCATACCTAGGCGAAAATGTGTGAGGAGAATGATGAGATTTGAGAAAGCGAAAGAGGTATGTAAGGACCGCGACACTTGGCGCTCCATCCTCTGACGACCCCGATGGTGATACAGCGTGAAGATATGTATGTATGTATTTATAATATCTATACTAATGTTAAAAAAAGAAAGTGGATTATGTAAGTTTGATTGTCTATATATTAACTATTTAAAAAATTCTTTCTCTATTTGAAAGGTATTTTATTCCAGATGGACATAGGATATAGATTATGTATTCAACCCGGACAAAGTCGGGACGGACCGCTAGTTGATTTATAAATTTCTTATTAGAATTTATAAAAATGTTATTCATTCAGTTTAAAAAAAGTTTATTAATAAATACCAAAAAAACTCGAAAAAGAAATGAAAAGATGTTAAAAGTTATGTGAACAAGATCAGTTTATAATACAATTTTAAAAATTTATACTTACTACTTATTTTTATTTCTCAGGGAATTGCCAGTATAAAAAATCTATGTGGGTTTTCCTAAATTCATGCTATTAACTTTTAATATGCAGTCGTAGGCTACACTAGCTATCTAGGTATGTAGGTACATAATTCATAAACCGACTAAAAGTATTTGTAGTCAGATTCCTGCTTGAGCAATTGAGTAACAATTTACAATATTCTATTATCAAATTCCCGAATTCCAGTGGCAAGAATTAAACTCCGACTACCTTATTCGGTCAAATCTGTAGTCAAAAACATGAAGCCTGGCGGTAATATTTAAACCGTAAACTTTGTATCTCATAGCTAAATAACTGTAATTACTCACACATTCCAATACTTTTAATTAGATATTATACGGAGCACAGACTGAAACTACTGGGTATAATTTATTTACACTGTTGATATCAATTTTAATATAATATAGAACATGTCAAAGTACATTTGCGTAGTAACGAAAGCTTCAAAAGTTCGATAATTATTTTATTTGTGCTGAAATTTCGGGTAATTAAAAAAATTAGATTATATATATCGATACAGAAAGTAAACAAAAAAAAAGATCGCAAATAGTGGAGTTCACTATTTTTTAAGTTCTGCAAACTTACCTTGAAAATAACCCAAACAAGCAACAATCACTGCAAAATTTGTCCTATCATGCACACAAAATGTCTATATTTTTATAGTAAAACTTAAACAGGTTTCTGTAACTTCGTGATCGCGACAGATGGAAATCTGAATACGTAGCTCCTGTGCCGTGTTTGAAAAACAACTGAATATAGCCTGCCCAGGAAAACAGCGGTATGTGCTATCTTTTATACATGCGCAAAACACAGGCGATATTATCTACATGTTACGTGTACATTGCCGACTTCTTTACTTATTTGCGAAATGTATAATACATTGCAAGCAGTGCAGTTGGAACCAATCTATGTAAACTTCCACAGATTTTTTGTTTACAGTTTCAATGGAATTACTTTCTTTGTTTATCTAAATTACTGCTTGCGCCGTTGGTATAATGGTTAAGATACCTAACAATCGCAGATCTTGAGTTTAATTAACAAATAAATTTTGATAATGGATTTTAATTGACTGACCGCTTGTTACATTGAACACCGGTTAAAAGTGTGTCGGATACGTATTAACGTGAAACTTGAAGTTGAATTCAATAAATAAAAGTTAAGTAATAAAAAACCAAAAATAAGTTCACTATTTAATAACGAAATGCTCACTATTTAATAATTTGTGGTTTAACGTAATTAATAATCTTTGCTAAATTTTAGCTCAATAGGCGCTAAAATGACGGAATAAGCAATACCACAAATTAATCAGTTACTAGGGAATATTATGATGAATCAATTTTTTCCATTCAAATTTTTAATCCAATCTATTTTTGTCAGTTTAACTACGATACTATAAAATTGAATACGCATATTATAATACAAAGGGTAAAATAATTATCAACATATTTGTGTCAGAATTGTTTATTCTGACATTGTTTACGGAGTACAATTATTCATGAATTATTAAATTAACTTAGTTTGTACCAACTAAATTTATATTTACCTGATGAAATGAAAATTGATAATTAATTGTTCACAAGAAACACCTACATAAAATATTTTCCCATGAACGTCTAAAAACACGTGTTATTTCTAATAAATTTTATACTATAGTTACTATCTATAAAAGTAATACTTACACTATGCTCATATTCAAAATACTTAAGAAGGCCTTTGTCGATTATTTTAATTTTCCTATTATACTATACTCGATACATAATAAACATAAATAATTCTCAGCTAACACACTCACGCACAAATGTGACTCACATTCATCAAACGAATAATTCCACAAAAATTTCTATGCTAATGAATTAATTCAAAAAATGCCTCTCATATTGTACAATATATTTTTTTAGGCGAATCCGAAATTATTAACATTGGGGCGGCATTTAATCCCCTAAATCCTGTAATTCTGAAAGTCGAAGCGAATGGGGCCAACTGTTTAATTATGTTTATTCTAATTTAATTTCCGACACTGTATTCCGAGGATTGGCTGAGTGCAAAGAAAATATATGAATGGAAATGTCATCTGGTGGAAATCTGTTCAGCACGCTCCAAAAAAACATTTTTTTTGTCAGTGGTCTTTATTACATTGCGATTTATTAAAGGTACTGATTTTATAAATTAGTTTATCTCCAAAAAACTATTTCTACTTCACATTATAACATTATACACTTATTTAACTTATGCCCGGTTGGTAATTTATAAAAGCCTTTGTAATATGTTCTCTCATTTAACTAATTATAAGTCTATGTCGCTTCCAGTCTCTTTACAAGTACGCGTAATGTTAAGGGTGTACGAGTTGCCTGAAATTTTCAGAAACAAATTTTTAAGCACGTACAAGTAACATCTCGAGAAGGTCATATAAATTTTGTTGCGTGAAGCCGCGTAGGTTCGAAAAAATTAAAATATTGAAGATAACGAGGAAAAATTTTACTAACCCTAAGTCAAAGAGGATGTTAGAATTATAATTCCTTAAAGATATTGTAAAGTCTTCCTTAATAAGCTAAACATTTTTTTTATTAAATAAGTGTTCTTGAAAACGTGACAGTTTTATCTTAATTGAATTTTGTACCGGTTCTTTAACATTACATACATGCTTCATTTCATGTGATTTCCTTCTTTAGGAGTCGTTAATGAAAAGAAAAATTACAGATTCATGTTGTTAAGAACTTGCTTATAAAATTTCAATCGAGTGATCGATATAGACTTGGATAGCAATTAAAATAAATACGAAAAGTAGTACAAAAAAATTGTTCAGAAGTTTTTGAAATAATTACCGGAAAAGAAACTGCGCCTTAATCTAATTACTTGGAGTTGAGTCATCTGTTGGTATATTGTTTTCAATTAACATGCGATGTTAATGTTGCGTAAAGATTAACTAAGTAAATTCATTATAGTACATACGTATAATAAAAATATATAAGTAAGTATATTGTCTTCCATTACCTTGCTCATGCCTTGCTTAGAAATTGTTAGTAAAGCTTTATTGTATGTATCAAAATTTTTAGAAATAATATATCATTAAAATAATAATATTATCTGCCAACGCAATGTGATTCAAAAATTTACTACTCATCTTACTTTACATTAAATATTGTATATAGATGCGTCTATTAATATGCGTTATTATTTGTTGTTAAAATATATAGAAATGGAAAACGTTTTGCACGTTTCGTAGTTTTTATAGTCTATATTATTTAATTCTTCTCCAAAATGTAATAAAAGTACCTATTTATGATATTTTTTTTTAATTTATGATTATTTTTTGCTCTATTATTATTTTTGTTTCTGTAAAATTTATTATACCTTTTTATTTATGTTTCAATTACTTCTATATTGATTGCAACCATTTTTTAAAGATTAAGACTTGCTCATGGAGATCAAATTGACAGAGTGTTAGCTGATAGAAATGTCAAAAGAACTCGCATACCTAGGCGAGGGGAATAATGATTTCTGAGAAGATGAAAGAAGTATATAAGGACCGTCAAGGGTACAACGTGAGAATACGCATGTATGTTTGTATGTAAAAACAACAGATTGTACTATAAAAAATTCGAAAGACATCGAACAAATTTCGGTCCTCCCGGATTCTTTAAGAGACATTTTTTAAGAGACCAGTAGCATGCGACGACGCATTATCGGTGAGTTCCTGCACAAATACAAGACCTGTATTCAGAGGCAATGGCACGTCACCTACTGACTGACGCAGGTACTGGTCGAGCTCGACTGCTAGAGTCAGTATATGCATCGAGTGGGTCGGGAAAAGACAACACTGTGCTGTGTACTCCTAATGCTACACAGCACAGTGTACTAATGCTACACAGCACAGTGTGTAGCATTAGTAGCGGCTATGCTGGCAGATAAAGAGTCGTGAAAGGCCTCCTTCTGCGAGACCGCAATGTTGCAGAAGGAGGATAACGAGCGAAAGTATGTGAAGACTGATCTCTTTCGGAGACAACGACGCCGGGCAGTGCTTCCCGCGTGTCGTGGCCGATTTAAGTGAGCACTTTGGTCATCCATCCACGTGAACTACGAGGGTGCCGGCAGGGGCTCCGTCACTGCCTCCCCACGGGAGAAGTTCCAGTGCGTCCCCGTACCCATCGACTCCGCGCCCAGGACGACGACCGCAGGAGTTTTGTGAGTAAAAGGCTGGCATAACTCTATCCCACCCCCAGGGAGCCTGAGTACCTGTGTTTAGGTTTCTTCTGCATTATCAAAAAAACGCACAATCATTTAAACCATGAACGTTTATGCTGACTACGGAACCTGCGAGTGTTCCGACGCACACTTGGCTGGTTTTTTGCTTTATATAGTTGATGTTATTTATCTAAAATTAATAAAATAAACGCGATCCGGACCTCAGAAGCTTTAAGAATGCTTCGCATTTATTATTTCAATATCAGTACTAGTGCTACTTCAGATGTACCTACACATTGTTCGTTCAAGTGTGCTATGATCACTACACGAGAACAATCCTGATCTCTTGCGAATTTTTAAAAGTCTTAGTACAGTCAGTCTATAAATACCATGTCGTCGATTACAAGCTTCAGCGGATTTGATTGTAAAAAATAGATAACAAAACTTCGTAGCACGCGCCAACCAATGATGGTTCATATAATAAACTTGTTTTGAAGCGTATGAATTCCCATAAGAATACTAACAAGTTATTTCCATGTCAGCCTGCGCAAGAAAATACACTTTATGTGCTAGCTAAGCAGCTAGCGCATAAAGTGTTTTTTCCTACCTACCTTCTCCACAAGAAAGTCGGCCAAAGGCTTATTATAAGGAACTGGATAGTCGATGTCATTCTGTCGCTATCTAAATGCTTAGTTCTAAAAAAGGCATCGAAGTGATTTTATTGGATTTTCATGTTCTGTCCAACCGGAATGGAACATTTTGGAAAGTTTTTATGTAATGACATTCCTTTTTGCAGGTTTATTATAGGGTAGAAGAAGCAGCTGCTTATGTTTCGTAGAGTGATTTCAGAATAGGTATAGATTAGTTTCTTGCGGTGTCTATTGCTCCGGTCTATTTTTGCATGCATACAAGTACGAGAAATCGTTCGGTCTGGTGTTGTAAGATACAGCTCGCATTCGCAATAAGCTCTCAATATAAAGTAATAGAGTACAACGGTGTGGCAACCTACAGGACGAAACAACTTGATACGCCAAGATTGCTTCCTCAAGGGTTTGGAAGAAAAGTGCTGAGTTTCTTGGAGGAGTTGATATAATAGATGACGAGTCCAGCCGTTTTCAGGAGGTAGGTTGTAGGTGCTTATGTCGTCAGTATGTGGTTAGTATAGTGTAGAATATTAGCTTGTAGACCGGGATAAAAAAGAAGGCTATGATATCCTCCGCTTATCGTAAGAAGCGACCAAAAGTGGGTCTTCAGGGCCGTGGCTGATCGGAATGGAGGCACCGGTTGTCCATCCATATGATGCCGAGGAGTGCGTTTACAGCATTTGTGATCCACGCTATCATATCATTGTGAGAAGGGGCGCTCTTCGCCCCTCGAGATATACTTAGCCACAGCCCGAGAGCTCCTCGACAACGTGCCAAGGACGACCATCGCAGGGTTTTAGTGGACTATAGCTCTACATAAACCAATCCCACTCCTATGGAGTAGAGTACCTGGGTTCAGGTTCCTTCTGCACTACTAAGAAAAAGTACAGATTATAAGTGTAATTTCCTTTTTATCAGATATAGTCTATTATCTTTCTAGTATTAGCTAGTAAATGTACTGTACGAACTTGTAGATTAGATATTAAATGAATGTTAATTAATCTAAAAGCCAACCGTCGATCCGATCGAGGTGTTTTAACAGATCTAATTTGTAAATTGATTATTCGATGCTAGTTGAATAAATTGATCAGTTGCGTCTCTCGCTTATTATATCAACGTGTAAAGTCAGATAAACAGCTGTATAAGGTCTCCGATCTTTACGAAATCGGAGGAAAATTAAGCACAGTGTAAAAAAAAGTGATTAGATTAATTTTAAAGTATGTGAGACTGAGGACTACTAGCTCTTTCAGTTTCTTGTGTGGTACCTACAGTACAAACCCAGCGCTTATTTGGATTCACAAAATTGTTTTAATTGTTTGTAATTGGCATAATAGTATTCATTTAATAGAAAATAAATTTAAAACATAAATAATATTCGTCAAGGATGAAAATATTATTCGACTGTTATTTATTTATATGTGTAAATTATTATTGTATAAGTAGTTTAAGTATTGAGCTATTACATCACCGAATAGTAACGATTTCTTCCTGATGTGTTTGATTATTTTATTCCAATTTTTGATACATACATAGATACAAAACTCATTAGATAATAGATCAAAACTCATCAACACCAGTTTCCATTCATAGTTAATAGAACGTTAAAATACAGCAAAATGACACCTTGGCACTATTTCTAAGTATTGCGTGGTTTTATAGAAAACAAATAGAAATCCGACAAATTACTAGCTTCGAAGTTTCTTAAAGATAGATTTCTATGAGCTGCACGAGAAGGTATGTAATCTGTTCGCATATTCTATATTTTTCTTTCACTCTCAGACCAGCATAGAAACAATTTCAATTTTGATGCATAAAATAAAAATATTCGTCGCTTATACCACGTCAATACCACGGAACACCGCACCAGGGTCAGAGAACAAAGGCCTCACTCGAGGGCTCACCACTCCACTTGCTTTGTCTCACGTAACATTGTTTAAGGATCGGTCTGAACAGCGACAGTGTATACGATTTAGGTTACGCACAGACAGCGGTCAATAACTTTGCGTTCAGGCGCTGGACGCCTGAACTTCCTCGAGCAAACAATGACAAGCTAACATTATCACTTAAACTCAGATGTTTAAGTGATAATGTTAGCTTGTGGAAACCCATCTCAGTAAATAATAATTTAGCTTTGAAATTTCTTGAAGATACTTCACTGACCATAGCTCAACACGTGTATTTTTAAATGAAACGAGCATAATTAATATTTCAATCAATATTCAAAAGCACTTATTTGTAATTTAATAAAGTAATACCTTTTAAAACAAGAATTGCAACGTCTCGTTCGTTAAGGAATAAATTCAACACTGTTATACCATTTTAGAGTTTAATGCAATGCGTTCTTTATATCGTCGCAAAAGATCAAAGGCCAGTTATGCTTTTGTCAAAGTAAAAATCGTGTAAAAATGTTTTTTTTTTCTGAAACTCTTTTAATGATTTTGGATGTAGTGATATGTCAGTTAGAGCAACTATCTCAGGGTATCCAGTAAAAAATTAAACAAAAAAAAGTGATTTATAAAAATGGCGGCAGAAAGATCGATACGAGGTGGCGATTTTCAAGAAATTATAAAAAAAAGGAAATTAGCTCAAAAACGGTAATATTTTCTCGTGACCTAAGTAGAATATAACCCCAGTAACCGCTGTCATTTCTAGCACGATACAAGGGCTGCTATTTATGTATCCGGAACTGGCCAATTACAGAACAATATTAAAAAAGTAATTATAACATTTAAAAATGGAACTCTTTGGCTGAAGAATACAATTTGTTGGACTTTTTGGCGGGAACGGAAGAAGTGAGGTTGTCATTTTATTTAGATTTTCTATTTTTTACATTTTTAGGAGTTTTAAGGTACAACAGTGATAGTATATTGTGTTTTAAAGTTCTGTGTAAGTGAAAATAATAGAGGAGATCTAAATAAACATGTGTAGCTGAAGTTTTCGCGCTCTTCCAAGAAGTCCTTTTTAACTTCAGTAAAGCCTACTATCACTTTACTGGAGGAGTGTTAGGGATAGTAAATATTTATCCAGAAGTTACGTTATTAGGCTGATGGTCTTGTTACCAATGCCTTAAGAAATATAAATAATAATAAAAAAATACAATTTGTTTCAAGTAGCTGTCATTTGTTTATCCTTTGTAGCATCATTTTGAAAATTGCGAGTCTTTATCACCATGAATTTAAGTCGTAAAAATTTTCGTGCTATGATTTATTACGATTTTCGGCGAGGGCTAACTGAAAAACAGTGCATCGAACAACTCACTTCGACTTTTGGGGACGAAGCACTATCGAAAACTACTGTGTATTACTGGTTTAGTGAGTTTAATCATGGGCGGTCTGTGCTCATGGACGAAGTTAAAGAAGGTCGCCCTAAATCGGTTGTTGTACCTCAAAATATTGATGCTGTGCGGGAACTAATAATGCAAGGTCGTCATGTTACATATCGCGAGATAGAGGCGTCTCTGGGCATAAGTATGACGAGTATATATAAAATATTACACGAACTTTTAACTGTAAAAAAAATTTGTTCACGTTGGATACGCACAACTTGAGAATTGACCAAAAACGGGCTCGTGTCGATTGGTGTGAAAAAATGTTACAAAAGTACAATCAGGGTGCGTCAAAAGCTGTCTATAATATCTACACTGGTGATGAATCTTGGATACATGCGTATGATCCTGAAACTAAACAACAATCAACGGTTTGAGTGTTCCAAGATAAGCCGAACCTAACAAAAGTCATTCATTCAAAAAGCACTTTGAAGCAAATGGTCGCTTGTTTTTTTGGTATAAATGAACATGTAGCTACAGTGCCACTAAAGGATCGTAAAACGGTTTCGTTTGCCAGAAGTCTTTGAAGAAATAAGAAAGAACAACCGATAACGCAGAATTCTTCTTCATCATGACAATGCTAGCTGCCACACATCGGCCGAAACAACTCGGTATTTGGAAGATCAAAAGATCGAATTAACGGGTCATCCGCCGTACAGCCCCGACTTGGCCCCCAACGACTTCTATTTATTCCCAACCGAAGAATAAATTACGTGGTCAACGTTTTTTGAGCCGTGAAGAGGCTGTTGATGCGTTAAAAATGCACGTTTTGGAGATACCTCAATCCGAATGGAAAAAGTGCTACGAAAATTGGTTCCAACGCATGCAAAAGTGCATCGATCATCATGGTGAATATTTTGAAAGGCAATAAAACTATAATAAATGCTATATGTTTGTTTCACTTTGATATTCCGGATACATAAATAGCAGCCCTTCGTATTATTCTCGAAAAGAGTACTAATAAATAATACTGACTTCGTACTTTATGCATACCTCTGAAGAAATTAAAACATTTTATAGCTACACCGAGGATATGGCAGCAAAGTAGATTAAAATTCATTATCATTCATAAAAATAAATGTTCTTTGAGACTTGAAACTTATATTTTTCTACGATTCAATGTACAAGATCTATAAATAAAAATGAATAAAGACTGAATAACGCTCTGTCTATTCAACGCCTTAAGATTGTTGCGAACTACCGTAGCGCCTGGGGCTACTGTCCGTTTGTACTGAAAAATAACTTACTTTTTGTATTCGGGTGTAATATTACTCTATAAAAATCTGTTTCCACCAAATCGTAGCTACACAAAATAGTATTCATCGAAGACCTTAACAGATCTTTTCGTTATCTTAAATCTTTGTTTTAAATACCGTGCTTAAACATTGTTGAAGATCTTGAACAAAAACCAATAACTTGCGAGTGGTAGAGTTTATCGAATGCAGATGTATTGTCCAGAGAAACATTGAAATATACTGGATTTTATAGGTAAAAACTATAACTAAATTCGTTTAATTGTGTCTATAAAGAAATTTGAGTTGTTTCTAACCGACTTCGAAAAATTATTATTTTATGTATGTTCACCGATTTCTCCGTTATTTGTGCATTCGATTTTAACGATACTTTACTATTTGAAAGCGTTATGTACGTACAAGGCTCACTTTAGTTAGTTTTAGACCTACCCAGATATTTATTAAAAACCAGACACTCGGAAGAGAAAAATAAATAGGTATGTTTTTAGTATTATTAAATCGACTGCAGAATAATAATACATAATAATCTTCCATTAATCAAAATTCAAGTACAAAAAAAAACATTATGAGCTATATTCTAAACAAGTTGTCAGTTAGCTAGACATTCGGTTTTGGATTCGACGTTAGTTGTAGAAAAATATGAATTCTCAGTATGAAAGCAGTCAAGCCGAGTCAAAAATTTTAAGTAATATTCTGTGTTCTGTCTTATTTGTTGTGAGAAGAACGTAGTGGAAAGAGAAGTAGACGGGAAAACAATTTTACGTTTTTCTTCATCAATGGTAAATTACTTTTTCACTCGACATTTCTATTAAAAAAATCCAACGCAACCTGATCTCCAGTGTTTTATGAGTACTCACGAAAACAAGTATTTCTTTCAAAATCCAAGCTAAATTTACCCTTAGGTTTTTCTGATAAAGCCGATAATTTAATGGAAAAATTTATAAACATTTGGATAACGAGAACAGGATATACTGGTGGTAGAGCCATGCTGCATTGCAGCACGAATTGGGCCGTCTCGCCCGGTGAAATAACACCCTCTCACAGAATATCGGCATCAAATAACAGCATCCATTGCTGTTGTTTTGTTCGGTGAGTGAGAGTGCCGGTGGCCTATCTCCCCCTTCCCTTCCCATACCTCCTTTGCCTAAAGGCCTTCAACGCACACGTGATTGTCCGGACGTTGCGGGTTTCCATGGCCGGTGGCGGTCACTTTCCATCAGGTGGCCCGCTTGCTCGTTAAAAAAATAAGATAATGATAGAAATCACAAAGAATCTTAAAAGTTTATTGGCTGATATTTTTATTATTTTGCTTTGACTATACATATAGCACAAAGTACACGGTCGAATGCCGCGGAGTGTTGGCGTTCAGAGCAACGCCAGCACTCCACAGCAGCTGTTCCGGCGGATACAAACGTAGTATTTTTTTTCAATTGTTTAAGCATTCTATTTATATGTTCATTGATACCTTACAACAACATGACTATGTAATGTAGTGTACATAAAATTCCTGCAATAAGATTGACTATAGTGAAATTTTTTTCAAGATCCACGTGGACGAAGTCGCGGGCAACAGCCAGTTATTTACAAACATTTCTATATATTTGGTATCAAAGACGTCTTATTGCTTGTATTAGACAGCTATTTCTATTAAAAAAACTCAACGCAACCTGATCATCAGTGTTTTTCTAAGTATTCACGAAAACAAGTATTTCTTTCACAAATCCAAGCTAAATTTACCCTTAAGTTTTTCTGATAAAGCCGACAATTTCTGCAAAGTTCATTTTGATGCTGAAGTGGCATGGCAGTGACATCCTTTATGAGAATTCTCGAGCTTTCGTTTATAGCACCTTTATCTGTCTGTCTGTACAGTACCCACGTTGATTTTGTCTGGAATCTTGTTATGATGTTAACTTAACAAATAATTATAAAGCAATTTGGTTTACGTATTTTTATATAAATTATAAAATGGATACTAAGATAAGAAATGTAGCCTAGGATTGTGATTATATCTAACAATATTTTTACCCTGAACTAGCTTTTATTCGCGAAGTTGATCCCATAGTACAGTTAACTTTGTATGTAAGAGGTTGTCTAATTCGTTAGGTTTCGAATAAAAGAAAAATGAACAAATAGACAAAATTTTGACGACCTCCGTGGCGCAACGGCTTAGCGCGTCGGAAAGTAAACGGGGGTTTTCGGGTTCGATTCCCGTCCTGAGTCTGGGTGTTTATGTATAGTATGTATTTATTTACAAAAATAAAAGTATATAAGTAGTATATCAGTTGTCTAGTACCCAAGCGCTATGCAGCTTACTTTGGGACTAGATGGCGCTGTGTGAAATGTCTGAGTACATTATATTATTATTATTATTATATATTATTTTTACAATATTAGTGAATGGAGTGGATTATCGTATTTTCAAAGGCACTAGTCACGTGAAATTTCCTTAGATGATATCATCATCGGTCAAATAACGTCGCACACAATCGCTCACTGAATGGATGATCTAAGACGTAAGGCGTCTTATGAGTAAACGTCGTGATTTGGGCACTTCGATTCTAGTTATCACGAAATGGCGGTGGTTATTAACCCTAGAGACTTTTTAAAAAATACTTATTTTTACTTTTTATCGTCTGTCTCAAATCTCACGTAATCGAATATGTCTTAAGGTACCTATTAAAGGTCATGAAAATCAATATTTCAGGAATATTTCGTTTCCTATAAATAGAGCTTCAACGATTATCATGAAGCTTATAGATGTTAAAATTTTTCTAGATATAACGCAGAGAGACGCGCCAATGCAAACCTACATGCAATTAAAAAATACTTCAGTTGAAATCCGAGGGTTGATGTGTTGTTTCATAAAATCAACCAAAGTTGACTTAAATATTAATTATTTTTACAATATCACGAATGTTCAATATATAAAATAAAAAAGATTGAATTTACACGTACCAGCATAACAAAATTTATAAAATTTTATGTTTTTGTTTAAGAGTACGTTGATCGCACGTACGTACATCGGAGTTACTTTAGTTAATATTACTTAAAACATTTGTTAATTACACAAAACAGTTTTGTAAATATTTCAACATTTTAAGTTTAATGAAATTAACAATTTCCGTCTGTTAGACCAAAATGAACCCCCGAGTTTAGTAAAAGTTGTAAAACCGATTAAAGAATTTTTTCAGTGTGGTAATGCTAATTAAATACATTTATATATGCATAGTTATATAATCCCCATAGTTTAATAAAAATGTTAACATTAATGCCAAAATAATTAATATTATTTACATTATCGTGTACCTACTATCTATGCACTTGCGCCTTCCTTTTATGTCTCAAAAGTTGAGATACGAGTATAAAAGCTCTAGCTCTTCCAAAAAAATGGGTAACAATAAATTTGTAGACAATTTTGTGATCCACAAGTTTTATAATAGCAATTAAAGCTCTAAATTTTATAGGAAACGAGATATTTACGAACAACCTTATTTTGTGACCTTTAAAACACCGTTACACTTGTTCACGCTATTAAGTGACTTTTAGGACAGTCTTCACAACGTAAAAAATTAAAAAAAAGATTGAACCGCTTTCAAAAAAAACCCGGAAAAGTACAAAATAACTATCCTTTACTGATCAAAACTCAAGTACAATAAAAATAACATTATAAATATGATACACATACCTATATAATTAAATTAGTTATTTACTGAAGTCAGCGCCAAGTCTACCAAACTAATAAACTTTCTGTCGTTGCACATTGATTTGGCAACAACTTCAATAACTGCCAAATTCAATTATATAGGTATGTGTATCGTATTTATAAAGTTTAGATGTGTGTATCGTATTATTTATATCGTACTTGAGTTTTGATAGTAAAAGATAGTAATTTTGTACTTTTCAATGTTTTACTAAGGTGGTTTAAATATTTTCTTAAAATTTCTTTATTTCTCCCGTTTGAGTGACCTTGGCCTCGATAAATATCTCGGGCAGGTCTACAATTAACTTCTTTCTAAGTCTGGATTGAAACGACATAGGTACAAGAGAATCATCAGTATAAATAAAGGATATAAGCAGTTTGCATTATTTGGTGTTATTTGGTGTATCACAGCAACAATAAGATTGTATTTATTGCAAAAAAAGTTGTTTCTCATTTCTGCGGTCGCTGAGCGTGTAACTGAAAATATCGCATATCTCAAAAACTGCACAAAATCTGAAACCAATGTTCTTTGCGTGATTATTAAGTTCTACTATCTTAAATGTTTTCATAATTTTCAACACCGACGTTGAAAAGTTAGAGGAGAGCGACACCCTTTTTACGAATTGAAATGATGACTAATAAAAAAAGTAACTCATTTAATCTTTTTTTTATTTTTTTTAAATGTCACTGCACCATTTTATAGCAGTTCACCGACACCTACCTTCCGAATGTCACCTATATCGTATATCGTACATATATCGTACCAGTACTCTCTAAATAAAATGGCTGTGACATGCGGACAAATAAACAGATGGACAGGACGAAATCAAAAGCGTTCCGTTTCTTGCCATTTGGCTACGGACCCCTAAAAATGTACCCAAAAGGTTTATGTAATCACTTCGGTGTCCGTATCTGTCTGGCGTAGTCGTTTTTCTCAGAGTCGTTTTTGGGGTAAACAGCCGCTTGGAACAGTAGTTACAATAAGTGATGGCTTAAAGACCGACGTTAACTTTGACTGACCCGTTGGCGCAGTGGCTTAGCATCTGCTTTTCAAGCTAGGGTTCCGGTTTCGATCCCCGGTCAGGTTAATTTAGGAAACGAACTTTTCAAAATTGACTTGGAGTCTGTGTGTTACTGGAAACTCCCCCAGAGTTCCTTGTGTGGTACCCATAGTACAAGCTTAATAGTTTGGGGTCACACAATCTGTGTATTTGTCTGGAGTATTATTATTATTATTATAACTTCAAAAATGAATTTTCAGTTTAGGAGGTTAGCTTTGGGGTCTATAACATGAAGTTAAAAAAAAATTAAGTATATGCTTAAGACCACATGTTAGAAGTGAAAATTTATAATGATATTCTAATTTTAAAATATACTTTATAATAAAAAAAAAGTGAAAAGTGAGTGGTAAAAGAAGCCAAGGAAGACCAAGGCTGACTTATGAAGATCAAATAGCCAGAGTGTTAGCAGACGGAAATGTCAAAAGCACTCGCATACCTAGGCGAAAATGTGTGAGGAGAATGATGAGATTTGAGGAAGCGAAAGAGGTGTGTAAGGACCGCGACTCCTGGCGCTCCGTCCTCTCTGACTACCCCGTTGGGGATACAGCGTGAAGTTATGTTATGTTCTGTTATGTTATAATAAATAGGCGTGCTTGATGTCGACTAGAGCCGAGTACACTCGTCAACGTCACCGACCCGAGCATGACGCTCGTTCACAGGGGGCCTAGACAAGTGGCTCGATTGTCGTTAAACGCTAGTAGAATAGAATGACAAATACCACGTTATCTAGCGTAACGAGTTTTAAATTTTATTAACTTTCTTGTATATCAAACGAATCGTGTAAAAACCGTCGTATAAAATGTAGCCAGGTGACACTTTTGACGAGCAATGATTGAATATGCGATATGTAATAGTTTTTCAAAGTACATGTCATAATTGTCTTATCTCCAAGCTCCATTCAGAAGCATTTGCATTAATATATCGTTAATATTGAAAAGAAAGTGTATAATGTGATGACCTCGATGGCGCAGTGGTTTAGACGTTGTACCAAGCGCGGAAGGTTCCGGGTTCGATTCCCGGTCGGGTCAATTTAGGAAATGAACTTTTCTAGATTGTCTCGGGTCTGGGTGTACTGGGACCCCCAGTAGTCTTCGTCTGGTTCTCATAGCACAGGGAATACCCTAGTTTGAGATCAGATGATTGATGTGTATCGTCTGGCGCATTATTATTATTATTATATATTATTTAATGTAAAAAGTAAAAGTGTGAAACATTAAAGAAAAATTATCAAGATCAAACTATATTATAATTTTTAACATAGACTCCCAATTACCCAAATTATTCAAATTGACCTCACCGGTAATCTAACCTGGAATCCTCGACTAAGTCTGACATATTAACCTTCGCAGTGACGATTAAATGTCATTTATGCAGGCTGTATCATCGTGATAGTTAATATTTATATGTACAGGCGATATTTAATGTTTTCAAAGTTATTTAGGTTTCTTCGAATTGTTGAAATTAAAATTTTTCCATTAACTTTCTATTATAGAATATTCTGAGTTTATTACACTAGTGAGAAAATATACATATAAACTTAGACGTAACATGTATATTCTACCTGTGTGATTATTTTCCTTTTAACCTTTTATGTTGTAATGTACCGTATATAGATAAATTAGAGATGCGCTATTAAGTACAGTAATCAACTATGTCACTAATGTGCTGGAAAACATAATATAAGTCACCTAAGATTTTATCAGGGGCCACCATCAAAGTTTCCATTACAACAATGCGTATCCATTTCCTCGCACGTAACTTTAAACCCCACCAATAGCCCTAATCGCTTGTAACACTACAGATAATGCAGTAAAAACTATCAAAATGTATCATTTACAGTACATTACCGTTTTCGCCTCAAAATTTAATTTAACACACGACTGAAAAGCTTAATGAACTTAAAACAACTGCTCTATACCATTCCATATATGGTTAGTCGGTTATTCTCTTCAAGACGGGATCCCTATTCGACATAAAGGGCATATTAACTGGAATTCCTTTCAGATTGGCCCCGGGGTTGACCCTCATCAGATTGGACACTGTCATTACTCGTTCAACAATTTTGGGTAGGCATGTTACGTACTGATAGGGCAATAAGTCGATATTAAAGCGTGAATCGAAAAATATTAGTCCTGGAAAGTATTATACAAACACTCGCTTCGAGGGGCTTCAGTAGTGTTTCAATACTTTGAGGCTAACTAGTAATGTACAATACCTACTAAAAGGGTCATGCAGGATTAGATTTCGTTTTTTCGCACGTAGTCTAAAAAAACATAGTTGAAGTATTTAACGCTAGCAATGTGATTTTGAAAAATATCCGAATTAAAAAATAATGTAGAAAAACCGTAACCGAATCTTTTCATCTGTTCAAAAGCTACGATTCAACACACAAATGTGTTGAATCAAAAACACAGATTGACAGATAGATAGGATCACTACCCTGCCTCCACCGATTATAGCTGTAAAGTTTCTGTATATATAATCCGTTGACAGTAGTTCATTATTGAACTGTGAACAATGGAACGATTAACGGTTCATTGGTTAGTCTACGATACAAAAATGTCTTAAGGTTCTCGTCAATTGCCAGACTTCGGTTATTACAGATATGAAACCATTCACTCTTTAAATATGGCGGCAGAATACAATACTCCATGAAGCGAAAATTTTTTAAAATTTTTATACTCCACGTTTTTATCATGTCCTTCGCAAAACGTACGCTGTTAACTTTGACCATTGGCTTAATCGTTTCAACGTCTGATTAATTAACTTACAGTTCTTTTTATAAATAACGGATTGATATTTTGTTTTCATTTAGATTTTTAATGCAACGACAATTATCAACTGAATTTGTATAAGTTCTGGTCTATTAATAGAAGAAAGGGGAAGGTGAATTGTTTAAGTTTTAAGTTTAAGTTTAAGTGTTTATTTCTGTAACTTACAACTATCATTACAGTTTTACCCAATTCGATAATTGTAATACATCCAAATAATTAAATTATAACAATTTAAACATTAACTTACAATATTAAAATAATTACATATTAAAAGTATATTGAATACTAAATAATAATAATACAATTTCAAATAAATTAATTTCGATTATAAAAAATATAAATTCAATTACAGTTTGGTAAATAAACTTTCATACCAAATAATAATTAACATAACAACAATTCAATTACAATTTAGTAAATAAACTTTCATAACAAATAATATAATTTAATTATAAATCAATTTCAATTAAATAAATTTTCATAACAAATAATATAATAAGTCACCTTTGTGAATTCACACACGGTACAAGAGAATATGTCTATTCTCTTAGCAACCTCATTTAATACATGTATAGCTCGAGTTATAGGTGCCTTTTTAACTAGGTTTGTACGACCTCGCGGTACCACTAGCAGGTTCGGACGCCGCCTCCTCGTTGTGTAGTTATCCGGCACACATAGCTTTAACTCTGTGAGTATTCCTGGATTATGCGCTTTTCCTCGAAGTATGTTAAATAATATTTGTATTTTGGTTTCTAGGTATTCCAACTAAATACTCTGGATAACAACATAATATAATCGAAAACAGCATTCTATCTCAATACTTGTTTTTGTCATAGGTACCCGTTATAGTTATTGTGTAAAAACCCACATACATTTTTTTATTTTAAAGACGCTCCTTTCATTAGAAAATGATTTCTGAAAATTCAACCCCTGTTGGATTACCAAATGAATAATCCCTTCGTAGGAATTTTCATGTACGGTTTTAAGTTTTTAGACAAAGCTGTTTGTGTTGTACGTTGACATCAAGAGGTACATAATATATTAAGTACATGCGAGACCACTGTATGAAATATTTTGTTAAAAAGAGAACTCGTCTTATTAGTAAACATAATATTTGTGCGGGTAACACTTCTAACGTCGACTGTACATACCAACTTAAATTACACTATTCCATGAAACATTGATGTACCTAATAGGTAAGGATCGAATTCGAATCTTGTTCCGAAGTATGCGGA
Source organism: Zeuzera pyrina (assembly GCA_907165235.1). Classification (NCBI taxonomy): domain Eukaryota; kingdom Metazoa; phylum Arthropoda; class Insecta; order Lepidoptera; family Cossidae; genus Zeuzera; species Zeuzera pyrina. Next base: position 6,225,892 of record OU015633.1, on the reverse strand, counting down.
TTCTGTGATTTCTCTTTACAACTGACAGTTACTACTTGGTCACACCCTCATCTGATTATGCTATAGTTATAAAGGCTGATTGATATTGCAATTCAAATCCAACTTCTGTAGATATTAATATAATGCGATCCATTTTGATCTGGGAAAGAAATTACCGCGTGTGCCAGCTGGTTATTCACTGTTACCTACGAAAGCTACTTCTAAATTGCGAGATCGTGCGAAGTTCTCGGGATTCAATCCCTCGCACGTCTATTTGTCTATATGACTAAAGTAGTACACAGACAAACGTACTCGTGGCGGCGGAGTCCTACTTTAATATTAAGTAGGCAGTGATTGAACAATTATCACATTTTAGTTAATCTAAAGAAGAATTTATCTTTATAAGAGATTTCTATAGCCTCATTATAAGTGTACTCATACATATTAAAATATATCTGTAAGATACAATTGTATTGTAAAGACACAAAAGAACTTTCTTTTAATAAATTGAAATAATTTGAACCAAAAAAAGTAACTTAATAAACTTTAGAACGTAACACCGAGTAGGAAATTGCCGTAGCACCGTCAACAATTTTACCTAATAAACCACTTACAAATTACCAGTCTTTTAAATAAATGTTATTGTTTTTATTATTTTCGCCGGCTCGCTCAGATTTTTGTAATTTTTTTCTTCGTTACAATTTGTGCCGAAGTTCAGTAATGTAATTGGCTTCCCGAACGCCAAGGGCAGAAATAAGGTTAATTGGGCACAATTAAAAAACGCTACGGGTTTTAAAAATTATTTTGTAAATAGATATAGATAATTACTAAAAGCGTTACGAGTGTACTTTGTATCTGACACAAAATTGTCATAAAACTACTTTTTTATATTTCTACATACGTCGACACTATAAGTTGTTATGCATATTATTTGGTCACTCCACGATTGTTGTGGGTGTGTATGGGCGGCGGTGATCGCTTTCCATCAGGTGACACGCTTGATCATTTGGCCCCTCTGATATAAAAAAAAAATCCAATCCCTGATAAAGATTTCTTCCACATGTCGCCAAAATCAATCGGTTCTATTACCCTTGGACCCCCTGTCTGTACGCTCTTAGCGGATTGCACAGGACTTATATTTTTATTTTTTTATCTATTAATATATATTATATTGAATTTGGAATCAAGAACACGTTGTGACTGACCAAATCTTCAGTCCTTAATGAGTCAGATTAATGGTAAGAAACCATACCAATTAGCGTTTTTGTTCGTGGTCACGTGTTGATTAACAAGTGTGTAAACATATACAAATATTACCATCACACTAAGTAGGTACTATGACTCTCCATGTTCGATATTCAGATTTTTTTCTTGCGACAATATTTTTCCTAAAAACGGTATATAAACAAGTACATCTACTATCTATATCATTAAAAGGAATCGTTTTTAATATAATGGGATATTTGTTTATCCATCAACTCTATTATAAAATACAAAAATCTGCGAAAACATCTGCAGAAACACCTGAGCTGACGATAGCAGAATCGGATCGCGGGAGAGCCGCCAAAACATACATACCAATTACACTGCGTAGACAGGTACCTAACATGTGCATAAGATTTAAAGAAAATTAAGGATTTTTTCTTAAATTTAAGTTATAGTTTTTTTTGTTTCAGATTAAAAGTCAGACGAATTTAGAGACATTATATTCACACGCACAAGTGAATATAAAACATGCATAGGTTAGTAATATTTTTATGTTCAATACTTGTCCTACCGATGGATGAGAAGGGAGTTACTAGTTTGATGCCATTGTTTGTCGTTTGTCTTTGTTGTTGTCTGTAAAATTGTAGCTCTTGAATGAATAAAACAGTTTGCACAAAATGTTTGTTTTTAAAGCTGCAGTTTTCAAGAATATTCTTAGCTATGTGAATTTGCATCGATATAATGGGATATTACGTTCATAATTATTTAATAAATAGTGGTAAAAATGAATTTTTGAGAGATTTATTCAAAAATTACGACACAAATTAATGAAAAAATTTTTATTAAAAAAAATTAAACCGCCTTCAAAAATACATTGAAAAGTATAAAATAACTATCCTTTACTAATCAAAACTCAAGTACAATTAAAATAACTTTATAAATACGATACACATACCTATATAATTAAATTTGACAGTTACTGAAGTCGGTGCCAAGCCTACCAAAGTAATAGACTTTCTGTTGTTGCACATTGATTTGGCACCGACTTTAATAACTGTCAAATTTAATTATGTATGTGTTGTAGATGTAGGTTGTAGATGTAATTATGTATGTGTATCGTATTTATAAAGTTATTTTAATTGTACTTGAGTTTTGATTAGTAAAGGATAGTTATTTTATACTTTTCAGTGTTTTTTTTTGAAGGCGGTTTAATTTTTTTTAATAAAATTTTTTTATTTCTCCCTTTTGAGTAATCTTGACCTAAATAAATATCTAGGGCAGGTCTGCAATTAACTTCTTTCAGGAGCGCAACGATATACAAGAGAATCATCAATATAAAGAATGATTATAACCAGGTCTCGTTATTTAATATATCTTCGAAGTCCAAGTTCCAATATCGGTGAAATTTAAATGGGACCACCTCTAAAGTATTACCTACCAAACGAAGAAAGAATTTTCGAAATCAGTTCATAAATGACGGAGTTATGAGGTAACAAACATACAAAAAAAAAACAACATACAGACAAATTGATAACCTCCCCCTTTTTTTGAAGTCGGTTAAAAAATGCCCAAAAGCTGTAATAAAGTAAATTTGTAAAACCTTCCTAAGGTGATGCGGACATGGTGAGGTATTTTTTTGCGAACGATACTCTCACGCTAGGAATGAAATATGAAGTGACGTCACGTCATGTGACTGCGTTTTCGTGCGAATTTTTAAGTCACGATATATAAATATTTTAACCTTGTTTGTTTTTTTTTATTTTTATATAAAGACTTTCCATCTTAGTATAAAACACATTTTAAACATTGGTCTAACACGTGTTTAGGTAAACACAGTTTTAGAGATAGACATAGTTTAAAAACATGTAAAAAATGGCGTTAGCACAGGCTATTGTCAATATATTACAGCGTTTCAGTGCTTTTAGTCACACGTTAAACTAGCTCCAGCTTGTGCTTACATATAAACATAGTCTACGCCGTGTCTATCTTTTTTGTAGTAAGACGTATCTTTATGATACGAAAAAAAAATATATGCAAGTTTTCTAATTTAGTAAAATAACAAACATCTTAAAATCCATTGATAAATTGACGACAAGTTTAGTGTGACTAAACATCAGACCAAGAATCTTAATGAATGCTATTGCTTTAAGAGCTTGTCATTTTTTGTTTACTTAGGTTCTAGACTTGCACTAGTGCGTGACTAGGGAAGGCTTACAGTACAACAATACACAGCTACACGTTCTTATTTTTGCGAATAGGTACTAGTAGCAAAACACTTAAGATTTACAAGTATTTCGCAAATAATTATTTCAGTAATGCATGTTTTGTACGTCGAGTGGATTATAAGCTGACACAAATAACAGCGAAAGTGCGAGGTTGCTAAACTTTACTATAGCTGTTTACTCGTGGTTACGCCCAATGAGATAGATAGAGAGACAGGAGATTCATTTGACATAAGTTCGATAAGAGCGGCAGCTCATTATGGCTTCGTTGATTATGACTCTTGGTCCGAGGACAAAATATTTTAAACGTGTATGCCACATCTAGACAAGTTTAGAGCGCGTCGAAACTTAGCCAGTTTGTGAGTCTGCCAATTTAACATGCCGAGTAGGAAAATGCCGGCTTATTTGCTACATAAATATGCGCTAAATTAACCTAACTTCTTGGTGGGAAAAACACAGCTGAAAAAAATTACTACTTCACTTAATATCCGTAGAGTAATTACCATAATAAACTTAATTTACATTAATAATTATAAGTTATGCATTAATAATTATAGTAGTGTTATACATTAATAATTATAGTAATTATAAGTTATCTTTTATTTAACTAATGTTTTAATCATTATATTTGAAATGAAGTTCATTCTATATAATAGTTTTTAGGATAAATAACTTATACCACATAGACATTTTTCAGTAAATATTACTTAATACTAGCGTTCACCCTCGATTTCGTAGATTTCGAAGAAACAGTCCAATGAATTTGAGCCTCAATCGATCGAGTGGTATTCAAGTCTCTAAATGAAACACAAACTAATATTGTAGAATACACATAAATATTGCTTTATTTCTCTAAACAAAAACATTCAAAAAATTATTAAGATTTTTGGAAAATTGGATTAAACTACACAACAAATACCTGTATTGTAGGAGCGACAATATATGTATATTATCATATTATAAATAACTAAGCTGGGTATTTCTAAATGCCTTTTTCTTGGTTACGCAGGAAAAACTTGCTCACGAGTACTCAGCCCGCGGATGTGGGAGAGGGTTATGTGAGACTTTTACCTACCAAAACTTCTGCAGTGGTAATGCACGCTGCGTTATCGAGGAGTTCTGGGATCTTCTATGGAACGCACCGAAGCCCCTACCGCGCTGTGTCGAATCACTTCTCGGAGGGGCGACAAAAAAAAAGAAAAACGAAGACCAGTAAAATGTAAAACCGTAAAATAACCCTTCATTGTTTTTTAATTCAACTTGTTGCATGAACTGGACAAAAGTGGCAAGACATAAATAGGCGTGAAAAGTTGGAGGGGAAGCCCATGTCCGAAGAGGGGCGCATTAAAGAATTATATACATAGATAGATAGACAGGACTTGTTGCTTCCACAGAGTCCACTTAAAAACTAGCCCTGTAGCCCGGGCGAGAGAATAATTTCCCGTCCGTCATAAAGGGAGACCAAATGGGCCTTTGAAGTCGCAGTCGATCGGAGACTATGATCGGCCATCGATGTCACCCCGAGGGGACGACAGCATGTGTGGTCTGCACTCTCTTGGCACTGAGGATGAAGGTGGCTCTATCACTGCCTTTCTTCAAGTGTTTTTTTACAGCGCGAGAGGGGATTCAGTGCGTTCCGTAGGAGATCACTCGACAATTGACCAAGGACAACTACCGTAAGACCACCTCAGAACCTGTTGCTACCTTCAGGGGCTACTTCCGTGCAAGTTTTTCCTGCGTCACTATAAAAACGTAAATTTTGTTTTAAAGGGAGGATTTTGTTATACAGCTCTACGCAAATGGCGCCTACGACTATGTATACCTGCATTATTCCTCGATACGTCGATAAAGAAGATTTTTTTCGTAAAACGTGAAAACATTCTACTGTTAGTTTTCGAATTGTGAGTTTCCAGAATAGTGTTGTCAACGTCATGAACGAAAAAATTTAAGAAAATTGTAGCGTTACAAAGATGGATTATTTTTTGGACGAACTTTATAAGCATTTCTCTTTTCTTTCTTTCCATTTCTTATTTATAGATTGTGCTAGAATTAATCGGTCGCACATGAGGTCTCATTTGAATATGTCGTTGTACAAAAATATTTTGGATATCGTTTTTCTATTCTATCTGTTTTGCTATTTTCAAGTATTCTAAATTAGATCTTAATAAAAACAAGAGAAATAGTTATTAATAATTATTTTCTGTAAATGTAGGGGTGTACTGCCTGAAATTACAAGGATATCGTTTTATCAGTAAGTTATCACATTTAAGTTGCTCTTTGTGGGTCTTGTTTATTTATTTTTATTGCACAAAATAGAAAACGAAAATACGAAATATACACGGAAAACATAAAGCAAAAAAATAACAATTCTTCTAGCAGACCGCCGAGAGTGACGTGACAATTACTTAAAAGACTCAATGGAAGGATTCAAACCAAACTTGAGTGGATTAAAAAAAACAAGTAATGGTATATGTATCTATATCTTTTCCCTTATAATATTTAGTTATTAAAATAATAAGTGATATATCGATTTCATTTTTACATGCTTTTATTTAACTTCACATGTATGTTTGTATGTTCAGATCAAATCTTGCGAGCCAAATTTTGCATGCTTGTTCAGTTCTGATGATAATACACTAAAATGATAGAAATGAACTGATAGTGCTGTTAGAGTTGTCTCCTCACGAGGGTACTCCTCAACGATGTGTAGCAGAGATACGAAACTTTGCATACAGATTCAATTTTGATAGCTAAACATGATTATTACCATAAACTGATGCTGCAGCCAGAATTGTCTCCTCATGAAGGTACTCATTTAGTAACATGTACATGAAACTGAAAAACAAAGCACGGCTTATTACCGTATGTAGTTTGGCGAGATCGTCGTAGACAGTAATGGTTTGCAAGCTTTCTAGGAAAAGGAAAACTCCAAATTATTCAATTCCAATAACTCCAAAGGATTAAAAAATTCCCACAGACACTTACTTGGACTTTACGCAGACTGAGTTGTATCATTCTCGAACCGACTAAAAAAATGCTTCTCTTTGCTGTTAGCCCTAATGGCTTTTACAGCGCCACCGGTCGCGTTGGAACAAGCGCAGGAGGCACCCTGCCAGATAACCGTTTGAAAAGCAAACTTGACCTCAGAGCATCACCAGTGGAGTTTCCGCATAACATGCACGCATGTTAATGGGGTTCCTATTTGCCCGGTCGGGCCTCTATATATATAGGATATATATAGGACCCGGCCTGTGTGATGGTCGAAGGCCGATCCGTATGCCAAGTGTTTCACATGACAAGTTGACAATGTAGCTTAAGGCCCGTACGTATTTGTGCATCTTACTAGTCTGTCAAGAAATTACCGGGAAAAGATCAATAATACACGAAATGTTAGTTATTCATCCAAATTTATTTTATCACCTTCAAAGTATGCTCCTTCAGAAACGATACACTTACGCCAACGAATAATCTAATCATCAAAACATTTTTTAAACGCTTTTTCCGGAATTGAGTTCAGTGCTCGCCGTGAATTCTCCTTTATGTCTTCTACTGAACGAAAACGGGTGCCACGAAGTAGTAATTTGAGTTTAGGAAAAAGAAAGAAGTCGGCTGGTCGAAAGAAGAAGCCATATCTGGTGAATAAGGTGGTTGCTCGATGGTATTTGTTGAGTTTTTGGTCAAAAATTCGTTCACAATGATGGCCTTGTGCGAAAGCGCATTATCGTGGTGCAAAATCCAAGAATTTTCTTTCCACAAATCTGGCCTTTTTCATTGAATTTGCTCTCTTAAACGCCGCATAACGCCCAAATAATATTCTTTATTTACCGTTTGACCTTCCGGCAAGAATTCCGAGTGCACAACACCGCGATAGTTAAAGAAAACAGTCAACATAACTTTGACTTTTGATCGACTTTGGCGTGGTTTTTTCGGTTTCGGTTCAGTTGGAAGGCGCCACTCCGAAGCTTGTTGACTAGTTTGCATGTCAAACTCGTAAACCCACGTCTCGTCACCAGTAACAATTCAGCGTTTCATGAATGTTGGATCGGAATTGACTCGTTCTAGCATGTCCTCAGCGACTTTTATGCGATTGAGTTTTTGGAGAAAATTGAGGTCTTTTGGGACTAGCCGAGCGGCAACATGTTTCATACCCAAGTGATTATTTAAAATGGTACGGATCGACGGTGAGACACAGGAAGTTCGGTGGCTATCTCTCTCAAACTTGAATGAGGATTTTCAGTCACTATTTCCTTCACTTTTGCGATGTTAACTTCAGTTGCAGGACGTTGATGGCCTACCAGAGCGAGGCAAATCTTCCATCACATCTCGACCGCTTTTCAACGCTTTGTACCACTATAAGCACGTGTTTTTGATAAAGTCGATTTACTGTAAGTCTTCTGTAACATTTTCAGTGACTCTGAACACGAAATTCCATTGGCGATGCAAAATTTAAGGCAAACTCTTTGTTCGATGTTTTTGTCCATTATGAAGTTCGCAATATACACTAGAATGATATAACTAAAAACAGCACTGTATTTAATCTAAATAACAGATGCAACTCAAACTCCGCGCCAAAATGGAAAACAGTTGTGCCAATCTAACAACAACAAAAAAAAGAAAACAAAAAATTGAATTTGGAACCATAAACAAATCATCCATTCCCGATACTTTCTTGACTGAATGTATGTCGATGTTACTGTTGTCTAATACATATCTAGGCCTACGATTTTATTAAGGAGCGTTAGTCTCGGGTGTGTAAAATGACGCCCTGACCTCTAGGGGATTTGGGTATAGGAAAGAAGGGCGAAGGAAGCGCTTCGACGCTTTTTTTAGATATTTAGCTATTGTGAGCAATTATAAGTCGTAATGCAGATATATTTTACGCACGTAAAAGTGTCACCGGTGGCTCTGCGCATGAATTTAATTTGTATTACTTGAAGGGATATGTGGGCGTAACGTTAGCGAATACTACGCTGGCAAACGTCGTGATAGGCCTGATGCACGTCTTGTACAAAGTAACTTTATGTATAAGGGACATTTTGTTTTCGCATAGACAGCCGAGGATGAATGCGGTGCTGTCGCAGACCGTTTTGATGTGGTGACAAGAGATCATGGCGCTCATGGCGATCATCGCGCAAGGGTGACTCAGAGATCTCCCGTTCGAAAAGTGTAACTGTCTCCGCATAGTTAGGTATTAGCGTGGCGGGCATGGTCGGTCTTTGTGCCCCTTAAGAATTACACGGCGGCGCTTTTCTCGGGGTTGACTTCGATTCTCCTACGTCGAAACAACTCTCCTAGGCGCGCGATCGCGACTTGGATGCGTTGAAAACCTCTGTGCCGACTGCAGTATGATGTAAATATAGCGGTATCATCCGCGAATAGGGCAACCACTACACCGGGGGTTTAGAAAATATGGTTTATCTAGAACGAGTAGAGAGTGGGCAACAATGTGGAGGTCTGTGGGACGCCTGGCCTGAAGGGGCGGGGTGAGGAGAGCACACTTCTTAGCGGAAAGAGTGGTCCGACAAAACATCTTGTACTATGTGTACGAGATCGTCTGCCATGCCGAGTTAGCGCTTCTTGTACACCAGCTCGGCGCGCTAAACTTTGTCGTACGTCGAAGAAGAGAAGCCTCGTACCTACGTGGTAACGCGGGCGATTCAGGTCTTCTAGGATGTGCTCCATGAGGCGGTGCACTTGTTGGACACAAAAGTGTTTGTGCGCGAGCACGGGCTCGAAAGTCAAATTGCTCATCTTTGAAAAGATCGGACACGAGTATTGTTCTGTAATCTTTTTAGGTGAAGAAAAACTCCATAATTAAACGTGGAAACTATCAATATATACCTTACAACAAATACGTGTTCTTGAAATGAATAGATTGAGCAATATTTATAACTGAAAAAGTGTAAATAAATGAAAACAAAAAAAAATTTTGAGAACAAGCTTTTTTAAAATGCACCTAAAAGAAAAATATGAACCAAAGAGTTCCTAAAACCTGCAAAATCGTGTACACCCCAAACCTACAAAATGGTTGAATATGGTTGCTTTACAGAAGTGTCATCAGCAAAATTATGATAAATAGACACGTACTATCTATTATCAATATGTTCATGTTCTTATGCGGTTTAAAAGTTTGTCGCGTAATTTCCGTAACTTTCCCCTTAGCATAAAATATTACGCGACAAGCTTTTAAATTGCATATGAACATGAACATACTGATTACAGATGGTACATGTCTATTTATTATAATTTTGCTGATGACACTTCTGAAAAGCAGCCATATTCAACCATTTTGTAGGTTTGCGGTTTACACGATTTCACAGATTTTACGAACTTCTTGGTTTATTTTTATCTTTTTGGTGCATTTTAATAAAATCTTGTTCTTAATACATTAGTTTTGTACTTTACTATTATTTTAACTCAAATAACAAAGCATCTAATTCATGCCATGTAGGTACTCGTATGATCTCATCTATTATCTATAGGCAGATAAAATAAGATTATTATTTGATGTTTTGAAGCATTAGTTTTACGTCCTCTCTGACTACCCCGTTAGGGATACAGCGTCAAGATGTGTATGTATGTGTTAGTTTTCTTTGCGAAGTTGCGAGTGACTAAATCTCTTTAGGGTTTTTTGCTCTGACCTATAGAGATACGCCCCTTATGCGACCTCCAGCTGTAACATAAATTGCCTAAAACATTTTTTGCTAACGTAAGCTGTTATAGATTCAACTGAATTAAAATGCTTATTTCAATAATACAGGATTAAAGTACATTATTGTTGTTCCACTTTGATGCTTTCGTCCATCACGAAATGAAAGTAACGTAAAGATAAATTTGCGGGTAAGTACAATACATAGTATACCATTCCCACCCGGATGCCACGAAAAGGGAATGGATAAAAAAATTTTCAAACTAATTTGGAATTTTTTTTAATAAAATTCTTTTTGAAAAGGAATATATGTATAATGAAATTTAGCAACAAAAACAATACCAATTTTACAAATAAAAAACCAGAAAAGTATATAAAGTGGGTGTGATGGTGTGGTGTGAATTAAATATACATTCACCTTTTAAATTATAATTTACATATGATTAAAAAAACACTAACCATTGGCTTATATTAGATATTATTGTTCCATATTCATGTATTCCACTCTCGAACGATATCTTCAAATTTTAACTAAACTTTTTACAATTCATTAATTTTCACATAAACCTCTGAACACTATTATTAGATCTCGGCGAGATGGCAAAATAAACATATAGGTATATTGTTTTAATAGTAAATATTATACCATTCTTGGTTATGGAGTTTTTGCGTTGATTATTATCTTCACATCATGTTAATTTTTCTGACTTTTACTGAACTATATCTGTTCGTTACATCTTCTTTGTTTTTTAATGAAATAGAATATAATCTAGAGGAAAAAATCTTGTCCACACTCCATCACATCCTTCTCTCTAATCCTCGCTTTCGTTTTCTTTCTTTCTTCAAAAATTCTCTTCTTTCTTCCAAAAACATATTTAAATTTTTAACTTGCCATAAAAAGCTCATAAAAAAGTAGAATAAGAAAAAAAATGTTACAATAGATACATTGTAGGTACTGTACAATATGTGGACATTATGAAGCGGCAGAATATACGTTCCACAATTGAAATGGAGGGATGATATTAGGGACAAGAAAGCGAGCTAATTCCAACTTCATCACAGTAATGTATAAGATATCCATTTACTCTCATTATAAAAATGTATTGATTAAAATTCAAATTTAATTTGACAGTTACTGAAATCGGTGCCAAGCCTACAAAACTAATAGACTTTCTGTTGTTATACATTGATTTGGCACCGACTTCAATTACTGTGAAATGTAACCGTATAGGTATTTGTATCGCATTTATGAAGTTATTTTTGTACTTGAGTTGTATTAGTAAAGTATAGTTAATTTGTACTTTTTAGTGTTCTTGTTTAAGTTCAATTTTTTTCCTTAAATGAATTTGTTTCTCCCTTTTGAATGACCTTGGCCTTAATTAATATCTAAGGTAAGTCTGCAATTAACTTCTTTTCTAATTTTAGAGTGCAATGACATAGATACAAGAGAAACATCAGTATAAATAAAGCTTATAAACAGTTGGCGTAATTTATTTGGCGTATCTTCGAAGTCCAAGCTTCAATACCAGTGAAATGGAACCACCTCGTAAGTATACCCTTTCATACAAAGGAAGAATGTTTGAAATCAATACACAATGAACGAAGTTATCGGTGAACATACATAAAAAAAATACATATTGACGAACATAGAGCCTCCTTCTTTTTTGAAGTCGGTTAAAATCTAAGGTAACGGAGTGGAGGCAATCCATCCGAGCGTTACGATCCACGTACGTGAGGGGAGAAGGATGTTTGGAGAATTTTGAATTTACGTCCATTGAATGAAAATGGAGATAACAGTTTATTGAAGCATGCATTCTCATACGACCTCCGTGGCGCAACGGTTTAACGCGTCGGAAAGTAAACGGGGGTTGCGGGTTCAATTCCCGCCCCGAGTCTGGGTGTTTATGTATAATATGTATTTATTTACAAAAGAAAAGTATATAAGTAGTATATCAGTTGTCTAGTACCCATAACACAAGCGCTGTGCTGCTTACTTTGGGACTAGATGGCGCTGTGTGAAATGTCTGAGTTTATTATTATTATAGTAAAAATGCTTGGAATGACGTTCGCCGATTCTTCGATGAATGATTCCTGAATGTCAAATTACTATTCATCTTTAACCAAAGGAAACTACGCAATTATTACTATTAATTATTACGATGGAGAACATTAAAATATTTTCACATCAAAATGGTTAGTGGATGTTGCTATAGGCAGGATAATCCACGTGTTCACTTCGAGCGGTCAACTCGGTCTTGAGGGAAATTTAGTCAATCTTGGCACCCGCAGTTTAATCAGAATAACAATAACTTCATGTCTTCCTTGACAGAGAAAGATCTTGACAGAGGTAATCTCTAAAGAGGATAGTTAGAATGTTACTAATAGGTGGAAAGAAGCATACTTCATACCATCATAACAGAATGAGGTTTTGATATTGCACACACATGTCACTGAAAAAAAGCTACATTACGCACATTTACCACTGAATGATTGACAAAGTGGCATGTATACTTTAAAAGACAAAATAACGGCGACATATAACAATAGAGGCGCAGGCTCCTCTTATTTCTGTTAAAAAAAGAACACAATGAAATGAAAAAATGAAGGCAACATGAATCAAGGTGGAGGCGCCTTAACACTTATTTCTGTTGAAAAAGGTATTAAATGAAATAACAAAATGGCGCGACGAAGTGTGAATGCGATGTACGCGCGTTTCGATGCTACTATGTCAGTGAGTGCTGTTTCATTTGAATCGTCCTAGATTTGATTCTATAGTATTCAAGAGGTGCGTTTTTGAGTGGTCGCACCTTTACTCTTGATGAACGTCCAGTCTTACGCTTCTTTTGTCTTTTAATATTAAAAAATTGAGGTCGGTTCGGCTTTGGTCGTAGTCGCGAAATTCACACGGTAATTTAATGAAGTCACACATTCTACTCGTGACTCGCTTGATTATCTTTCTTAACTCGGATGTGACGAACCATGAAAGAGTCGCGTTTAGAAATAAGGTGGTGGACTTAATTCATCTAAAAAATATAATTATAAAAAATATAATTTAAATAACCCAGGTTATCTTTAATCGATAATGTCAGGAATGTTCCTCTTCATCACTTTATGGCAAAGACGTATTCGATTGTTTAATAATTTAAACTCAGAAGTTATAAGTTATGCAATGTAGCCAAAACCGAGTGCAGACTAAATGAATAATAAATTTATAGACTAACTTTTTGAACGCCCATGTTTCTTACTTTCTGCCTTATTATCATAATTTTGGGGTTGTCATGTCGCTTTTCTCACAAGTCTGAAGTTAAACAGTTTAAAAGCAATATTATACGTTAACAGTTTAATTTCATTTTCAAATGACTCAGCAGATTATTAACTAAAAATATCATATCAAAGTCGAGTTTCAGTGGAAATTGAAATTAATTTGGAATTGAATTCATTACTAATACATCAACAGTATTGATATATTTCTGTGAATTATTTGAGATAGTACTCCATAAACTTTTCATATTATTCGCATCTATTTATTAACACAAAATGGAGGTACTAAATATGTTTTCTATGCTCTTCATTAAACGGTTAACTATTAAAGCTTCGAAGAAAACTCAGTTTTACGAAAAACAATAGTATGATTCCACTTTATTTTTACTCGTATATAATACAGCGACTCGCCCCGGCGGCTTCGCACGGGTAGAAATTTTTTTGAAAATAAAACAGCCTATGTTACTCGTTGATAATGTAGATGTGCCTTCTATAGGTGAAATAATTTTTGAAACCGTTTTAGTGCTTTTTGAGTTTATCCATTACATACAAAGAAAGATTACCCCTTTATACTATTAGTATAGATATAATACATATGTACTAGGTAATTATCGTCCAAACCCGTAACCGCATAGGTCATTACGGAGATTTTTACTTTTCTTATTTGGATATTGTACGAGTACGTTGGTTTACGTCTTTTATTGTATATGTGTCCGTTACGATATTTTATTTCATTTCTTCGATTTTTTCATTCTATTCTTACGAATACAGCAAATACGTTTGAAACATATTTACCTTTTTTTAATGAACGGATACCAAAACCGCCAAAATGGCCATCCACAATGCAGAATTGGTCGACTTCATTGTTCGGTAGCGAGGCGCAATATGCTTGAAATCGAATGAAAGTGAGATAAATGCAGTAGAAATGCGATCTCTAAGAAATGTGTGCGGTGTCACCTTCGTGGATGAAATAAGTAACAAAATATAAAGATACGTATTGTGACAGGTTTGAACGAAATTGTCGTAAAAAAGAAAAAGGAATGCTTACATAGTTCGAGCACATAGAAAGAATGAGTGATAAAACGAAGAAGATATACAGAGCGAAAGTGAGTGGCAGCAGAAGCCAAGAAAGACCAGGCTGACTTACGGAGATCAAGTAGCCAGAGTGTTAGCTGACGGAAATGTCAAAAGCCTTCATTCGACAGTGCAAATGAAGGCGAAAGAATGTAAGGGGAATAATCAAAATATAATCAATCAAAATAAGTGAGGATATGTATGTAACTACATTAGGCCATTTTATACTTTAGGTCATTTTCCAAAATTACTTATACTTTGATATCACTGTTGAAGTTATTAGAGCTTGCCTACTGCAAAACGGTTCGCTAACTCATCCTATGCAAGTTCGATATAATGATCTTTATCCCTTGGCCGATTTTTATGACACGTGGAATTATAATCAGCTAGCGTTCTATATTTTTCTTTTGCTTAGAGTCACATGGAGGTATAAGTAACATAATACATTTATAATTATAATAAGGGTAGACACAGCATTTAAAGTTAAAATTCATTTTGTACTTGAAGGAAAACAAAACGAAATGTCAACTCTGATTTGAGAGTTTCACATCAGAATTGGACAATTAGAACCCTTTTGTCATCCAATTGTTTGACTGTCAGCCACCGCTCTGGCAACGGCGGAACAATGGCTCACTCAATTACAAAATCATAAAATTCATAAATTATCCGTTGCTATCACGACGAAACAAACAATTTTAAACTTTTAGTCAGTTATCTTAAATTTTTTTTCTTATAATGCTGACTGGTGATTAATCTCTGTCAAGTATGTGAATTTTACGGCTAAAAGTGTTATGTACTTATTTAAAAATTTAAACTGTGCTCCATAGAATTTAAATATCGAATGGTTCCTTTTAATAAATTTCTACATAGGAGTACAGTAAAATAAAAATCTCAGAATAATATGTAATAATTTCTAACAATATTCGATCCAAACTTTGTGTTGGCAACCTTAATATTGGGTCCTTACATATGAAATTGGCGTTTTGTACGGGAGGAATATAAAGTCAATTTTTTTTTGTAAAATATATTTAATTAATCAAAGTATGTACCGTTGTTATCTATGCACTTTTGCCATCTCATAGGTAGTTCATTGATCCCTTTACTAAAAAAACCATGGGGGCGAGAATTGATAAACTCTTTGAAGGCGGTTTGGACTGCCGCATCGGAGTTGAATTTTTTTCCTTGTAAGAAGTTGTCCAAATTCCGGAAAAAATGGTAATCTGTTGGAGCAAGGTCCGGGGAGTACGGTGGATGTCGCAGACATTCCAAATGTAGCTCATCTAACTTAGTGGTTGTTTGTTGTGCAGTGTGTGGTCTTGCGTTGTCGTGAAGCAGCAGTAGCCTAGAGCGATTGACCAATCTCGGTTGTTTAGCAGCTAGTTCTTCCTTCATGGTTTGCAGTTGCTGACAATAGATATCTGCCGTAATGGTTTGGCCAGATTTTAGAAAGCTGTAGTGAACGACACCGGCGCTAGTCCACCAAACACTCACAAGTAACTTTTTCTGAGTCAATTTTCGTTTAGGGCAAGATTTGACCGGGTCGCCAGGGTTCAGCCATTGCGACGAGCACTTCCGATTATCGTACAATATCCACTTTTCATCATAAGTAATGATTCGATTTAAAATCTCTTCATTATTGTGTCGGTTGAGCAAAGTAACACAGCAGTCGACGCGTGTTTGCAAGTTCGATTCACTCAATTCATGTGGTACCCATCGTTCAAGTTTTTTTACTTTCCCGATTTGCTTCAAGTGGATTAATACAGTTTTCTCACTTACCCCGAAGCCTGTAGCTATCTCTGAAGTGCTTTGTGATGGATCCGCTTCCACAAAAGCCTTTAATTCTTCATTTTCCACTTTGGTCTCCGGCCGTCCACGGGGTTAGTTCTGAAGGTCGAAATTTCCAGAACGAAAACGTTGAAACCAAAAACGTACCGTGCTTTTTTTGCGACACCAGCTCCGTACACATCATTAATCCTTCGAGCTGTTTCTGCAGCACTGGTGCTACGGTAGAACTCGTACTCGTAAATATACTGATATTTCATGTTTTCCATTGTGCGGTAATAAGCGACGCCAAAGAAAAAAATAATGAATAAAAAAACAAATGAATGACTGTTTTCAAAACTCAAATGTACCAGCTAAATGAATTTATAAATTTGAATTTGGAATTCTTAACCAAAGAGGAGATATTTCAGATCAAAGTGGTCAGTACGACAAAACGCTAATTTCATATGTAAGGACCCAATAGTACAATCATTTAGGAGTTGCATCCAAGCGCGGAAGTTTCAGGGTTCCGGGTCCGGCCAATTTAAGAAACGAACCTTCGTAGATTGTCTCTGGTCTGGGTATTGGGAGATGCCCCTAGTTGTCGTCGTTTAGTTCTTATAGCATAAATAATGCCCCAGTTTAAGACCAGTTAATTGGTGTATATTGACTGGCACCTATTATTTACAAACATCACTAAATCAGAGGTACACCCAATGTACCCTTAATATGCACTCTTAAATATACTGTTTAAAGTTTTTAAAACGTTTAAAGCTATTTCTAGTAATTAATGCTTTAGGTTTTCTAAAGAGTTTATTTGTAGAGGTAATATTTATTTACATCAATCTAGACTGACGAAGAAAATCTACAGAGCGAGAGTGAGTGGTAAAACAAGCCCAGGAATACTAAGGCTGACTTATGAAGATCAAATTGCCTGAGTGTTAGCCGACGTAATTGTCAAAACCACTAGCATATCAAGGCGAAAATGTGTGAGGAAAACAATGAGATTTAAGGAATCAAAAGAAGTATACAACGTGAAGATATGTATGTATGTATGTACATATGTATGTATGCTGATATCATAAAGAGAAAAAAATCTGTTTGTTTGTTTGTAATAGATAAACTCAAACACTACTTAATCGATTTCAAAAATGTTTTCACCTATAGAAAGCTACATTATCAGCGAGTAACATGGTTTGTAATTTATTCTCAATAAAATTATCTACCCGTGCGAAGTCGGGAGGAGTCACTAGTCATTAACAAAGTTTTTGGACTGAATTATATTTAAATTACTAAATAATGTTAAGTAACGTTTTGCTTAATTTTATAAACACCGTACAACTTCGAATGAGTTAAAAATATAAATGCCGACTACTTCATTCATTGGTTTCATAAAATATTTCGCTTCTTTTTTAAGTAAAGCCAGAGTAAACAAACTTGAAAACTCTTTTATCGCAATAACGCAATGCCTCAAAGTTTTACGTCTGCTTTATCAGCTATATCTGACTAAGGTAATTAAATAAGAACAAGGTTCTATCTGGGTAAAATTTCTTACAGAAAGGGTGTGTCTTAATGCTTCTTTGAATTTTCACTAATAACAAAGAAGGCGACAGTCTGAAATACACTCTACAACGAACACTGAGTGATGGGTTGACATTTATTTCCTAAATACATCACTCTACCATTGTTGGCTTCCTTTATGAAGAAAGATAAAATATTTCCTCGAGCGAGTCGGGCATTGTCGGGGAAATGTCGCGGGGGGCTGAAGGTTCACCGCAGTGTGTGGGCTGAATCACAGGCGGGTAGCGGGAGCAGAATTGACATTGACACTTCTATATTTTAAGGAAATTATAGTTTTATTTTCAGAATAAACAGTTAACATTCTTGTGGTAAATAACGTAAAAAACTGCAAATTTAACTATTTTGTAAACAGAACTATTATTACAATTAATATTTTTTATACGTTTTTTATAATATTTTATCTTTTACTTGTCAATAAACTAGCCATTGTGACAGAAAGCTTGTTAAAGATTTTAGCAATAACACTTGAGGCAGTTGTAGCAGATCAAGCTTTTCCTTTTAATGAAACGGTCTAAACAATTCGCAGTTCAGTATCAGTGCTTAATGACAACATCTAAATCGCTACCGCTCATTACTCGTCCTTCAGTGTTCCCACTTCGCACCCAGTGCACAAAAGAAAACGTCGACGTCAGTGAATTGACGAATATTTATGTTGTAAAATTCACTATCTATTGAACGGTTATTGTGTACCCGTCATACAATGTTTCTTCTGTTATGAAAGCAGGGTTAATGTTTTACCTTTGTGATAGGCAAAGGCTACGACGAAATTAGGTGGGCTACGTACGTTACACGTAGTAGCCACGTATGTATAATGTATTCGATCTTTTTATAACATTTCTATTGAGTTCAGTAAAGAACGAAAAATTTATTTAGATGCGTCTTTTAACATGGTTTTAACAGTTTAAAGTAAATAAAAAATAAAAAAAATGAATCTTAAACTGTCACCTGCTATTGTAGATATTACTTCTCTTATACAAAAATCGTGTCGTATTTCTCGACTTATTCCGCTTCCCGATCGAGTTCCGAGTTGGCAATTTCGACTGAACTTTACGATTAGATAAGAAACGGAGTTAGATCCGATTGGAAAGTTTCCTTCAGTATTCCAGTGAAAAGATTAGGCTCGATCTTCCAGAGTTTTAAGTAAATGCTCTGGTTATGGGGAAAGCGGTGAAGCCATCAATATTTTAAATACAAAGCTAAATGTATTTATTCAAGCTTCTATTTTAATAAGTTAAAATATTCCTCCAACCTGTAAAGTACTTAAAATCTTACGATTTCTCATTTTAGATTTTTTGTACTCTTAATATAAAATGCCGTAGCTACGCAAAATCATACGCCCACCTCTGTTTTGACAGTTTTCGGACTACATCAAAAGTTGC
Organism: Zeuzera pyrina; assembly: GCA_907165235.1. NCBI lineage: Eukaryota > Metazoa > Arthropoda > Insecta > Lepidoptera > Cossidae > Zeuzera > Zeuzera pyrina. The sequence goes on along the minus strand of OU015633.1, from coordinate 6,206,780 downwards.
CTATGTATTTACGAAAAGGTTCAAAACAAAATTGGGTCTGTCATTAACAATGTTCAGATTCATAGGTTAAGCGGTCTACAGCTCTTTGATCCCGCAGGACCCTTGAAATTAATTATTAAGATTGATAATTTTATTTCGCAAAAAATGATTCTTGTAGGAATGCTTAGATGATTCGGGTAGAAAGAGCGATGAAAGATTGACGAAGAAAATCTACAAATCAAAAGTGAGTGGTAGGAAAAGACGACGGAGACCAAGTCTAACTTATGGAGACCAAATAAGAAGAGTTTAAACTACCAGAAATATCAGAAGCAAATCTAGGTGAAAGTACGTGTAAGAAAAACGATGAGATTTGAGGAGGCGAAAAAAGTAAGGACCGCGATACTTGGCGCTGTGTCCTCTCCGGCTACTCCGTTAGGGACCACAGCGTGAGGATATGTATGTATGAATGATTCTTGCAGGATGAAAATTCTGTTTCAGAGACCGTATTTTAAAACAGTGGCGGTAAGCGCTATCGACTCTACTTTACTCGTAATGTAAAAATTTTTAAACTCTGCAATCGATGTGTTCCACTTTCAGAGATTGCGAAATGCGAGCTCTATTTTAGGCTCTACTTTTTGTTTGAGGGCTTTCGTTGTGTTGCGCACTGCAGGCTGTTTTAACTTGATCGTTGAACTGCTTCCAAGGTTTTACTGTAAGAGGTTTGACGAATACAAAATTCAAGCTTCCGAATTAACGCCACAAAGTGTTTTGAATTTTTAAGTGTATACTGTATATTGTACGTATATCAAATTAGTGAAAAAGACTTACTTGTCAAATTAAATCAAAGCATACAAACGCGACGGTAATATTTGAATGAAGAAGGAGATTTGAAGAAGAAGTTTGGCTATTCAAAGAGGTAATGCTGCCAGTCTGCTGGGCGCCCTAAGGGCCGTAAGATCAATCGTAGTTTAACAACTTAATGGTAGTTTAGTAGAAGAGAGTTTAATCTTCTGTCTTCGATTATTTCGTGAGATCAATAGCAGTTAATCGATAGCGAACAGATTAAATAATCACATATTGACAAAGAATCTTAATAAGAAGGAACGAACTGTGAACGAAACGAATAATATTACCATGTGTAAGACTTTAATCTAGATTTACTAATCTATTCACTATTTCCATTTGATATTAGGACAGTGGATTAAACTGTCGATCAAATTTTATCGTAGATTACGAAATGTATAGTTGAAACTGCACTTGATCTTACGGCCCTAAGCAAGCACAGCTTTCTAAATGACAACTTTGAGGAAGTCTATTGTTAAAGATAGTGTTTAGATTTTTTGTAAATATTATCGTTAGAATATGTGTGTGTGTGTTTATTTCAAAACTATTAATTTTGAAGGTCGCAATAGATTTAATAGTTAAAGAAGTCGGTTAAAAAATAAGATTATTATTGTGATTACAATAAAATAGTTCCGGTGAAAGAAGTGTAATTAGAATATTAATATTTTATATAAAAAAAACAGTACGAACACTGAGGAGATTCCACAAGCGTTCTGTTTAACCATTTTTGGAACAAAATACTAAAAACATCGAGAATGTCGTTTAAAAGTGATATTTATCTTTGTGAACTCTTCGCAAATGTCCCCCGAGTATTGTGGTACTGCGTGTCAGACGTGTTCATGAATAATTAGTTGTTCATCAATTAGGAACGGCCGACGAAAGCAAATTCATATTTTATGACAAAGTATGAGAATTTGTGTAATAGTACGTTCACGCTACACAAATTACAGCTGTTATATTTACCTTGTCTGTAAGAGAAAGGAGAATATGTCCCAAATGCTTATTTTCCTTCTCTAAAAATTGGTCAAGGAACAGGATTTATTTTAGGAAGCTTTTATAGGCGAAAGGCTAGCAACCGTTCACCATGTGGTTTGCCACTTCGCCCACTTCGCCATTGATAAGCGCCTCGATTATTGCAAAATTGACGTTAAGGTGTCTTTCGTTGTCTCGATATATTTGATTATCCATAGGTTTGTTATTTTACATAATATTTTATAATATAAATATTTCTACATAAAGTTGTAACACTTTTTTTCGTAGATATATACTTACGGTTAATTACATACAAATTAGAATCGATCACAAATTTCATTTGCATTCCACAGTAATATTTGTTGAGGTTAGTGGGTGACAGATGACAATTGTCTCCGATGCAATGATTAATAGGTAACGCGTTCGGAAAGTTGTTCGCAATCAAGTACGTAGTACTACTTCATTTCTTCTCAAGTAGAATCAATAAATATTGCACTTTAAGTGTATATTATTTAAACCAGAACATAATATACTAAACTTTTAATTATTTAGTTGTTTCATTATAAAGTTCATTGGTACTTTCGTTAAAATCTACATTTTCTTACGTTACGTTCAGTAATAACATTGAATGTTTGGAAACATCGATAGTAATAAGTATCGTGGTAATAAAGCGATAATCGATTTTCTTTTGTATAAAAATATAGTTTTGTTATAAACAAAATAAAAAAATTATGGGTGATAATACTTTTATTAGATATTAATATAATTTGTCCGGGTGTGCTTTCCCATTTTGACGATGAGATGGATAAATTGTTGTATAAATTTAAATACTACTATTTCCTAATAATCGATTGTATTCGATAAGAGAGAGACGAGTGTTGATATATATCTGTTTTACAAATCAAGTAAAATGGAATGTTCGAGCATATGGGCATTGCTTCCGTCTTGTTTTTCAGTGGCTACTTTTATCTAGATCTTTCTAATTCTATTGTGGATCTGTCAATCTGACATTTTGATGTTGTCACTTACAAATTTTCAGAGACTTCCCATTGGTCGATGTCTTTTCAGAGACTTGCTGTCTCTTTCTTATGTCGGAAACCTCAGACTGAAATCTGAGTAGTTTTCAGTTACATTAATAATGACGTTAGAGAGGGTACAAATTATGTCGAGGTGTAGTATCCGTCATGGAAGGAGCCATCCACTTTTGGTGGTGGTTAAGTGGCAGACAAAAATGCCCATATAGAAGTAAAATATACATGCCTATATATTTAGGATGTTTCTAGTGTTATTGAGAAGTTGTTTTTCATTTTTTATAAATATTATAATGTCCCATGATAAACCTCATGGTAAGTAGAATGTAGAAGTTGTAGTTTTCTTTTTAAAAGGATTTTCCTTGCATAATCTAGTGTATTAACCCTAGGAATTTTGTTACAGGGTTCCAGGCTAAGTGCCACGTTTAAATTCCAGGCTAAGTTCCATGTTTAAATTCCAGGCTAAGTTCCATGTTTAAATTCTCGGCTAAATGCCATATCTTATTTACATAAATACCGTGGATTAGCGGATTGATGGCATATTTTATTTCCATACTTAATTCCAAGTTTAATTCTATAAACACCAGGTACTAATGGTGTACTCATAGTTCCATAAACCCAGTGAACTAATGTTATCTACTTAATCTCATAAACACCGTGGAATGACGGTGTATTCCACATCTAGTTGGATATTTTCTTTAAAGATACCTGATCAGTTACCTTCTCGGATCGTTTGTTTGTGCATTGCAGTATGAGGTTGGATTACCTTAATACATATTTAGTCTCTTTTCTTTGAGATTTATTAGTGAGTTACAAGTATAGTGGATTTCATGGACATACTTTGAGACCATTGGAGGGACAACTCGGCTTGCGGAAGACCTAACTTAATTGTGCAGTCACTAAGGGTTTAGTGAACACCGTGGATATTCTTATGGACCATTGGTGGGACAGCTCGACTAGCTATATACATACATGGTTATCTCTTTAGATGGTAATGTACAAGCATATATCAAAATTATTAACATTCAAGAACAAAGTATACATAACTAACCTTATATTTTGTTATTGTAGTTCATCTTAATGTTTTATGTTTTAGTTATACCAGATATTAAGAAACAGTTACCCTTATTATTGGTTACAGTACTCATTTTTTGTAATTCCCAATACAGATGTAATTTGTTTGTTTTGTATGTAAAATCAAATTTGGGGTAGATACAGATCAGAGGTTCACGCAACACAACAAGATCACACGTCATCACTTTTAGCAGCAGTATTTCGGCTTGCAAATCGCATATCGCCAGTACTGGTTTCTTATAATAAGATCTATTTTTTGCGGGCTTGTGCGATCTGCATAGGAAGATAATTTCTGGAATATTCTGTATTTTTCTTTCTATTCCAGACCACCATGAAATCAAATTATTCTAACCATAGACTTTATAACTCAAGACAGCCTGCCTCGTATTACGAAGCGAGTCAAATAAAATTAATTGAAATCTAGCGGCGTGGGTGTTTTTTTAAATTAAATCGAGGCCGATTAGCTCTTATCAGATAATAAATGTGTGTTATATGTAAACGTGAGTCTGCCTATCTGATTTGCCTCACTGTGGCGGCTGAGATACGACGTCTATTGTGTTATTTAAAGAGTCTATGATTTTAACCTTTAGAAACATGATAAGACCAATCTCTATGTTTTGCCAATACAACATTCTTAAAACACTCTCTACTAGAGGTGTTTCTGGAAACGCTCGCCTTAATTACGTAACTATGAAAGCTGAAGAGGAATACCAATTTAACCTTTATATTCACTGACAAACGCACAGTATAAACATAACAGTAGGATGTCTTCATAGATAATTAATGTACACACAACGGCAATATTCTGGGTGAATATGGATAATTATGGATGGTTCGCACGCCACGAGAATATTTGCATGAACATTCAACCACTCATTTATCTTTAATTCGTTCTTCACATCGTAGCAAATACGAAAATGTCTAAATCATATAAACGAACGTATTATAATGTCTTTAGATGCCTAAATAATTGTAATTATTCAAATCCAGTTATCATTCTTCAACATAACTACAAGAAATGAAATCTAACAAGCATAACAAAAAATTTATCCGTGTGTATTGTTTATTTTTTTATTTTTTATTATAAACTGAATGTATAACTTAACGCAATGCTCTCCGCTTTACATTCCCAATTATTTACCAACCCTACGTATGCGGCCGAGAGTAGGCATTCCGTCACGAATGAGGCGGGAATCAACCATCGTTTTCACATATTCTCTGACGAATGCAATCAGATATACTTTTAAAAAGGATGTGGCTAAATGAATATATTTCTACGTCCATTCCCAGTAAATTGAAGTTGTGCGATGGGACTCCTAATTAGGGAAACAGTTCAAGATTCAACGCTTAAAAAGCAGATAATATGTGACTGATTTTTTGTTTTTTTTTTATTTACGAATTAAAGACATTACACAAAGCGTTCAGTCAGCTTATGTTATTTAAATTATTGCCTTATCTTTTGCAAATATAAATCGCACAATGTTACAAATGTTGGAACATTAAGATACAAAAGTGTAAAAGTACTCATAAACAAGTTTATTCGCTCTAAAAGCGAGTGTATTTTAATGCTTTTAGAATTTGCACTTGCAGCGTTTATAGCGAATATTTTTTCAATGTAGAAAACACTTTGTTACAGAATTACCTCTAAAGGAAAAGTTTTATAGGATTCAAACTTATCTTTCTTTAATGGAAATTTATTAAAACGAATTTGTTATTGTTATATGTTTTTCTTTAGGAATTTCATTTCTAATTTTGTTCCAAAATTATTTATTAATAGAACATTTTGTTGCCATGGCGAAATTCCGGAGTAATTATTTAAAAATTAATAATGACCATTATAATAATAATAATAATAATAAATTCTTTATTCATACATATTTTACAAATTCATAAAGTCTCTGTCTCCTGAACTAGGTGTATAACCTGTATCTCAGGAGTCAGTATCTTCTCCAAAACTTATCACAATTCAATTACGTACGTGTTAGGCGTAGGGGTAAGTAACTATGTTATATAAATAATACTATTAGTTTTAGTAATTACAAACACTAATTAAAACTAATTTGATTGACATGCAGATACCAACTAAAACAACAAATAAAATATAAAAGTACGTATTATGTATGTGTGTTTGTGTGTGTGTGTGTGTGTGTGTGTGTGAGTATGTGTGTGTCTGAGTGTGTGTGAGTGAGTGAGTGAGTGAGTGAGTGTGTGTGTGTGTGTGTGTGTGTGTGTGTGTGCGTGCGTGCGTGCGTGCGTGCGCGTAGGTGTGGGTTCATGGGTGCTATTATTAATGTATGCGATTATGTATTATATAATTCTTCTGTTTCTGTGTAAGATAATGAAAGCAGCCAATTTCGAACTTTGTACTGACATTCGTGAAAAGACAATGGGTAAAAATTGATCATTTTATTTATTTTATTGTACAAATACACTGAAAGATAGCCCTCCTGTCTTCTAGCAAACGCTGTACGTTTTGTGACATGTTCAATGACATTTGGCGTTATACGCTTATTTATGTATAATTCGGGATCAAAAGGCGTACGTCGATGTTGGTTTGTAACCAGTTTAAAGATATGTAATTGTCTTACGGTTAAAACTCGGCATTTTTCATACAATTGTATGGTAGGGAACCGGCATGGACTGAATGTTATTGTTTTCAGTAACGATCGTTGCGCTCTTTCAAGCTGCATCATTCGAGTCTTACAGGCTCCGCCCCACACCCCCAAACAATATGTGAGCACCGAGCGGCCTAAAGCGAAATATATATTACGCAGAAAAGAGAAATCCGCGACATATCTCAAATTTCTGAATACCCATACAAGTTTTCTGATTCGCGTCGCGACTGCCTCTATTTGAGAATACCAGTTCAAGTTCTCGTCCATTAATACTCCAAGGTACTTAATTGTCTTTGACATAGTGATCGGAAGACATAGACACGATTGATCCTTCATATTGCAAGAGTGTACAGTGAGTTCAAAAGAGTCTAGTTGCGCTCTAGGTAGGTGAAATTTAATAAAAGATGATTTGGAAAGATTGAGAGTAAGTAAGTTTTGTCTTAGCGAACAGGAAATCTTATGTAAGCCCTCTTCAGCATTTTGGCGAACTTCGTCCCAAGTCTCTCCACTAAAACAAGTGCCGTATCATCCGCGTACGTAAAAATTTTTCCTTTATCGAGTTTTATTTGACAAAGGTCATTTATGTACATGAGAAAGAGACTCGGGCCGAGAATGCTGCCTTGTGGGACACCGAAAGTAGTTGCCATATCCGAACTAATCACATTCCCTATTTTGACTTTTTGAAAACGTTCACACAGGAAGTCTTTAAATATTGCAAGGGGAAGGCCTCGTATGCCGATTTGTTCCAGTTTATTTATCAGAATTGGAATCAAGACAGTGTCGAATGCCTTAGCTAGATCGAGAAAGACACCTAAACATTTCTGTTTTTTGTCAAGGCTGTTTGTGACGCAATTTGAGAAATCTCTAACTGCATCTTCCGTGCTTTTTCCCGACCTAAAACCATACTGACAAGGCGACAAGAGATTATGTTGCTCTAAAAATTTCATAAGCCGATTATTTAAAAGCTTTTCTAATATTTTGGATAGAGCCGGGAGTACAGAGATTGGCCTGTAATTGGCAACCCTATCTCGATCTCCACTCTTATATACTGGAGTAATAAGAGAGCGTTTGAAAACTTTAGGAAAGATTCCTTGATTTAGGCAAAGTTGTAGGAGTTTAGTGAGTGGCGGAGTTATAACAGTTTTGGTCATTTTAAGAACTTATTAGGAATAGAGTCCCAGCCGACGGCAGAATCATTTTTAAGATTTATAATCAGTGACTCTACCTCTGCTTCATCAGGGGGGAGCAGAACAATAGAATTTGAGATTGGGATCAATTTGAAAAATGAAATGCTAAATTGTCTCGAAAACTTAAAACATAATAGATAATAAGTAGTAACATATCAACGTTTATAATAAGTTGTCATGTACCAAAGTTTCGTAACTGTTTTTAAAATACAGATAGGCAGGCCATAGTACAGTTTAGCGTAGCACAGATGGCTTTTACTACATGGCTGTATCGTACGTGCCCGTGTGGTTACAGGTACATACGAGTATAATCCATATTGTATCAATGTATTACATAATACATAAGTATGAGTGCGTACCTAAACCTGTTACCTTGTTCTGTGGTTACGCGGCAACTATTATCTTATCTATCTATACCTGTGGTGTGCTGCGCAGCTAGCGTCTCCGTAACAAATATTATAATGTCCGTAGTAGGGAATAGATTTTATTTTATTTTTTTATTTATAACATATACAAGAAAGAAACGGAAACGATGATACCCGTAGAAGTATAAACTGTGATGCAGATATCAACGCCCTCCTTATGTCACATAACTAGCAACCCGCCTTGGCTTCGCACGGGTACACATTAAAAAAAAATACAGCCCGTGTTAGTCGCTGAGAATAACTTCTCTAGGTGAAAAAATTTTAGTATTCGTTTGAGTTTATTCATTACAAACAAACAATCAATTTTTTTTTTCTAATATTACTAGGCGACCCGCCCTGGCATCGCATGGGTAGAATTTTTTTTTTAAATAAAATACAACCCATGTTACTTCTTGATAATGTAGTTCTCTATTGGTAAAAGGACTTTTGAAATCGGTTAAGTACTTTTTGAGTTTATCCAATACATACAAAGAAACAAAATTTACCTCTTTATAATATTTGTATAGATATAGATAAAGGAATACAATATGATATAACTCAACTGGCCACGCCTTGAGCCCAAAGCCCGCCCTCCATACGAGGTATCCCTCGGCTGGAGGAACCCTCAGGCTGTTGGCAGGGCGCTTTTAGCGGTCGCCTCAACGCGACCGGTGACGCTGTTAAAGCGACTAGGGCTAACAGCAAAGAGGAGTTTTTATAGTCGGTTCGAGTCCGACACTACTCAGTCCGGCTGAGTGTCCGTGGAGACTTTTTGCCCTCTCAGAAACAAAAAAAAAAAACAAAAAATTGTTAAGAAGTTCGTGTGTATTTTGTGTTTCAGTGCCTGTGGAAATGAGTATGAATGTGTGCGCGTGTGCGTGTGCGTGTGTGTGTGAGTGTGTATGTACGTGTATGTGTGTGTTTATATTTGTGCGTATGTAGTATATAATATGTGTATAAAGGACTATAATATGGATAATAAGACAATAGTATGAATTCGTGTTTTTAAAACCGACCTATGATTATTTTGAATTTGCGTTGCACATGCGAATGGTTGTCTTATAATATTACATGTATAAAAAGATTTATATTGTTTTGAATTCCGCGTTGTAATAGACAAATAGTTGTTATCGCGTTGTCTTTTATTGTAAGGGGTAGGATATGGAAATTACGCGACAAGCTCCTAAATCGCATAAGAACATGAACGTACTGATAATAGATAATACGTGTCTATTTACCATACTTTTGCTGATAACACCTCTGTAAAGCAGCTGTACAGCAGTTATATTCAACCATTTTGTAGGTTTCGGGTTTATACGATTTTGTAGGTTTTACGAACTCCTTGGTTCATATTTTTCTTTTTGGTGCATTTTAATAAACGCTAGAAAAAAATTTTTTTTTACTTCTCATGTATTTACACCTTCTTAGTAAGAAATATTGCTCGATTTATTCATTTCAAGAACACATATTTGTTGTATAGTATATTGGAGGTTTCCAGGTGTAATTATGGAGTTTTTCTTCACCTAAAAAGATTGCAGACCAATGCTCGTTCCTTATCTTTTCAAAGATGAGCAATTTGGCTTTCGAGCTCGTGCTCGCGCACCAATACTCTTGTGTCCAATAAGTGCACCGCCTCCTCGAGAGTCTAAGTCGCCCGCGTCACCATGTTGGTATGGGGCTTCTCTTCTTCGACATTCTACAAAGTTTAGCACGCCGAACTGGTGTACGAACAGCGCCAACTCGGTATGCCATATACGATCTCGTACACATAGTACGAGACTTTTTGTCGGACCGCTCTTTCCGCTAAGAAGATGAAGGTGTGCTCTCCTCTCCCCACCCTTTCAGGCCAGGCGCCCCACAGACATCCACATTATTGCCCACTCTTTTTACACAAACCATATTTCCTGAACCCCCAGTGTAGAGGTCGCCTTATTCGCGGATGATACCGCTATAATTACATCAGACTTAAGTCGCCACAGAATTCCTCAACTCCTCCAAGTCGCGGTCACGCGCCTAGGGAAGTCGTTTCAACGTTGGAGAATTGAAGTCAACCCCGAGAAAAGCGCCACCGTGTATTTCCTAAGGAATACAACGACCGACCGCACCCGCCACGCTAGTACCCTCCGCACAGTTACACTTTTTGATGGGAGATCCCTAAGTTACCCTTACAGTGCCATGATTTTATGTCACCACATCAAAACGGTCTACGACAGCACCACATTCGTCCTCGTCTGTCTATGTGAAAAACAAAATGTCCCTTAGACATAAAGTTAGTGTAAAAATATAAACTACTATTTAATGGAAGTTTATATTTTTAACCCATTTCAAAAAAAGAATTTATACCATACAACCATCTGGAGCTGAGATTTTTTTTTTCTAAAAATTCCTGAGCCTTTGCCTTGTATTGAACGCCTTCGAAAATGAGACAGATTGTTGTTAAATACTTACTGTCTGATAAAAAAATGTTTTTGACGTTTAAACAAAACGGATCATGTGCTCACCGTGCTTTTTAGACGAGAATTTTTACTTTGGCGGTGTATGCCCCAGTGTCCTCTGTCGTTTGGATGAACTTGAGCAGTTTTGAGAGAATATTAGAGAAGTTCTAGCGACTGTTGAAGAGAATGAGAGAACAGCTCGATTTAAGGCGACGCATTGATAAGCAATGATTTAATCCATAATAGACCTTCTGATCTATGCAAACGTACGCGCGCTACCTTTCGAAATATATGAAAAAGCAGTTATTTTCGTTTATTTTAAAACCATAATTATTTTTAAAAAATCGAACTGGCATTTTGAAGAATATGTTCAGATTAAACTATACAGAAAATTTAGAATCATAAATCGGTCCCGTTACTCCGAAAAATGTAAATCTCTGTTTTAAATGGGGTTTTTTTGATATTTTTTCTGTTTAACAACAGTTAATCAATCGTGTATCGCAACTGACAAAATGAAGTTAATGAAATGACGAATCAGGTTACTAAATATGACTTTCATACGTTGTAATAAGGTAGCCCGATTAATTATACTTTGATAATATTTCCCATACAAAATTATTTCCATCCGAACAGAAGCGTAATTAAAAGCTATTCTTGTTATCAGCACGACAGTAAAACCAGTATAACCAAATCAAAATATTTCTTATCGATGCCTAATCTATATACCGATCGATTTAGATCCGTTCACAGATAAATTTACATATATTCATATAACACTGATTTATTTGTTACGTGGGATCTTCCCGGATGATGTTTGACTCGAATTGAATAGCTAAGTGAGTTAACACTGTGACTGTCTACGTCCAAACTTCACGTCTTACACGATAGATTTGAATTACAAATGTTCAAGAGTATAGATACCAGTATCTACTGATCTAATAATATAGCTGACGGAAATGTCAAAAGCACTCGCATACCTAGACGAAAATGTGTGAGGAGAATGACGAGATTTGAGGAGGCGAAAGAAGTGTCTAAGTACCGTGAAACTTCGTGCCCCGTCCTCTCCCCGTTTGGGACCCCGTTAGGGATACAGCTCGAAGATATGTATGTATGTACTTTTCATTATTGAACATTCTTTTGCGCATTATTTTATGGAAACTAGGCGTGAGAGGTAAGGAGAGGCGCGAATTTCAATAATACGAAGCTAATGTGTTCCTAATATCCAGTATTTTAATTAAAGTCCCTGTGCGAAGCCAGGGGAGGTCATTAGTGAGTAATATTTTGCTATAATATATATAAATAGTAATACATAAAGAACTTTAATTATCATATGAAAAATAGCTGTTCCCCATAACGCGCTGTGGCGTTGAAGAAACGACCATTTACATGTTCATTCACATAGATATTGGTAATATTAAAACACGCGCGCATTCGAAAACAAAGTTAAAATTTCAAGTCAATCGACTGACATATTTATGAGTTTTGCGACCATAAGCATGCGGAAGTTGAATTTTTATATAATTTTTATATAAATAGAAGAAAGAAAAAGTAATAATAAATCTCCTCAGTACTAGATTGATATAAAAACAGTCTCTATATACAGCCACAGTACATAAATCTTATCAGTATTAGATTGATATAAAGACAGTCTCTATATGAAGCCACAGCACATAAATCTTATCAGTAATAGATTGATATAAAGACAGTATCTTTATGAAGCCACAGCACATTGCTGTTGTGTTTCGCGAGTGAGCGTGCCGGTGGCCCAACATCCCCTCCCCCTCCTATTTCTTTTTTCCCTATTTCCCTAAAGACCGGCAACGCACCCGTGATTCTCCGGATGTTGCGGGTGTCCATGGGCGGCGGTTGGTCACTCTCCATCAAGTGACCCGCTTGCTCGTTTGCCTCCTCTTTTATAAAAAAAAAAACATAAATCTTATCAGTACTAGATTGATATAAAGACAGTCTCTATATGAAGCCACAGTACATTAATACATTATTTAGAGCGGCCATTTTTAACCTTGTTGGACATGCGACCCCTTAACAAATAAAAAAGAAATCTAATAGTCCTTCAGTACTGTAATAAAACTATATCAGTGATTTGAGTAACAACATAATATAATAGGCCTTTACCAATGATATTTTAATACAAAAGAGGTAGATAGGTTACCTTAGTACTAATCCAAGTAAAATATTGTCCTAGTTACAACGTTACAAAGTGAGACAAATATATATTGCACTGCGTCGCTATGCAATGTAAAACATAATTGCATTTCAAACTAACAAATCACATAGCTCTTAAATCATTGTGATTGGTCAATTTCAATTTCTTACTACATTTTAAGCGAATCCGTGACTAATTCATAGAATATTAGTAATTAATGCCACAGAACAGACATTAAAAAAAAATGATTGATACCTAATGGGATTAGACAGTAAAAAATGATGTTTGCTGTTTTTCGAATTTCGTTTTTCTTTAATCACATATGAACATATACATGAGAACATACATTTAAAAAGATTTAAAACATTTAAAAAGATCATTTAAAAGAACGAAGAAGAAGAAAGAAAGAACATTTAAAAAGATCGCCAATATTTTTTTAATTATAAATTTGAAATTGATGAATTATATACGATTGCTTTTAATAATAATGTAAACGATAATTAAAACTGGGTGGCTGCGTCATCAAATGATCGTGTATATTATAAAAAACGTTTGGATTATTAAAAGATTTTAGAATTTTGAATGTGCAATAGGTACTGCATGACATTGTTGGTTCTGTAACATTACTTTTCATATTCCTTGACCAAGTCCGAGTTGGCTAATTAGCAAAGTTTTGTGGGTGCCACTTTTCGAGTGCATGTAACCTATCTACGTCTTTTGTATTATAACATCACCTATGAAGTTGCCGTTCTACAATACTGGCCATTTGAAATGTAATTTGTGTATAAAAAGAGAGGCAATACAAAATGCCTTTGAAGAGTTTGTTGCCTCCAGTACACCTGACTTCTTTAAGAAAGGAATTGAAAAATAAACCACTGCGCTGGCAGAGATGCATCGATAGCATGTGTGCATATTTTGATTAAAAGAAATAAAAATAATATACAAGAAAACTACTTTAACTCTTTGTATACTAAACAGCAATTTCATAGGTAAAGATCTAATATTATTTTCTTATCGTTGCAACTTTACCAATCAAAAAATCAAGTGCACTGTGTAAAGTAGTGCGCCCAGACTCTGACACATTCTGAAGACAAAGAGGCGTGGGTGGCGCCAAATTAAATTAATTTGTAATATAAATTAATCAAATTAAATTAAAATTAACTAAATAATAAACAGAAATACGAGTACTGTACAGCTTTGTTGCTCAAATGGTTTTATTGTTATTGCAGTGTAATCTACAATCCTTGTTTTTACTTTTGCCTACCTTGCGACCGCGACCCCCCGAGCAAGACTGCGACCCCTTAGGACTCATGACCGACAGGTTGAAAAACACGGATATAGAGTAACAGTTAGCGTTTACCAGTCTTCGAAGGCACGTTATGCTGGTTGATATCAGCCATCGCTATAATATGGCGGCTAGAAAACTCAACGGTAACGCGCCATGCGCTACAAATGTGGATTAGTGGGTTAGGATCACTTCATGTTTATATCACACTATCATTATCATTAGTATCACAGATTTTTTATCGTCTATAGCAATAGCCTTCTGAATGGTTACTTGTATTGATCATCTATATTGGTTCCGCATGGTTCAGTCACTTGTCTCATTGTAATAAAGAGGCCTGCACCTAACAGTAACACTTATATCCATAATATGAGGTATTTGTACCGATAGAAATAAAATTTCCTTGGTTAAGGTAATTAATCAAATATTTGCATTTCAAATAAAAATTTCAATTTTAGTACATATATTAGTAGGTTTCAAAGTCGCCATTTTTCTACTAATAATTCTAACGTTTTTTGTTTGTTTTGAGACGTGGATTTATCAGCGTTTATTAGTATAGCCATAATTCCTTTAGGTCCAAAGTATGTATTTATAACGTAAACATTATTAAAAGTTTTGTATCTTTGAATTTTCGGAACGAATCCCTTCCTCCATTCCTTCAAACGGTCACTTCGGAATTAAGGTGAGAAAAAAAATAGATATAATATGCATAACGTCGCGAAACAGACAAAAATATCAAAGTGGATTCCAAGTTAAAATTCGGTCATGTACGGCTGAAAGCTTCATGGATATTGGTAAGGATCCCGGGGCAGTCGTAAAACAGATTGAAATAGCTCTCTTATACAGGGAAGGAATCCAGTCAGGTTGTAGTTTCAGCCTTCAGTGCTGTCATAAAATTAGAATTGTATCGATAAGTAAACAAATGGGGAATTTTCCTTTTCGAAAAATATTTCAAGAAATATCTTCACTCATTTATTTGCTCTATAGTATATAATTAAATAACTTTTAGCTAGAAGTATTTATGCCAAATTTTTTAGCTAAAAAGTAAAGCGTTGTATAACACGGCGGTAGAATACATAATACATACATTCAGTCAAGGAAGTATCGGGAATGGATGATTTGTTTATGGTTCCAAATTCAATTTTTTGTTTTTTTTGTTGTTGTTAGATTGGCACAACTGTTTTCCATTTTGGCGCGGAGTTTGAGTTGCATCTATTATTTAGATTAAATACAAGTACAGTGCTGTTTTTAGTTATATCATTCTAGTGTATATTGCGAATTTCGTTATGGACAAAAACATCGAACAAAGAGTTTGTCTTAAATTTTGCGTCGCCAATGGAATTTCGTGTTAGGAGTCACTGAAAATGTTACAGAAGGCTTACGGTGAATCGACTTTCTCAAAAACACGTGCTTATGAGTGGTACAAAGCGTTGAAAAGTGGTCGAGTTATGTTAGAAGATTTGCCTCGCTCTGGTAGGCCATCAACGTCTGCAACTGAAGTTAAAATCGCAAAAGCGAAGGAAATAGTGACTGAAAATCTTCATTCAAGTTTGAGAGAGATAGCCGCCAAACTTTCTGTGTCTCACGAGTCGATCCGTACCACTTTAAATAATCGCTTGGGTATGAAACATGTTGCCGCTCGGCTAGTCCCAAAAGACCTGAATTTTCTCCAAAAACTCAATCGCATAAGTCGCTGAGGACATGCTGGAACGAGTCAATTCCGATCCAACATTCATGAAACGCATTGTTACTGGTGACGAGACGTGGGTTTACGAATTTGACATGCAAACTAGTTAACAAGCTTCGGAGTGGCGCCTTCCAACTGAACCGAAACCGAAAAAACCACGCCAAAGTCGATCAAAAGTCAAAGTTATGTTGACTGTTTTCTTTAACTATCGCGGTGTTGTGCACTCGAAATTCTTGCCGAAAGGTCAAACGATAAATAAAGAATATTATTTGAGCGTTATGCGGCGTTTAAGAAAGCAAATTCGACGAAAAAGGCCAGATTTGTGGAAAGAAAATTCTTGGATTTTGCACCACGATAATGTGCCATCGCACAAGGCCATCATTGTGAACGAATTTTTGACGAAAAACTCAACAAATACCATCGAGCAACCACCTTATTCACCAGATATGGCTTCTTCTTTCGACCAGCCGACTTCTTTCTTTTTCCTAAACTCAAATTACCACTTCGAGAATTCCACTATGAGAATTCGCGGCGAGCACTGATCTCAATTTCGGAAAAAGCGTTTAAAAAATGTTTTGATGATTGGATTATTCCTTGGCGTAAGTGTATCGTTTCTGAAGGAGCATACTTTGAAGGTGATAAAATAAATTTGGATGAATAACTAACATTTCGTGATCTTTTTCCAGTACTTTTTTGACAGAGTATATACCTATGTCCATTTGGAATAATGTACCTTTCAAATTGTGAAAGAATTATTCAAATAGGTGGTGGTTCTGGAAATTTTCCTCCACATATAAACATACTTACGAAATCTACTCTCTCGCTTTCTTTTTATAACATTATCTATCTATCGATCTATCTATTATATATAGTACAGTATAGATTAGTTCCAGTGTGTCAAGAATATGATATAATTTATTTCCATTCATGCTCTGGAATTCTGCTCTAAAAGAGAAGAATATGCTGCTTATCTCAGGTCTTTAGAGCCAGGTAAGGTTTAGGCTATTTGTAGGCAATAAGCAGTAACGATAACCAATTACGATTTAATACCGTTTTGTTTTTTGGAAGTCCAAGTACTTATTGATAGAATTAATGTCTATGTATAATTTCGCAGCAATTTGGAGCTCTGTCCGCTCTTTGAATGATATATGGTGTGAATAATTCCAATCACAAAACAATAATAATAATTATTAAAATCAGAGTAATGTAAAATTTAGTATAAACTCATAGCCGACATGTTTCAGCTTAAAGCTAATTTAACTTTCGTCTTTTATAGGTACGGGTGTTAAGGCGAAGTTTTACGACATTTTTTAAACGTCGATTTTATTGTTTAACTTTCGACGAAGTAATCAATTTAAGCTTTTGACGTTAGTTGTTTCAGTTGTCACGTGAAATAGTAGGTTTTATTTAGTAAAATTAGGTGTAAAGAAATTTTAAATATCTAAACAATGAGATTGTACGTAACGAATAATATTGAGTCCTTACATATGAAATTAGCGTTTTGTCGTACTGACCACTTTGATCTGAAATATCTTCTCTTTGATTAAGAATTCCAAATTCAAATTTATAAATTCATTTAGCTGGTACATTTGAGTTTTGAAAACAGTCATTCATTTGTTTTTTTCCTCATTATTTTTTTCTTTGGCGTCGCTTATTACCGCACAATGGAAAACATGAAATATCGGTATATTTGCGAGTACGAGTTCTACCGTGGCACCAGTGCTGCAGAAACAGCTCGAAGGATTAATGATGAGTACGGCGATGGTGTCGCAAAAGAAAACACGGTACGTTTTTGGTTTCAACGTTTTCGTTCTGGAAATTTCGAACTTCAGAACCAACCCCGTGGATGGCCGGAGACCAAAGTGGAAAATGAAGAACTAAAGGCTATTGTGGAAGCGGATCCATCACAAAGCACTTCAGAGATAGCTGCAGGCTTCGGGGTAAGTGACAAAACTGTATTAATCCACTTGAAGCAAATCGGGAAAGTAAAAAAACTTGAACGATGGGTACCTCATGAATTGAGTGAATCGAACTTGCAAACACGCGTCGACTGCTGTGTTACTTAGCTCAACCGACACAATAATGAAGGGATTTTAAATCGAATCATTACTTGTGATGAAAAGTGGATACTGTACGATAATCGGAAGCGCTCGTCGCAATGGCTGAACCCTGGAGACCCAGCCAAATCCTGCCCTAAACGAAAATTGACTCAGAAAAGTTACTTGTGAGTGTTTGGTGGACTAGCGCCGGTGTCGTTCACTGTAGCTTTCTAAAATCTGGCCAAACGATTACGGCAGATATCTATTGTCAGCAACTGCAAACCATGAAGGAAGAACTAGCTGCTAAACAACCGAGATTGGTCAATCGCTCTAGGCCACTGCTGCTTCACGACAACGCAAGACCACACACTGCACAACAAACAACCACTAAGTTAGATGAGCTACATTTGGAATGTCTGCGACATCCACCGTACTCCCCGGACCTTGCTCCAACAGATTACCATTTTTTCCGGAATTTGGGCAACTTCTTACAAGGAAAATAATTCAACTCCGATGCGGCAGTCCAAACCGCCTTCAAAGAGTTTATTGATTCTCGCCCCCATGGTTTTTTAGTAAAGGGATCAATGAACTACCTATGAGATGGCAAAAGTGCATAGATAACAACGGTGCATACTTTGATTAATTAAATATATTTTACAAAAAAAAAATTGACCTTATATTCCTCCCGTACAAAACGCCAATTTCATATGTAAGGACCCAATATTTCAACTTCAACTTTAATTTTCAATAATGGCTTGTTTGCGACAAGCACATTAATTCTGCCAATGTCACGTATTGCAGAAGACACTAAATGGAGGTCAATAATATTTCTCGTTCTCTCTACAGAAAAACTAGCACTGTCGATACATTAATGTCACTTTTTTATTTTGACCTGGAATCTTTATGATTTAGAACACTATTTAATTAATACTCCATCTATTGAGCTACAGCTTTTAATATATACGGCTTGTAACACCAGCCATTTTGTGTATCTGTTGAGTTGACGTTTGTGACTCTCTAGATAGCAGTTAACAAACAAGGCTGCGGGAGACGAAGTCGAAAGTAGCGGTTTCGATTCCCATTGGAGATAATTTTCACGGAGTCTTTGGATATTACGTTATGTAAATAAAGGATTTAAGTCTTTCATTTAAATATTTTAAGCTTTATAACAACGCTTGAGAAAAAAAAACAAAAAAGTCAATAGATTGACATACAATATGTTTTGGAAACGTAAGATAAAATCATAAAATGTAGTTTTTTGTTACAGCCAAAAAAATTAAATTGCGGTAGTGTACCAGTTAGTGACAAGAGTAGGGGACCGAGCTAAATAAACTTAGCTGAATTACCAAGACATGAAAAAAGTTATCACATGGTCAGCTTTAGTGGCGCATCATGTGACATTCGGCTGGCAATTCGCTACTTTATACTGTTGTATGTTAGTACAGATAAAATCTGTGTCCTATATTCAGATTTTGTCTTATTTTTTTAACATTTTATTGTGACTACCATTGTATCAGTCTCAATATAAAATTTAACAGAGTTTTTCTAAAAAATATTTTGAACACGTAAAACAATAAAGAGTTTCACCTTAATCGTATGAAAAATTCAACTCACTATCAAGTAGACAGTCTTTATGGAGTGCCAGCTTTTTATTGTTGCTGAACTCTTAAAAATTTTATTGTTATTTTAGGACGACCTATATACATTTAAACATACTTCCAGTTATTTTGTGATAAGCGTACAGTGAGTAGAATTGATATTTAGAATTTATTGTTATCAAATAAATTTGTATATTATTTACCTTGCGTCGTAAGTTTTATTCTGTTTTGAAACAATTTTTCGAATTTTCTTCCAAGAAAAAAAAAATTAATCGACTGTGACATATGGACAGTGAGACAGATAGACGGACAGACGGGCGGACAGACAGCAGGTATGATAATGTGACGAAACTCTAACGGTTCAATAAAAATAATTACTGTAATGAAAATAAACCTAAGATTAAGTTCAATGAAACAAATAATACAGAATAGAACCACTAAGAAACAAAGAATGGTGAATACTCGATAAGTAATTAGAAAATCTGACTTTTCCAAATTATTTCGAGTCTTTATGTAGTCGGTGATAGACTGGCCATCTGATATATTGAGGAACTGATATTTATTCATCGGTATCGCTTCTCTTCACCTTCCATGTGGAAAGATGTAAAGATTTGAATTTATTTAACGTTATATTGTGAATATAATGCTACGAAAAATTCACCGACATCTGGACCTAAATGTGAGGTGGTGAATCTCATAAATAGGTATCACTGATGTGGAGGACAATTCACTAGCAGTTCAAGACGATGGTATCCTAATAGATGGCCCTCTGGTCCTCCGGCCCTCCGGCTCTTCATGAACGTATTAATAACTATTCTCTTAAATAAGTTAGCTTTCATGTAATCAGTCATCTTATTTAGGTTCATCGTTTATTATGGAATTATATGAATGCACCGGTTTGAAGGCGACTCACAAACTCAATTTCAAATATTTTAATATTTCTCGATGAAATAATTTTGCGAAAGCAAACTGGGAAATGAGATTTAGGTCTTCGCCGCACACCACTATATCGATGGTGTTTATTGTGACCTTATGAACAGGTTACGTGGGTCTAAGACATTCATCCCTTAAATGCGAGGCCCTCATCGACAATTAGCTAAGCACGTTGAATATTGGCTCTTAGTTCTACATATACATATACAGTGTATGTTCTAGATAACAGGACTACGAAATGTAGTGTAGATATATGTCCATGTTGGAAAAGACACAGGGCAATTCGTGCTCTTGCAACTCACTCCTGAGAAATAGGTACCTAATCTTACAGGAGGCGAGCTACTTCATAAAATACCACGTTAAGACAAAGTTAATGTGCAAACGACAGAAAACTCTTTGTATCAATTATTACATAGGTATTTGGAAATTCAATAATGGCAAACGATTCGTCGGAGAAATTCTATCACACAAGCTGCTGTAGTCCAACCGACTGCCAGCGCCTGCGCCGACGTTCCGTTAGCGCGCATCCCTTCCAAGCCGAAAGTCGCGCTTTGCCTTAGTATAGTCAAATGAGTGCCTTTTATTAATTCCATCGACACACATAAAAGCCCTTCAATAAGACAGGGAGTGTAGTGACAGTTTCTTCGAAATCTATGCATACTAAAACAGGCAAAACCTAATTACACATATTAATAATGCGACTACAGTTACAACTGCACTAGTCATTTATTGTCTGTGACGCAGCTGTCATACATATAGTTCGTAATTATGCTCATCGTTACCTCGTCCTCGATGATGATAGATCTCCAATAGATTACAAGTGTAGTACCGGCTGTACCAATCACTGACGCCACATAATTAAAAAAAAAATCAGGACGCAGCTATTAGGTATATGACCTATGCCGCCCTCTGTACTTGTAATTAACAGTGTAACTGACTTCATTCGGTTTTTATGTCAAACCTCTAGCCCCGTATTTTTATGTAAAAAGTTGTAAATTTAATGTAAATCTTAAAGAAAATGTGTTAAAAAGAGATCTGCGGAAGAGAACATAGCTTCAAAAAGTAGAAGACAATTGAAAGTAGGTACGCCAAGAATCGATCGTGGAAGATACATAATACCTATTATGTTCTGCGTTTCTCGTACGCCATATTTTTGCATGTTCGAAAACAAATAAGAAACGTGTTGTTTACATTGTTGCTTATAAAGTATGAAGAAGTAGAAGATGTAGAAGACAGAAGTATGAGATACCTGTATATCTCATGCCTTAAAAGGTATGATTTTTCATAACAGGAAATAAAGCCTAAACTAGTATTTTAATAATCCCAGTTCTGTTATTTGTTATTCGGAGTGTAACAAATCAAAGAAATTAATAAGCTTTTATCTAAAAAAGATATTGTTTTAAACCAAAAGTTCAATTTTGTTTGTTACATTCTTTTTTTCTTGTTTCAAAACCATATGGAATTTCCAGATTTATTTTATTTTGAAAAAGTAAAGCTTTTATTATTCCCTCAGCATTAGTGTACAACAGCACCCAAATTTTTGCAAAAAGATGTTTGTTGAGTGTCAATTGCTTTTATAAAAAAATTTACAAAATTAAAAAAAAAAATTAACAAAATAAAAATTTAATGGAACATTATAATAATATTGTCATAATGATTAACATACATGGAAATAATAATAAGTGCTTATTGTACATGTAATGTATACGTCTTCAATATATCTTCAAGATAATTACTATCAGTTAAATATCTTTCTTTTGGCTTATGTTGGCACCGCTAGCCTTTACAATATTCATCTCTGGTGATATCTGTCTTCTTTTTGATAACAATTATATTGGTTGTTCGAAATATATATACACATATATAATATATATACACAAGTACAGAGATGTACAAAATAGTTTATTAAAAATATTTAAATAGAAAATTCAAATGGTTAATTATTTTTTATTCCAAATTCAAATGCAAAATGGTTTTGAATAAAAGTATTGAAATACAAAATACAAAATAGGTATTTTAAAAATACTTTCTTCAAAAAAAATACTTATTTCACTGATTTGAACACTAGTTTTGTTCGAAGAGTTCATCTTTATGTTCCGTCTATGTGACCATCATTCCACCAAACGAAAATATTTTTTTTTAATATTTATTTATTTATTTGGAATAATTAACAGTTGTACATAAGTATTACAAAATTGTTATATAAAATTAAAATTAGTACATACACAACCCACGACATTGTCCACAGATTATTAATAGGTACAATGTGTGTGAATGTAAATAGACCTGGAAGTGATTCCAGGTCTATTTTAGTATTGGCATTATTGGCATTGGCACAGAAACAGTTTGTCTTGCAATGTTGGCATTAGTGTTGGTAAAATTTAGGGTAGGTGCGTTCTTTATAAAGTAATTTGAATCTATAAATGAAAAATGCGAAATGTGAATTAAAAAATAAAACAAAACCATTTTGCATTTTACAAATACTAAATATTTATGTAGATTATTTCAAATAAAATACAAACTGCATTTTGAAAAAAAGTATTTCAAATGCAAAATAAAAATAGGTATTTTGCATTTTAAAAGATGTATTTCAAATAAATCACATCTCTGCACTGGTAACAGTGGATATTTATTAAATTAATTGCGATTTATTATAAGCAAAGGTAGCTATTTATTAAACTAATTAGGATTTATTTTGTGCCTAGGCAGAAATAGTCTTTTCTGTTACCGATTATAAATTGGAACTGTTAAATAAGGATTATCATTTAAGTAATGAAAATGTATGTATGTATATAGGTAATGTACCTGATTAATTTAGATTAATTAATTAGTGCTAATGCTCCTCCTTCCAAGTATAAAATACTTTGTACTAAAAGGAACTTAAAAGAGAACCCTAAAACAAATTCATGATAATTATGATCAGAACTTTTATAAATAAAATTTGAGAATAAATCAGGGAAAAATATTTTATTTATCTAGAAATATAAAAAATAGAAACTCGTGCATGAAGCAAAGGCTGGGGAGCTTCCGACAAAGTACTCAGTGGTACGCAGACAGATATTGGCGTTTAAACAGAAGATAAGATTTTCCTTCATAATAATTTATAAATTTTTTTGTTTGGTCTCAAATATTTTGTCAAAAATTTAAGTGACTATGAATCATTGCTTAAGTAATGTGGGATAGTGTTGTTTGTATAATAACTGGATAGGAGTAGAATATATTCATTTACATAATAAAACTGAGAAAGTTTTAGAAGAATGTAAATTTTAGGTATCGAATACATGTCCTCACGCTGTATCCTTAACAAGGTACTCAGAAAGAATAGAAGGCCAGGCATTACATCTTTACATAATATATCCTTACATAGGTACTTTTTTCGCCCCATTAAATCTCATCATTCTCCTCACACACTGTGCTGAGGTATACAATGGTTTTTGAATTCTCTGTCAGTTAACACTGTCTATATATATTATATAAGTCGATACATATAACATTATAAAATATTGTTTACAACTTACATCAATAAATATGAAAAATTATGTTGTAGGTAATAGTTCATAATAGTTTTTTCTGTCTAGAAAAGATTTAGGTCATATGGAGTAAGAACTAAGTTCTACTCAATATCTACAATTGCTTCTATGTATAGAACACTTAGTAATAATTGTTTGCATCATGAGCTAATGCAAAAAGTGTTTTATTTGAATCTCCATTATTTCCTATAATTAATTCCTGTATGTTTTTCCCTCCATTTTCAGTTATGTGAAAAACTTTATAGGAAATAATAACAGATAAAGCAATTATTTGTATTGTGTCACATTGCATAAATTAGCCTTGGTATCCAAAATTCACAAAACTTGGTTTGTACTCACAAACCAAGGCTTCTGTGAACTTCTCAACTCTGAAAAATAAATAACAGTTGGTTGCTTCTCCTTCACTGGAGCACATCATTAATGTTTGGAGTACTTTCCATAAGGATTTTCTTTTAGACTCTGGGGTCAACAACGATGCAGTGTAAAATATGGGTTGGATTAGTAGTAGATATTATAACATAACATATCTTCACGCTGTATCCCCAACGGGGTAGTCAGAGAGGACGGAGCGCCAGGAGTCGCGGTCCTTACACACCTCTTTCGCTTCCTCAAAACTCATCATTCTCTTCACACATTTTCGCCTAGGTATGCGAGTGCTTTTGACATTTCCGTCTGCTAACACTCTGGCTATTTGATCTTCATAAGTCAGCCTTGGTCTTCCTTGGCTTCTTTTACCACTCACTTTCGCTCTGTAGATTTTCTTCGTCAGACTTTCATCACTCATTCTTTCCAAGTGCCCGAACCATCTAAGCATAGTAGATATTATAATGGATATTAAAATATTTTATTTTATCTAACATGCTAGATTGAACAAAATATAGTAAATCATAAATATCATCATAAATTATCACGTATTTAATTAAAAAATTGTATGAGTGTTTACTATAGTATAATATAGTAATTTGGATTACCTTGAGAAAATTAAAAAGATTTAAGTTCTTTTATTTTCATTAAAAAAAATTAAGCCTACTGCTCCGTCGTAAAGTGATATGTGGAATATATCCATTTTATCAGACTATAAATATATATATATATCTATACATATTATTTGAAAGACAACTATAGTTGAGATGTAATTACTAATAAGGCTGTTAGATTGTAACTCTAGCATAGGGCCAAAGAGAGCAAATAATGTCATTAATTATTATTAAAAAAGGAAACTTGTATTAAAAAATAGCATATTATTATTAAGTGAAGTCAAATGTACTACACTTGTAATCTATCATCATCTACGGACAAGATAAACTTTGCGTAATTGCAGTCGAACTTCACTCACAGGTAAGTTCATTTGACTATTGACTAATGAGAATAAAACTCACATACGATTTAAAACAAAAACAAAAACCTAGAGCCCCGTGACGCGCGGATCGCGCCTTACGCAACGCTTTCTCCTTACGTGATGATTTCTACCAACTCAAACCTCCCACAAGCCGCATTAAAGAATTTCGTTCCAAAAAACCATAACAAGCGTTATTCATCTATTACCTACGCTCGAAACTCAGTTTTCCAAGTTATAACTCAATTTTATCGGAAGTGTGATATGCATTGGTTTTGAAAATATGGCTCATTTGTTTGCAGATTTCTGTTAGAATTAAACAGTATTAATGAACATACTGTAATATTATTTACTTTGTGTGTATAATTACAAATAGGTTCAATGGTATGTAGTCGTTTAAGTCCTTGAGTAAACATCGCTACATCATTCATGTTCAGTGCTTCGTGAAAGGCCTTTCCAACAACTGGCGTTCTCGCACGACTACTACTTATCACCATTTGAATATTCATCAATCATTAAATGAACAAACACACTGTTTCGAATTAAATACGGAATATACAAAGACAAATTGATGATAGCTGTAAATAATATGTGTATCGACAACTCTTTCTGTTATTTTAGTTTAAAATTAAATGAGTGTTTTTAATTCTATTGTTTTTATAGAGGAAAAAATGAGAGTATTTTTAATTCAGTGTAGAATAATTAATTTTATGTTCGTTCCGGTGATTTTCTTTTCTTAGACTTCCGCAGTCAAAATAGTAAAAACAATTTCCTTAGATACTGTTATGTCGTGTCTGTCTCTCAGTACGTCTTGTGTTAGCGTGACGTGTTGGTTACCAATTTCGCTAAGAAATTATTAAAGGACCATGCATATACACAGACATGTAGCGTAAACTAAAAGTATAGCGTACTCGCACAAAAACGGGCCGTCCGCTAAATGTGAATACGCCTATAGACAATATGCATACGTAAGGAATAATACTGTTTTATGTCTATGGTAGAGCCATGCTGCATTACATCACGAATTTGGTCGGCTTGACCGGTGAAATACCATCCTCTTACAGAATATCGGCGTGAAATAACAATATCTATTGCTGTTATGTTTCGTTCGGTAAGTGAGAGTGCCGGCGACCCATCTTCCTCTGCAGGCCAGCAACACACCCGTGATTATCCGAACGTTGCGGTTGTCCATGTGTGGCGGTGATCACTTTCCATCACGTGACTCGCTTGCAGGTTTGCCCCCTCTATTATAAAAAAAAAGTCTATGCTAGTATGCGAAAATGAATGTAATGTGTCTCAGCTATTACGCTAACACAACATTTCGTCGATTCCATTGCAGCAACGCAGACATTAGCTTCGCCGATACATTATTTAAATAAATATTATAAAAGTTGTGCAATAAGATCGAGAAATTATTGTGTGAGCATAATAGCTGGCACATAATGATACTTTTGCTACTGATACTGGACACGCTATGTGTCTGTACATATGTATTTTCCTTTGTACGTGTCTGATAAATTCTTGGTCTGTTTTACGGTGTTTTCCTTTTTTAGATTAAAAAATTGAATAATATGAAAAGTGTTTATTCATCAGACTAACCCACTAGCGTTACGGTGGAGCATCTACCTTCCAAACCAGAGACACGGGTTCGATTCTCGCTCAGATCAATTTAGAAAACGAATCAAACTAAATTACGAGTATCTCGAAGTTGGAATGTCACTAGTTCCTCCAGTTCGTTGTGTGGTATCCACATTAAAAGCCTAGTTACTTAGTTTGAATTCACACTATGAGTGTAATCGTTTGGAGTATTTTTATGGAAAATATATACATTTAAAGAAAAAATTATACAATGACTACGATGTTCGGCGCTCCATCCTCTCTGACTACCCCATCAGTCAAAGTCAAATCAATTTATTCAAGTAAACCCAATTACAAGGTATCTACTTTAGTTCGGTTTAAAGAGAAAACCTGAACACAGAAGAACCGACAAGAAACTCTGTCAGGTATCATTTTCTCAACATCGTTTTACAAAAGGTTTATTTAAATACAATATTCAGAGAGCCAGTAGATGCATGTGCAGAGAAGATCATTTACAGACTATTGTTTTATCTTCAACGAAATCGTTTATTTCATAGTATGATTGTCTAATCAATGTACGTTTTATTAGATATCCTCACGCTGTATCCCTAACGGGGTAGTCAGCGAGAAAGAAGCCCCAAGCGTCGCGCTTCTTACATACTTCTTTCGGTTCCTCAAATCTCATCATTCTCCTGACACATTTTAGCGTTGGCGTGAACGTTTTATAACTAATCTAAATCTATTTTCTGTTAATTGAATGATTCCTTGAGGAACTTTATTACAAAAACGAATGCAGTTACCCAAAAATGAAACATTTGACTTACATAATTTAAATTTCGGAATAACCAATTTATCACGACCACAGGTTTCCATACCACCAATATCGCTTTTCTTTATAAACAGATCTATATTTTTCGTCGTATACATAATAATTTCAAAGATGTATAAGGACGGCAAGGTGAGTACTTCAATGTCTTTAAAACGATCTCTTAGTGATTCTTTTACATTCATACTGTAGATGGCACATATCGCTCTTTGGAAAAATGGAGTTAATATGCACCGCTGATCCCCACAGCAAAAGGCCATAGGACATTAGGCTATGAAAATATGCAAAGTTAGAATTTCGGCGTGTAAATATGATGTATGTATAAAATGTATATACATCTTACACATGTGTGAAAATTTTACATATTTTCACATATATGTAAAATGCAATAGAATTAGTAATTGACACTACAACTTACTATATTTGAAATTAATAGTTTAGAAGAGTATATCAAGATCATCGTATCGATCGTATCGTATAGTACATCTCATTGCTTTTTTATCGATAGGTTAAAATTTGGGCTCATATTAGCCAATTGGAATCAGGCACTGAGAGGCCCCATCACTTAACCAGTACATTTCTATTCCTTGGCTAACTATGACCTGGATCATTTTTTATTCTTCTTTTTCACTCAGCCCAGAATGAAAGCATCTCTTAGAAGTGCATTGTCTTTTACAGAAAGACAAGTCTTCACAAGTTTAATTAGGATTTTAACACTATCAGTAAAAACAAAAAAAAATAATTCAATCAAGAATAAAAATTTTGTTAATAACAGTTTTTAATAATTAATCGTAATGTATTATGTTGATGATATAACAATAACAATGTATCTAACAATTATTATTACCGATACGCAATAAAATATTTTCTAATTCTAAATCGCAGTTTAAAATACTCCGCTCTGACCTAGTTACATAGCAAAGTTGATTTTACCTTGAACTACATAGAAGCGGATAAAACTTCATACCTAATGCGACTTTACAAGAAAACATGAATAGAGACTTTTGAAAATTTACGGGAATTTATGAGTTCTTTGTTTCAAGTGTAACGTAGTATAACTTGACTACAACATACGCATTACACTTAGGCTAACGTCGTGTTTTCATTTTGAAACGAATAGGGAACATGCAAATGCAATATTTATGAACATTTTGTTATTAAAATGTTAAAAAAATATGAAACAAGGGCGACTACCACGTTTTTATTTTTATTAACATTGATATTTAACAATAATTTAGAATAAAAAGTAACTTAAAACGGAACGTAATTTAATTCTCCAATTAGAGTCTAGTGACATCACTTCTGTTATGACAATTTATTTTATAATTATAGTTGTGATAGTAAACCTTGGACTAAGGATAACAATGGATGGAGCATTTGCTCTAAGAGCGTGTCCTTACGGTGTCCTTTTTTTTTTGTTGACCGAGTTTCCAAATTTTTACAAATGTATGCGACTATGGAAGGTCATAGTACAACGATACACAGCTGAACATGACATATTTTTATTTTTGTGAATACTCGTAGCCAAAACACAAGGTTGACAATTATTTGCAAATGATTGTTTCATGACCGACTCATAAGCTGACACGAATTACACTGAAAGTGTGAGGTCGCCATACTTACTATAGCTAACTGTTTTACTCGTGGTTACGCTCAACGAGATAGAAAGAGACACGAAAATTCGTTTGACACACGGTGGTAAGAGCGGCAATTTATTATGGTCCCGTCCGTTATGTTTCTTCATAACGCTATGTGTGGCGGTGATCACTTTCCATCACGTGACTCGCTTGCAGGTTTGCCACCTCTATTATAAAAAAAAAGTCTATGCTAGTATGCGAAAATAAATGCAATGTGTCTCAGCTATTACGCTAACACGTAACAATTATTATATTGTATATAATAATATATAACATATTATTATATACAATATAATAATTATCCGACTGGTAAACATATTATTATATTGTATAGACTCAGATGTTACTTTGCGGAAATCAATTTCATGTGATAAATTCCTAAAATCTTTTGCTATTGTCCGCTTAAACTCCAAAAACCACCAATCGACACGTGTTTCGCTTCTAAACGAAGCATTGTCAGGATATACCAGAGATAGGGATTCGGTCAGCTAACCAGCACCGAATCATTATTATGTTCCAAAACTCAACTTTTTTAATAAAAATGCATTTTTTGAATAAAAATGGAAGATAGATCGAAGCAGACTCCAGGAATTTACCAAAAGTTACTTTCGACATGGTTGTAACTTTTTCTGTCGACAGTGCAGAGTTTTCAAGTGTAGAAATTAAAGGGACTAAACTACTACAGTACGTATAAATCGCAGTTAAACTTTGTATTTGATTCAGCAGTTCTTACACAACAGTTATTTCAGCTCAACAAGGGAATGTTATGGCGACAACACAAGCGGCTGTGTTCAAATCAAAAAAGATGGAGAATTGCGTACAGTAAAAAGTAAAGTAACTCTTGAACAAGTACGCAAAAAAGAATATCGTGTTACAGCCATTATAAATGAAACTGAAAGCATGGTGCAGTGCAAAAACAATTTATTTGGAAACTTTGTTGAAGCAGATGGACACATGGGTGGCACAAAATATGAATCCACACAGGTTTTTTTTTCACGGCTTTGGTGGCATTGTTATGACTATCTGATGTTGATGGATAGTCAATTTTAAATATTTTACAGTACCTATAAGTACTTATACAAAAAAATATCTCTAAAGTTGAAAAAACTACGCAAAACTATGAAAGACAGCGACAAACAAATATAACAATAACAGACAGGAGTGACATCTTCGGAACTGCAGGTCCGTTTTCGCGCGCAATTTTAAACCGTTGGTTTATAGCCGTATTTTTTGCAATAAAATTTAGCGTTTTAATTTTTTTTAATACACTTGTGGTCTATTCTAAATCGAATTCTTTAAAATGATGGCAAAAATAAAAAATCGTATATTGCCTATTGTTGCAAGGATCGCTTTTGTAAACTTAAAAATATTATCTGTCATTATAAATTAATAATTACATTAAAATTACTCATAACCTGGAATAAAACAACATAAGTTTCAAGAAGAATTTATTAAAATTGTTGTGTTAAAATCTGATAGTATGTTAGATTTAAAAAAATACATTAAATGAAGAACGCTTTGTAATAAATAAATAAATTTATAACAGGAAATCTGCGTAGAGTCAGCATTGATGTAGCTGCTATACAGCCACCTATAAAGACTTCGTAATCATTTCTCGGTTTGGTTATTAGAAAGAGCTAGTATATTTTGTGTTTAATAAAGCAAACCAACATCAAATCTCGAATCGAATAAAGTCGCTACTTTTATTTATTAAAACCTTCCGGTCTTAAAGTTCGTTTTTACAATTTTTAAAGTTTAATTACTGAAATGAAACAAGAACTTTTACATCTCTCCCTGTCTGTTGTTTATGAGAAATATTTTTGTTAAATATTTGGATAACAGAAAATAAATAATTTTTATTACATAATTATTAGACCACCTACTACTAACTGTAGCGCTAGATATTAAGAAAATAAGAGAACAGAAAGTAATGGAAATTAAGTAGTAGAGTTACATGAAAGAAGAGTAAAGAGACAAGGCTGTTACTCCCGTATGTGTGCCCCCAATGGGATTTCACATTAGTTTGCTTCTCCTTGGCGACTGTTAACACTTGGATAATATATTGCACTAACTGAGTCAACATCGAGGGTGCCAATAAATTATCAAAGTGCACCGAACGAGCACTAGGAGATAGTAATATGTACGAGTATAAACGAGGCAAAACGTTTTCTCTTACGTAAACTTTTCGTTTTAAGTTAATTTCAAAGTTTCGACTTTGTTTAAAGTTGTACGAGAATAATCTTCTGATTTTTATATAAGACTAATAAAAAAGTTACCTAAAGCTTACGACATCATATTTTGTTATAAAGAAGTAAAAAAACGTTAACTAAAAACCTTTTTTTTTACAGTTTTAACAGTATTCCTTTTATGCAGGTTTTACTTCATAATAGTGAAGCATGGAGTTTTTCCATTTCAATCAAATATAATCCCAAGATGAACAATAAACTTCTTTTTTTTTAGATACTGTACATATAACACTTTATTTACATTAACAAAAAGTACATACATATGTTAATATTTACAAACTTAAAACTACACATTATCTTAAATAATAAACTTCCTCAAAGTTGCCGCTTAGAAAGCTGTCATTGCTCAAGGTACCCAGCAGACTGGCAGCATTGCCTCTTTGAATAGCCAAACTGATTCGTTGACGGAAGAAGCTGCCAGCCCGGCGGTCTCCTGAAGCCTTGACCAGCCTCTTACAAATATCAGAAACCAGTCGATGGGCTTCGGGGCCCCAGGGACCCAAAGTTTCGACTGCAAAGGGCGTAAATATGAAACTCTCAGAGAGAGTCGCATACTTACGCCGCTTCAAGTTCTCGGCAGTGCTGGCCGCGGCACCTGCTGACTTGGAAGTCGCCGGCACATGGGAAACAGCAAGTGTATCGACACAAGTGGCATCCCACACCAGCGATCTTCCAAGTTTCCAAGGAATGAGCGTCAAACCATCCGGTCTCCTGCCGTCGCTGCGCGCAATACCTACAGGCTCTAAGACTACAGGAACGCCAGCGGCTTCTTTAAAATTTTCATTACGTAAATCTAAAAAAAGTGAAAATTAAAATATTGAGAAAAGTAATTAACTGTTGCCATATTTAAATTTTGATTCCAATGTTCAAAATAATAACAATACTGCGACTTCGTGTGTGGTATTTAAAAAAAGTAGCGTGTCTTTCCTCAGGATTCAAATTCAATGTATTTCTACCTTTCATCAAATTGGCCTAATCAAAGTCCACAATTAGTTTCTATCCACTATCTCTATGTAGGGCTTTTATATATGTACATATTTCCTATATATCAATACTGTATTACATAGTCATGATGTCTAGTAAGTATACCTATATGTGCTACCTATACTGTATAATTTATAATTTGTATGTTAGAGAGGTATATGTGCTACCTATACTGTATAATTTGTAACTTGTATATTAGAGATGAGTACCGACATCAAACATGCGATACTTGGCTAGCTGTGGGAGCGGTTTGCAGATTAACACTAACAGTACGTGAACTCAGAAAGCTACTTTACTGAAAAACACTCAAAGCAGAAGAAAATGTGCATAATCACAAGACACTTTGGCCCTAAATGAATGAGAGCCTTGTATGCAAGAGATGAATCTCTTAGATTCACCCAAAATGTATTCTGATTACACATTTCATAATTACTTTCATATAGAAGAGGAAATCGTTTTTTCATTTCTTTGTTTACTTCTTCTAAGTTCCTTTACTGAAAGAAATACAATATCTGATTTTTTTTATTTTTCCGCTACAAACTTTGACGTAAATAAAGTCACCTGACTGATCAGCTAATGTATCTAGCTATTAATATGTTCACATTATAAAGAGCCGAGGAGCTCATTCCACTTATTAGGTTAATATCTGTGTGGTAGTCATCAACATTCAATTAAATTAAATTATAATTACAAGTCGCACAGTTTTTGAGGTATAGGCATTTTACGGGGAACCATCAATCACCATCGTGACCAAATTTTATCAATCACCAAATCTTGCACATTTTATAATTGTAGCTTGTAACTTTTATAACTCAAAACGTAATACCGAGCAATGTTGCTGTTGATCATTTATTAACATAAACCCAAAAGTGCAATAGCTTAAAAAAAAAGGAATTTATTGCACTATTCAAGCGATTATTGCGATTTTCGACAAAATTCCCGTAATTCATAAACTGTGTGATTTCTTCTAAACCCTTACAAACTGGCCTACCCTTTGTTTCTGGTTTGACGTTGCTTTTGGAACACCTCATATGTAATTTTTAATAATATTATTTGATGCTAGATATTTTTACCTACCAATATATAACTTGACGCCACATCTAAGAAAGAAATATTTGGGTTCGCAGACGGCAAAGAGGAACCAGAAGACGACAGTCGATGAAATCTATGAAGAACGAAGCTTACAATGAAAGGATGTGGCGCTAAGTGTTGCAATCCATATAAACATCTTTCGCACCCTCAAATCTCATCATCCTCTCACGCACTCCGCCAAGGTATACGAGTGCTTTAGTCATTTCATGCTTTTCATCTATTTAAAAGTACATATTTTTTACCTACCAACATGTATCTTGACGACATTTCTAACAACGGATTTTGGACTTATATTGGGCAAAACCCATCCAATGACGGACTTTCATGATCTACGCAGAACATAAGCAGCCGAGATATTATGTTTTTCTTCCTCTCACGAACCAGCTCAGAAGTCCAATCGAAATCAAACGTCCACAGCTTATATTTTATTATTTATGTTAAGCAAATATAACGCAATAAATATCCTAATATTTATTTTTAGTAATAGTAATTCTTCAATTCTCGGAAGGCGAAGGGAGCTCATAGAGTCGATGTCTTCGCTATTAATTATACAAATTCCAATAGCATTTGGCTGATGTAAAAATCCTTCTTCTCTTTCTTTCTCCAGGAAAGGGATTTAATTAAAGGGATTTAAAGGGCGTTATTACATTTTTAGATATTCCAGGCAATTACACACATTATGTGACCTCAAACTTGCTTAAACTTGTTCTATGGGTATACAAAGAACCGGGGAACCATCCACCTCCCAGTAACACAACCATACTCAACGCCAATTTAGAAAGGTTCGTTTTCTACTCGGACCTAGTATCAATGGACGGAGCATTTGCTCTAAAAGCTTGTTCCTATAGTGTTTTTTTTTTGTTTACCGCCTTTCTAGATTTATACTAATGCGCGTGACTACACACACACAGATGAACATGACATATGTTTATTTTTGTGTATACTAGTACCCAAAAGATTTAAGATTTAAACGAGTAATTTGCAAATAACTATTTCATGACCGACTCATAAGCTAACACGAAATTCACTAACAGTGCGAGGTTGCCATACTTACTATAGCTAATTGCTTTACACGTAGTTACGTTCAATGAGATAGAAAGAGACAGGTAAATTCGTTTGACACATGGTGATAAAAGCGGCAACTTATTGTGACTACGTCCGTTATGTTTTTTAGTCCGAGGTCTTAAATTGATCTGGAGGCCTAGACAAATGGTTCAATTGTTGTACAGGCTAGTACAAAGTCAAAGTCAAAGGTCCAAGGTGGTAGAGCCATGCTGCATTGCAGCACGAATAGGGCCGGCTCGCCCGGTGAAATACCAACCTCTTACAGAATATCGGCGTGAAATAACAGTATCTATTGCTGTTGTGTTTCGTTCGGTGAGTGAGAGTGCCGATGGCCCATCACCCCCTCATACCTCCTTCCCCTATGTCTCTAATGGCCGGCAACGCGCCCGTAATTCTCCGGATGTTGCGGGTGTCCATGGGCGGCGGTTGGTTACTCTCCATCAGGTGACCCGCTTGCTCGTTTGCCCCCTCTTTTATAAAAAAAAACAGTAGAGTAAAATGACAAATATCATGTGATCTAGCGTAACGTATTTTAAATTGGTATTTAAACGTTATTAACTTTCTATTAAATCAAACGAAGTCGAAATGTGAAGTCGTGAGAAAACCGCCGTATAAAACACTTTTGACGAACAATAAATAACGCCAGCAAACGTTGCGTTGTACCGGAGAAACCCAGCGGCTTGG
Source organism: Zeuzera pyrina (assembly GCA_907165235.1). NCBI lineage: Eukaryota > Metazoa > Arthropoda > Insecta > Lepidoptera > Cossidae > Zeuzera > Zeuzera pyrina. The sequence continues at coordinate 6,171,556 of OU015633.1, read as the reverse complement.
GAAGCAAATGCTTTGCCACCACCAACAGGTAAGTCCAATTAATAAGGGAATTCTTTAAAGACCCTTAGTTACACATGTTAATCAATATTTCCAGTTTTTTACATTTGCAAAGAACTTCAATGCACAATGTGCCAGATATTACTCTGACACAGCAAATCGTAACCTTGTGCGCGATCTACTAATGAAATATCTCCATCGTTGCAAAGGAAATTGTCACGTACATATAAATAGCTGTAAGAATTAGTATAAGGCATGAGATGTAAACGAGAGCTCTGTGGCGTTACCACGCTGCACAGCGCTATGGCATCAACACGCCGAGTCAGTACAATACAATATTAAGCACATAGTCCACAGTATTATTTTACCATCAAAAAGAAGTATTGCAACAGTGGTGACCCCGACCTAATCTGAACCTTCTGAAACATATTGTAAATTGTATAACATTTGTAATCATAAATACGCAAAAAATTGAAACTGAACAAAATATACACTTCAACTATAAATTTCACGTTCCCGCCAAAAAGTCCCTACGCGAGTTATTGATATTAATAAATTGATATTGATAATAATCAACAACTTCGTAATTTTTATCTGTCACTATACACCACAAAATACACAAACATATCTTCGCGCTGTCTCCCTAACAGAGTAGTCAGAGAGGACTAAGCGCCAAGCGTCGCGATCCTCACATATTTCTTTCGCCTCCTCAAATCTCAACATTCTCCTCACACAGGAGAGAGGATATATTATCTTAATAAAGGATAACACTCTTAGGTACCACGTATTTCTAACAGATATCTGTAGGTGCGTTTCGTGCTATGAATTAATTACCGGGACTGCACTGACATGTGCTGAGTTACGGTGCGGATAATGACTGATTATCAAATGAAGCTGTCTTTATTTGCCATAAACGGTACTACAGTATCACAAAAATATGTCTTCCGGTTATATGTGTGCAGTAAACATAATTAAGACCGCCATTACTGTTCGTTGTAGCATCGAAATGAAATATCGTCGTTGATTATCGTACACTGCAGTTATTTATTTCCTCATTTTCTAAAGCTTGATCATGTTTTCCTCAAAAAACATATTAGTAATTTATTCATATCGAATTTAGATAACTCATTATAGTTTCCGTTATGTAGATACTTTTCGTTGCCTTTCGGTGCCTACCGGTACTTTCCGTTGACCTAGAATCATACAATATGGTTTCATAGCACAATAAAATGGAAAACTTTTTCTCATTACAAACTTACATTTGCAGTCGGAGAGTATTGGAGGATAGAGTCTTTCAACTGCAATGTTAAATTCGTTTTTGCATCCGACTTATATGTTTTTGGTTAAACACAACACAGATACTGTATGGTGGTACAGATCCTCAGTGTGCGAGTCCGCCGCCTTAAGGGATATATTTATTTTGTTTCCCATACAAAAAAAAAAAAAAAACATTTAATGAAAAAAATGTACAACCCTATCGTTTTGCTCTATATTCCAAATGTTTACTAGCGACGGGAAAACGCTGATATTAGAATTGCCTCCCCTTTATTTTTGTTTAAAGTTCGAGGTTTTACACTAGAACTATTGACTGTTGGCGAAGTTGTAGAACGTAAGTTTTCCATTGTCGTCGGTACTTTTATACCCTTCCTTATTTACCCACCCTTTCGCAATAACCTTGTATTATGCGTGTCGGAGAAGATAGTGCAATTCGTGCTCTTGCGACTCGGCTTTGAGAAATAGTTGCCTAATCTACGCAGGAGGCGAACTATTCCATAAAATATCACATTAAGACAAAAATAATGTGCAAACGACAGAAAGCTCTTTGTAACAATTCTTGGGTACGTAATTGGAAATTTAATAATGGCAAACGATCCGTCAGAGAAATGCTAACGCACCGGACGCCGTAGTCTGACTGCCAGCGCCAAATACAGAACCCCAAAAATATTTCCGACCGAGCTTTTTCCGAAGTCACAACTCGACAACAAGCAGTTAATTACATTTATCGTTTGCTGGAAATGGTTATAAAGTCAAAGGGGTACCAGTACTCGTATTAATATGGACAACAGGGGATTACTAATGCAATATAAAACCCTGCCTAAATAATTCTTGTAGAACAATAAAGTCGTGAGTTATAACCAGTTTTGTTCGTGTAGATAAGATAGGTTGAATTCACGCGCCTATTTTGCCCTTATGTGTACGTGGCGGGAATATACAGGAGATAAAATTGCCTTCTTTGATGTTTAAAATAATATCCGATATTTTATCTTCATGTAAATTCTGCAGGACTTTTTTAAACAACGTTAAGTGTCACATACAACGTTTCAAATAAACAAAACCTAATAAAAAAAATCTAGGTAAGTAAATGTCTAATGCCCGATTTCACCACTGCTTTCTAAGTCGTCACATAACTATGTATCCCGTAGATTAAAAAGTCCCCTAAACCCTTTCTCAGATAAATATTCGTTTTCACCAAACTAACAGTTCCCTAGTAATGTCAGACATAGTTATCTAACGTTATATTGTTTCCATAGTGACTATTCGTTTCCAAAAGTTTATCGATAAAACAGATATTACTCTTTTACTTTTAAATTTCTATATAATATAATAAATTATTCTCTATAATTGTCTGTACAAAACTGTCACATAGTATTATGAATTCGAAAATTAAGGTTCTAAATTTAAGCTATAGGTTCCTAATGTTTCGTGAAACGTAAAATCATCGTTAGCGGATCCCTATCATTTAGGGGTTTCCTAAATATTAGGGGGCTTTGGTGAAATTAGGTATAAAACACCTACGAGTTTACTTAACGCGGCAAAATTGTGAGAGGAAAGTGACGGAATTTGAGGAGGTGAAAGAAGTATATCATGGTACTCGGCGTTCCGTCCTCTCTGACTATCCTCTTAGGGATACAGCGTGAAAATATGTAGGTATGGGACGTATATGTAAATATTGAAACAACACTGTATAAAGTTAAAGAAGCTTTTAATTATATCATTTGTATAATACCAAACCAAATACTACGTTTGTACTATGAATAACACAACCAACTGCGTATGTACTGAATAACACCCACCTCCAATACAATTAAGAAAAGTACATTTTCTTAATTTGTCAGGCCAAGATTCGAACCCAGTATTACATTTCCTTTATTGGCCTGGCCTGGAATTGAATCCAATATCCTTAGCATGGAAGGCTGATGTATTAAATTATGCTATCGAGGCAGCCGTTGTAGTGCAAATGCAATTAATATTCCTGTACATAAGACAGTATTTCTGATTCATCGAATAATAAGTGCTTGCATCTTGGCACCAATCAGTGCGTCAAAGAAAGAACAAAGAAAAGACTCGATTTATCGTAATTGCATCACTTTTCACGGCTCTACCATTAACGTAACCTTTTTAATCCGGTTTTTTCCGGCTTCCGGATATTGCCGGAGAAGTAACGGTCCACTTACTCGGATCTATTGAATGGTCCGTGGACACTAAACTACTGCTTTCCGAGTTTCGAACCCGTTTAACGTCTTTTAATAGATTTAGGCGTGCGATATATGGAAGAGCGATTTATTTGGAGACGTGTTCGAAATTGCAGAACAAATACTTTAATAAATGTAACATTACTTCTTGCAAAAACTTGCACATTTGCTAATTTTGATAAAGTTATGTACTTTGAACTGTCAAAGCAGCTTCAACGCAGCTGATTACTTTTAATTATAAAGACCAGATCTCTAACCTAGAATCATAATATGGACGGAGCTTTTGCTTTAAAAGCGTGTCCGTTTTTTGTCGACCTTAGTTTTAGGTTCTGAACATGACATATTTTTATTTTTGTGAATACTAGTAGGTAGCCAAAATACGAGATTTACTACTATTTTGCGAATTATTATTTCAGTACTGCAATGTTTTGCATGTCAAGCCGGTCATGAAATGACACAAATTACATCGACAGTGCGAGGTTACCGAACATACTATAGCTAACTGTTTGACTCGTGGTTATGAACACGAATATTCGTTTGACACAAGGTGATAAGGACAACTCATTACGGCTCCGTCCAATATGATACTCGGTCCGAGGATCAGATATTATAAAAAACGTGTCTTATTTTTTCTTTAGCCCTCACGTTCAGTAAGATCTACCGTAATATCTGGTTGATGTTCATCAATGAGACTAACATACCAAATTGACATTTATATTTAACAGAAATGATCTTATTCGGTTTAGACCAGTGTGTTTGTATTGTATCATTTTTAAATGTACTTTGAACATTCTTTAACCAGAACCCCTTACAGTTCCATTATATCTGTATGACTGTTTGTCTATTTGTCCGTATTTGGCAATTTATTCCGTAACGTAAACAAGTAACCCAAAATAAGAAACGAGAAAAAAAAATTCTCGTTTTTGATTTTGGTGTGACATGGACCTAATTTTTAATCGAGTTCAAAAAACGGGAGACTAAGAACATTATTTTTAGTTTCTTTTTGGACACTAATTTATGAAATGTAACCTATACTTTGTCCGAATTGCTATGGGATCGTAAGCTGGATGTCGGACAGGCTCCAGCCGGTTTTTTAAATTTAAATAGAGAACAGATAAAAATAGTGCCACCAAGTATTAACATTTCGATTTTCTCATTCTTAATTTAAAAATCTTTTAGTTTCCCTATAGTTAGATAATAGATTTTTAGAGAAAGTTTTGCGCGTTCGTATTTGGAACGCGTCCTTCCTTTTTTGTCGTATATAACAGACTTAGAGAGCAGTTATACGGAACGTGATTCTTTTCTCAGTTAATTGGTGCTTCTGTTAAGTGATTGGCAGATCATTAGGAGTTTTGTGTGGACTTATTGGATCTATATTAGTGATTATGTTTCTTGTTAATCTCTACATATTTATCGGTCGTATTTAGTTTTATCTATTACATATAGTTTTATATACATTTATATACGGAAAAATTATTTGGTTTCATTCGTAAAAATGATTACGGAGAGAGGAAAAGGAAGTCCTTTGAGCAGAATCACCTTTGCAATAATTTACAACATAAGTTATTGAGATATTTGGGGTTTTCGATATTTTCCTTAAAATTAGTAGAAGCAAGGCCTTGATGTTCATTTAATATGTATGTGGGTGTGAATCGATAATAATATGTTCGCGTATGCTATCGGTTCTATTTCTTTATATAAAATAGTCTCTTTCAACACGCGTATTTTTCAATAAAGAGTATAAAAGAGTATTTTTCAATATCAGCCTTGTTAGAGCATACAATAAACATTGGGATTATTTATAATACTTTAATTTCCTCTTGGTTAAGTACACAAATACAAAAATAATATATAGAAAAAATAATGTAAAAGTTGTCATAACCAATGCCGGTGACATAGATAATATAAAACGAGGAGCGTGCGACGGCGCTATGAACTGAGCTTGCTGCATAAATTCTCGCACTCTTCTCTCTCACTCACTCGTAGCGGTCACAGCTTGCGACAGCCTAAGTTAAAATTATCTTTTAAAAACTATTATTTGATTCGATTTTTGAATAAATTTATCGTTAGATAGACGTAATCTGAAGACTGTCGCTCATCGATAAATCTAAAATATTAAGTTGATATTAATTTTAAGACAATGAAAATTACACTTAATTAATTATTAAAAGTGTGAATATTAAAAAAAAATATTAAATTAATTAATATTTATTTTAATATTCACACTCATTCTTTATTTTTTTTTATACCTCAAAGAGTTCCTAGTGGAAAAATCTACGTAGACTCAAAATTCATGCTATTGCTATTAAACATTAACATACATGCATATATCTGAAGAATATTATTGAGCATTCGGGTAAATTGCCTTGTATCTTATAAAAATACCTTATTATACTTATGTTGATTTACGTATAAAATTTCGTCCTTTCTAATTAGTAAAAAACAGATTGAGTGAAGAAGTTCGTTAATAAATGTTAAGTCAGTGTTTTTCTCCATGAAATCATTCTAAATTTGAAACATATGAGAATAATATGGATGTACATACAATTTGTTTACGCGTATAAACATATTATATTATTTTATGACATTCCAAAAGAATTTCTATTAATTATTAATTCTAACAAATGTTTTGTAATAAATTATAGTCTGTTGTATATATCACTTGAAACACCGGGCTTAATTGATAATTATTTATTACAGAAAAATATGCTTTATACTACATATTTATCTATGTAACACTACCGACGCTCTATGACTTCACATACGTGGCTATCGGCTTGATGTATGGGGGACACTTGAGTATAAAATAGATAAAGAATGTAATTAAGAGGTGCCTTAGGTTAAAAACGTATTTCTTAAGGGAGAGTTTATGGTAAGTATTGGTTGTAATAACATGACCATTAGGTGCCATTAGACCCCAAAAATATTATTTTCTTTCATTTGCTCGGAAATTGGTTCATTATTTATTAAAAAACAAAATGTCAAACGTCAAACGCCTCTTTTTGGTACTCGACAAAATACTATGATTGCATTTCTAACACGATTAAAATGTAATAGAAAATACTGGACATTTTTTTTTATTTATTCTTCGAGCGCTAGCGAGGTCTCTTAAACAGTGGCATAATTAGACGTTACGTAACAAACATTAATTATTTTAAAGGTGAGCGCGTTTATTTTCAAAAGTTTAAAAATAGAACAACAATACAAAGCCAAATTGGCGTTAATAAAAGTTAAATATTGCATCGAGTTATATCGATGATTGTCGATGCTTATATATTTTTGTCACAATTTTAAGTTGTTTCATAAATGTGAGTAGTTCATCGAAAGAAGAGCTAAATTTTACACTGAAGAAAGACTAGTCGGTTTTACAAATGTTTACTAAGTTCGCTAAATGTTAGCTAAATGGAAATGTCAAAAGCACTCGCATACCTAGGTGAATATGTGTGAGGAGAATGATGAGATTTGAGGAAGCGAAAGAAGTATGTAAGGATCGCGACGCTTGGCGCTTCGTCCTCTCTGACTACCCCGTTAGGGATACGACGTGAAGATATTATGTATGTATGCACTAAGCTCGCTGGTTAATTTCAGACTAACAGACGGTAATTGTTGATTTCACTAAACTTAAAACATTGAAATGTTTACAAAACTCTTTTGTACAATTAACAAATTTATTTAGTAATATTAACTAAGTTAGGTCCGATGCACACCTTCAACATACTCTTAAACTAAGCTCTTTAGCAAATTTAACATAAATTTTGTAAATTTTATTATGTTAGAATGTGTAACTTCATTCTTTTTTATTTTGTAAATTGAATATTCCTGATATTGTAAGAATAATTTTATTAAACTAAAAGCTTTAGTGAACTTTGGTTGGCTTTACAAAACAACTCAACCTCGGATTTCAATTGAAGTATTTTTAGTGTACCTGGCTGGCGAGAGATCTCAAATGTCGTTGTCAACTATACACACTACAATACAACTTTTAAAATGAAATGAATTAAACTTTTACGTTTCTTGAACTCATTTGTTTATTGTTTCCTCGCCAATTAGAAAAAATGCTGTAGAAGTGTCCGTCGAAATAGCAATTAACAGCCTTGTTTCGTTACAAAGGAATCGACTGACACTTAAATCATTTTGGAAGTACCCACTCTACTCGCCTCGTCCTTCTAATATTACTCGGCAGTCAATTGCTTTATTTTAGGCCCGGACAGTAATTTATTAATACTGGACATTTAAACTAGCATGTAAATTATATAGACGTGTGAAAGATACACACTAGATAGGTTATCGTTAATGTTCCCTATCAAAATTGGAGAAAAGTTAAGGAGGTTATGGAATCACCACGGTTTTTTTATTTGAAATATCTTAAGCGGCGGGTCAGACCGACTTCATCGGAAATTTCCTGTTTTCTAAATAAAAAAAAAAATCTGAAAAAAAAATCTGAATATTTTGTTTTTGATTATGCCATATTTATTGATAATGCCATGTTTACTTCCTTTACTAAACCATCCTTTCGTGCATATTTTTTATACCAAATAGTTTCGATGTTTCACTGGCAGTTGCTAGCGCGATGGCTCATTTTTTTCCATTAGAAATTCTATCTATTTCTATTAGAAAGCTCCACGACAAACTTCGTGTAGTGTTTTTCAGTTGATATTTTATTGGTCTATCGATTATGTAAAGTACATTTATAGTAAATAAATTTATTCTATAATATACTTAGGCGTAAAATTATTTGTACCAAAGTACAATGTTACAGAACATTATTTATTTATAAACATTTAAAATGCGAAATGGGCCTCAACACTATCCATCAAGAATTAATGTATTATTTATTGAAAATCAATGTTAAACTTGAGCGCAAGTTCCAAAAAGCGGTACTTAGCTTATCTGCTTAATTTCAAAGTCAAATTGTTAATCCATGAAGTATTCTGGGCACGTTCCGTGCTCGGCCCGACCGCCTGTTTTGTATTGCAAAGTACCCTCTTTCTGTAGGGTTAAGGTTTTGTTTACACTACAATTATGGTTTGCATTCAGACGTTGTCTTAAATCTTCAGTTCAGGTAATAAGCTTCCTTCAAAATATTTGTTTATAATTCCGTATGGTTTAATGGGAAAGTAGAATCCTCGTACTTAATCCAAATAAAAGAAGAAAGACGTAATACTGCGAATAACACAGTGAGGCCTGGTTTTATTCTTTCTTCGGGGCGTGGTGCATAGATTAGCGTATTTGCCAATGTCATGTATTAATAAGTAGAATCAATATGGAGCACGTTCAAAGTAAATTCGTTTTTGTTGTCATCGTAAAACTCCTCCAGTAAAATAATAGTAGTGTTAACTATCGTTACCCGCACATGGTATTTTGTTAAATTAAACAATAATGGATGGTGGTAGGGGGAAGTTATAAATTAACTGTGATATAATAAATTCGAGTCAGTCTTGTGGTGGACGGAGAATACGGCAGTTGGCTGTCTTGTTCGGATTGTAAGAATACTGCTATAGGGTGTAATTATAATGTAACCTTTTCACTGTTGTTATATGACTGATTGATATCGATGATATATGCTAATGGTATTGATGTGAAATTATGATATGATATTAATATATTGATGTATTTATATATTGATGTAATGGATCTAATGATGTAACTGATATAATTATGGACAATCATAGCCCATTTTCAATCTGTTCCCATTCTTTATTGTGAGAGTCCACAGTTTATGCTCTTCAATAGAGTGGAAGTTAACAGTAGGCTTTACTGAAGTTATAAAGGACCACTTGGAAGAGCGCGAGATTCATCTACACATGTTTATTTAGACTTACTACATTATTTTCACTTATACTGAACTTTCAAACAGAATATACTATCATTTTTGTACTTTAAAACTTCCAAAAATATAAAAAATTGCAAATTTAAATAAAATGACAACCTCGCTTTTCTCGCTAAAAAGTAGGCTGAGTTTTTAGTTGTGTGGTACGTAGAGTAGTGTACCACATTGATTATTATTAATACCCCAATTACTGTAAAAATAACATTATCATTGTTGACGTTATTCTGCTGATAACATTATTTTATTAGTAACGTACTTTAAAATATGACGTTGCGTATTGTACGTCCTGCAGATACGTCCCATACAGTTTTAAAATAATAATAGGTAACCTAGAAGTTGCCGTTATACAATACTGGCCATTTGAAATGTAATTTGTATATGGCTGGCAATAAATTCTAAATTCAAATATATTTTATTTTAAAAATATGGAATTGTATTTTCAAATTCAGTCATTTGTTTATTGATTAGTGTTTTGTTTTCACTACATTTGTATCTTTTACATCAGTATGGACACGATAAAAATACGAGTAATTACGGAATATGAGTTCCGTCGCGGTAGCATGGCGGCGCAAACGGCTCGCAACATTAACGACGTGTACGGTGTGAACACTACAAACGAACGCACGAACAAACTAAATTCAACAACGACGATTTAAAGGCGATAGTGGAAGCGGATGATATTCAATCTACTGCTGAGTTAGCAGCAGCTTTCGATGTTAACATCAAAACAATATTGGTCCATTTGCGTCAAATTGTCAAAGTAAAAGGGCTTCATAAGTGGGTACCGCATGAAATGAACGATCGTCAGCGTGACTAACGCGTTGAAGTATGCCTTGCGTTGCTTCATAGACACAGAAACGAAGGGATTTTGAACCACATTGTCACTTTTTTGAAAGGCATTGACAAAGACAGAGGGCATTGAAAAATTACCACTGCGCTGGCAGAGATGCATCGAACGCATGGGTTGGGGCATACTTTGATTAATAGAAATAAAAAAATATGGTATAACATAATTATAATTTGCAAGAATGTTAAAGTTGCAAGAATTAAAATACTGATTTTAGGAATTTTAGATATTATAATTGCCTATCCATTTTAGTAAAAATTATTTTAAAATTCTGAAGAATCCATGTTTAAGGATTTCGAGACAACAAGTTGAAGTTGTATGTATCCAAATATGTAACCAAAGTCTACATAGGCAGACTCTTCAAACAAAAGGAAACAAGTAACTTTACCTTGAATGTAGCATAAGTTATCCAACAATCGGAATAATTATTATAACAATTACTAATGATAACACCTGTTGAGGTTTTGTGTTCCAAGCAGTTTTTATTTTGATTTTTGAAATTATGAATTTCTAAGCATATGAAACGTTCAGCCTGCTCTTAATTTTTCTAAAACTGGTTCTCGCCCTTTAACGATGCAATTCGGCATTTTCGCGGTAAAATGTAATGTAATTTATAATTACGTAAAGCTCCTATTACAGACTAGCTGAAACTAATAATATGAGGCATAGTTTGGTTACACGCGCGTATGAATTTTTTGTATGTATATGGGAGGCATAGTTTTGTCGGCCTCACTGTGATGTTCGCGACGGCGTCAGCTTTCTTTTTATTTAGTCTGAACTCTCATACGATAATTCACTTGTCCATCCGTCTGCTCGTCTGTTACAATTTATTCAGAAATTGTGTGATTTATAATGTCGATACTCTACATAGTTACACGTCTCATTAAACAATTGTGTTGCACTTTGTAGTTAATTTCTTGAAACATATACACAGACAAATTAAAAAACAAGCAAATACTTGAATTTGCCTTGAAAATGTCCCACCTAAAATTCTAATTCACTTTCTTTCACACAAATTCTCCTAATAATTACGCTCCTAATTGATTTTCTTATCTTTACACGAAGAATTTTTGAAATGTATAGAATATGCCTAATTACTGTATTTAGTAGTAATTAATGAAAGTAGCTATTTATAAAACGAAAATTTCCACATTATGAAAGGAACAGAAAACTCATTGAGTAAAGTATATTAGTTATTTTTTTGATTAACATTTAAATTAAAAATATTATGTTTCATAGTCATCCTTTAAGATACCATGTTACTTATGCCCGCCACATATGACCAAGTATACTTGATCAAGCCTGTCGCATTTGCATGAAGCGTTGTTTAGCATGACGCCCCTAGAGCTCAAGCCATCAAGCCGTTCTGTATACTTGAACGTGTGTGGCGACATCACGTCATTTCGTCAGTTCGCTGTAAATTTTGGTTAAGGGATGGTTGTGCGGATGTCTGTCTCCTGCAAGTGTTTTTGACACTTCCGTCTTTTGCTTGATGAATATGCGTTTTACTTGTTTCGACACCTGATCATTGGTATTTTTAACTAATTATTGAATTATATGTCCATGTAGCCCATGTTTTAGATAGTTTTCAGATTCAAAAAGCAAAGCTCGCTTTACGAAATCCTATCTACACAAAAATGACTTCTGGCGCTTAGGTTTGAAGTTTAAAAACCTAACACGTCTAAGGCTATTATCGTCTTCGTTTGGCTATGATGTTATTTAACTAATCCTCTCATTGACACCAGAGTCAATAAATGCCGAAAAACTTCCTAAAATTCTTCGAATGTCGAATTTCACTTACTTTTGGAAAAAAAATGAAGTCTTCCTTATGTAAAGTTTCCTATCTACAATAATATTTAAATTTGTACCTCCATGTTCCGTAGGCGTGGGACACCCTGTATACAGTCTTCAGTAGCGTTATTAAATTTTGATTACGTAACACCACAGGCTAGTTAGCCCAAAGCGCCATCTAACAAGCACAGCAATCTTCAAACCGAAACCTCAAGCCTCGGTAAGCGGTTGCATTCCATTTTAAAGTCAAATTGGCGAGCACAAAATATTCAAAGGTATGCCGAGCCTGTTTCGACTTGCAAATCGCTTGCCCTCCTTGTATGTTACGTACTTACTTGACAACCATGTCCGTGCATGTTTACTCGTAGATGTATCGATTTACGTTTGTACTTAGAACTATCATGTATGTATGTGTACTATTGCGGAAAGAGAATGTTTAGTAGATTGCCCGTCATTTTAAATTGGTCGTATGATACAATCACGAGATAACATGATTGATGACAAATAGAAAGATATGAATTGCAGATAATGAGATGACAGCTCAAATTTTGAAATTCAAATTTGTATTCGTTTTAAGGTCCAACCTTGAACGGGTGTTTCATCTTGTACGCAAAAATAAGGCTACTTTCATAATTATTTCTAACTAAATTATTTCATGCATAACTAAAAATAATAAGAAATGAAAAAAAAAAATTGGTTAATTTCCAATAATTTATTTAAATATCACAAAAATGATAGGGTAAAAAAAATAAAAACAACTTCATCAACCAAATTAGAAACTACTCTTCATAGTAATGCAGAGTTGAAGCTCATCGAAGCGAAACTCTTATTTTAAACAAATTCCTAAACAGAAAATAAATGCGTTCATTCATAGCAGAATTTCCAATATGTTTTTACGTATTTAATGAATTTACATCACAGACTTCCTGATTTTTAGATCTAACTGCATGAAGCTATAGAAAGTCGTGTTAATTTTGCACGGCAATATACGCCAAATGTTTAATAAGCAAAATGTTAGATAGATAGATAAATTCTTTGTTACGCACATTCTAACAAAAATCGTTTCGATTTGAGTGAAAAACTTTGAATAACTTATTTTTAACTTCAGTTTATTATTAAGTAGTGACCGCCCGCGACTTTGTCCGCATGAACTCGAATTTCCCGTGGGAATCATTTACTTTCTCACGGTGAAAGAAGGACAAAGAAACGTTCGAATTCATATTATATAGTTAGAATTAGTTTTGATCTAGTTCGTGAAAAATAATAATTCAAATTGAGTATGTAGAATAATTCTCTGATTTTTTTGAGTAGTTGAAGAATGACTCCTTGTTGCTTAAGTGAGTCATTGCAACTATAAATCCCAACCGGATTGGACTTCTTTCTTCCCATTGCAAGAATAGTATGACATGCCCAGTTTAACACTGCTACCATCTGTTTATTGTGACTAGTTTTATTTATTATCGAATCATAAATCGATACTAAATGGCCTAATCCGACAAAAAATAATCGCACTCGCTAACAACTTAATTTCTCGTCATTTGTGTTTGTTTGGAATATTTTAGTTGGCTATCAGTATCCTGACCATCTAGTAAATTTTTCTTAGTATCTGTCTATTCCATCCAATTAATTCAAAGCAATTAACACTAATCACTAAGAGTGAGTCAAAAGTTTTTATTCGTGACCTAAGACCAAGTCAAGTTTGACTACGCATCCATAAATTGCAGTTAATTTTTATTTACTGTTCTTTGGCAAATATCGCACTTCGATTCTCTTCATTCGTGTTAGTTCGGAATACGAAGATTATCGATTGGTATCCCGTACGTTTATCTTTCAATTTTGAATTTAGAAATGACAAAGACACAAATAGAAACTTCAATTTGCTGGCTTTGTCGAGTCAATAGAACAGACTATTACACTGCAAATTCAAAGGTGTTTAAAGTGCTAAACGTTCATTTTCTGCGATAGTAATTCCTTTCCGTTTCCTTTTTTTTTATAGATCAGAGGGGGCAAACGAGCAAGAATGTCACCTGATGGAAAGTGATCACCCCCGCCCATGGACACCCGCAACCTCCAGGGAATCACAGATGCGTTGCCGTTCCTTCAGCTAATACTCTTGCTACTTGATCTTTAAAAGTCAACCTTGATCATTCATGGCTTCTGCTACCACTTAGGTATTTTCGCTCTGCAGATTTTCTTCATTGATTTTTCATGACTCATTCTTTCTATGTATCTGACCCATTTAAGCATTTTAACAAGTTTAGTTTTAAGTTTGTAAATATTAACGTTAAAATGTGTATGTACTGATTTATTTCAATAAAATATAACCCTACTATAAATAAGTTGTAGTGGAAATTATTATTTTTTAATTTAAGTTTGATTTACTAAATCTGTTGATCATTTAAGTATTTCCCTTTTAAAATATTATGTATATTCTTGACAACTCGTTGGTCATGTGGCTTCCGTTCTTTGATCATGCGGCTCATGTGGCGTCCGCTCCAAAAGTAATATAATCCTTGGTCCACTCCCTTCGTCGACGTCGTCTAATCAACTGGCCGTTGACAACAAGTGATTATTAAGCATTCATGTAGCGAGTTTTAAATACATTTTTAATAAACCTGACGAAGTTTGACGGAGTGCCATGTTTTCGTATTGTTTTACTACAGTATGAGTTATTATATTGCTTGCTTTGACGAATTGATATATGGTATATCAGTTCGTCAAAGCAAGCAATATATATAATACGTTTAACTAGAAGGCTATGGAATACAATAAGCAACCACATAAAAGCATTTTACTTTCGTATATAAGCTACAGTGGAAAAGTACCTAGAAATATTTTGCAGCTCGCAAAACTTATTTGAATCTTACGTATATATGCCATCCGTAAGGATAAAAGGTTATGATGAGACAGTTTCAAAGGAGGCGTCGATAAAGAAAAAACTTTTTCCTGGATGAAATACAACGAAGATATTTTTAAGTAATTTCTTATGTCGTTATTTTCCGTTTCCGTCTCAGACGTCTGTGCTATTGTGTTGGATTGCCGCTATCTTAATATTTTCTTTGCTACATGGAGTAAAAGTTTGAGTCACAAAGCAAGTAAGACGAATCTTAGGTTCTATTTGCACGAACCACCTTGTATTTACGATAGAGCAGCATGCAATTTGTGTTTTTAGTAAAAAGCGAAAAACTTTTTTTTTGTATTTATTGAATGTCGTATAATGAATGAATGCCACAGGTATTTAGTTTGAAAATTAGTTAAATTTGTGTCGGACCACGTACAGAAATCTGTTAAGGATTCCGTAGTCAAGATCCACAATGTTCATTCAATGGGCAGCAAATACAACTTTGTATTTCATAACGTTTCTCAATGACACTGTGAAAAACAATCTTCTCTGCGGTCGCTGAAGTAAACAAATGCCTCTTATCACAAAAAGTACACACAATTTAGCAAAACTAATTCTCCGGAAAAAAACTGTGACAGAGTTGGACACCGAGGAGTTAAGAAAAAAATTAAGAAAAAACTATTAAAAAGTATAAAATGATTGAAAAAATATTTTCTTTATAAAACTGGGCACAAAAAAATCATTTCTATAGCCAATATAGGACACTGTTAGAGAACAAAATGGTTACAATGTGATAAAGACACTTCAAAGCTATACGTTTAATACTTGTAGTTATAAAGCCGTTGATTCTTGTTTGCAAATGGTTTTGCAATATTTATAACATGTTTTTCATGTGCACCTTAGAGAATTGAAAACCTTAGAGTGGTTTGAAAACCAATAACTAATATAGTGGTGCACGACCCATTTCCTCTCTTTGTTATCTCTACGAATAGATCAGAGTAAAATGTATTGAACTTGTTGAGAGGTAATTAATGTCATTGAAGCATTTTAGACATATTTAATTCAGTTTAAAATGTTTATCATATACTATCACGGAAGCTTATATTATTAATATAGCATGCATCAGGGTTTAAAAATTGTTTTTTTTGACTGTCGCTTAACTACGAAGTCCGCTTGTGAAAAGTTGATTCTGAGCCTTAGTCATCTTTTTTTATTAACACATTACGAATCTCTTTCAACATAAGACGGATTTTCAAAATAAAAGAGCGAAAAATATGTTTTGTCGTGATTTTAGTTTTTCGAAGCTTAAAATCAGTTATGTGAATACAGAAAGTTGCGAATACTTATATGTGAGAAACAGTGTTATGATGTGCAAAAATTTAAATTAAATAAATAATTTAAGGATTTTTTGCGTCCTAGGATTAAATGCGCAGAATGAAACACATTCAATGTATTATGTTTTTTTTATTGTATGGTAGTAAAGCCTGAGATTTAACCAAAATCGAATGAAAGTAACACAAATGCAGTAGAATTGCGATCTCTTAGAAATAAGTGCAATGTCGCTATTGCGGACAAAATAAACGATGATGAGATATGCAGTATGACAACGTTGCACAGCAGTGTTATTGTAAAGATGATATTAGAAAAGAATGCTTAGATGCTTCGGGACATAGAAAGAATGAGTGATAAAAGACCAACGAAGAAAATCTACAGAGCGAAGACGAAAGATAGAAGCCAATGGAAACCATGGCTTGACTTACAAAGATCAAATAGCCAGAGTGTTAGCATAAGGAAATGTCAAAGGGACTTGCACCTAGACGAGTGTGTGAAGAGAATGATGAGATTTGTGGCGGTAAAAGAAGTGTCTAAAGGCCGCAATGCTTGGCCCTCCAACTTCTCTGACTATCCCAGTAGGGATACACCGTGAAGATATGTTTGAATGAAAAACATGTTATTTTTTAATTCTTAATACATTATTTGTGCTTTTTAAGTATCTCGTCTTAAATCTCGTTTTAAACCATTACTTTATATTATTTGCCTCTCTCATAAAAAACAACTTTTTCTTAAACTGAAATACAGTATATGTAACGTAACAGTGTATCGCATATCCTCAAACTTCAATTCCATCATCGTTTTTGTGTAACTGTCCTATGTTCGTGAGTTAATGCACTTAATAAACCATATATGTGCCATTCATAAGTAAATGGATAGCTACATTTTTGTGCACGATTATACTCGTTTCATGAGCACTAGACGGGCTCCCGCGGGATGGTACTGTTCGCAACAAAAGTGGAATGATTCATAAATCTCGGTTATTGTTCGGATTCACCCCGGTTTACTGTATTACGCTACGTTCATATTTGTGTACTTATTACTCTAACCAACTTTAAAGAATTAATTTTTAAGGCCTGGTCACGTTCAAATCTCTTTTTAGGCTTATGTTGACAAAATAATTAAAATGGGACCCTTGTACTCGTAGTTTCCTCCTGTCTATTTGCCGATTTATTGCGTTGTTTTTACTTCTTTAGTTCAGAGATGTAATAAGTAATGGAGATTTACGACGTATTTTTTAACTTAACTTTTAGTTTGATCGAAATTGCTATCCTTAGCTATTTTCCTAAGTTAATGTGTACCCGACATGCTCTTAGCCGGTTTTTTGTAATTATGTCGTCGGAGAAATTTTCAGCAGTTTCAAAAACTTTTGAAGTTTGTAAAGAAAACAGAAGTTATATGTTAGGTATATATTTTTGAACTCGTAATTTAAACTTTCGTCGTCTACTTCACAGGAAGACCGTATAGAATTTTTTTAACTATCTATCAAGCACCTAAATCTAAACTAATAGTCAAATCGATGACTTCTAATCAATACCTGCGAGACCCTATTCAACTCTCCTGGAAATAAAAATCCTACAAATAAGATTGATTCCTGATCATGGCTTGAGTTAAAATCACACTATTGGGTTCAGAACCTTTTTATGGTTCATCCAAAAACCAGACCTAACTGATGTCGAGAAACTTTTCTTTTAAAGGCTCTTGTGACTACTGGAAACATATTGCAAAGCAGGAGCATTTCAAGGCTCTTATCGAGACAAGGTGGCTGTTTTGTATAGCGGCAATGAGACGAAAGAATTTGTGTACATTGGTAAGAGCAGTTATTGAGCATTGTTGCTGAAATAAACACCTGCTTAATGTTGTGGGGCTTTCCGACACAAGAGTGTGCCGGTATTGTAAGAGTTAACGGAAACGCCTTGCACGCTCACTGTAATCGCGAACCAGTGCGGCCAATAATGTTTATATCCGGAGAAAGATTAGCATGTCGCTCCAAGGAATATCCTGCAGTTTCCGACTGCAGTGAATCTTGATGATCTTTGTAACATTGTGGCGAAAATAATAGATGAGAGTTGTTTACAGTAATACAAGTCTGGTATACATAGTCAGTGATATCAAACAAAAAAATGAAATAACCATGATAAACGGTAACTTTATCCAGAGCCTCCGTGTTATCGGCACAGTATGAACACGTGTTTACACCCTAAGCCTATCCTAATGCCCCTCCTTTGTAGGCGGCTTCCAAGCGATCTCTCTGACGAAATTATCCGAGTGCCAGAATATAAGAAGCCTCAGTAATTCCCTCTCGTGTATCCCTGCCAATGTGCTTAACTGTTCAATTATGTATTATGTCTAACATTACTACTATCTTTTTACATTATGATTATAAAGAAGGAATTCTATACTCGTTCATCAAGAAATTATTATACAGACATTGATTCCATGCTGATCTGGGGCAGAAACAAAAATACGGAACGTACCAGAATCTTCACGCGCAGATTATAACTTTCGAAAGAATAAAGCTTATGATACTATCAATGGGCTAGCAGCCTAACCCCATCTGGTTTCAAATAAATTGGTAAATATAGAGACTAATCTTGGCTTGCCTTGGCTTGAATGTCAACCCCATCTTCGTGGGTATTAAATTTACTATAAGAGGTATTATTTTAATTTTTTTTAAACAGCATTTTAAAAATACCTATGTGACTAATTTAAGATGTAGATTAATATTTTTCACAATTACCATAAGTTTTAAAAAATATAAACAAAAAGTGAGTGCTAGCAGAAGCCAAGGAAGCACCAAGGTTGATTTGCGAAGATCAAATAATAATCAGAGTGGCAAAGTAATGTGTATTGTAGCAATAACTATGTTGTTATCTGTGGTTCATGTTAATAATGCTTTTTAGATTTAATAAAAACGGACATCTATGATGAAACCCATGTCTTTGTATTTTTTCCATAATATTTTTGTAACGTTCCATTTTCATAAATAAATTCTATGCGAATCACCCATATATCATTTTTTAATTTCTGTACTCAACGGATAATAGAGATTCGTTTTAAAATGTACATCGATTGGACATTAGACAATCGTACTATAAAATAAACGATTTCATTATAAACAAGACAACAATCTAGAAATAATCTTCTCTGCACAAGCATTTACTGGCTTTTTGAATATTGTATCCTTTATAAATTTTATTCCAAAATAATGCTGAAAATATGATACCTCACTGAGTTTGTTACATTTATCTGTTCTTTTCAGTGTCCAGGTATTCTTATCGAACCAAACGAAGTTAGATTCGATGTTTAAAAATATCTTGCAATTAAATTTATTTGAATAAATTTATTTGAGTTAGACTTTAAATTGTGCCAAGTTTCTAGTTTGTACGTTAAACAGTTTCTAAGAAAATCAACTCTGCGTTAGAGACAGGGGGATAAATTAATTATCTCATGAAAGTTAATTTTTTTAAGTACGTAAGTTTAACTCTAAAAATTAGTAAAAATTATGTAGAAAAAAAACACTTTAATGCCCACTCAGTTTCCGATCGACAAAGAATAATATTATGCTAATGACACCAGATGTCGATTCGATAACCTTCACTTTCCTAAAGCATAAGAAAATTACTGGAAAGTTATATAAAACTAAAACAGCCTAATTCGAAGATCATTGAAAATTAATATGTTTATCTCTAAGAGCTTCATCTAAACGATACAACAAGCCAATTGCAAAATTAGATTTATAAAATTATTTGAGAGAGATTTATAAAATGTCTATGAACATCATTATGCTTTTATATTTTTAACAAACAAATTAAACTTACAAGTTATAGTTACAGATTAAACTTACTCGTGTTTACCTGGCTTTCTTGTTACCCAATCGAATTTCTCGATTACTCAGTCGAGTTTCATTCGATTCTTCTCGGTGTAGGATATGATAAATATGACGTTAAAAATGCCTTGGGTTCATTTGAATAAATTGATTTCACTTTGACAAAAAGTCGTCAAAGTTCTTCTTTTAGTTTTCAAAAGAATGTAATCCGATGACTTTCTCTTGCCTTTTTGCATCAAATACTATAAAAGCCATGTAGACTCCAAAGTTGCCGTCGGCTTATCCCAACCAGTTGTCCGGTATACCACTATAGTTTGGTCGCCAGAGACCCCCGTGTTTTAAACATGCCAAAAGTCAATCGGGGATGAGAGTGAATTATATTGAAACAAACCGGAGCCCTTTTAGCGCTGCGCTGTACGAAATATTTCAAGTGAGGCAGAATGGCCCCTTTAACACCCTCACGGTGATATACGACAGCACGAATCACACGCGATGTCATCTCTCACTCCGTCTGGCCGAGGCCCCAAAGAACCTCCCTTTATTTACTTCATACGACAGGTGGGAATTGTCATAGCTTTATTCTCTGGCAAAGTTCACAGGGTTGACAGTCTGGGGCACATGTTGCCACCACTATAGTGACATCATCTGCAAGGGGGATCGGCCTTCTCCCGCTCTCATTCGATGTCCTCCTACTATCTCTACCTCCTTCTCTTTGACCCTTACATTAATTTACAGATCAGTAAGCTTTAGGCGACACTTATGAGGATATTAATATAATACTTAAACGGCGACCATGTCCGCATTTCTCCGCCTCACTGCTCTCGAATATTTAACGTTCGATGTCAATGTAACCAATCAGACACACACCGTCCGCCGCTTCGCAAGATTTTGAAACGTTTGTTTTTATAATGAAATTATTCAGTGGCTTCCATGGGTTTACTGGTCTATGCTTTAATGTCATCCTAAGGGCCCTACTAATTAACCCGGAATGAACTTGGAATAGTTATGATAGCCTTCCGTTATACTTAAGCTTATGAACAAAAGGAAACGGAGGAAAGGATTAAAAACTTATACCTAAGTTTAATATTGTTGCAATTTTTATTAGTAATAGGCTAAGAGTCTAATTTGCAACTTCTAAACTGACAATGGACATAATAGTTCATTCATTTCTGCAAATCGACTGTAAAAATGTATCTGATTGACTTCGAAAGACAAAAATGATAAGTTAATTATATTTTTCAACGATCAAAAGCTAAACAATTAGGCTCCTGCTTTTTAACCTAAGCAATTACAATCGCTAACGATAAATGAGCGGTATACGGGTAGAATATACATATAAGTATCTCCCTGCCACTTCCATGAAATTTTATTTCAATGACCGGTCCCTTTTAAATTACCTTATTCATTTAACGGCATCACCCTGTAACAGATGCGAATTTATTTGATTTTTCCAGAAACCTTTGCGTAATCTAGAGCTTATGGCTTCCGATTTGGAAGTTTCTGTAAATTACGTCTAAGATTATAATAGATAATATCTATTTTATTAGGCACTTGTTTCTTAATTGTACGTTCATTTAATGATAATGGTAAAAATAATAAAAGTAAATGAATAAGTAAAGTATTTTGTCAGGTACGTAAAGGGGTGTACCGTATTAAAAAAAATTTTTTTTTGAAGTGAGAACTTCTTTAGGCGTTAGACGCATCATGCGCTCTTTCTGAACAGTGAAGGAAACCAAACAGTCACGCTCGCGTTGGGACGCTGAATCAGGTATGCTCGGCTCCATTCGACATCAAGCGCGCTCATATAAATACATATATTTTAAAATTGGAATATCATATACGTTTTCACTTCTGTCGTGTGGTCATAAGCACAGACTGTATTTTTTTTAAATAATTTTTAGATTGTCACAGGTCTGCAAGTAAAAAACTGCATAAGTTTTTTTTACATTTTCTTATAGATTTTGATGTCCTAATACCGAAAAAATTATTTAAAAAATTCCATCACAACAATTTTTTTCTTATTTAGTTAAAATTTTGTATTTTATTTTTCAAGCATAAACCTTAATTAAAATTAAGATTTCTTACCCTAATTTTGATAATATATTTATCTGGGAATAAAGAAAAAAAATAATGAACGTAAATAATTTAGTGAAATGGGGGGATAAAGAATTTCTGGTGTTAGGCAGACGGTTGCATTATTATCGTGTCTAAGCAGGTTAAGTTAGATGATAACCAATGGTGAGTATCATATTACCAGTACGATTGAACATGTATCAGCGTGTTCTCAGAGGCAAACAAGGGCAAACATGCAGTTGGATTAATCATGTTCCAACAGGCTAAGTCCATTATCTTGCTGACCCTGTCTTGCCACACTCAGTTGACATCCAGCATTCAAACGCTACTGTGGTCTTGTTTTTATATATGTGTTATGGCTGATAGAGGTTGTGTAATTTCTCCGAACAGCTTCTGTTATATTTGTGGTGAATATACAGTGAAAAGTCAACAAAGAAATATAAGTAATTTTGTGAAGAAAGTTTATTTTGCTTACTTCAAATTAATACTTGGTGATCAAGACAAAGCATGGGCTCCTCATAAGGTGTGCAGTAGATGTGAGGAAGATCTGCGCTTGTGGTTTAAGGGTAAGTAAAAACTGCATTTCGTTTTGGCATTCCTATGATATGGCGTGAACAGAAAAATCACACAACCGACTGCTATTTCGGTTCGATAGACGTGAAAGGATTTAATACGAAAAATAAGAAGAAAATATCTTACCGTAACCTTGATTCAGCTATTCGTCCAGTGTCCCATAGCTCTGAAATACCAGTTCCGCACCCACCTCCTAATTTAAATGACATCCTGAGTGATGCAGAGGACTCAGAAACGTTTGCTCCCCAGAGCGAATCTAGCTCAGAAAATTCAGTTGACGAGGGACCTCAACTTTTTTCTCAGATTGAGCTCAATGAGCTAGTCAGAGACTTGGGTCTTTCAAAAGATGCAGTCGAATTGCTAGGTTCAAGGCTAAAAAACAAAAACTTTTTATCATCTGGTACCTCATTTTCCTGGTACAGACATCGAGAGAGAGAATTTACTCAGTATTTCACTAAAGAGGGAAATCTGGTTTATTGTAATGATGTTCGTGGGTTCATAAAATGCTTTGAAATAGAATATGATTCATCAGGATGGCGCTTATTCATTGATTCATCCAAAACTAGCCTCAAAACAGTCTTGCTGCATAATGAAAATGTATTTGCATCTCTTCCAATGGGACACTCAGTTCATATGGAAGAAAACTACAATGACTTAGCTACGATTCTTGAGAAAATCAAATATCAAGAACATCAATGAATGGTTTGTGGAGATTTTAAAATACTAACAATGTTGTTGGGTCAACAGTTAGGTTATACAAAATTACCTTGTTTTCTATGTTTGTGGGATAGTAGAGCCAGAGAGCTACACTGGACAAAAACTGACTGGCCACCACGACACGGATTAACTCCTGCCGTTAACGTAATCAATACCACCTCTTCATATAAATTGGGGCTAATAAGCAGTTTGTAAAATCACTGCAAAAAGATGGGGATTACTTAGATACACATGTTCCAAGTTCCCGAAATTGTCTTAAGCAAAGTTAAAAGAAGGAGTTTTCACTGGCCCCGACATAAGAAAACTTTTGTCTGATCCCCTCTTTCCTGAATCAATGAGAAAAATCGAAAAAGAAGCATGGAAAGAAAATTCTTTCAAAAATGTAATGTAGAAGTTTTGGGCAATACTAAAGATCCCGAATATAAAACTTTTGTACAGCGCATCCTGACAGCGTATAAAGCTCAAGGGTGCAAGATGAGCTTAAAAGTTCACTTCTTACACTCCCATATTGAATATTTTCCTGAAAACTTGGGTGCCCACAGTGAAGAACAAGGTGAAAGATTTCACCAGGATGTACGTGATATCGAGAGACCTTACCAAGGAATATGGGATGTCAGTATGTTAGCGGACTACTGTTGGATGCTTAAGCGAGAAACCAAAGAAGGAAACCAAAAACGAGTTCGGAGAAGCATCAAAGAAAAGAAGAAATGGTTTCACAAGGAAAAAGAGTAAACATAAAGTTGTGTATAAATTTAAATAAGAAAAATAATGGTTGATAGGTTTTGATAAATATTATGCTGTGTGTGTTTGTTGTAATAAATAGTCGATTTTTCTTATTATTGTGTTCTTATTTTGCAAAAAAAACTATACGTGACGGAGAGTAATAGCAGTTATTTTTGAAATCAGCGTACCTTAAAACATATAATTCAGCAAAAATATCTCATTCAGCTGAAAAAAAAATTTTTTTTGCAGACCTGTGTTATATAATCGATATTCTCGTTATACAGCTGCATATGAAAATCGGACACCTTAAACATGCTAAAGTATACCGAGAATGCATCATGATAAAACTTCAATTAAGTATTATTGTGTAATAATTAAAAAAACACAGGTCAAAACACAATTTTCTTCATTTGTGCTTCCCCTTAACACCAAGTCACACACAAACTACCCTAGAGACCTACAATGTTTATGAATTTCTAAGCGAACTATTCTGTCAAGGTTAGAGGAATGAGACGTAAGCGGGCAGCAAGGTAACGTCCCGTACGAAACGCAATAGTGATGTACTCGTAGATATTGTATATATCGATAAATATAAAAATTATTTTCATAAGCTTATTTTAAAAACAGAAATAATAAAATGTGTGTATATAATCAAAACAAGATTCTTTATTTCAAAACAAAAAAATCAAAAATTTGGAATAGAAATGCAAATCAAATTCGTTTGGGTAGTACGTGTTTCTCCTAATGTAAAACTTTTTAACAAAAAATTAAATTGACAAAAAACGAAACTGAAAAGCTTTGGTGGTAGAACCACCCAACCTTTTCGTCTGTATGTATTTTTTTAACCAACTTTAAAAAGAGGGAGATTCTATGTGCGTCTGTATGTTATTTTATGTATGTTCACCGATAACCTCATCAATTGTGTACCGATTTAAATTTTTTTTGTTTGTTTGATATACTTCCGAGGTGGTCCCATTTAAATTGCACTGGTATTGAGCTTGGCCTTCGAAGATACACGAAATAATAATGACTAATTATAAGCTTTATTTATATTGATGACACATTTTTATATCATTTCGTTCTATAATTAGAAAAGTAGTTAGTTGTAGACCCACCTATATATTTATCTAAATAAATAAAGACCAAGGTCACTCAAATAGGAGAAATAAAAAAAATTTAAACCTACTAGAAATAAATACTGAAAAGTATAAAATAACTATCCTTTACTAATAACAACTCAAATATAAAAAAAAATACTTTATACATACGATATAAATAAGTATATAATTAAATTTGCTAGAGTGTTAGCTGACGGAAATGTCAAAAGCACTCGCATACCTAGGCAAAAATGTGTGAGGAGAATGATGAGATTTGAAGAAGCGACAGAAGTATGTAAGGACCCCGACGCTTGGCACTCCGTCCCTCTGACTACCCCGTTAGGGATATGGTGTGAAGATTGTATGTATGTACATAATTAAATTTGACGGTTATTCAAAGTCAAAGTCAAAGTCAAATCAATTTATTCAAGTAAACCCAATTACAAGGTATTTTTGAAGGTCAAATCTACTTTAGTTCGGTTCGAATAGAAAACCTGGACACTGAGAAGAACCGACAAGAAACTCAGTCAGGTATCATTTTTCAACTTCATTTTACAAAACGTTTATTAAAATACAATATTTTCATTAAGCCAGTAAACGCATGTGCAGAGAACATCATTTCCAGACTATTGTTTTATCTTCAATGAAATCGTTTATTTTATAGTATGATTGTCTAGTCAATGTACGTTTTATAAACAATCTAAATTTATTCTCTGTTAATTGAGTAATTTCTTGAGGAACTTTATTATAAAAACGAATGCAGTTACCTAAAAATGAAACATTTGACTTATGTAATTAAAATTTTGGAATAACCAATTTATCACGAACTCGGGTTTCCATACCATTCATATCGCCATTCTTTTTAAACAGATCTATATTTTTTCTCGTATACATAATAATTTCAAAGATGTATAAGGAGGGCAAGGTGAGGACATTAATGTCTTTAAAACGATCTTTAAGCGATTCTCGTGCATTCATCCTGTAGATGGCACCTATGCTCTTTTTTGTAAAATGAAAATGGAGTTAATATGCGCCCCTGATCCCCACAGCAGAAGGCCGTAGGACATTAAACTGTGAAAATATGGAAAGTACACCAACCTTGCCGTATCCACATCCGTCATTTGCCTAATACGTCTAATTGCATATACCGCAGAACCGAGCTTACTAGCCAATGCCCCGATATGGTCCGCCCACTGTAACTTGTTATCTACTGTTAAACCCCAGAAAACTGGCCGACTTAACGAATTCTAATTGTTTCCCACCCAGTTCTATTTTATCATGGATTCTGGGTACATTAGAAAGGGAAAATTTAATACATTTAGTTTTTTGTGCATTCAGTAGTAAATTATTGGCAGCGAACCATTTCGAGACATCTGTTAGGATCCTGTTTACCCAAGTAATATCTAGATTTTTATTAAAGTGGGTTCTAAATTAATGTGCCATAACAGAAAGTCTATTAGTTTGGGAGGCTTGCATCGATTTCAGTAACTGTCGAATTTAATGATATAGGTATTTGTATCGTATGTTTAAAGTATTTTTTTTGTGTTTGAGTTTTGATTAGTAAAGAATAGTTATTTTGTACTTTTCAGTGTTTTTTTTTGTCGGTTAATTGTATTCTTCAATTTTTTCCGAATTAAATTGAACCCAAAACTCGAGATATTACTCTATCCAATAAAAGATAATCATCAAAATCAGACTACTCTGTTAAAAGCAACGCATGGTCGTATACAAAAAAAATATGCACCGACTTGAGAACTTCCATCATTTTTTCGTCGGTTGAAAAAAGAACGGTGGCATCTTTTTAATGATAACTGTGTTTTTTTAATAGAAGAGGTGTATCTCTGTACCAAATTACATCTTAATCCGTTCAGCGGTTAAAAATTTCCCATACAGTTTCATCTCCTTTTCACTCCTTTAAGGGTAGATTTTTGGAAAAAGAAGTGTTTTTTAATAGAAAAGGTTTTATCTATGTTCTATATTAAATTTCGTCTTAATCGGTTCAGGGGTTAAAAATTTCCCATACAAAGTTTCATCCCCTTATTCACCCCTTTAGGGGTAGATTTTTGAAAAATAATGTAGGATATATCCACTTCCTGTTGTCAAACTATATCTATGCTAAATTTTATTAAAATCGGTACGGCGGTTTAGCCGTGACAACCAAGCAGACAGACGGACAGACAGACAGAGAGACTCCCATTTATAATATTAGTATGGATATGGATTATACAATTATATAATATTATATAATTATATATTACATATATTATATTATATATTAATATATTATATTATATAATTATATGTTATATATATTATATTATTATATAGTATGGATAGTATGGATGGAACTAGGTATATAATTTCAAAAAGTGGTAGTCATTATAAGTTCTCAAAATTAATGGAAAATATATTGATATATCGATACGTTTTTTCGCGTCCCTACTTACACTTGCCATCTTGCAAGAGTGAGGACGCAATATGTAATTATAGCTTGCTAGACAAGGACAAACGCTGACTCAAAGCTACCAGCGACCAGTATAGTGAGAGCTCTGCATTTTTTTGATATAAATTTTTATTATTAATTTTATACTTACCGATGAAACGTGATATTATCTGATATTGACTGTCACTACCACACCACTTTACAGCGCAATTTGGCATTGTTTACGTAATTTATACCACATTTTTTAAAACAATTAGACACAGGTCACGGATCTGCTTTCTGGTTATTACTAAAGGAGCGCGCGTTTGTGTTTGAAGTTATATGAGCGTTTGTGCGCATCGATGGCAGAAAACGGTGCCCTTTTATTTCCTATCTTTAGGCTAATTTGTCTGTGCACCAAGTAGTTCATGCCTGTTTAATTTAATTTTTACGTAATTTCACAAATCCATATAAATCTCCTTTATTCGTGTAGCGATAAGGTTGATGTTCCAGTCTATGTGGAAATAACGCATTTTTAAATTAGAATTCATGATCGTAGCGATTTGTAAACATTGTTAAGGGGCATATGCATTATTTTTGAAGTTAATTTTCATGCTTTAAATCCTTGAAAACATACATACATATCTTCACGCTGTATCCCTAACGAAGTAGTCAGAGAGGACGGAGCACCAACGCCAAGCGTCGCGGTCTCTGCATATTTCTTTCGCTTCCTCAATTCTCAACATTCTCTTCACACATTTTCCCCTAAGTATCTGAGTGCTTTTGACATTTCCGTCGCCTAATACTCTGGCTATTTGATCTTCATAAGTCAGCCTTGGTCTTCCTTGGCTTCTTTTATGACTCACTTTCGCTCTGTA
Organism: Zeuzera pyrina; assembly: GCA_907165235.1. NCBI lineage: Eukaryota > Metazoa > Arthropoda > Insecta > Lepidoptera > Cossidae > Zeuzera > Zeuzera pyrina. Next base: position 6,143,132 of record OU015633.1, on the reverse strand, counting down.
AATTTTCTTCGTCAGTCTTTCATCACTGATTCTTTATATGTGCCCGAAACATCTAAGCATTCCTTTCTTTATTTTTACAATGACACTGTCGTACAACTCTGTCATACTGCGTATCTCTTCATTACTTATCCTGTCCGCAAGGATGACACCGCACATCTTTCTAAGATATCGCATTTCTACTGCATTTATCTTACTTTCACTCGATTTCGGGCATATCCAGGTCTGACTACCGTACAATAAAGTTGGAACCAACACCGCATATTCTATGCCCATTTTGGATGACTTTGATATATTCACACTACCAACACCTTTCGATGTCTGGAGATAACTGTCCAAATACAGCACGAATAGCCAGGCAGACATCACGCAGCCCTGTTTGACGCCTGAATATACTTCGAACCTGGGCGACAGTCACCCTTCACCTTCATCCTCGTACAGGCTCTGTGTCTCCGATATAATGACCCCAAAGCCTGCAGTAAGGAGCCCTCTAAGTCATAATCAGGCAGAAGATTCCATAATTTCTTTCGCACAACTCAATCGAATGCTTTTCCAAAATCCACGAAAGCGCAGAAATATTTCTGACCTATGGCCAGAAACTTCACCACGATACCGCGGAGCGAAATAATCTGATCCATACAGCCTCTACCGTTCCTAAAACCACCTTGTGCCTCCCACAATCTTTCAAAAATGCCTTTCATACGTTCAATCAATCACTTTTTGCTAAGCTGACTAAACTGATGCCCCTATAACACGCGCAGTATAGAGAGTCCCTGTATAGAGAGGCATTCTGACCGCGGTGCGACAGTCCTCCGGAACCTCTCTGTGCTGCCAGCAAAGATTGCACAGCTTATAGAATGTATCCCAGGCCCTAGGACCACCATACTTGATCATGTCAACAGTCATCTCATCATTTTCCGCAGCCTTTCCACATTTTAGACTTCTTATCGCTTTCTCGATCTCTTTCATACTAATGACTTCCTCTAGTTCCTGACACTCTTATCGCTCTCTGTGTCACACAGACAGACAGAGTCATTACTCTCATACAGTTCTTTATAATAATCACTCCATCGCTGCAGAACATCATTTTGTCTGAAAGCATATGATGTTCTTTCGAACGCACTTTATTCATTCTGCAAGGTGTCGGATCACTTCGGTGCTTACGTATTTCTTTCCAAAATAATCTGAAATTTCCTCGAAGTTGTCCGACATCTTGTTTTCGTTTAACACCTACCTTTCACGCTTCTCTTTCACATGTCCCTTCGTTTCTGCTCTCTGCAGCTTATATCTCTTAACTTTCTGCAGCTCTTCTATCAAATCCTTCATACTACAGCTATTTTTGGCGGCAGGGTAGTCTTGCTATGCTTTTTACTTTTTCACCTTACTCACCTCACAGACTCTTTCACCTCACCATTCCACCACACATCACGTTTTTTACCATTCCCAATCATATTCGTTCTACACGCTTCTTTCGCAGCCTCGATCATACTATCTCTAAGGTTCTGCCAACATTTTTCAACATCTTTGCTCGTCACTTTCAACCTATCGCTAACCTTACGGGATACCGGACTCTTTCATATTCGTTCCCGGTGGTCACATCTTGCAGTTTCCAGCTCTTGTTGCGACAGACCGCTGCAATCGCCACGACATCGCCACGATGGAAACAGACCCCTTATTCTAGTTACCACTAGAAAGTGGTCCGTTCCCAGATCGCAGATCCCAGATCCAGATCTTCTGTGTGCTCTCGGTCCATAACCGGCTTCTTGAGCTGGCTATTCGCCAGGAATAAATCAATCATACTCCTTTCATTCATCCTTTCCCACGTGTAGGGATGAATCGTTTGTACTTAAATAAGGTATTAGCAACAAAAAGATCCTTTTCCATACACACTTCTAACACAATCCTACCAGCATTATTCACTCTGCTGTCCCAACCTATCCATTCATGTCTCCGCACACTACAATTCTCTCATTCTCTTCAACCGTCTCTAGAACATCTCTAACATTCTCTCAAAATTGCTTTAGCTCGCCGAAACCGACACCGGACACTAGGGAAAGGGACATACACCACTAAAACAAAAATCCTCGTCAACCTTGTCTTGAGACGCACCCAGAGCTGTCTCGGGTTTACCCACTTATACTCAGTTACACAATTAACCAAACGAGAGGACAGAAAGATGTCTACCCCTTGGCATCCCTTTTCTTCTTGTGATACCCCTGACCACAAAGCGATGCCCCTCCAGACAAATCGGCAAGTTCACTGCCCTTTCGCTTGGTTTCACTTAAACATAACACATCCAATTTACTTTATTTCATAATATCTAGTACTTAATTTATCTTCTCCTCAATCCCACCTCTCATATTCCACGCAGCTATTCCGCACTCCTCCCTCTACTTCCCGCCGCGAGGTGCACAGCGTGTTGGGTGGCGGTCTCCAACGCCGGACTGCACTCTGCTCACACCAGCGGGGATAAATCGGTGTTCGTCGCTTTCGGGGGACGGGGGGGGAATCAGTATACTTTTCGGTATTCCACATGGTGTGCACAAGAAAGGAATTGCAGCCCTGAAAGTGGCTGGCAGGGGTCGCGACGAGCACGCTTCCTCAATAGACTCCGTTAAAACCTTTGGTAATTGCTTCCAAATTTCATTTCCCCAAATTCTTATATATTTATTTTGCGAATACTAATTATTATTTGTAATCATTTATTTCGAAATGTTGTTATAATTAAATAGGCTGGTCATTTCTAAATTTATTACAACGCAATTTTGTAAAATATAATGGTTTTGAAATGATAATCACATCATTTCAAAGAATACTTTCAACGATTGCTTGCTTCAAACAAGGAAAATTAGGCTTTCGTTACATGACATTTTTACCGCGATTTATCGAAGTACATTGATGTGAAACATCTTATGCGGCGGGTCAGGCCGGCTGTTAATGTGGTGACTTGCAACGCGTCGTAAGTATACGAGCTCAGTACAAGTGGACGCGTTGTTACGCGCTTGTACTGAGCTCGTATACCTATAGCGTATGTAGTGCTGTTACTCCCTTTGGAATATAAATGTGAATATTTTGTTTATTTTAGATAAATTTACACGGATGTCATATTCTAGGTTTCTCGGGGTGCTCATTACGAAAATGAAGTTCATTTTCAAATGCAAAATGACAAATATTACTTTTTTGTATAAATTGATATGGGTGTTATATTCTGAGTTTTTGCGGGGGGTCATTATGAAAATTACATTCATTTTTAAATGCAAAATGGCGACTATTACTTTTTTGGATAAATCAACATGTCGGTCATATTCTAGGCTTCTCGAGGTGCCGCTTACAAACATGACGCTCGTTTTAAAATCCAAGATGGCGAAACTTACTTTTTTAGATAAATTGACATGGGTGTCATATTCTAGATGTTTCGGAGTGCTCACTACGAAAATTACGTTCATTTTCAAATCCAAAATGGTAAATATTACTTTTTTAGATAAATCGAATTCGAGGCTTTCATGTTCTGGTTTTCTCGGGGTGCTGATCGCAAAAATGACATTTATTTTCAAATGCAAGATGGCAATTGTTTTTTTTTTTGATAAATTGGACTACACCGTTGGGGATTCGTATACTAAAGATTCGTTACATTTTAACGTAACGTTACGATGACGGTAACGTTTACAAATTTTTAAACGTTATCTTTTTTTTTTAAATAAATAATAACTGACTACCCCATCGGTGACATAGCATGAAGAGATGCAACTTTTCAAATTTGTAGTATTGTTTCCTTCTTTTTGCGACAATAAGTAATAACTGCCTATCCCGTCGGAAATATAGCGTGAAGATTTGTAAAATTTAAAATTTGTTGCCTTCTTTTCTTTTTGTAAAAACAAAATAATAATTGACTACTCCGTTGGGAATACAGCGTGATGATATGTAACATTTCGAACTTGAAATTATTCTTTTCTATTTATGAAAACAAGTAATGACTGACTACCTCGTTGGGGATATAGCGTGAAGACTAGTAGCATTTCAAATTTGTATTTTGTTACCTTGTTTTTGTGAAAGTAAATTATTACTGACTAATCTTTCAGGGAAATAGTGTGGAAATACGTAATATTTTCTTTTTTAATTCGTAGCATTTTTTTTTGGAAAATTAATTATAAATGCGGGTTATCATATAAAAATAGTTATTTGTACGATAATAAATTAAAATATCAATATATTACACATTAATACACATATTTTCTTCGCGTACAAAAGTCACGAAACGGCAGCGTAAACTGGGCCTTATTTCGTGACGCACGAGGCGCACGAACGTAGAAACTTGCTTCAACCGACGCTCGAAACTTATCGACGATTTACAATAATTTTGGTATCACTATAAAGCTAAGAGAATCTATTTTATTCTAAAAGGACTAAATTTATGTATTTCTATTGTTATTTGTATGAAACTAGCGTAAATATAAAAAAATCTCGGTAAGATATATTCGTGTTTTAAGTTCAACCTGCTTGTAATCATAACTTGTTTCTCGGTTTGTAATGTTCACATATACTTTAATGCACGCCTTATATATCCAGCGTTACATCAGTACTTCTCTTTTTGTGATAAATGTAGCAGTTATGGAAATATAAGCGTTTATTTGAAGCAGGAGCGAGCGTCAGGAAATGTACCTACGTCACGGCGCCGCGGCTCCGCATCCCGGGGGAAGCTCACGCTATGTGCAACGCGTTCGAGTCGGTTTAATGGATGAAATTATTACAAAATAGAAAAATATAATCGATTTAAAATCTGTTACTTTAAACGTTCCAGCCGCTTTTACGAGAAATGGTGGTGATAACGCCTGAAAATAAATGGTCATAACTCTTAAATGGATACTTTTTTTGATAATTCTTTTTGTAACTACATACTCGTACTAAAGTTATGCCCTTTCATCCACTGAAGTAATTGTACCGTTTTCATATACAACCTGTATAATTTCTTTTGTTGAATTTATAGTAAGTTTTTATATTCTTAGAAATTTTCAATAGGTCCAGCAATTACGCAATGAAGGGAAGAGGAGGAATATTGAAGTTAAATTCGAGTATTTATATAATAGATCTTTACCTATGAAGTTGCCGTTCTGCAATACTGGCCATTTGAAATGAATTAATTTGTGTATGACTGACAATAAATTCTAAATTCAAATGAATATTTGAAAAATATGGAATTTTATTTTCAAATTCAGTCAATTGTTTATTGATTAGAGTTTTGTTTTCACTACATTTGCATTTTTTCATCAGTATGGACACGATAAAAATACGAGTAATTACGGTATACGAGTTCCGTCGCGGTAGCAATGGAGCACAAATGGCAGCATTATTAACGACGTGTACAGAGTGAACACTACAAATGAACGCACGACAGTCATTGGTTTGTACGCTTCCGACATGGAAATTTTGATTTGAAAAATGAACCCCATGGTCGCCCGAAAACTAAACGTCAACAACGACGAATTAAAGTCGATAGTGGAAGCTGAGGATACTCAATCTACTGTTGAGCTAGCAACAGCTTTCGATGTTAGCATCAAAACAATGTTGGTGCATTTGCGTCAAACTGGCAAGGTAAAAAAGCTTGATAAGTGGGTGTCGCATGAAATGAACGATCGTCAGCGCGACGAACGCGTTGAGGTAAGTATGCCTCGCGTTGCTTAAAAGACACAGAAACGAAGGAATTTTAAACCGCATTGTCACTTGCGATGAAAAATGAATTCTTTTTGATAATCGTAAGTGGTCATCATGTTGGTTAGACCCTGGTTCAGCACCCAGGCAATGTCCCACTCCTAGAAAAGTGATGGTTACTGTTTGGTGGTCTAGTGCCGGTGTAATTCATCGTAGCTTCTTACCAAATAGCACGAGCATTACTGCGGATGTGTACTGTGAAGAACTGGACAGAATGATGGAGAAGCTCGCAAATCTCCCGACAGCCTTGGTTAATCGCTAGTCCCCTGCACGACAACGCTCGACCTCACATGACACAACAGACTGTCTCTAGGCTACAACAGCTAGCGTTGGAAGTTTTACGTCATCCACCGTACTCACCAGACTTTGCGCTGATAGATTTCTACTTTTTCCAAAATTTGGACAACTTCTTGGCAGGAAAAAATTTCTATACCCGAGAGGCAGTACAAAATACCTTTGAAGAGTTTGTGACCTCCCGTATACCTAACTTCTTTCAGGTGGGCATTGAAAAAATACCACTGCGCTGGCAGAGATGCTTCGATAGCATGGGTGCATACTTTAATTAATAGAAATTAAAAAAAAATAAAAAAAAATACTTTAACTTTTTGTATACTAAACAGTAATTTCATAGGTAAAGACCTAACTGTTAGCTACGATAAAATTAAATAGTAAGTTAGATACTTATAGCAATGGAACACCCCAAACTTTACTTAAATTATCGATTAATCGATTAATATTAATATTTAATATCAATTAATAATTAATTAATGTGTATTCGAACACTTCGTGCTGCAGTCGGGAAGGTAAAAACAATAGAGAGACGTGAAGTGCTCGAGTTTTGACTTATATAATCTCGAACGCTAGTGTGGAACAAGCCGTCAGTCGCTCTTTTCTATGACGTCACGAACACCGTCGCGCTCTTCTAGAGCGCCAGTGTTCCCCTTTATGTTTATTCGTCGGTGTTGCTAACATAACATATTTATAAAATATTTTAAAGGGTTAATACCAAATTTATAAGAAAAAAAATAGTACCATAACTTTTTTGTACATTATACAATTTCTAAAAAATCTAATAGTTACAATTAGAACATACCTAACAGACAGACAATTTTAAAGTATAACTAAACTAGAATCTTAGGCATTACAGACCCCTAAAAATTTATTTTACAATTTTACTATTGTATAAATTTCATTAAGAATTCTGGAATTTTGCAAATTTCAGACGAAAGAAAAATTATATTTTTATATAAAAACACATTTGTTCTGATTACCTCGTATAGTACATTAGTCAAAGTTAAGAAATTATTGTATTGTCATTGGTTCCTAATATGTGTGCAAAATTTCAAATTATTCAGACCAGACAGAAGTGGGAAAAATTTTTTGAAAGTTTCTGTTACATGCATATTAGGACACACGTACACACGCATTCACAAACACAAGTGAAGATAATAGATAGTGTGTAAAAATAGCATACTAAATATCGATAGACAGACAGACAGACAATGGCGTCAAATTTATAACGACTTCCTTTTTCATCAGGAATTAATAATCAACGTATGCAGTCAATACTCGTTGATTAGAGTATAGTATAATCATTTATCACAACAAATAGTTTTTAGACGGCTATATGACGGCACCCTAAAATGAACTACAGAACTGAACCAGAATAGCACTTACATTTTTATTACGAGGCCTTGATTGATGAGTAGCAGCTGTTGAAATAATTTGCTCACAGCTTTATTTTTAGCCTCATAAAACCTCGCAACAATTTCTATTGTAAAAGCGTTTGTAGACATGTTTTTTTGTCAGCGCTAATCACTGAAACCAGGTACAATCAGAGATTTGTGGTGACCGTATTAAAAGTCTTGCCAATGGCATTAGTCATTACTTATTACCCAACTCGGACCAAGAATAATAACGGAGCCATAATGAGTTGCCACTTTTACCTCCGTATGTCAAACGAATTTTCATGTCTCTCTTTCTATCTTATTGAGCGTAACCACGAGTAAAACAGATGGCTATAGCAAGTATGGCAACTTTGCACTTGACGTACAAAACATTGCAGTACTGATTAATTATAATAATAATAATAATACAATAATATTCTCGAACATTTCACACAGAGCCATCTAGTCCTAAAGTAAGCAGCACAGCGCTTCTGTTATGGGTACTAGATAAATGATATACTACTTATATACTTTTCTTTGTAAATAAATACATATTATACATAAACACCCAAACTCGGAGCGGGAATCGAACCCGCAAACTCCGTTTACTTTGCGACGCGCTAAGCCGTTGCGCCACGGAGGTCGTCAAAATTATTTCGTCAATAATAAATAGTACGTCGTATATATTATAATATTAATTATTATTTGCAAAACACTCGTAATTCTGATGTGATATGGCTACAGTATTCAAAAAATAAAAATGTCACGTCAAGCTGTGTATTGTTATACCGTGACCCTTCCCTAGTCACGCACATAAGTAAAAATCAAGATCTGGAAAGTACATAGATAAAAAAAACGGACATGCTCCTAGAGCAGCAGCTACGTCCATTTTCATCCTCGGTTCGAGTTATCCAACGTAGTTTCAATCACAAATATCATAATATTATTAAGAGTATATTTGAGACTATTTTGCCAGTGTTGTCATTAGGGCTTGAATATCGGATCTTTTTTCAATTCCGGAATTGGGTTTCGATATTAGGCGTTTCAGTACCGGAATTCCGAAGTTCAAAGCTTCTTTTAAAAAAATATATAGTATACAAAACGCAAAGTAGATTTATTGATTATTTATTTGATACCATCGAAATGTAGAGCTAATTAATATTTTATTAAGGAAAAAATAAAACCAACGAAAAAGCCATTCAAAACTTTAATAATAGATTGTAATAAGGACTTCACAGGCAAACGAGCAAGCGTGTCACCTGATGGAGAGTGATCACGCTGCCCATGGACACCCGCAACGTCCAGGAAATCACGGGTGCGTTTCAGGCCTTTAATGAAAGAGTAGGCTCGTTTCTTGAAGGTCCCTAAGTCGTAACGGTCCGGGAATACCGCCGCTATAAGTTGGTTCCACAAAATTGCCGTACGTGGTAGAGAAGATGTCGTAAAAAACGCAGAGTTGTAGACCGCCATCCACCAAGGTGGTGGGGATGGAAGGACAGTCGATTGCGTGACATATAGTAATGGAATTCAGCAGCAGCCAGTACTCCAAACAATTCCTCAGAACGTTCCCCATGATAGATCCGGTAAAATATGCTTAGGGCCAGAGAGTCGAGCCGATCAGAGAGTACCGGATCGCCGATAACCTGAACCGCTCTACAATATATACGGTCAAAAGGAAGGAGTTGATACTGGGGCGCTCCAACCCAGAGATGAGAACAGTATTCCATGTGAGGCCTAACATGTGCCTAGTAAAGTTGTCGGTAGGATAGCTCGGAGTGAAATACTGTTCCGCTCTACTGAGCACACCCAGCTTTTTGGAAGCAAATTTAGCTTTACCCTCCAGATGACCGCGAAACTGAACGTCCTATAGTCGGCTTGGCATCAAGAGGAGTACCTTCAAAACTGAGGGATACGACGAAGGGACGTCTTTTTGCGATTAACGTGCAAACTTGTGTTTTAGAGAGGTTGTATTGGCTAAGTTTAGTCGGCGCCAACTTGAGACATGTCTTAACATGTTGTCAATATTAAACAAGTTTGTTCCGGTTCTCAATAACATTTTCCAAAGAGAAATTAGCACGTCCGGTATAAAGTGCATGTGCAAGTGCGCTATGATACATGTCACCTAGATGTCAAAGGAGACTGACGTATTATTTGGAGTTCTGATAAAATAACAATATAAAATTCCCTAAGTGCTTATTGGCAAAAGCTTTGGTGCTCATTCACAAGTCCGGTGAATGTGTAGTGAGAGTAGTGCTAGTGTTATTAAACAGTGCTTTTTAACAGTGCTTTTTAACAGTAAAACTACAAAAGTGTTTCTGTGGTAACTAGACAAATTTTATATTCTACCCTCCTTCTGGTAAAGAAACGATTTTTATTTACACATTAGCGAGAACAATTATATTTTGTTTGACTTAAGCGGAGCGCCTGATTAATTCGCGATAGCAATTTTTTTCCTTCAGTGATATTTCCACAAATTTAGGCGTACTGTTCCTTCAACATAGACGCTTATTCAATACTAAAAATTCGATATCCAAATTGTCCGTAATTCTCATTTTGGTCTAACAACATGCCTAACATGCAAAGAACACCACCAGGGGATGTGAAATCTAAACCCAATCCGAATCTTTCTCACTCATTGTCGGAGTCTGATTTGGCTGATAAAGCTTCATCTGCAAAAAAATTAGATCGGAAGATCCAAGTTCAAGCACGTTCTAAGCGCCCGCGAACCGAAGAGTCACCTAAAACTGAAAGAGATGATAAACTGACTAATGAATTTGTTGTCTTCAAAAACGAGCTATTGAAAATGTTAAACTCTTGGAAATCCGAAAATGAAACCATCCTTTCTCGATTAGTTTCTGAAGTTGCTGACATGAAAAGCCAAATTCTATCTATACAAAAATCGAACTCGGAAATGGAGAAAACCATGGATTTTATAAATCAAAGCTACGAAAGTACGAAAAATAAAATAACACAAATAGAAAAAGATAGGAAGGAAAATATTGACATTATGAAAAATTTGGAAAATCAAATACAAGATATGCAGTTGGCATCACGATCGGCCAAAATAGAAATAAGAAATGTCCCTGCCAAAATTCAGGAAAATTACAACGACCTCGTACTGATTGTATCAGAGATCGGGAAGATTGTGAATATGAACATTCAGCCCTCTGATATTCGTGACATATACCGCGTACCTGGAAAAGCCGGAACGAATAGACCTATTGTAACGGAATTTACGTCTGTTTCTACAAAAAATTGCATTCTAACTTCGATTAAAGGTTTCAATAGGGTGCGACCAATACAAGACAAAATAAACACTCTGACTATTGGATTGCCTGGAGAAAAAAAACCAATATATATAGACGAACATCTATCTCCCATTTCAAGGAAATTATTCATGCTAGCACGAGAATTTTCTAAAAAAAATTCATACCAATTTTGTTGGACAACAAATGGCAAGATTTTTCTCCGAAAAACGCCAGAAAATAGACCTATCCTTATTAAGTCAGCGCAGTGCTTGCAAAATCTTCACCAAGATTAATAATTATTGTTATTATCATCACACATCTTTGTTTTCATTTTTTCTTGTTTCTACTGAATTAAATTATGTTAAAGATAAGAGCATTCAGGATATAATATACTGGATTATCATAATATTCAGCAATGCACAATTTTTAATAATTATAACATGCAACTGCAAGAAATGTATTAGTATGGTATGTCCATTCGTTTTAAATAAAATGGTTATTGTACCTACCGGTCTCTGGCTCCGTGATCAGTCTGCAAGAAACACATTGTATTTCGAGTCTGTTGTTTTGTTCAGCTTTTTAATTAATCTCTGTTTTATCGATTGAAAAAAATAAAAATGGCCAACGATCCTCATAAAATTTTAAATGAAATTGATACTCTTAATGTTGCTAAATCTAACATCTGTTCTCCCGACCGATGTGCAGACTATTTCACTAGCCATAATACAAGTCTAAAAATCATACATATAAATATTAGAAGCATTCATAAAAATATATACGAATTTTTTACTATGCTTTGTAATCTCAAATTAGATTTTGATATAATAGTTTTGACTGAGTGCTGGCTAAAAATATCAAGCGCGATTCCCACTCTGGATGGGTACTTTTCATACCTTACTACTCAAAATCCTATACAAAACGACGGTGTTGTTATCTATGCCAAAACTTATTTGAACTGTAGTGTTAGTGAACCAGCACTGAAAGACGGAAACTGTTTGGTATGTCGCGTGGGAGATGTTGCAATTATTTCAATATACAGGTCACCCTCTTATTTAGATTTAAACAATTTTTATAATGGATTGGAAAATATAGTTATGAATCTTAAAGATTTCAAAAACATAGTATTAATTGGAGATATCAACATAGATATCAAAGAAGGTAATAACGATCGTCACGCAAATGACTACCTGACTCTCGCTTCTGCTCTTGGTTTACTACCAGCACATCTACACCCTACAAGAAACAACAACTGCCTTGACCATATACTCTTAAAAACACAATTAAGAGCAGAGGTTGTAGTTTTAGAATCGCATATAACCGACCATCTTCCCATAATATTGTGTCTTGGTCTGAATTCATCTCGTAATTCTCAATTTCCTAGAATGCTATCTCGTATCAACTACTTGAAAGTCCAAAAAGAAATAGAGAGTACTAGCTTTGACACAATTATGCTGGAGTCGGATCCAGACATAGCCACCAATAAATTAATTTCAATTATGCAATCTATTATCAATAAACACACACAGACTATAATAAATCCTAGGAAAACCAGACCCATAAAGCCCTGGATGACTGCGGGCCTTGTTCGTTGCATTCGAAACCGAGACAAAATGCATCAAAACGTTAAAAAATCACCAGAAAATTTAGTCTTAAAGGTGACATATATGAGATATCGTAACTTTTGTAATGCCCTACTAAAAAAATTAAAGAGAGAATACGAAAAAAGTGAATTCACTAAAGCTCAAAAAAACACCAAAGCTACGTGGGAGGTTATTAAAAGGTTAACGCATACAACACAATACCCTCGAACCCCTAATGAACTCCTCAAAATATCCGGCAATCCAAATGCGTCTCTGAACGACATAAATCGATATTTCGTGAATGTTGGAAAAGACCTCGCATCTAAAATTGTTCCACCTACTTCCTCGTCACTTTTACTCTCTTGTTTCCCTACTGATCGTTGCTCACCCTGCAATTCATTTGTCATACTCCCCGTTATCGAATCACAAGTAATAGGAATAATTAAAACACTACGCGATAATTGTGCAACGGGCGGGGATCACATCCCTGCTAAAGTCATTAAAATGTCCCAAGTCACTTTAGCTCGGCCGATCACTCACATCTGTAATCTGTCCATAACTTCTGGCATCTTTCCAACAGCCTTAAAAAAAGCTGTCATTCATCCGATTTATAAGAGTGGAGACAGAGATAACGCTTCAAATTATAGACCCATTGCTGTGTTACCTATACTGTCAAAAATTCTGGAACGTATTTTAAACAACTGTCTTACCGATTACATTAATAAACACAACATCATATCAGAGAATCAGTTTGGTTTTAGAACTGGTGTTTCGACTGAAGACGCCATATGCAAACTCACAGAAATTGTAACTGACAAACTTGACAAAAAACATAAATGCTACGGTATCTTCCTAGATCTATCAAAAGCCTTTGATACTGTCTCTGTACCTATTCTTATATCTAGGATGGAGTGTCTAGGCATTCGCGGAAAACCGCTTAATCTTTTCAAAAGCTATTTATCACACAGAACTCAATGTGTTAAAATAGGCTCCTTTCATAGCACAGATCAGACAATTAGTTACGGGGTCCCACAGGGAAGTATCCTCGCACCCACGCTATTCTCAATGTACATAAACGAACTTTGTCAAATGCCCATTAAAAATGGCAAAATATTCACATATGCAGACGATACTGCGCTGGTTATATACGAACGAGAGTGGGCTGAGGCTAAATCATCGGCAGAAGTCGCGATACGTCAGGTTATGGCATGGTTATCAACAAGTTTGTTAACTCTCAATATCGAGAAAACGAAAATAATTCGTTTTTCTCCTACCAAACATCCAAAACCGCCCCTACAATCTAATATCCTGAGGGCACACACCTGTTCTGCGTATGATGACACATGTGACTGTCTGACGTTGACTATGGTTCCTTTCGTAAAGTACCTAGGAGTGTATTTGGATGAGAGCCTAGACTGGCATAAGCAAATAGAAATGCTTTGTGTACGGATCAGAAAACTTATATACATATTCAAAAATCTAAGGAATTCTGCTGACTTCGCGACAATTCGTCTGGTGTATCTGGCGTTGTGCGAGTCGGTTTTAGTTTATTGTATACCCATATGGGGTGGAACCCATAAGACCACATTCATTCGTCTTGAAAGAGCTCAGAGGACGATTCTTAAGGTCATGTTGCTAAAACCTAGAGACTATCCTACTACCGAATTATACAATGAATCTGGTTTACTGACTGTTCGCCAATTGTATATTTTACGTGCAATATCACGACGTCATTCCTTGTTACCTTTTGACTCACAAAAACTTAACAAACGGAAAAATCATCTCATTTGTCCCCCCTTCTCATGTAGAACAGAGCTCGCAAAAAGACAGTTTATGAATAAAAGTAGGACATTATATAATAGAATAAATAAAATCCTATCTATTTATGAACTAAATAAATATAAACTCAAACGTGAATTGCAAGGCTGGTTACGGACCTTAGACTATAATAAAACTGAAAGTCTTCTTGTTGATGCTGTCTAGTTATTGGACAATATCGTTAGAGGGATTGCGCGATGTCGAGATCATCTATTATATTCTAGTTGGTGAATACGATACTGTCTGCTTCTAGTTTTACTTTGACGTGCATAGCTTGCGTAAATAATACCATATTGAAATTGTAGTTCACAGTAAATAATGTAAAGACAATTGTAACTGTATTGTGTTTATGACATCTAGACAGAACGACAATTTCCCAAGACACAGGGAATTACCCTAGTTTGGGAAAGAGGAGTTCGTCCCTTGTTCAAAATTGCATTAAACTACAAATTTACTATGTGACTGATACATACATACATATCCTCACGCTGTATCCCTTATGTACCTAAATTGTAATGTGTGCCTATTATACATAAATAAATTTATTATTATTATTATTTATTATTATATATATATATATATAAAATTAAAGAGTCCGTCATGATCAAGTATGGTGGTCCTAGGGTCTGGGATGCCTTCTGTGCACTCTGCAACCTTTGTTGGCAGAAGGGGGAGGTTCCAGAGGACTGGCGCACGGCAGTCATAGTACCTCTATATAAAGGGAAAGGTTCCTACCTAGACTGTGCGTGCTATAGGGCCATCAGCTTGGTCAGCTTAGCGAGTAAAGTCTATACTAAAGTATTGACTGAACGTATGAAAGGTGTTTCAGAAAGATATTTGTGGGAGGCGCAAGGTGGATTCAGGAACGGTAGGGGTTGTATGGATCAGATTTTCTCGCTTCGCGTTATCGTGGGAAGGTTTCTGGCTTTAGGTCAGAAAGTTTTCTGCGCTTTCGTGGATCTAGAGAAAGCATTCGATAGAGTAGTGCGGAAGAAATTGTGGAGTCTTCTGCCTGAATATGGCGTGGAGGGCTCCTTACTGCAGGCTGTGAGGTCATTATATCGAGACCACAGAGCCTGTGTAAGGATAGACGGTGACATGTCGCCCTGGTTTGAAGTCTGTTCTGGTGTCAGACAGGGCTGCGTGATGTCTGCCTGGCTATTCGTGCTGTATTTGGACAGTTGCCTCCAGAGATTGAAAGGTAATATGAGTGGTATGGGATGTGGTGACACAGTGGTAAACTGCCTATTGTACGCTGACGATGCTGTGCTAATAGCACCATCAGAAGCAGAGTTGCAGACACTAGTCACGTGCATGAAAGAAGATTGTGAAGTAAAAGGATTGAAAATGAATGTGAACAAAACTAAGGTTCTGGTGTTTGAAAGAGAAGCGGAACAAACGAAATGTGTGATTAGTGTAAATGGAAAATGTCTAGAACAGGTGAATGAAATTGTGTACCTGGGGAGTGCGTTTTCGAGGGATGGAAGATGTGAGTTGGATGTGGAGAGACGGGTAGCAGCTGGCAATAAAGTGAACGGTGCTCTGTCCGCATTAGTGGGTAGTGAGAATATATCTAACACTGCTAAAATGGCCATCCACAATGCGGTGTTGGTGCCAACTTTGTTGTACGGCAGTGAGGCCTGGATATGCCCGAAATCGAGTGAAAGTATGATAAATGCTGTGGAGATGCGATCTCTCAGAAATATGTGCGGTGTCACGCTTGCGGACAGGATAAGCAATAATGAGATACGCAGTATGACAGGGTTGCAAAACAGTGTTATTGTAAAAATGAAGAAAGGAATGCTTAGATGGTTCGGGCACATGGAAAGAATGAGTGATGAAAGACTGACGAAGAAAATATACAGAGCGAAAGTGAGTGGTAAAAGAAGCCAAGGAAGACCAAGGCTGACTTATGAAGATCAAATAGCCAGAGTGTTAGCAGACGGAAATGTCAAAAGCACTCGCATACCTAGGCGAAAATGTGTGAGGAGAATGATGAGATTTGAGGAAGCGAAAGAGGTGTGTAAGGACCGCGACTCCTGGCGCTCCGTCCTCTCTGACTACCCCGTTGGGGATACAGCGTGAAGTTATGTTATGTTATGTTAAAGAGTCCGTCTGTGATTTCGAAATAAAGGCATTTTCTTAAGCTTATATGATTTTCTGAACGTAACCAAGACCCAAACACGCGTTTTTAAAATGTTCGTCTGTTCGTTTGTTTGTTCGGGCTAATCTTCAAAGCGCCTGAACCGACTTCAGCAAGATTTTTACTATAACAGATAATTTTCCTGAGAATAATCTAGATTACTTTTTATTCAGGAAATGTTTAGGGTTCCTCCGTATATTGAAAAACTCTAGAACTTAGAGGTTAATCTAAAAATATACATACAAAAATCTATAAGTATCCAAAATGGTTTTTGCGGTTGTGTTTCTTTAAGTCAGACTTGCATATTTTATATTTTGCATAAAGTACGTTCTATCGTGTTCGCCGTCTGGAAGCTGAGATCTAAAATGAGCTCTCTGCACTAAGAGGTTATTAGTATTTTCAAATTAATCCTGTATAAAAATCAATGTTCGTTTGTTTGTTTGTTCGAATTTTGTGCGCTGCCATATCGTTCATTCGATGACGGTGAAATTTGTTACAGAGATAGCTTGAATCCTGAAGAAGGACATAGGCTATTTTGAAATTAAAAAACGCAAACGACGTCGCGGGCGTCAGCCAGTACATAATATAACATTTGGTAGTGGTTGTGATAGTCGTGATTACACATTTCGGTCGCGTAGTGGGCGCTACTATCTTGATCACAGAAACATGTTACAGTTTGAAGGCAACAGGCTAGTTTTCTGCTTTTTGTAATTTCTTCCTGCCCGTCTGTCCATTTGTCTGTTTGTATGTCGCAATCATTTTACTTGGTGACCATTGGCACTATATTGATTAAATTTGGAGGACAGATGTATTCTGTGAACCACTGTACAGTGGTGTAAGGCAATTTGAAAAAAAATTAAATTAGGAATGGTAATGGGAAATAATACAATTTTGTATAGACATTACCCATTGTCTATGTAGAATGTATATCCATTGTTATCTACACAGAATTCGTATAAACCATATGAGTATAATATCTTGAAATATCATTTTTAAAGACCAGGAATCGCAGGAAAAGTTGTAACTAGTGATGTATTCAGAATTTCCCGCTCCTTTGTTTGTTTTATATATCATATAAATCAATTATGTTTTTAAAACTGTTTGTTAAATTCACAAAGTATTGATTAGCCGTAACTGAAAAATCACGAATAAAAAGTTATTCACATCTCCTGAAAATTCTTTGTAATATTTCCAATTAACGGCATTATCTTAGGTTGAAGAGGTAGTATTGTGCTGCTCGCGGCTTTGTCCGCGTGGATTTCGAAGAAAAAGTCAATATGTACAGTCAAGGATTTATATGGATTTTAAACACATATTACATATTGTATATACTCAGGTGTTACTTTGCGCAAATCCATTTCAAGCTATGAATTCCTAAAATCTTTAGCTATTTTCCGCTCAAACTCCCAAAACCACCAATCGATACGTGTTTCGCCTCTCAACGAAGCATCCTCACAATCCTTGATTGATCATGATTTGATACGGTGCTGGTTAGCTGGCCGAGTCCGATCTCTGGTATATCCTAAGGATGCTAATATTACATAGTTATTTGATATCAAGGATGCAGATGTAGAGCCGGAGATGCAGAGCTGAGAAAGACTGGCATTTAGTATCACATTATTGAATATAACGTGATGCTTGAATGATTATGAGAAAAACAATGATATTGTATCTGCAGGTCCAGCTGTTACAGACATTTCGTAGTGCGGGCGTTCGTTGCTCTGAACGCCAACATTCCTCAGCGTTCGGCCCTGTACTTGGTGATAAATAATCTAAGTAAAGCAAATACATAGATAGAAATATATAGATGAGTAAATAAAAAGAATCAGCGATGAAAGACTGATGAAGAAAATCTACAGAGCGAAAGTAAGTGGTAGTAGAAGCCAAAGAAGACCAAGGCTGACTTGCGAAGATCAAATAGCTAGAGTTCAAATGTTCGAGATTATATGCATATCTACTGATTTAATAATAAAGGTGACGGAAATATCAAAAGCACTTGCATACCTAAGCGAAAATGTGTGAGTAAAATGATGAGATTTGAGGAAGCAAAAGAAGAATGTAAGGATCGCGAAACTAGGCGTTTCGTCCTCTCTGTCTACCCCGTTAGCGATACAACGTGAAGGTATGTATTTACGTATAGAAAATGGTTATAGAATAGAAATATTTGGAATAAACTATTAAGATTCCTTTGTTATTTATCACCAAAAACCTGTTCTCGTTATGCAAACGTTCATAATTTTATAAAGACAGACAGACGAAAATTCCAAAATACTGATTACGACTTCTATTAATGTTGCAAATAATGATGTAATCTAGTATAATTTTTTCTTACCCTACGCCGACACTATTGGGCCTCGGCGAGTGTTTGCTTCATCGCGATAAGTGTAGCCAAAAATTTGTCATTTATACGAAACTTTTATTGAGTTCGCACGAATACAAATGCCGATAATATTGGTGTCGATATACACAAAGGGATATATCTCATTTGACAGATGTGTAGTATCTCTAGTCTGTGTTTATAACAAATAAATGTGATACCTGTCATGACTATATTTTCTTCTTCTTAATATAATATGAAGAAACTTCGTAACTATGTAAATAATTACATTTCTAGAACGTTTTTTTCTACGAATTTGTTTACTTCTACCAGCACTTTTTCTAATTTTTCTTGTGTTTTTTTTAAATTCAAATAGTAAAGATGGTATAAATAATTACTACTGCCATTACGCTTGTTCTTCCATAAATTTTATATTCACAGAAAAGTAGTAATAATCATACATACGAGTATTTACTTCTATATGCATAAATTCGCATGATTTGTAGTGACAATGGAAACACAGATGTATGTATTATACAGTATGTATGATGTTTGTACGCATAAAATATGTAACCCTAGCATTCGTTATGTGGTTCGCCGAAGACCGACAACGAAATTTTATCGCCACAACACGATACGAAGTTTGCCCAACAATGCGGCCGTAGCATAAAAATATCTTTATCTAATGAATGTACAGAGGACAGACGTGGCTCAGTGTATAGTGTTATAAATATATAGATTATTATTGTTACTAAAAATTATGCCCCTTGCATTCGATGCGCAGTAGCTCTGGCGTAAGTACTAATCATTAGTACTTACGCCGACGTTCAAACGTTATGTACCACTCGCGAGGTGTCTTGTGCAGTGCCAGTTCATAGTAGACAGCCATGGACAAGCGATTGGTTTTACGTAAATTATTTAAGTGCGTACTTCAAGAACTAAATGTTATAATAACCAAGGAATTAAAGCACGAGATACAGAAACTAGAAAAATGAAAATGACAGTGTTTGAGGCGGTGGATTGCACGTAGAAAAATCCTTTGAGCTTCAAACTTACTTATGCAAGAACTGGCTTTAGAGGCCTCGAAAGAATATCAAAAAGTAATACGAATCGCAGTAGAAAATTTTAATTTTTTATTACACTAAATCAGCGACAGAATTCACAAGACAGACACGATTATGAGAGAAGCTTTTCCAGCTTATATGAAATTGCAAGTACCACTTGATTATTATCTGTCCACCGGAAACAGCCTTAAAAGTCTTTCAAATCTCTATATGTAGAATTTCTATGTCATCAATATCAAGTTTTCTCCCTGAAGTGTGGGATGCTATTTATGGAGGTTTATCGGAAAACATAAAGGTAAGTTTATTATTGTATTGGTGCAGACAGCGACAGAGAAATGTAGCCCTCACCATATACCTACATAATATGAAGTAGAGAGCCACATTTCTCTGAAGCTATCAAATATTTGTTTTATTTTATTGTTATTAATTAATTGTTCATTGTTGTTCACAGATTCCAGATAGAGAAGAAGATTGGAAAAAAAATCGAATACGGTTTTAGAAACCGTTGGAACTTTCCAGATTGTTATGGCGCACTGGATGGAAAACATGTTCAAATTAGAGCACCACCTCATTCTGGAAGTGATTAATTTAATTATCACGAAATATTCAGTGTTATATTAATGGCTTTAGTCGACTATGACTATTACTTTTCTTACATTGATGAAGGCTCAAATGGAAGTTCTTCAGATTGCGGGGTTTTCCAAAACTCTGTATTATTTCACTGTACTGTAAAATGGTATGCTACCTCACGAAGGCTGTATTGTGGCAGATGATGCATTCCCTTTGAAGCCATATCTTATGAAACCATACGCACGTACACAATTAACTACAGCCAAAAAAGTGTTTAATTATCGATTGTCAAGAGCAAGGAAAGTTCTTGAAAATGTCTTCGGAATATTAGCGAGTCGATTCAGGGTGTTTGAAAAATCAATATCCTTCCATATTGAAGTGGCTAAAAATATTATTCGTACTGCTTGTAGTTTACACGATTTTCTTAAAAAAACATCAACGAATGACTATATGCCTTTAGAATCATGTGACTATTAAGACATAGATAGAGGTGTAATAATTGAAGGTACTTAGAGGTCAGAAATAGTGAATCTACTTCGCAGTATTACAAATGAAAATCCAACCAGGCAAGCAAAATTTATTCGTGATAAGTATAAAGAATAATTTATGAACGCAGGTAAGGTGGACTGGTAATTACGTATAATTTCCTAATTGTACACATATTGCATTGTATTATTAAATAAACGTAAAATCTGATCATTAAATGAAGTTTTATTTAAAAAATGTTAACATGAAATTGTCGTGAACCTTAATTTTTTTTTTTTTTTTTTTGTTTTTTTTTTTTTTTGAACGCGTTATTATATTATATGGAGGCAAATAGGCACTGGGTTATTTTATGCGTCATCAAATGCTCTTGAAATGACATTCGAACGAGATATTTCCAGTGTTTCTTCAGTATTCTGTAGTAATCCGCCGTCGTCTTGGTGGAAAAGCTTTTGGCTCAGTTCAGTGTCTTCGTTGGAAGGGTAATAGTATTTAAATCATAAATAGTCCTCAGGGTTCACCAGAATACGTCGAAACAGAGGCCGACGGTGGTTGTGGTGATGGCGACGGTACTAGAGACCAACTTGTTGCTGAGCGGCGTGTAAAAAGTGGTTGAACTGTATTCAGAGACCGGCTTCGAACATCATATAGTCTGCATCTAGTTAAGACATATTGAATTTATTCCTGAGCAATTAACACTTGACTCTCTGAGAGTTTTTTTAACTGTGCAGCAACGGAGGCTCCAAAAATATCAAATTCTGACCCCTCTGTCTTTTCGTTTAATGTTTGCATATCTTTGAGAATACTAACAAAAGCATTCGATTTGGATTTTTTTGATCTTGGTAATTTTACTGTACACGATGCAACTTGATCCGATGTAACTGGACTTGAAGAAGGTTGAATAGTTTGTTCCAGGTTTTGAATTTTGACTGTCCTAAAAGTATAACTAAATAATTAGTAAAATATATAAGAGCCAAATAAAGTACACGGCAAAAGCGTAAAGTTATAAATTGCGATGAATAAATTTCTAGGTAGAGCGGGTAAATGAAGATAACCTCACTTTTGTTATTTACTTTAATTAACAAACATACAAACAAGAAATTACAAAATGCTTACCAGGTTATCCCATACTGCTGTCTTGCTTTCAATTTGAGTCATTATGTCATCCATATCGTAATATCATTTATTATTTGGGCGATAAAGATCATCAGCTCCAGCTCCAGAACGACGAGCATTTTGATTTTTTTCTTGGTAATAAGTCAATCTCTGTATATCCAAATTCGTCGACATCCATTTTTGTTTTTATATCATCAAGGGCAGCGTCATGAATTTTGTTAATTTTGATAATTTGCACTTTTAACGTTCCACAAGTACTCGTGTTCCTTATATAATTGTATGAAATATGTGGTCCTCTGTGTATTCCACTTATTACTCATTTTGAAATCCGGCTTAAAAATGACGTATACAAAATCACGTGCGAAAAATATTATAAACTGGCGCCAGTACTGAGTGCGTGTTGTTCGAACAGTGCCCAAGAATATGAGTAGTCCGGGGGTGGGGAGGGTGTAGCGAGGGGCAAACAAGTTACCTTGCGCAAGGACCAAAGCGAGTACTACTAAGCAACATGCACTCGCACTCGTGCTAAGCTAAAAGTGTTCACATGATGAAATTTGATGCACAGTAGTAGGTAGTACTTGCGCCAGCTACTGCGCATCGTCTGCAAGGAGCATTATGCTTACTTATCGCGTTGTTACCCGACCATTGACAAAAAAGAACGATGATACATATACATATATACATTCATATTATAGATGTTATACCCATATAAGAGACGGTTAGATAGAAAAAAAATTATTTCCTTTAACAGTGCGCTACAGTCAACATGCTACGAGTTATACTTTTATTTTCAATCGGTAAGTATAATTGTTTGGAGTTTATTATAGGCCAGCCATTTCTAACACTCCGTGCCATAATTATTAAAGGAAATTAAAAAAAGAATTATTTTATCGTTGTAGTTGATATTAATTGTCGAACATTTTTATTGGTTTGTGTGGTGTTTCGAAATAAATATAATCTCAATTTTTTTTCGTGTGGGAAATATTCGCATATTTTAAACTTGATGATATGTATTAAAGAGTGGCCGATGATTACACAATTCATTTAAAAATCAAGTATGAAAATATATATTATTTTCTTTACTTTGTGTGTTAAAATGTGTCTTCGTTTTAAAAAAATTGAGAAGTAAAATAAATAATATCCTTTACAGTATTCATTAACAACTGAAAAAAATAAGTATTTTTTGTCCGATTTTTTAAATAACAAATGGAAGTTATAAAATTAAACTTCGAGTACATATTTAACAAAAGCTTGAAAACAAAATTGAAGTAACTATAATTTTGTAAATTCATTAGGGAAGTCTTAGGCTTATTACATAGATTTCCGTTCTATAACTTTTACTCTTCTTACAATTCTAACTAACCGGGTCTATGTCGTGTTTATACTTTAATGGACTTACTAATAAACTAGCGACGTAAACGTGGAAAATGTAGTTATGACAGTCTTCTGTCACACCTAAGCTTATGAACAAAAGCTAAGGGACTTTTTGGGGGGAACGGGAGAAGGAAGGTTGTCATTTTATTTAGATTTAAAATTTTTTTACATTTTTTGGAGTTTTAATGTTTAAAAGTGATAGTATATTTTGTTTTAAAGTTCTGTGTAAGTTAAAAGAATGGAGTAGGTCTAAATAAACATGTGTAGCTGAAGTTCTGGCGCTCTTCTAAGAAGTCCTATAAAACTTTAGTAAATATCGTATGGGCAAATGCGCTAATCTGTAAAGAAAAAAAAAACAAAGTAAGGCTTTTTAACACCTTTTATTCCTGACGTCTCGATGTTTCGAGTACAATCGGTGCAACCCGTTAGAAACGTCGGGATAAAAGCGTGTCGCTGGCGATCCCGGAGCCCCCTGAATGGTACCGTTGAATGCCACCGTGTGGTTTTGGTCAGCATCAGGAGTCTGACGTAACAACCATCACCCACGAGATGGGGCCGTAAGCATGATGCGTTTATTCCTACGGAAAAAAGTAATTAACCTTAAAGTTTAACACGATATAGAGTAAGTTACAATTGTAAGATGTCTACAAGTTAAAAATACTATTACTGTTATTTAATTTTTTGTTAACGTGTAATTTTTTCGTATCACATTTTTACTCCATGTGTTTTAATTTTTAAATTGGCCTTCTCAATTTGTTTCATGAAATTTTCTTTTTACCCGTTGACTTAATTTAGTAGTTGACTTTACTTATTATTATACTGCAGACACCATACTAATTTTTCAAAAACAACCTATGTCACTGGCGTAATTAGAACGTATTCAGTGATATCTCATACGTTCAAATCGATTAAGTAGTTTGAGCTCTCTTAGGGAATAGATGAACATACATACATATAATATGTACAGCTAATATCATAACCGAAATTTCTGTTTCACTATACTCAGTTATATATATATGAAATATTCATTCCAACCATCCATCTAAAATGTCCAATCCAATCTAAATAAAATACTAAATTAAAAATTGAACCGCATACATATTTATTAGACATCAATTATAATACTTTTGTAGTTATAAAATGTAATTGAAATTGTTATATATAACAATACAATCAAATCTCAAAATGATATTTGATTGTGTGTTGTGATAAATTCCTAAAATCAACTCAAACTCCAAAAACTACCAATCGACACGTGTTTCGCTTCTCAACGAAGCATCTTCAGGATATATCAGAGATAGGATTCGGTCAGCTAACCAGCACCGAATCTGGTTCGATGAATAATCGAAGTGAATCTCTGGTATATCCTGAGGATGCTTCGTTGAGAAGTGTAACACGTGTCGATTGGTGGTTTTTGGAGTTTGAGCGGAAAATAGATAAAGATACACATGAAATGGATTTCCGAAAAGTAACAACTGAGTCTATGCAATATCTTATAGTGTGTTGTTTGTGGTTAATAACTGCCACAAGCACGGGCCAATTAAGGTAACGAAAAGGCCAATTACTATATTACTTCCATTTTATTTTTGATATCAATTTATTTTAGTTTAGAAAATATCTGAAATCCATTCAAATTAATTAATAAATAATATTACTCCTTTAGTTATCTCCAATCTTGCTATTAACAAAAGAGTTGATCAGGGCGGTGTTTCCCCTATATTGTTGACGTACACTTATTGCCTACCGCCTTGAATTATTGATTACCGATCTGATCAGGGAGCCTAGCCTAGCGTCCAAATCTAGCGTAACTTGGTGTCAAACGTTATTAATTTTCTTATATACAAATGAAACGTAAGCCTTTGCCACTAGTCTAGCCGCTCAGGTCAACTTAATAAATTTTCTAAATTACATTGGAGTCTTTGCACCACGGGGCACTTTCTCAGTTCGTTGCGTCGTACCACAGACTTCTAAATAAATGTAGACCCGGCCCATCTCTATGAAACAAATATTTTTATGCAATTCTGGAACTAAAACATCGACAATATTAACTAATAATATTTACGTAAGTTTAATTGGGATGCAAGATATATGAAGACAACAAGAGTAATGATAAAGTAGTAGCTTAAATAAATTTTATTTATTTATATATTAAAGAGAAACTCACAGCTTGTCATGATAATTTAAAAGTCATGTATTATGATATTACACAATTTTAAAAGCTAGTTTAAGAGGTTCCCAAATTGTATTGTTTAAGCAACACTTTTTATAATACCGCAGACGTACACCAACGTTCCGCGCGCACTGCTGTTAATTAACTCTTATTTAACGCTTTAGAATTTGGCGCATATGCCGCGTCTACCTTTTTGTAAGTCTGTGTGGTAAGCATAGTACAAGCTTAAAGCTTAGTTGAAATTCACAATTAATCTGCTTTTAAAATAAAATAATAATACACCAAATAATTTGTGTAAATCATTTGGAGCATTATCATTTTACATGCAATAACATATATATACCTAACACCCATATTTTATACAGTAGAACACTATTTTATTTAGCAAGATAAGCACTACTAAGCAAGTACAATTCATGCATTCATATTCATACACTGATTACCTAGTATATGTATATGAATTTAAGCAAACGTTGACTATCTACACGTGCACGTACAGCCTACATAGTCACGTTCGTGTCCAATGGTTAACAATGTAAACGGACAGCAACTCATTTTAGTACAACTTATATAAAATAATAGTTCACACACAACAAAGAATATTGCCAACCTTAAAAGTAAGTTTGCTATGAAACTTTCTCTGTTCGTAAAGAATACTGGCAATCGCAAAAAACCAGTTTGTCATGAAGTTTACGTAAAAAAAACTTACGTTACGTAAAAAATGCAATATATTTATTAAATTTAGAATCTCTTTAATATAAATAGGTCTTAGGTCACAAATAGTTGTTTATTTGTGATCAAAGAAATAAGTAGTTATTTAAGCGTTCCTATTTTAAAACAATTCACAATGAACTTGAATTGAATATATGAATGGACAATTGACATAAACCTCCACAAGCGTGGGAAAAATAATCGTGTATATATTCCCATGTTTTTAAAATAAACGTAATTATTTTCAGTATTTACCGCAGCACATGCACGGTGTATACATTTCTTTCGAAAAGATTACCAGTATATAGAACAATATGATGCTTTCTACAAAATGCATTGGGACACAACAGTGATGAATTGGGACTCTGCTTTTGCAATTTGCGAAGAAGAACAATCGAAACTGTTCTACCCTAGTACAAAGGACGAATGGTCAATACTTAAAAACCTAACCAATCAACTAAAAGAGAAACCGAATGTAACGAATATATTTTTAGGAGTTCACGATGTCTTTGCTTTGGGAGAGTTTATCACTATAGACGGTAAGTGGACACAATTTCTTCATTTTTGTATGGAAAAACACAGAAAAGAAAATCTTCCCCCGTCAATCATTAATCAACCATCATTGGCTACTTAAGATTCCTGTCATCATTCATTCATTCAGTCATCATTCATCACACATACTTACGATACTATTAAACTTTTATTTAATTTCCTCAGCAAAATATTTTACTAGCACCTAACCATGAATTATTGTTCTATAATTTTCATATCAGGAAGTAACTTTCAAGAATGGCTAAGTTCGAATTTTTTATTTATGTACTTAAAAATGAAATTTATGTAATATTTAGCTGAAATTTATGTTACAAAGTTTCTGCTTGCTTGTTAACTGTTTTACAAGTGGCATAGTAAGATACGACATGTATTTTTCATACTAGGCCAGTCCACACCTACATCTTTATTGAGTAATGAAATAACTCCTGATGAACATCACTGCGTAGTTATGGATATTGAAACTGGGATTTCTAAAGTGGATGATTGTGAATCGCAAGATACAGCAAGACCTTTCGTTTGCAAAAAACTCGTGGCTAAGAAACAGTCTTGTCCAACTGTCGACGAGGGTAAGTTTAAAAACTTTTAATTCATTGCTCTTTAGAGAAATAAATTGAAATAATTACGAAGGAGGCCTGACCGTGGAATGAGCATAGATATTTTATTGATAATGAAATAATTGATTTAATGAATTCACGACCGAAGTGGGAGAGATAAAGGAAGAATAGAAAGAGGTAAGATTTAATAGATCTTCGACTTGGGCAATGAATTCAATGACTCCCAATTTATATTTCATTTCATTTCATATTGTTTGTACTTTTTTATTTATTTTTTGTTTTACAACTTAATTTGTATACAATAGGTACTTAGAGCAGTCGACCCAATGTTAAAAATGTTATTATCGAATTTTGAACATTGGATAGGATACGATTTATATTTTTATTGTAAATGTCTAAATTTCAGTTTCGTATTCAAACAAAAATATAAATTGCTTTTACTCTGAAACCGAAATCTGAGAAAAAAATTGTAAATGGACTATTTTCTGAATTATCTACAAAAGAATCTAAAATTCCTCCAGAAGTAATAACCAAAAATGTATTAAAATTTGGGACGTAATATTCAAAATATTTGTTAATATTTTTTCAATTACCTAATTTACTAAAAAAAAGGGGAACAGGATCTTTTAGAAACCATTTTATACTAAATTGTTTAGTCTATTGTTTTTTTTTATTATTTTGTTTATTTTAACGGGTTTTAGTACAGCAAATGTTAAACGTAGGGAAGACATTATAATTACTTTCTTAGTTATAAAATAATACTGTTGCTTCTTTATGTACATACATGTATATGTCGGTGGAAATAATAAAAGGCACTCATTTGACTATACCATGGCAAAGCGCGACTTCCGATGACGCGCTAACGGAACGTCGGGGCCGGCGCTGAGTCCGTTAGACTACGGCGGCCGGTGCAATGGCATTTCTCCGACGGATCGTTTGCCATTATTAAATTTCTAATTACCTACGCAATCATTGTTACAAAGAGTTTTCTGTCGTTTGCACATTAACTTTGTCTTAATGTTGTATTTTATAGAGTAGTTCGCCTCTTGTAAGATTAGGTACCTATTTCTCATGGCTGAGTTGCAAAAGCGCGAGTTGCCCCGTATCTTTTCCGACATATATATACGTATAGAATATTAATGTCATTAATATTATTATAGTTTCTAACATGGTTGGTAGAAACATAGATTACGATTTAATTTTAACCGACTAAAAGGAGGAAGGAGGAAGAAAGGAAAAAGGAGGAGGTTCTATGTTCGTCTGTATATATTTTTTTTTATGTATATTCACCGATAACTTCATTAATTGTGGACCGATTTCGAAAATTCTTTAGTTGTTTGAAAGGATATACTTCCGAAGTGGGCCTATTTAAATTTCATCGGTATTGGCGCTTGGACTTCGAAGATATACCAAATAATACCAAATAATGCGAACTGCTTGTAATCTTTATTTATATTGATTGATGATTCTCTTGTATGTCATTGCGCTCCAGAATTATAAAAAAGTTAAATGTAGACCTTCCCTAGATATTTATTTAGGCC
Organism: Zeuzera pyrina; assembly: GCA_907165235.1. Classification (NCBI taxonomy): domain Eukaryota; kingdom Metazoa; phylum Arthropoda; class Insecta; order Lepidoptera; family Cossidae; genus Zeuzera; species Zeuzera pyrina. Next base: position 6,114,521 of record OU015633.1, on the reverse strand, counting down.
ATGGGCACTCAAAAGAGAGAAATAAAAAAATTAAACCGCCTTCAAAAAAAACCACTGAAAAGTACAAAATAACTATCCTTTACTAATCGAAACTCAAGTACAATAAAAATAACTTTTTACAAAAGACATTGTAACAAGACCATTTGTCACAGAGTACAATTAAAATGTGTTTAATGCGACCTGATTGCGCTAGAAGGCGATACGCATGGTGGATTATAATGTTTTATTATTAATTTATTACTTATATTTATTAGGTTTTCAAAAGAGATCAGTAAGGGTTTCATTTAATAATAATTTTGTTTTTAAATTAACATGCATTCCAATTTAATTGTTATAACTTCAATATTATAGAAATAACGACAAAAATTAGTAAGCAAGTTGTGCTTCTATTTATCTATAGAACCTTTTTTCTCAGACTTAAGTTTACGTACATAAAACGATTTACACTATTTCCAATATGGCGGCTAAACGACAACGTCTCGGGCACCGAAAACTTAAATTTAAACTTATGTTGGACTGTCTCCCACACAAAAAAATAAAATCGTACCTTATCGAATACTGGTTGAATGCGCAATTGACTGGATTTACCTGTGCGGTTATTCACAAACGTCGGAAACTCAACGTTCCGTATCCGACAGAAAACTTTTCGTTTTGTCTATACACAATTCACAAATCTCAAATCGTATTATATTTATATTATATATATATTATATCATATTATATGTAGTCGTATTAACAAATCCAAGCTGTCGGATTGAATTTATGCTTTTCGACGATCGGCCTTTCGGCCACGGAAAGTTTCCGACGTTTATGAATAACCCCCTGATTCCAACAGAAATACAAATAAAACTTTCGTTTGTTCTAAATTCGTATATTATTTACTTATTACAATTTATTAATGCTATTTAATCGGTAAATATACTAATGTAAGGTTATATTTTGCCACATCCCACAGGTTATTTTTATTCAAAAGATTTGAATAAATGCTACAAGGTTAATGAAAGACAAAATACGTGGCAAGAAGCTATGAAAATTTGCTATTTAGAGGGAGGAATCCTAGCCATTATAAATCAAACAGATATACAATATATCTCAAAGACCGCAGAAAATAATGATTACTTCGTAGGATTTCGTAAAATGTTTGGAAACACAGGCTATTATACAGTAAAAGGTATGACATGCTTTATTTTTAAGTGGCTTGCACCTACTATTTAAACTCGATTTAAGGATTTGACATCTCGCTTGCACCAAGTATTACATAGTAGGTGCAAGCGAGATGTGAAATCCTTAATTCGAGTTTAAATAGTTGGTGCAAGCCACTCTAAATCTTTAGAATATCTTCAGGTAAGCTTTTCTGATGATTTTGGTCTTCTTTAAAGTTTGTGCACCCTGATCTATCTTACTGTGAATTTTGATATATCACGTCAAAAATTTTCAAATTCAAATAATCGCAATTTCTCGTCAGATTAAAAAAATATTCGAAACTTAAAATTTTTATAAAAATATTAGTATAATTTTATTTGTAAATTTTTATGATGCAACCAAGCCCAAAGAAGGAGTTATAAAGGTTGCATTCCTAGTCAAAATGTGACTGTTACGAGATAACATAATAGAGATACATAATCAAAAAGCAGTAGATGACAGCCACCAGTCATGTTGAAGAACCTAAAATTAATCCGTCAGAAGGAATCTATTAACTGTTACATATGACTCAGAGATAAAAAAAATTTATCAATCCTGGACCTTCAATCCTGGATTCGATTACTGGCTGTCATTTCAGAAAACAGATTTTTCTGTAAACTGTCTCAAAGTCTGGATTGCTTGTTAATAATACCTCCCGTATTAATTGTGTGGCACTCATAGTTTACGAGTTCTTTAGATCACACACCTGATCTGTCCGACTGTCATTGTTTTTTGCTTGACAGTAAATCATTTATGTGTTTTCAGGTCAGATATTGCATGTCAGTAAACCTTTTCATTACATGACAGTAAACCCAGGACAGAGATTGCTTGACAGTAAACCTTTTCATTACATGACAGTAAACCCAGGACAGAGATTTCTTAACAATAAACCTTTTCATTATATGACATTATATGACAGTACAGAGATTGCTTGACAGTAAACCTTTTATGTGTTTTCAGGTCAGAGATTAGAAAAAAGCGCTTACGAAATGAGTTCACAAGTAACAAATTATAATACGTATAATAGAATCTACGGTGACCAATCTCACAGTAAAACGGGTGACTGTGGGATATTGGTCACTAATAGCAAACGACTTGGAACCGAAAATTGTTACAAACGTTTACCTTTCATATGTGAAATGGAGGTAATGGCCTGATTTTTGAACATACATGTTTAATTATATATGTATTGGCTTTAATAAACTACAATTTTTATATATTTATACATGTTTTTGAATTGTCTACTTTAATAAAAATAAATATAATACATGTATGAAACATAAACAAAATAAAATACACTTACACGAAATGAATTATCAACTATTCACTGACGCAATATAGCATATTAATACATACATATCTTCACGCTGTATCCCTAACTGGGTAATCATGAAATGGAAGTAAACCACTTCATGATTCATAAATTTGTTTGAAATGTGTAGGGGCTTGTGCGAAATAATTTAGAAATTTTGTGTGAAGTATGAAAAAATAGCAAAATATAAGTAAATTAATAATTACAAAATGGTAGACGTCCTGAAGCCTAACAGTTTCAACTATTGTTTCGGTATAGTAGTTTTGGAGGATTCCATTTTGTATACAATTTGCTCCATTAATTCTCCCAAAATATTTTGGAATATTAACTAGTGGAAAATATGGGTCACAAAGATATCTCTACGACAATTTTTAAGTTTCGTCCCATAGTTCGACAGCCGGACGAACAGACAGGCGCATGAGTAATTTCATAAGGGTTTCATTTTTCATTTTAACGTGCGGAACGATCAAAAACAGAATGAAATCCTAATCTTGTGTATAGTATGTCACTCACCCGCACGGTGTGACATAAATCTGTATATGAGATTCACTCGTGTTGTGACGCAGTAAAGAACACAGGCGACTAATAGTATTGTTCACAAAACCATTGAATAAACAAAAGTGAAAGAAAAAGAAAACACTGGCGCCCTCTAGCAGATCGCGACTGCTATCGTGACATCGTCGAGAAGAACGACCGACGGCTTGTTCCCCAATACCGCTGCGAGATTATGTAAGTCAAAACTTGATCACTCCACCTCTCTCCTTTGCTTTTTGCCTTCATTACTGCAGCATGAGTACAAATTATGCATTGAGTACAAACTATTTAATTATTAATTGAATAATTAAAGTGAAGTTTGAGGTGTTCCATTCCTATCTAAGTTAGGTATCTAAGTTATTATCTAATTCTATCGTAGATTACAGTATCTTGATTAATCTCTTTAGTTAGCGCAACTCATTTTAAGCTGGAGCTCAAGCTCTTTGTCTACCGTATTAAGAATTTGATAATATAAAAATTATCAAAATAGTAACGGTAATTTCAAGCACCCGCATACCTAACCGAAATTTCATAAGGAGAATGATAAGATTTGAGGAGGCTAAAGAAGTAGGTAATAATCACGATGCTTGGCACTCCATTCTCTCTAACTACTCCTTTAGGGATACAGCCTAAACTATATTCATGTCAGTATCAAAATTTTATTTATTTATTTCAGACAATGCAGTCTATAGATTAAGTAACCATTAACAGTTCACAACAAACATTAACACTCTCTCAATGTATGCTTAATATTCCAATACTTTACTATGGGACAGTCGTACCTGCCGAAAACATTTAACGAGAGGTCATTGATGCTGAAAATGAAATCATTTTTTTCTTCTAGGATGTCGATATGGATGGAAACGTAAGATATACAGGGTTAATTTAAACATACTAATAATCTCTTAGTATTTTGTTCTTAACATTATCCCCAATAGCTTTTGTTTTACGACTTTTAAAAATTCATAGCTTATTCTTTCATACAGTAATAAAAATACATTAAATGTTTCTGAAAATGACACCTACTCTACCCGGTCGCTAAAGCGGCACATGCACAGCGGGGCGCGGGCGGGCGGCGCTGCGCTTGCGCTGTGCCATTGGACATAAGTACAGAGTAATTACGTTTCAGACAGTACAACAAAACTTAACAAATATTTCTTGAGGAACGTATTGTTTTGAAAAAAGTCGTAGAACAAAAGTTGTTATGTGTGATGACAGGAATTTTGCACTAAGAGGTTATTAGTATTTTTCAATTAACCCTGTATTAAGATATAATTAAAAGACATGATTTGGCTAGTTCGTGTATTTCTCGACTGACTTATTTTTTGACATTCAAAAATACCATAATAACATTATTAAGCAGCAACGTCTCCAAAATAATAGTGTTGCCATCCATTAACAATTATGACTATAACAGTTAGTCACGAATATTGACAATAGCTAACATAAAGATTTAGTAATTTTAACTAACATAATATTTATAAAAGTACTAAGGGTGGCTTGCACCAACTATTTAAACAGGATTGAAGGATTTGACATCTCATTTGCACCAATTATTGAATTGTTGGTGCAAGCGAGATGTCAAATCCTTAAATCGAGTTTACATAGTTGGTGTAAGCCACCATAAGAATATGGCATTGATTAGGAATATGGTGCGTTTTAAAGATCGCGTTTATGTAATTACATTCGTAATATTTATTTTCAATTACTTTTTAAAACACTTTTTGAAAATTACATGTAATATAGTTTCATACAAAGTTCAACGCTCACTCTTCCGCGAGGGGAATATTAGAAATATGAGTAACACGCAGTTATCTCAATAATTTTAAAAAGTTTGTAAAAAGTTTAAATAGTGTATTTGTACTCATTTTCACCTCCATATTCTGTTCCATACAAAAATTTTATACCAAGTTCAAACCCCCCTTTTCACCCTTAAAATGAAAATTTTCAAAAACCCTTTCTTAGTGGGCTCCTTCATTACACAAACTATCCTCAAACCAAATTTTATTATCCTAGCTCTAGTGGTTTTTGAGATTTCGTGATTAATCAGTCAGTCAGGCGACTTCGTCCGCGTTTTTTATTTTTAAAATAATCTACGTCTTTCCTTAGAATTCTAGCTATCTCCATATCAAATTTCATAGCAATCGGATAAAAGGTATGGCATACCTTTTAATAAAATACGATTGAACAAATAAACAAACAAAGAATCTGGTCGTCTGTTACGTCTTCACGTCTAAATCGCTGGAACGTGGAAGGACATATACCATTTTTTTTTAAATGCAGATGGAAGAACTTGCAGGTAACAGCTAGTTCCTTATATTATTCCTTTAAAACAGGGTTCAAAATATTTATTCGAAAGTGACTTCGATTCATCCTTAACTTTGTAGAAAATAGCCAATTGCGGGTTAAATTATTTGCTTTGAAGTTCCCCCTCTGTAAATAATGTAGTCTTACTTACGGTAAGTAGATGCCCTTTTTTAAAAGCTGAAAACGTTGGGCAAAACAGAGCCATTAATAAAATAAATAAATCCCGTCCTATATCCGTTTACGCCAAAATATTTTATTTAGTGCGGTGATTCGCACCGTTTCGGATATTTTACGATATTCCCTCAAATCCGTAATGTTATTCGATGGTTTTCAATTTCCTTCACACGATATATTCGTTTATTTGCGAGTTGCGTGCAGGGCCCATGCTACTCGTACTACGCCCAATATATAAAATATTGGCCGAAATAAATATGTTATACTCATGGCAGGGGGTTATTGAGTGAGAACTCAGTGGGTGGCTAATCAACAACATTATTTATTGATAAAACGGCAAAATGTATTTCAAGTGAAAAATTTTAATAATAATCTAAATCCTATTAAATACTTTTTAATGCATATTCACTATTTTGTTATTCGGAGTAGATAGAGCAGCAAGGCATGTACTTCAACAACTTTTCTTATATCGGAAATAGAAGATGATCGATTAAGACTTACACGAAATGAAACTTCACTAGTACCTGAAGCCAAATCATATACAAGTACAGTTTGCTACTTGTTAGCTTATCATCTGTACAAGTTCCTTATAACTTACAATAAGTCCTGTTCTTTGCCTCGCTGAAGAAGTTGCTGGCACTTATTCTTCTTTTTCTCCAAGACCGGCAATGCAACCATAAATTTTTTTAATAACAACATTTTTTTATCAATAATCAACGTATGTACATGTGCCAGACCAGACAAATGCTTACATAAGCATTTGTCTGGTCTGGCTGCACTATCACGCAAGTAAGTATATACCTCTACATAAATTATGTACTAAGGTGACCTTAGGTGTAATCGAAAGAATGAAAAATGAAGAAGCTAATGAAGACTGGAGAAACATTACCACGTGTAAGCAAATTAGGATTTACTTTGAGGGAAAAAAACGTAACAAATTCAAGATACATCCTAAGGTCTTAGAAGAAGGTAATGTAAGAAAACTATTAGGTATCGTAACAGGACACTGTACATTAAGTAGTCGCTAGTCACCTATCAATACTCAGACCAACATACCCTATGCATATACTGCAATAGAGAAGAAACAAGCAAATACTTTATATCTGCATGCATTATGCACTCAAACATTAGATTTCACTTACTTGGCTCAGATACACTGAGGGAACTAGAAATGAAGTATACCAACTGAGCGATATCAGGAAGACCAAAGCTCCAAACCCGAGAATAGAGCTAATTGGCCACATCTTGAGAGAGCCCAACAGTTTGCAGCCTGGCGGACGTCTCGACATAGAATCTATATCGTATACATACGTACACAATCTAACTACACATACACACATACATACATACATACACAGATACATATCTTCAAGCCGTATCCCTAACGGGGTAGTCAGGGAGCGCCAAGCGTCGCGGTTCTTATATACTTCTTTCGCTTCCTCAAATCTCATCATTCTCCTCACACATTTTCGCCTAGGTATGCGAGTGCTTTTGACTTTTCCGTCAGCTAACACTCACAATCTAACTACTCACGAATAATTAAAATCTCTCGCATTTTCAGTAGTTTCGTATCGAATCACAAAACAGTGCTGTCATGCACTCTGTCCAATTGCCGCTTATTCCGTATCGGGTAATGGAAACTAGTGATCGCCCATTGGTCGAAATTAGACCGTTAATATAAAGTAAACGCTTTTTTCCTTTGACATACGCTCCACAGACTCGAAACAGCTCAAAACTTACAGATCATACAAAATTCACAGCTCGCAACTCATTCAATGAATCTATCAGTGATTATTTGTTGGCAACATTTTTATATTCTTCGGCGACAATCTCTAACTCTGCGTTTGAGGAGGATTTGATATTCGGACCAAGAAACATGAACAGAGCCATACTAAGTTCACCGTTCAATCACCGTGTGTCAAATGAATAATCTTGTCTCTTTCTATCTCATTGAGCTAACCAGGAGTAAAAATTTGCTGTAGTAAATATGACACACTGTCAGTGTAATTCGTGTCAGCTCATGACCGACTTCACGTTTATCACTGAAATAATTATTTGCAAAATTCTCGTAAATCTTAAGTGCTTTCAGTTGTGTATTGTTGTAGTAAATACCTAGAAAGTCTGTCAACAAAAAACGGATACGCTTTTAGAGCAAATACTCCGTCAATTTTAACCATGTTTAACCACAAACCATAATGCGTTTGACGTTGACAGTATAACAATTACATGTCTCACATTGACAGTATGAATGTTGTAATTTAGTAATTTTATTAATTTAATTTATATATATTGTGGCGCTACGGAAATAAAGAAACCTCGGGAGCACGCAAACACAAATTTATTTACGGGATACCACACAGGGTCAGGGTTGATCGCCCGTCTAAGGTCTTTGCCTCGCAGCGCAGCACTTCCCTGACTGTCCGTGGTCGGCAGGCGAACCGATGCCGGAAGTTGATGATGCGGCTGGAGTCGCGCGGTTCAGCAGTATCAACCGACAGAGCAGATGTCGGGGCACTACTGAACCCGTACTGAGGACCCTGGAACGTAGCATCCAGTGCATCAGTTCCTGTTCCAAAATTTCTGTTGTTGAACTACCGCCGCAATCACAGATCGAAGGAAAGCTAATAAAGTAGGTAAGGTGGCGGTGTTCAACAACTAGACAGGAGCTTACAATTTAAAATATATATAAAGAAAAAACAATACAAACTGGTATAAGCATCGAAATTAATATTAAGCTAAAATGGATGTTACAATTAGCTTGACAAAAAAATAAATTCGTTCTTCACTTACCCAATTTCATTTAATGAGGTGATAAATATATAGATTGATTAGTTTACTAACGTAAAATAATTATAATAAATAATAATGTCACCACCTAAATTATGTACGCTGGAGAGCGAAGACAATAACGATCAATATATTACATAGTGATTATCACTTTTAAATATCTTTATAACAGCAAACAAAGCGACAATAACCATTTTTGAACGCTGTCAATGCATTCTGTTTGTTACGTGTCGCGCGGAATTGCAAACTCAATGGCGGTAGAACGACTAAGTACCTCGGCGCATAGCGAGCGAGAAGAAGTACAGTCGCACAGATTACTCGTATTTTAGTTTTTCAACGCGGAGACAAATTTATGTATTCTATAATAACAAATTTTATATTTGTTTATTATATTTGCTTATTAAAATAAACTCACTTAACTTTTATTATATTCAAATGCAAGATTATATTACCAAAATTAGATTATTAAATAAGATGTACGTTATAACGTTACAATATATAAACACATGTTATGTATACATTTTAACTTTATGCACTCTTTCTCCATATAAACTTTAACTAAACCCAATCTCAAAGTCCTCCGCGAGCGCAATATGCTTGAAAAGGTGTATTACGTTTTGTTCTTCACGCATTAATTAATATACAGATGAGTCTATAACTTTAGATGGTATATGTTGTTTCTAAGCCCCTGGTAGTCGCTTACAGCACCCATAAGAAGACGAGTAAGCTCCAGCATTCCAGCATAACCCTCATAAAAATAACATTACCCAAGACAATTATTGTGATGTACGTAAATAAGGCTCGTTCACCAGATTAAGCTATAAATTAGGCTTGCTGAATAATGCAAAAGCCTGCAGAGGTGATTAACATAAACAACAGTGTACGTAATCAATGTTTAGCCAACGGTTGTAAATTGCTTGAATGGAACTGAAATTTTATGGTACTACCGTACTACTGTATTTACTGCGCGTTCAAAATTATCAGTAATACGTCCACAAATGTTACACTTAAAATAAAATCTTCGTTTTCGTTTCGTTGATGGACGAATCCTTTCCTTGCTCTCAACTATTAAAGGTTAGTTGGAACAAAATGCTATGTAGCTTTAAGCTCGCCTTTGTAAAAATATTTAGTGCAATAAAGTATAAATAAATAAATAACATAAAAAATGGACTTAGGAAGTTCGACCGGCGGGGTTATTTCCTAAAAATTTGCAGACAGCGACAGTCACGCGATCACTACGCGACCGGTGACTAATTTTAATAAAAATTGGTATCATATAATATGATGATTGCGTACCTATTATTCTATGACCATAAATTGCACTTTTCACTGTTGATTTAGCGTCACTATACAAAATTACATTACACAAATTCTCGTGTTGACAGCAGATATCGCGCGATATTCGCTGTCGCATGCTGTCTGCAAGTTACGTAATAAGCGTGCGGATCTCTCATTTGCGGAAGGAAGTCAAATGGCATCCTATCCGTTTTCATAAGGATACTCGGATTCTATGTCTCCTTTTCAATACATTACGCAATCCTTCTTTTCCTTCCTATCTGAGAATGCATTTCCGCTATGCCCGTCTGTTGAAAATCCCATACATGCGGCATCTTAGATCCCTCTTGAAATTCCCATCACATATTACTGATTACTATTCTTATTCCTTCACAGTCCATGTGGTTAGGCTGTGGAAGTCACTTCCACCTCAAGTTCGAGATTCTAATTCCATATCCATTTTTAAAAGACGAGTTAAAAATCACTATCTTTTCTTGTCTTCTTCATAAACTGATATGTTTACGTAATATGTGGTATTTAGAGTATAATATTTATATTAATTACTGTAGGTATATAAAATGTTATTGAATACAGTATAATTAATATGTATGTACTTATGTAGTAGATATATATATGCTATGTATTTATATACAAGTATTTGTATGTGTATGTGGCGAAAATATGTGAAGAGAATGATGAGTTTGAGGAAGCGAAAGAGGTGTGTAAGGACCGCGACTCCTGGCGCTCCGTCCTCTCTGACTATCCCGTTGGGGATACAGCGTGAAGATATGTTATGTTATTTGTATATAAATACATAACTACTACCCCGTTAGCGATACAGCGTGAGGATATGTATGTATGTAAGTATTTGTATATAGTACGTATCTTATTTTTTTTTTGCTTTTTTTTTGTTTCATACACTATAAATTTTGCCACTCCAACGACTAATTCTATCATAGCTCTGCTGGAAGAAATTTCATTTTGAAATAAACAGTACCTTTGTGCGTAAGTTACATTTCATGTCTCTCTTACAAGTGTGTGTGTAAGTACATAAATAATGAAATAAAAAAAATAAAAAAAAGTGAAAAGAAAAACTTAAAATTAATATTTACTAAGTTGAAATTAAAGATTATCTTAAATAATAGACTTTCTCAAAGTTGCCACTTCTAAAGCTATCATCTCACAGAGTGCCCAGCAGACAGGCAGCGTTACACCTTTGAATAGCCAAATTAATTCGTTGGCGGAAGAAGCTGCTAGCACGACGATCTCCCGAAGCCTCGACCAGTCTCTTCAGTGTTACAAAAATTTTGCCAGTCTTCAGACATACTTTTTAAAATTAATTCCCACATGACTCTCCTCGTTGTCCGCTTTTGCCTTTTCGTTCCAAAATTTACATATGCTCTTCGCTGTTCTGGACTTTTTAAATTTCAAACCCTTTTAATATCTGTAAACAATTTTCTCAGAAATACATTATCTAAAATATTAAATTGTTCATTTATTGATGACAGGGTCTGGAATCAAGGCTTAGACAGACCGCCGGGCTGGCAGCTTCTTCCGCCAACGAATCAGTTGGCAATTCAAAGAGGTGATATTTAAGATAAAGTGTAGTTGAGAATATTAACGTTTGGATATGAATGTACTTAAATTAGTATTTTTTCAGTGAAATACTTTTTCAGTTTCATTTATTATATTTTTTATGTCCGTTCGTCCGAATTTATTTTGTTATCTTTACACCTTCTCAGCTGAAATTTACCACAGAAACGTAAAGTAACCCACAAACACTCTGTTAAAATAAGATTATTTATATAAGCGATATTCTCTATTTTAAAGCCGATTGTTTTATTTACACTTAGAACGAGCGATGAAAGACTGACGAAGAAAATCTACGGAGCGAAAGCGAGTGGTGACAAAAGCCAAGGAAGACCGAGGCTCACTTACGAAAATCAAATAGCTAGAGTATTAGCTAACGAAAATGGCGAAAGCACTCGTATACCTAGGCGAGAATGTGTGAGGAGAATGATGAGATTTGAGGAAGCGAAAGAAGTATGTAAGGACTGCGACGCTTGGCGCTCCGTCCTCTCTGACTACCCCGTTAGCGATACAGCATGTATATATGTATTGTTTATTTTTTTAACTTCAATTTATTAAACTACTGCTTTTTCCGATATTACTACGGAACCCGAACCTGAAATCTGACACGCTCTTAGCCGGTTTTTAATCCGTGCACGTTCAATACCTAAGTTTAAATATTTGTTAGTCGATTGTGATTAGAGATCTAAATAAATATTAACCTTTTAAATTACCTTACGCGTCTATGAGGAAGAGACTATTCAAAAGCAGTAAATATATTGTTCCATCCCAGACGTTTCCGGTTTCCATTTTGAGTTTTTTGTTAATATTCAGAAAGTGTTCCGGGCTCCTCGCAGTTAAATGAATGAGGTGGTCGTATTACTGAAATAATTTAATTATATGAAAACTCTAGTGGAAATGAACTTCTAATGGACTAATTGTAAGTGTAATTAACATAAATTTAGCTTATTTCGCTTTGAAAGTTATACAATTTAACGAAAAAGATATCTGTTGAGGAGCTATTATAATATCTGTAAAAAGTTTATTAGGTAGGTACTTGTTGAGAAATATCAGGAATTTTTGAAGATTTATTTTTCTGTATTCCGATTTTCATAAAATTATCCACATAATGACAGAAAATACTACTTTAAAATACATATGACAAAGAGAATAACATAACCTTATGAGTTATTTAGTATGTTATTTAACAGAAACGAGTTTTTGTTCCAAATTCTTACATTAACATAATCAGATAATAGAGTTGTTGTTATTAAACAACTAAGTTGTGCAGCCATTTAGAAGTAAACTATAATATTTATTTCAAATGACTAATGAAACAAAACCTATACATTAGCTGAATGCATATATGTGTCATTTTTTATTTTGCATACATATATTGTTGCATCTCTCCTATTGTCTCGTTCGGGGTGAATAGAACATACCAACAAAATCGCACTTTGCTGCCATTTCTACGGTGTATAAAGGCTTATTTGGAACTAGCTGTAACCCGCGACATCGTCCGCGTGAATTTACGATAAATATAACGCTATAGTAAATCTTGTTGTAGGGACACTACATTATATAGACGCTGATGTAGATCGGACATAATATCGTGCTTGAATGACTGTGAAAAAACACTGTATTTGTTGGTGCAACTTCTGTAAGGACATCGAGTGAAAAATTTCCAAGATTCTTTGTGACTTTTCGTCAAAAACTTATTCTTATTACATATACAAATATTTACAATTTTTTTCACTAAATATACCTACGTACCTATGTATTTCTAAGATCATAATATATCTCGTTGAAGAAGCTTTTTGTCGTCGGTATAAGTGACTTATAAAAAAAGATGTAATTTTGATTTTTCTTTTAGTTACCTTTCCGTGACGTATGTAAAAAATCTTTACTCGTTTTTAATCTGCAACTAACATACATCTACATATCTTCTACTATACCTAAATCTCAAAAATTTTCAACTCTATACAACTTATGACTTCTTAATGGCTACTGTGAATTTAATAGTGACCGTTTACGAGAAAAGAAAATGTGATAACACTTAGACTGTTCAGATCGAATCTATTTTCAAAGCAATGGACATAAAATCGATCGAGATCTTGATCGAGATCAAAAGCGACTTCGCAACAACCAATCGATTTAAAAAATTTTATGTCATCAGCAAACAAATAAAATTTAGAATGAGAAAATCATTTCAAAATATCAATATAATAAACAAGAGAGGGCCAAGTATAGATCCTTGAGGTACACCAAACGGTGTACCTCAGGGATCCAAGATGTGTACCACGCTTTTTAATACATAGGTACTAATTTTATTACAATTTACTTACACACGAAATATATTTGAGCATTTTTGTGTACATTCCACAATAAAATCACAGATTAATTAGTTACTAGACTATATCAATCTTTCTCAATAATTAAATATAATTTCATTTGAATCTGAATACCGATAAAGTGGAATGATAAGAATGAGAAAAGGAACAGATGAAAAGTAAGCAATAAAAAGTGTGAAAGAATGCCGATAAGCGCCATCTGTTATTTTTTTGTACCTATCTATTAAAGGTGAAGTCACTAGAAATGGTTTAGAGGGCGCTAATATAAAAAACATCTCTCGCTCGTATTTTTTAATGAAGTCACATGTTTTTTTTTTATTGTGCTAAATTAACCGTGTAAACTGTTCGTCAAAATCGTCACGACTAACAGTAAATATAACCAATAAGATTCAAATTGTTGACAATTTCTCTTTCCAGCGCTGCTATTGGTTAGAGACAGTGTCTCTTTTTTAACTTGTGTGCGTGTTTTGAATTATGTCAACATTCACCACCACTACAGATGCTCGCGTGTATTTATACGAAACAGCGTTAGAAAAGCTTTGAATGTGTGTAAATCGAGCTATCCTTTGAATTTGTTTCTCAGGCGAGCGGTCGCGTGACGTTTTCTAGTCGAATTTAACTCTGTAGGATAAGAGGAAGTGATTCTAATTCAGGTAGTAAGACTTGACCAAAACAAACACAAACATTGTAAGTTAAATAAAAGCTTGTAAAAAACGTATAAACTTCGCAGTTTTGCATTTGATTTAAAGAGCAGGTAATTGTGACTTGATTTAACTTTCAGAAACCAAGTTTAGAAATAAGAAATTAAAATCGTATGTAACCCTATGTACATGACTCAAACATCGAACTGCATTAGATCGGTTTTTATAACAAATAAAAAACATAAACTTCAAAAATACGGTGTTTAGAAACCACCGAGAGAACTGGGGGGTGATTTTTGACTTTCGAGCGCTCGACTCTTTCACTCGAAAATTATCAAAAACGATGAATTGGTATTTGTAAACATACGACGATAGAAAGTTTAAAAACGAATGATGTTGACTACTCGTATTCAATTCTACCAGTTGAAAGTAATACCTACTTTTTGACATCTGTCAAATTAAACGATATATATTAAACATTTTAGAAATACTTGTTACAGGTGTCAAAAAATAGGTATTACTTTCTACTGTTAGAATTGAACACAAGTGGTCCACACCACTCGTTTTTAAATTTTCTATCGCTCGTGTGTCAAAAATACCATTTCATCGTTTTTGATAATTTTCTAGTGAAAGGGTCGAGCGCTCGAAAGTCAAAAATCGCCCTCCTGCATTTGTTTTTATTAACTCTTATTTTATTTATACTCGTACCTTTACGTAGTTTGAAAGTCAATCAAAACACCAATCTAAAACAATTTAACTTGAACTCGAGTATATTAGTAGATAATATATTAATATACATCGCAGTCGAAATAAGTAGAACCATAAGATGGATAAAGTACAATAAAAAGCTAAGTAGCAGAGTCCCTGTGGACGAATAAAGTCGGAGTATACCTGTATGCCGGATAGGTATCTCAATCATTCCCGTAGAGACTTCACTTACAATACATTCGCTAAAGCCATAAATATACTCGTGAATAAAGATTTCGGACCGGTCAACAAATATTTCTCAAGGTAACAAAATTATGTTATGTACAACCATTTATGAAAAAACCGGCCAAGTGTGAGTCGTACTCGCGCACCGAGGCGCAAGTACCAATGTACAATGTATTTTGTATTATATATTTACTGATTATAGTACCTATATTGTGCAACAAGTGCGGTAAGTCGTCGATTGCCCACTCGTGTGGCCGTAGTGGGCAATCGACAACACCGCACGAGTTGCAGATACTATTTTTTATTACTAATGCGGAGATAATTTCGGTACAAAGAAAAATTCTAGAAAGTAATAAGTTTATTATTATTTATTATTATATTAATATAAAACTTCGAAATCAAGATTTTCTTTATCATTGATGTCAATGGGTGGCTAAAATTGATTGTTTTTTTTAGATACTAATTTTATAATCTATTTTTAAATCGTGAATTTGCGTGTGCCAACTGGCAAGCAAAATTTGCGCGCGACAAGTAAACTTTTGGCACTCTAATTGTAAAATGAGAACATAGCTACCTACTTATCAACCGCAAAAATGTGCGTTTAGATACTGTTTATCCCGAATGAGTAATAAGAAACATAAAACGTTCTCCCATATTCTTCAAATAAAAATGTAAGTTTATAATGGCAAATAGCTACCTACAATTGACCATTCTTGGACTTTTTCCTTACTTGTTCTGTGAGACCTTGCTTCTGTCCAAAATCGTGATTCTAGGACAATTAGAAGTACCCTATAAAAATAAATAAATAATAAATAGGCCAGACAATACACACCAATCTCAAACTAGGGCATTCCCTGTGCTATGAGAACCAGATGACGACTATTAGGCGTGTTCCTAGTACACCCAGACTCGAGATAATCTAGAAAAGTTCGTTTACTAAATTGACCCGTCCGGGATCGAACCCGGACACTTCCGCGCTTGGGTACAACACCTAAACCACTACGCCATCACGATCGCCTTTTGTTTTGATTTTCATGTTTTGATTTAATTGCGAGTGTCAAAAAATAAGGCACAAATAGCCGTATTTCACAAGCTTTTATTTAACTTGCCGTGTATGTTTCTGTGGGTCAAACCTTGGAAGCTAAATTATAACCATTTGCTAACGTTCGATTGGACTCAAATTTGGTATACTTGTGTTTCTTCAGTAACAGTGCAATATGGTACCTTGGAGCTGGTCTGATGATGGAGTCGGAAGGTGGCCATAATAACTCTTAAACTAAACAAGATGTAACCCATCGAGTCATTTCGAGGTCATTTGTTTTGTCTTGGCAAACTTTCTGGTGCTACTTGATATCCAAGGTCTGAAGATGGTGCCGGAAGGCCATATCGAGTTTGAGGTCATTTGTTTTATCTTGGCAAACGCTCTGGTCCTATATGATATCTAGGTTCTGAGTGAAGCACACCGTCGTGTATTTGGGCCTTAAATTTTTCGCCGCTGGGCAAGGTTATGTTGCCTTTAGTCGAATAAAATCTTTAGAAGGACCTCATCGAAGAATTAGATAGTTTGGAATTAACAGGAAAAATACCTTGCAAGAATGATGCATGCAGAACTAAAAAGTTGAAAAAAAAACTATTAATTAAAAAAAAACTTTTTTAAAATAACCTTTTTTCAGAAGTTCAGTTGTACTAAAACGAAAATAATAATTTTATGCAAGGGTCGCGTTGATGAATATTATTTATATAAATGAATATAATGAAATAGATCGATCGAAATCCTACATAAAACTATCTACTTAAATAGAATAATCACTGAAAAAATTAATATCGATAATTTGTACCTAATATTGTATTAGATATTACATCAAATAATTTCAAAAGCTTGTAGCGCAAATAGAAAACAGAGAAAAAGGAATTTAAACTAATGTTAGCAATACCGACAATTAAACATAAAGGGGAACACTAGAAAAGAACGACTGACGGCTTGTTCCCCAATACCTCTCGTGATTATATTAGTCAAAACTCGAGCGCTCCACGTCTCTCTATTTCTTTTTACGTTCACGACTGCAGCACGAAGTGTTGGAATACAAATTAACTAATTATTAACCGATATTAAACATTAATATTAATCCATTAATCGATAATTTAAGTAAAGTTTGGGGTGTTCCATTGCTATAGGTATCCAACTTAGTATTTAATTTTATCGTAGCTAACACTAAATAAATTATTGCACTATACAAGCTTTTGAAATGATTTGATGTAATAGACCTCTAACTTTTCTGAGAACAAAGTTTGTGTATCTGCGGTGTGTTCTATCGGTTGCATACTTAATTGTGTTCCTAGGAATTGCTGGACATAATGCCCACGATCGCTCTCTACCATAGCTTACCGCCAGCGGAGAGCTCATACGTAGATTTTGTAATCGATGTAGTCGCATATTACGGTTCGGTTTCAAAAGATCGTCGTACTGCATAGACGTCACAAAGGTTGTGAAATGAGCTCCCTGTTTAAGTTTACATAACATAAATGTACATATAATTTATAGAGGACTTTTTGGCGGGAACGGAAGAAGTGAGGTTGTCATTTTATTTAGATTTTATATTTTTTACATCTTTGGGGGTTTTAAAGTACAAAAGTGATAGTATATTGTGTTTTAAAGTAAGTGAAAAGATAGAGTAGGTAGGTATAAATAAACATGTGTAGCTAAAGTTCTCGCGCTCTTCCAAGAAGTCCTTTATAAGTTCAGTAAAGCCTACTTTACTGGAGGGGAGTTTTACGATGGAAGAAACTAATTTACTTTTGATTCTACTTATTAATACGTGACATTGGCAAATGCACTAATCTGTGAGCCATTCCATAAAGACAGAAAAAAAAAGTAATTTATAAGTAAAATATCACTTAAGTTTTCGTATGATTAATCCGGTTTTGACATGTAGTTCACAGATTTCGATAAACGCAACTATTTTCCTGTTCTTCGATATTTCATGTACATGTATTTTCAACCTCATGCCGTACTGATAGTACGCCATTCACACTTATCTAACGGCTTACTCAGCGGCCGATTGTTTTATTGCGCCATTATTTACAAAGGCGATTTCTTTGTCTAAGAGTATAGCGGAAGCTTGTACCCTAAGGCATAATATTATTATTTTTGGCTGGTAAACTGGGATATAACTAGGCGATATGTGGCACTGAATCAGTCACTGATTCAGCTCAATCATAGTGTACAGTGGTTTTTTTTATATCTGTGGTACAACTAAGAAGAGAAAATTCGGCAATCATTCTTTTTCAAATAAAAAATGCATTCAATTTCAAATACTAGTGATTAAAGTACATATGTCCGACTTGAGTCCGAAATTTGAAAGCCGGTTTCATGGTTACAATACCGGTTCTGTAACACCTCTGTAACACATCATATTTATAAGCGATTACAGTTCTGACGTGTAAATCCAACACTGTATCTCGCAGAACTTAAATTTGAGATAAAAAACGTTTAACTTTTTATCGATCTTTTGCAGTTTTGGGTAATAATTCATCAATGAAATAACTGTGTTATACTTATATGATAGATAATTTTATTTCTTATTCAGCCATATACATTTTATTAGAAATACATACTTGAAATACATATTCATGAAGATATTGCAATAAACTTGTATTGACAAGGCACGCCCTAAGGATTTCTTCGAACGTTGTTATGACAAGAAACTGCAATTCAAATTGTAGTGTATTAGATTGACTAAACAATATTATTATGAATTTTAGCTACCATAAGAATTTATATATAAATTTCGCGTACGAACTGTAGAATTATTTTTATAGACCGTATATTGATGCCATTTCGGAGTCATTGCTGAATTTATTCATATCATCACAGATTAATTATTAGTTACTATGTAGTGTCCCATATTTTTTCGTATTTTTTTAATGTTTTGCGCAATATCATTGAAATCGTATACCTCTCTTGAAGATTTTTTTTTAATAATTGCAACATGAACAGAGTAGGGCAGTAGTGCAGTAGGGCATGCAATTATCGAAATGTTCCGATAAACGATAAAAAAAAATATATCTTTTTTTTTCCAATAAAAACCGATAATTACCGGTTTTTATAATATTTTACAAAAAGTTGTTTTTTCACATGTAGGTTAACTATACAATTACCTAAAATGAACCACAATATTAAAAATTAAACAATTTTTTTTGTAGGACGAGATATATTTATTTAATTAAAGTAATTACCTCTCGTTGTCTATACATTTTTGCCATCTAATCAAAAGTTCATTTAAACCTTTGTGATAGAACTCTAGGGAACTGGAATCCACAAACTGTGGAAGAGCATTTGGTACTGCTTCCTGGGAAGAAAACATTTTCCGTACAAAATATTGTCCAATTCGCGGAAAAATGGTAGTCGGTTGGGGAGTACGGAGGATGGATGACAGATGGTTTCTAACTGCAGGTTCTGTAGTGTTAAAACTGCTTCTCGAAGAGTGTGAGGTCTTGCGTTATCATGGAGCCAATAATGGTGAAGATCAATTGACGACTCGAGGCTGTTTTGCTGCGAGTATCGCCATCGTTGTTCAGAATTCTGCACAGTAGATATTTGCTGTTATTGCTTGACCGGATCGGGGGAAGCTGTAGTGATTTACACCATGAAGTGACCACCAAACAGTTACCATCCCCTTTCTATGGGTAAGCTTCGCTTTAAGGCGTTGGTGTGGCGTTTGACCCGGAGTCAGCCATTACGTTGTTTGCTCGCGATTATCTTAAAAAATCCAATTTTCGTCACACGTCGCAATTTAGTCCAAAACCCCTTCATTTCTGTACCGGCTTAACAAGTTCAAGGCAGGCAAGCATCAACGCGCGCTGCTCACTGCAGAGCAGTCAAAGCATGAGGCACCCATTTTCCAAGTTTTTTAATTTTACCGATTGGCTGCAAATGGGTCAATATTGTGAGTATGTTAACGTCAAACGATGCCGCTGATTCCTTGGTAGGTTGATACGGATCGGCTTCCACCATAACCCTTAATTCAACGTTGTTTACCTTAGTGGCTGGTCTTCCTCGTAGTTCATTCTTCAAGTCGAAGTTTCCACTACTAAAGCGGTTAAACCAAAAACGCACGGTGCGTTCCTTCGCCGTATCTTCTCCCAACACAGCATTGATGTAACGAGCTAGTTTCTGCTACGTTAGTCCCACGTCGGAACTCGTATTCGAAAATTACTCTGGTTTTCTCTGTGTCCATCTTCTTAAAAGCTGAATGTAAAAACAATGAAAGTCCGAACAGTCAAATGTCATGATTTAAAAAAAATTAAAACGTTATAGTTTTCGTGTAAAAAAGTTACTCTGAAATCTGACACTACGCAGGTTTAATTTTAATTCAAAGTGGACAGTGCGTTATTATATTGACTTCAGTAACTGTCAAATTTAATTATATGGGTATTTGTATCGTATTTTTATAAAGTTATTTTTGTACTTAAGTTTCGATCCGTAAGGGATAGTTATTTCATACTTTTCAGTGTTCTTTTTTGAAGTCGGTTTAATTTTTTTATAAAAGTTTTTTTCGGAATCAGCTCTAATGATTGGGAAATAATTCTAATATGATTTTATGTTTTTTTATCGAATACCGATATTTATCGATTTTTCTTTCGATATTTATCGTTTTTCAAAATGGACCGATTATCGATAAATAACCGATTATCAATTATCGGTTTGCATGCCCTAGCTCTGCAGTCTTGAATATGTTGTGTCCTGGTTTAAAATATTGTATTGTGTTTCGATCATTGTCATATCACCTTTGTACTTTATTTTGTTTTTATTATATTTGCATTTTTAACGTATTACAAGTTCTTCTGTAAGTTGGACTGTTTAATAATATTATGAAAATGGTTCTACTACACACTTTCATACCTTTGTCAATGCAGTGTTCCTGTAACTCTTTAGTAAAGTTTACATGCAAATATTTTCTACTCGATGTATGCTTAATATTTCGAATGTGATTGAAATTTTTATTGCAGTCTCATATTGCTCAGAAAACGCAATTGAAGAAGTGAGACAATCAAAAAAAGGTCCGCACAGATTTTAAAGAGTCTGATGCGGCACACGCTCCTTTTTGTTAAAAGTTTTTCTTTTATAAGCACATGATGACAAAATAGGGAGCTTATTCTTTTCTTCTTGGTTTTTTTATGTACTTCTTTTGCTTTTTTGACTCTTTAGCTTTAGATTGTGGTTCCACTGGTGAGGTGGCCGAAGTGCCTCTTTCGCCTGATGCATGGCAATGTGTGATTTGGGAAATCGTCACTACCAACGGAGATGCAAACAGCTTTTGCTTTTATTTTTATAGCAGGAAAAGATATTTTGATTTGTGAAGTGGTGGTTGTGATGCACGTATAACTCAGAAGATCGTCGCTATCAGTACAGTCGCATAGTGTTTTTTTGCATTTTTTGAAGGAGATGGAAACTTAATTTACGAGGTTGTTGATATATCGTGTGAATGACTCGGGAAATCGTCATTGCATTGGTAGTGTACGTCTTTCTTCCTTTTAATTATTTTTACAGGAGATAGAGACTCAATTTGCAAGGTGGTTGACGTGTCTGTCCGGGCTAATGTATTGCGTAATGACTTGGGAAATCGACGCTAACAGCGGAGCCAAGTGCAGACTGCTTATTTTTTTTTTCAGGAGGTTGAGACTCAATTTGTTAGGTGGCTGACGTGTTTCTTCGGGCTGTGTATGACGTAGCATGAATTAGTTGAGAAATTGTCACTACTTTTTAGTTGAAATCGAGACTTAAATTGTGAGGCAGCTGATTTCTGTCGCCAGAAGGTGCTGTTCTTTTTCTGCTATACTTAATCTTTGATTAATTGAGTAGCTCATATTTGCTGATATACATTCAAAGGAATTTATAGATAAAGCTTGGAGTAGACTACAAAAGTACAAATTTACTGCTAAAAGTTCTATTAAAATATGTGATGAATTCTAACAATATTTAGCAATCTTCAGCACAAACATTCAATTATGTTCATTTCGCTTATCTACGAAGCATTATGAACAAATTCCAAGAGCTCAGACTCAGTTAAATAACCAGCACTGAATTAGATTTTGAGCAGAAAATTGCTAAAAATTATAGGAAATGGATATCTGCAAAGTAACACGTTAAGTTGCTTTGGAACTCTACTTTGGAAACGCGTTGATTTGACGCACGTTTGGCCTAAACAGTGTATCTAGTAACTACTATTGACGCTGTACAACAAGACACTGCAACTAAAGTAGTAGTATTTTGTCGTGTCAGTTTCCAAAAGTTCTCGCAATACAGTGTTTTTGTATTTGTGGAATAACTTAGTGTAGAACAAAAAAATCTGAATAATAAAATTATAGGGGTATGAAACTCAGTAAGAGAAACTGTTAAATCAAATCACTGTATCTTAACTTACAGTGTATTGGATTTACAAGTCAGAGTTGCTATTTTAATATGTGATGGATTTACTACGGATATGGGGATAGGGACCTAAATACTATATTTACTTCGAGAATGCAAGAGGATAAAACAAAAAGTCATTTATTATTATCAAGAGAAATTCCATAGGAATTAGACAGATAACGTTATGTATGTAGATATTTCTCATATTATACCAATACCATTATTTTGTCTAAGTCAGTTTCTGTATCAACTGGGAGCAAACAACTTCATTTATAAATCAATAATTCGTTACGAATAGCCCCTATGGTTATTATTAGATATATTTACTTGATGTATAAAATATTATTTCTGTTACAGCACATTGGACAAATCGCGATAGTACCAATATAATAGTAATAATATAATAATATTATGTAGTCGTATTATCCTTCATCTTTTTCTTTCCTTCTACCCAATCAGAAAATTTTGATGTGCCATCTATCGATTATAGTTAACATTACAGTGATACCCCGTAGCTTTGTCTGTTAACTTTTACAAAAGATCTGACCATGTAAAAGTTACAATATCGTTCACAGAGATGGCGCTAGTAGTATCAGCACCGCTAACATTTATTCATTGTAAAAAATTTGACATGTAGTACATTACTTACAGACATTAAAATACCTTTATACATTATTATTTTTACTACTTTTTCGGTAACGTGGCAGCATTATACTCAACCCTCTTGGGATAAGACTCGATTAAGAGGTTCCGATATCTTTTACGGAACGTACCGAAAAGGTTCACTGACGCTCTACCAAAGTAGTGCAACCTAACAATGCTACGACCTGCGACAGCCCGAAACACATTGCCCTTCTCGGGATCGCTTGAATTGACGACCGGAGCCCTCACTCCAACTGGTCACGACCCGGAATCCCCTTTACTCGTTCCTTCAGGCAGCCTTACATGGGAAGTGAGAACTGACAGTAATGACATTTTGTACGAGTAGGTACTCTTACATTTAGACGTGAAACTTCTCAACAATTTATTTTTAATATTGTTATGTAGTATATGTTGTTTTATATTGAAAGTCTTCTATTATAATTATACTTTTTTAAAGAACGTAACTCAATCTCTATTTTATATTATTATTAAATTCTGGTATATAATAACTGATATTCTCCATTACAACATATTGCTTTGTGCATATTGCATCATCTATCATAGACTATAACTTATATTGAACATAGATTATAACTTCCATATATAACATCCTTCCCTTTAAAGTTTATAACAATACAAATGTACTTATATTTAAAATTAAACACAATCTTTAAAATGTGATGGTCTTTTAATTACTCTCCCTGACTTTGTCACTATCTCAGGTGTATTTAATGATTCTGTAACTGTATTTTGTCTAACTATAACTATAACAATTTATGAACTTATGCAGCACAGCGCAAGTGAATTCGCTCTTTGTCCCCACGCCCAGTAGCAGCAGCTACTAAATTAACTTTCTCAGTTGCGGTTTGATCATATTTTAGAAAAATTTCGAGATTTTATTTTTGTACATAACTATAATTTATAAGAAAACTACGATACCAATTAAAAAACTGATTTGAATGAATTGAGATGTCGTAATTACTTATCCATTGTAGCAAAAGTATTATGAAATTTTATACGATTTTAGAGATCCAGCTGCTTTTTGTGCAAAATAGAAATTTTTTTTATCGTGATTTTTCTCCAATCGTGTTTACATGTTGAGAATTTGAAGGTAAAAGAGTGAAGTTTACATATCAAAATATCTAACGCTCAGTTTCCTGAAGTGTTGAGATCCGATCACCAAACAACAAAGTGCGCTCAACGCCTTACTTCCCAACCATTTAAATCTTGGGATTACTGAGCTCAAATTATCAAATCTTGTTATTAATACGACAAGAATAGAAAATATGGAAGAAAAAAAATTTTTTTTATCCTGGGTTCCTGTACCGCTGGGAACATAAGGTAATAAAACATACATACATACATACCTTCACGCTGTATCCCTAACGGGGTAGTCGGAAAGGACGGAACGCCAAGCGTCGCGACCCTTACATACTTCTTTCGCTTCCTCAAATCTCATCATTCTCCTCACACATTTTCGCCTAGGTATGCGAGTGCTTTTGACATTTTCGTCAGCATTTGATTCACTCTAGCTATTTGATTTTAATAAGTCGGCCATGGTCTTCCTTGGCTAAAATGTAATAAAATATAGATTCTAATTAATATGTCGTATATTTTATTTTAATTAACTGTAGCCCGCGGCTTTATCCGCGTGGAATTTAAAAAAAGTAGTCTTTTCTAGGGCTATCTCTATACGCAAATTTCATCGAAATCGGTTCAGTAATGTAGTCTTGAAAATATAATGGAGAGATAGATACTTTCGCATTTATAATATTATCACGGATAGTATGGATATGGATTGCTGATAATATAAGTTTTACGAAAATTAAGTGAATTATATTATTTTGTGTGATACAGAAACGATCCCTGCAAAGAGTATTTTCACGTTTGCCATAAAAAGACAATAGCTTTTTTTTAGTTTTTCTTTTATCATCACCTCTGTTAGTCTTTTTTCAATAACGGAGAGGTTTAATTTTGTCACAGGGACATTATATAAATAATGTCCCTGTTGTCATATCCTACAGATAGACGGTAAGTGATGCAGAAGTCCCAGGTAGGTTTACATGTTCTCCATTTGTTTTTATCCAAGAAAAACAATCATGTCTGCTAAAATCTAAAACGAGAATTACTTTAACCGGGACGACCAAATTATAAACGTCGTACCAGAATTATGTCTAAGATTGAAATGAATAGTATCCAAGCCAATTTCATTTTTCCTTCTAATATGAATGGGGTATTTAGAAAACAGGTGGTGCTTATTTCTACCCCATATTTTCATTATTATTATGAATTAGTTTAAGACTCTAAACTCTATGATCCGCCATTTTGTTTCGACGCCATTTTAGAATAGAGATTTTTTTTCTAGTGTACTTTGTTCTACCTGTCACGGCCTTCCATTTGATACGCATATTGAGAAGATTGAAAAAATATATTACATAATCCGCCATATTGTGGTGGCAGCCATCTTGGATTTGGAATTTCTTAATGTACTGAAATCTACTTCTCAAGCCCTTTCTTTCATTTAATGCCCATGTTGAGGGGGTTAAAAAAAAATGTAGGTAATCCGCCATTTTATGGCAGCGTCCATCTTAGATTTACAACGATACTGAAAATACACAATTATATTGTCATTAGAACTAATAGTCCAGTAGAATTAGCTCAAAATAAGGCATGATTTTGCATTAATTGTGGTACTAATGATTTTTGGCACATCGATAGAATTATGTCTGTGTATGATTACCTTAAATTCGCAACCAATTTGGAAGTGCGGAAAATGGTGAAAATTGAGAAAATCTTGGATTTTTTTAATAATTCCAAGACAAAAATTGTGGTACTAGTTGCGAGAATACCACGTATTTGGAGTACGAATACCTACCTACTCAAGCAATTTGGACCGGTTGCGACATACGGAGCATACTAAATTTAAAAAAAATGATTTTTCGTCTTCATTGTACGTACTACATTTTCATTGTACATACATATACGAAAAAAGCACTTCCTCCCGGTGACGTGCTGCACGGTGGCCTGTGAGGTTTCGATTTATTTTAATCTTTTGACTGAGTGGGTCGATTTCGATAAAATAGGTACTATATGTTACTCAGATAGAAGGTTCATTTTTTTCAGAAATTAGATTTTTAATTTAATAAGTGGTATATGCGTGATGTGATTACAAATGAAGACAGTCTACGATTTTATTACGTGTATAGATTATTCAAAAAAATCTGACTTGTTGGATGTAAATTAATTATTATTACTAAATTTTGGATATTGAAAGATGTATGAAAAGATAATAAAAATAAACGTAAACTAAAATGAATATACACGTATACATACATACATAAATATCTTCTCGCTGTATCCCTAACGGGGTAGTCAGAGCGGACGGAGCGCCACGCTTCGCGATCGATACTTACTTCTTTAGCTTCCTCAAATACGCGTATAAAAAGAGTTAATTGTTATTTTAAATGATGCTTCTTTAAGCTCTGTAAAAACGTTAGACTATAGTTAGGACAATAAATCGCTTTTTTTTAAATCTGTCCTGTATAGTCAGTAAAATACAGATACGCTGAATTTTTGTTAAAACAAAAAAAATCTAAATTATTTTTCGAAAAAAAAGAAGACATAAAAAGTCTTTTGTTTAAGCAGTACTCATCACTCACCGACATCCCGTCTTAACTAAATTTTTATTGCAATATATTTTCAACGGGACGGGATTCAAAGACGAGACGATTCAAAAAAGACGGGATTTCAAATATTAAAAACAGTTATCATACGCAATAATTTCAACGCTAGTCCCGTTACCTGTATCGGCCCACCGCACGCCGCCCGCATTCCCCTCGCAAGACTCGTAATTATACGTACTTTTTATTTACAAAATAGACTAGGTTCCGTAGTGTTTTCAGAGGTTGCGATCACAAAGCAGTTGGAATACGACCTTTAAATGTGATATAAGCAATAATATTGACTACACTAATTTTGCTGGAAGGAGAATTTTGAAAAAAGTATTTTTTTAGAGTTCCGTAGGTCGCAACCCGTTGCAAATTTAAAACTAAGTATATTAAGCTAAAACAAGTGTCCGATGAGTTCGCAACTAGTACCACAAATTTTGCCTAGGAGATAAAGACGAAAAATCACTTTTTTTAAATTTAGGTATGTTCCGTATGTCGCAACCGCTCCAAATTGCTTAAGTAGGTATTCGTACTTCAAACACGTGGTATTCTCGCAACTAGTACCACAATTTTTGTTTTGAAATTATTAAAAAATCCAAGATTTTCTCAATTTTCACCATTTTCCGTATTTCCAAATCGATTGCGAATTTAAGGTAATCATACACAGACATAACTCTATCGATGTGCCAAAAATCATTAGTACCACAATTAATGTAAATTGATAATCTAATTCTACTGCACTATAAAGGTGTGTACCAAATTTTAGATCCATCGGTCAACTCAAAGGGGATAAAATTTCAATTACTAGACTTGACCCACACAAGACACAAACAAAGCAAACTAAAATAAACCGTTTAAAAACTCCATATACCAGTCTAATCCCCAGGAGGCTAGGTATATACGTGCATATTTCTCCTTCAAAACAAAAAGGTATCATTCCTCTAGGTCAGCGAATCCTAAGGTTGTTTTCCTGTAAAAAATATTATTGTTCGGCGACTGTTATATTTGTTGTAAAATCGTTAGATTATTTTGGTTACCGTTATCTGCGACATTATTTTTTGCATGGAATTAGATTGCAACATACATATGTATACCCGGTCTGGCCATAAATACTGTTACAATAAAAAAAATTCAATAATTCAATAATTTCAAAAATTCTATAATTTCACATTTGAATTTGGAACCTGTCATTCTAATATGAATATTTCCATGGAATATTCGTAGTGTTTTCTCATTTTCGCGTCAATCTTTGTTAAATATTCTTGTGATATTAAAATGGGGTGGAGTGATAAAGAGAACCAAATGACTGTGATAAGCATTACACAAAGTAAGTATGGAGCCGAATGTGATTCTTTGAAACTCTCTATCCGCCTGGTATTAGTCGAATGTATGTGTATCAGGCTATTGATAGGTATAATGAAACGTCCTCTATTTGTGACAGAAAAAGATCTGGCCGTCTACGTAGTGTTCGTACTAAAAAGGCGATCAATGCAGTGAAGGAAAGAATCCGAAGAAATTCTGTCCGAAACTAAAAGTATTTATCTAGGGTAATGAATATAGCACCTAAAACCATGTCGCATATTTTAAAAAAATGACTTAGGACTTGCAGCTTATGAAAGACGCACTGATCATTACTTAGCCTAAAATTTAAAAATGAATAGGGCGATAAAATCAAAACAACTTCTTGGGCGATACGCAAAGAGAGATCAAAGAAATATTTTATTTACTTACGAGAAATTTTTTACTATCTAGCACCATTTTAATAAGCAGAATGACCGAATTTATGCTCGACGTTATAGAAAAGCTTCTCAATTAGTCAGTAGGGTACAACGTGGGTAGTCAGCAGGGTATCTGGCTTTAGGGATGGTTTGGTGGGGTGTTAGCTATCAAGGAGTGATTGAGACATATTTTTGTGAAAAAAGTATCAAAACATCGTCCCAAGTGTATCAACATACGATTCATAAGAAGGTAATTAAGCCTCTTAGCAACACCGTGTTCCATAACCAAGAATGATCTTTTCAGCCAGACTCAACACCGGGTGATAAAGTTCGATCCACGTAAGCGTGGCTGGAAAGGAACGTATCTGACTTCATCAGAGCTGAAGACTGGCCGTCATCTAGTCCCGATCTTAATCCACTTGAATATGTTCTATGGTCTCTTTAGTATCTTAGAGAGTATGGCAAGCTCTAAAGATTAATGGCTGTGTTTTCGGTACTCGACATTGTATTACTTCAATTTTTCAAGAGCTCTGGATTTTGAGTGAATGAATGAGTGAATGAATAAATAAATAAATAAATAAACGCCATGATAATTTGGAGTCCCTAAATCATTCCATAAGATTGGCAGTGGCGAATTTTTCCATGGAGAAAGTACGTGATTCTATCGATAACTGGCCACAACTTTTAAAGGATTGTATTCTTAATACATTGGCCTTAGCCAATGGAGATCATTTTGAATGAATCAGAAAACCTAAATATCTAATTTAATTACTTTTTCAAAAATATCTCCAATGTACAAATACGAGTTCTGTCTCTCTTATTATATTATGTACATACGTATTTATGTTAAACCCACTTTACAGACGCCACTAAGCTTAAAAGAGCTCAGAAAAATTTCTAAGATTCTTTGTGACTTTTCGTCAAAAACTTATTCTTATTACATGTTTAAATATTTACAATTTTTTCCACTAAATGTACCTATGTATTTCTGAGACCAAAATACACACATACATATATATCTTCACGTCGTATCCCCAACGGGGTAGTCAGAGAGGACGGAGCGCCAAGCGTCGCGGTCCTTACATACCTCTTTCGCTTCCTCAAATTTCATCATTCTCCTTACACATTTTCGCCTAGGTATGCGAGTGCTTTTGACATTTTCGTTTGCTAACACTCTGGCTATTTGATCTTCATAAGTCAGCCTTGGTCTTTCATAGCTTCTTTTACTACTCACTTTCGCTCTGTAAATTTTCTTCGTCAGTCTTTCATCACTCGTTTTCTAAGTGCCCAAACCGAAGCGTATTTTTTGAAAATTAAAATAATTGTTATTAAAGAAACTATTTAATATAGGAAGACGGAGCGCCATGCTTAGCGGTCCTTACATACTTGGGCCATAACGATATATATAATACAATAAATATTTTATTGTATTATATATATCGTTATATATATTGTAGTGTATTATATATATTTTAGTGAAAATTAAGATTAGCCGCGATGTTCGAAGCGACTCAAGAATAACGAACGGCCATAGGATCTTTATCTTCAAATTCATCGTGTATACTGGGAAAATGTCTATAGTTCCTTCAGACAGAAGCTATAAGTATTCCTAAGAGAAATATTTTTTTGTGTAGTTTTTGTGTAATTTTTTGTACATACATACATACATACATATCCTCACGCTGTATCTCTAACGGGGTAGTCAGAGAGGACGGAGCGCCAGGCGTCGCGGTCCTTACATACTTCTTTCGCTTCCTCAAATCTTATCATTCTCCTCACACATTTTTGCTTAGGTATGGGAGTGCTTTTGACATTTCCATCGGCTAACACTCTAGCTATTTGATCTTCATAAGTCAGCCTTGTCTTCCTTGGCTTCTTTTACCACTCACTATGTAATATAGTGTATGTGTAATCCTTACAACAAGATTTACCACAACGATATTTTCATCGTAAATTCACGCGGACGAAGTCGCAGGTTACATCTATGTCTCTGCTATGTCTGTTTATGTTATTAAATATAGGTCAACGGACAAACCACTATAAGTTCAAACCATTTGTAATGTATACCATTGTATATAGGCGCCGCTCAGCTAAAGGGAGCTCATTTTAGATCTCATCTTCCAGAGCTGTCTCGATCACGATAGAACATACTTTAGTGTGGAAGTCTAACTTAAAGAGATTCAATCGTGACAAACATTGTCTTTACGTATAGATTTTTGTATGCATATTTATAGATTTTACCTCTAAGTTCTAGAGTTTTTCACGCACGCGGGAACCCTAAAAACTTCTTGGATAAATAGTAGTTTAGATTATTTTTCGGAAAATCCTCTATTTTACATACATACATACATATCCTCACGCTGTATCTCTTAAAGCATTTTTCGGAAAATCCTCTATTTTCCGGTGAAAATTTCGCTGAAATCGGATCAGCCGTTTCGACGATTAGCCCGGCGAAGCAAACAGACAGACAGACAGAAAGACAAAGATTTAAAAAAAGGCTTGTTTGGGTCTTGGTTACGTACAGAAAATCATATGAGCTTAAGAAAAATCCTTTATTTCCAAATCATAGACAGACTCTTCAATTTTATTTATATGCATAGATATAGATATGTAGATGTATAGAGGTACCTCTATAAATGTATAAGTATTGATATAGATATTTGTAATAGAGAATTTTGACTCCTATTTTAAATCGCAGTAGGGTTCTTTTATTTGTTACTAGTGACCCGCCTCGGCTTCGCACGGGTGCAATGTAGTGCAACTAATTCCTTGTATCCGTCTAATTAGCTTTCCAAACTCCACATAATTTGTATCCATTTTTTTATACATTAAAATGGTTATAGAAAACTATCCGTACAATATAGACATATATCAACGCTGACTTTTTTGTAGTCCTAATAAAGAGGAATAAATCTATCATATATTGTTTTGGAATAAGACAGCATATTCGATGAAAGCGTCGGCTTGATTTTTTCCATCTTGAACTTTTATGGTCTTATTTCAATAAATTAACACAAAACAATATTATACTATACGTATAAACCTTCCTCTTGAATTACTCTATCTATTGATGAAAACCGCACTAAAAAATATCAAAGTAACTCTACGTTTTAATAATAATTATATTACTTACCTTATTTGAAATGCAGAAGAATAAGTTTCAACTTCCAGTTTCAGTCAAGATAACGGGATATCGTAGTGAAAGTTTTCTTAAGTTTCGGTTGATATTTCAACTTTTATAACAAGAGTTACCCTAAGGGTCGACTCTTGTTCAAAAATCGAAATGTTTTGATGTGGAAGTCGAAGTTCCTAGAATATGTAATGGAGCCGCAGCAAGACTGAGTGACTGAGGAGATTTCTATCTTTCCATTTTCGTGTAGCGAGTTTACAGTAGTAGTTCGCGAGTGATTTAAATGAGCTTATTCATTTCATTTAGCTCATTATATCTATAACTCACTGTAGATCATTTTTAACCCGAAGGAAGGACGCGTCTTTCCTTCAGAGGTTAAAAATGAGATGTCATAAGTTTAAGACCGTTGTTATGATTGTTTGTACCATTGTAGCTGTTGCTCAGATGAACCGATTTGAATACGGTTTTTTCGTTTGAAAGCTGTGGTTTTCATGAATACAGCAAAAAAAAATTTTATTTAGATTTAATTTCATAGTTTCTAATAAGTATTATTTCCTATAACTGCTAAGAAATACCAAACAAGTCATGAGTTCTGTGAACTAAATAAATAAACATTAAAACTACTGGAGTAACTGGATTGAAAGATATAACATAACATATCTTCACGCCGTATCCCTGATAAGGTAGTAAGAAAGGTTGGAGCGCCAAGCTCCACGATTTGACTTACTTCTTTCGCCTCTTCAAATCTCATCATTCTCCTTGCACACTGTCGCCTAGATATGCGAGTGCTCAGTTAGGTCAAGGTCTGAACTGATATCTGATGGTTATAAATTACATTTTTCAAATTATATGGAAATTTTTAATACTTATTCGATAGTAATGGGTAGCTTGTCCTTTCAGGAACTCTTTATTACTTATTTTT
The DNA here is from genome assembly GCA_907165235.1 of Zeuzera pyrina. Lineage (NCBI taxonomy): Eukaryota > Metazoa > Arthropoda > Insecta > Lepidoptera > Cossidae > Zeuzera > Zeuzera pyrina. The sequence continues at coordinate 6,081,965 of OU015633.1, read as the reverse complement.
AATAATAATTAGTAAAATTATTACCTACTTCCAATCAACTTTTTGCAAGATTTAAATTGTTATCATTTATAGATCCGATGTAAATAAATGTTAATATTTTGTGCGATATTGTTGCCAAGTTCTACTCTCTAATACTTACGCTATTATTCGATAGTATTGGGTAGCTTATCCTTTCAAGAATCCTTTATTAATTGTTTTTAATAATAATTACTATAATTATTACCTACTTACAATCAATTTTTTGAAGGATTTAAATTGTTATCACTTTTAGATCCAATGTAAATATTTAGTGCGGTATTGTTGTTAAGCTCTACTTTGTTAGTAGCGTGTTCTTTTCTAAATTTTTCTGTGTATCGAAGGCTTGACAACTTACATTGTTCAGCGAGAAGAATGGCACTTTCATTAATATACCTACATGCAATGATGTTATATTTATTATAACATCATTGCCTACATGCACGTCATATACCTAACTTTCTATTGCATTTCCTATTGGTGTTGAAGACAGCAATAAGTGATGCAAGCAGTAATGGATTATTAGCATCACATTTTTTTATTGTTGCGTGTTTCTTATAATAAGCACTATCCTTCGGCCAACTTTTGTGACATACAAAGCAATTGGTAGGTACACTGAAAAAATACTTTAGTCGGTTTTACAAAAGTTTTAATAAACTTGCGGTTTCATTTCGAACTAATACATGGATTCGATTTCACTAAACTCAAAGTGTTGAAATATTTAGGAAGCTTTTTTGTGTAACTTTGTGAACTAGTCTTTAGTAAATTTAATATAAAATTTTGTAAACTTTGTTTTGTTAGAACGTGTAACTTCAATCTTTTTGATTTTGTAAATTGAACATTCATGATATTGTAAAAATAATTAATGCTTTAGTGAACTTTGGTTGGTTTTACGAAATAACAGATCAACCCTCGGCAAGTATTTTATCAGTGTACGTTATATTATTTCTATTGCGGATGATAGGACCTTGTGCGAGATCGCAACCACAATCTCGTTAATCCTGGCGCAAAACAGCAGTACTTACACTGTTGTTATTCAGTATGGTGAGTAAGACAGCCGGTGACATTTCTGGCACAAAATGCACAACATCTTGGTCCTCAGGGTTGACAACGTATTTGCAACGTGAAGTGCTTTCTAATTCTTGGTATTGTAAACGGACATTGGTCACTCAGTCCACTTACCATAAAGTGTACTGTTTGCTCGTTTGTCTTCCCTTTGGATTCAAAAAGACCATAATAAGTTGCCGCTCGCTCTGCCTGCTGCTCTACCTGCTGCTGCTGCTGCTGACTGTGTGTCAAACGAATTTTCCTGTCTCTTTTATATTAGCCGACACTTAACAATTATATCTATATTGTTGAGAGCCTTCGGTTTAATTTTCAGTCAGGTCAAGAAAGAAAACAAGTTTTCAAAATTGGAGTCTCGAGTGTTATTAGATTTTATCTTTGACACCTCGGACCGAGAAACATAATGGACAGATTCGTGGCCATTCTTACCACCATGTATCAAACTTTTCGTGTATTTTTCTATTTCATTAAGCGTAACCACGAGAAAAACAATTAGCTCGCACTGTCAGTGTATTTCGTGTCAGCTTATAAGTCGATCATGAAATAATTATTTGCAAAATACTCGTAGATCTTAAGTGTTTTCGGTACTAGTATTCAAAAAATAAAAATGTGTCATGTTCAGCTGTGTATCGTTGTACTGTGACCTTCCATATAGTCACTCGCATTAGCATAAATCTTGAAAGTCGGTACACGAAAAAAGGACACGCTCTTAGAGCAAATGCTCCGTCCATTCGTACTTGGTCTGAGGTCTTTCCAGTAGTATAAAAAAAATACTTGGAATGTATTTACCTACATGAGGTCTACAAATAAGACAAGAAATTGATCGAATAGTATATACATACCTATACATGACGTACATAATACATTTACGAGAAACGACGGAGCGAAAATCATCGCATCTTTTCTTCGTCTGCTTACTCAAACTTCTTTTTTCCTCACACACACCGCAGAATGCGAGTTCTTATGACATCTCCATTCCTCTCAGCTCTCTGGCTATCTTTGATCTTCATAATTCAGCCTCGATCTTTCTTAGCTTCTGCTGTTATTCGCTTTCGCTCGGTAAATTTTCTTCATCAATCATTCATAATTCATTCTTTCTACGCGCCCGAAACATCTCACCATTAATTTCTTCATTTTTAAAATTACATTTATCCAATCCAGCCATATTAAGTCCTATAAAATCGTGATATTTACAATTAACAAATGCTTGCATACATTTATTTTACTGCGAAGAGTCTTGATAAAGATATAGTCTTCTAACTACATGGTAAATAATAAAATTAAACTTAAAATATGCATTAACGCCTGATAGTAAGTTCAGAGCAAATTATGGCTCGTTTATTATGTATTTGCAATGTTATTTATTATTGTTCCAAGTTGTAACAAGATTATCTGGATGAATTATGAAGAAAAACTTGGCACAGATTGGATTAATGACTTTTCAACTTAGCCCTTATTTTTTTAAATGTAGTAGGCAATCTTTTATACGATCACATTGAAGACGAAAAATAAATTTTTGCTCTGCTTTCTGTATTATATTATTACTTTATTGTATTATTACTTTTAATTCTTGTCTTTTGGAAGTTAGAACATGAAAAGAAGAGTTGTTATAAGCCACCCATTCCCAAAGTGGGCGATAACGCCCCCCTGTGGGCGCTGCAGGCCTAAAGGGGAGCGGTAAGAGACCCAGAAAAAAAATGGGGGCGTTATGTAGAGGCCTGGGGGGTGATTTGTAATTTCATTTAGCTAGGAGGCATCTTAGACAACGACTGCATGAGCTCTCGACTCAGTAGACAAAATAAGTTTGGGAACCTAGATTATAAGCGAAGAAACACAAATAAACAGTTGACAATGCCAGATTTCGCAAATATATGAATCTCAGCACGAATAGAATAGTACGAGAAATTATTTTTTAAAGTTCTACACAATAATAGTACGACAAAGTCGTTCTAGTCTGAGAGAGATAGAAAAATATAGAACGCGTGAATTAATTTATCAGTATTCCTATATAGCTATCCCTTGGCCTACTTTTACAGCTTGTCTATACTAGTTCCTTAAAAACCTTATTAGTATAGGTGATAGTTTAGCAACCTGCTATACACACTAGTTTCGCTTTGCCATTTCTAATTGAACTTACAAACACTTGTTTAAAAGTAGCGTCAATATATGATTTTACTCACTTTTTCCTCTCTGAATGAGAAATGGTTGTGGATTGAAGTTACTTAATGAGAAAATTATAGGAATGCTCTGTTTAGGCTTTTCTGATTCTTCTGAATTTTTATCAATTTATGTTTGTTCGAGTTTTGCTCAAAAAGTATTGAAATTTCAGTGCATATTTATGTTCTGCATTACAAAAGTAAGTAAAAATAATAGTGGTGGCGAATAATTGACACAATATAGTTTCAATACTATTTTAATGACTTTGATGTAACATAGTACTAATATAATACTAGGTTAATTTATGAGTATTTCTAAATTAGTAGGTACAATAATTAGTACAAAAATCTAAAACATAAAATCACTGTAAACACTGATACATTGTTAGAAAGACTAAATGCATGATTAGTTTTGAACGGAGAATTTGTAATTTCATCAGGAACGCTTCTGTGCGCAATTTTGTCGGGTTTTGCTTCATCGGCAGCCATGTTTTCTTCGTAAATCTGCTTGTGCTCAGAAGGTTTTGCTGAAACTGTAGCTAATCGACTAGTAGTGTACTGATTTTGTATCCTTGTGTCTTTTATTTCACTATCTATATTATTCTTATGTTCTTTGGTTTTTGGGGCTTCAGTAGGGTTAGAAGGAGTTTTACTCAAAGTATCCGATCCTTTGTCTGCTTTTTTAGCTCTCAATTCAATCTCATTTACAGTTTTGCTCGTAGTATAAGCTTCGAGGTTAGGACTAGAAGGTGCTTTGGTAGATTCAGTTATTTTGGTAAGCTCAATTGCTTTAGTGGTCGGTTTCATTGTAGTAAGTTTATTAACACTTTTAACATTCGTTGAAAATTGTATTTTACTGCAGTTTAATAGATATCTCACATCTATGTAAAATAGTTTTCCATTTAGTTGTGAGGCATCGTAGTATTCATAATCTGTGCTTTGTGCTTGAGGTTCTTCTTCGAATACTTGGCCTACATTTTTGTCTGTTTCTTCTGTTTTAGACCATAGTTCTCTTAACGCATCGTCTGGTACGCATTTGAGATTTTCCAGAGCTAGTTTTAAATGCGTGTTCTGAGTTTTATTCATTATTAATACGAACCAGTCTAGACGGCAATCGCAAGGGAAGTTGTTGTCTGAAAATAAAATGTAATATTTGAAGAACAAAATTAAACAAAATAATAGTAGTTTAAAGTGTGAAACATTAGTTTTAAAATTACCTCCTAATTATTCAATTAAATCTCAAACTGTAGACTGAATCAACTGTTTAGTTTGACAGTTTACAAATACAATATCTTGTTTATAAAATACGTCTGCTGACATAGTAACTTACAGAGACTTATGACTATAACGAATATATTATGTAAACCACTCAACAAAGTTATGATTATTTAACATTTGCTGATGGTTTTTTTTATTTAATTTTTATTAATTTTTGCGTTAGATTTTGTTTATTTACTGAAACTTGTTTTTTTAATAGTTTTGACGCTATTTTAGTATTACATAATAGTATTTTTTTCACCAACAACCTTTTTATTAATTTACAAAATTAAAATGAGTTTTAAATTACGCTTTCTGTTGATGTTAAACACATAAGACAAAAAAATTAAAATGAACATTGCATTACTCTTGCTTTCTAGACTTCGTTGATTAGTGTAGTTGTTAGCCTATAAAATATTTTAAATTTTCTTTGCATGTATTTTATTCAAATAAAAAAGTACAATTTCTATTTTAAAAGAGAGTATAATTACCGAATTAAATAAGATGACTTTTTCCTTAAAATTTACTTCTTTCTGGAAAAGAAACAAGTACTTACCTTCAATGTCCAGATTGCTATTGATGTTATAAAAGTTATTTAAGATAGACGCCATTACTTCTGACTTAAGTTCACGGATGTGATTATCTTTCAAACTTAAAGAAGTTAGAGATTCTAAGCCACCGAAAACCCTCGCGTTGTTCAATTCCGACAACTTATTGTGCGCTAAAGAGAGAGATTGTAGTTTACTGAGACCATTAAATGCTTTGTCATCAAGCATTTGAATTTTATTACTCTCCAAATTCAGAGATCGCAGATTGACTAGAGGCAGAAATGTGTTATCTCCAATGACTTCCAAACTGTTACTGCTCAAATCTAATTTCTGTAATCGTTTTAAGCCAGAAAACGTTTCACTGTTCAAACTAAATATGTTATTTCTGTCTATTTCCAATTCCTTCAAATTAGTTAAATGTACGAAAGCTCTGTCATGTATAGTGGTTATTTTGTTACTTGTTAAATATAGCTTATCCAATGATGGTACATCAACAAACACATCTCTATTAATCTCGATAATGTTATTTTTATCCAAGCTCAATGTCATCAAGTCTCTGTGGTGAGCAAAAGAATACTTTTCAAGTACTTCGATTTGAATGTCGCTCAGTATGATTTCTTCTACAAAACTTAGATTGGCAAATGCAAACGCTTGTATTTTGTCAATGACACCATATTTGACATCTAATTTCAGCAAAGCATCAGTGTATTTGAGGCCATTTGTAGGAATGTATTTTAAGTTGATCCCTCTTGTGTTCGTAAGTATCAGTTTGTTAGCGTTTTGCAAGACGTCGAAGCCGTCCCAGCTTTGGTCATCCGGCTGTACCCCTTCTGTCGTGAGATAGCAATCAGCACTTCGAATTTTTTCCGTTTCGCGTGTATCTTTGATACAATAGCACTGTACTTTATTGGTGTTGTTGTATATAGGATCGCAAATGCCAGAGGTTTCTCTTTTCTGGTTTGTCGATTTACCTTCGACTATTATGAGTGCAGTGTATACAAGCGTCAGTATTTTCCAAAAATACATCTTGTTATCAATGTTACTGCACCTGTAAAAACAGAAAAATAAAATTTTATTTGGGTACTTCGCTTATTAATTAATTACTACTATTACTATTACTAATTTAAAATATCTGTTTAAAACAAACCCACGTATGTATGTAAACATGTTTTGTGTTTATTTTTATTGCATCATTACTTAATAGTTTCTATTTTTGCGTGTTAGATCATAAATCGAACAACATTAAATAAGAACATTACTCAAACTTAATTCATTTTTACACTAAGGTCATTTGAAATTGTGACATAGCGCCGGAATTAGGATGGTAAGTAATAATGTATGTACGTGTATCACTGACTCATGCTCAAAAGTTATTATTTATTCTTCAAAATTTAGTGGGAACAATGACTTCATCTTTTTTATCAATTCTATTATTTATAGCTATGTGATTACGAATTGTGCAGTTACATTTAAGTGCATTAATATTCAATGAATGACATTATTTCCTTGTACAAGGTTTTATTAATATTTTGTGGGCATGAAAATTATGTTTTCCTTCTAAGCTGAGACTGACTGATTCGTCGATGAAGTCCATATAGTAAATAAATTTCTCTAAATTTTCCTGGAGTCTGGAATTTGCTAGGTAATCCAGCCGTGTCGCTAACAGTTTAAATTTTGTGTTTGGCTTGGAGCCGCGCACTATTTTATTGCTGAGATTTATTTGTGGTCATTAGGTGTCATTATTATACGTAATTTTTCATTGAGAAAAAATAAATTTAATATAAATTGTAGTTTTAAGTTTGTAAATATTAACGTATGTATGTACTTTTTGTTAATGTAAACATAAATTGAGAATGTATGTATTTCATAAAATAAATTTACACAGGTAAATTTCGCGACAAGCTTTTATATCACATAACTTGTATTACATAATGTAATAAATTTATGGGTTTGACTTAATTTAAAGTTTATTTTCTTCTTTCTAGATATAAATAAACGCTTGTTTTAAAAATGTTTTTAGTGTTAATTTTTCTTAATTTATTTCGCACATATATGTTATATATAATGAGATTTGAGAAAGCAAAAGAGGTATGTAAGGACTGCGACTCTTAACGCTCCGTCCTCTCTGACTACTCCGTTAGAGATACAGCGTGAAGATATATATGTCATACGATACATTTGAGAATCTATGGTGTTCATCTTGTACGATAATTAACAAACATATTTACGGAATGAACTTGTGTATATGTACGCGATCAGCCTCACGAATGTCTGAATAGCGTTTTTCACACCTTATTTTCAGCAATGGTTACGCAACACAGATAATAATTGAGTTAATCATTGGCGTGGTGTGGGGTTGATAAATCCCACTTCTTAGATCAAGGGGTAAACGTCGAGCGCCAGCCAAGTTGAACATTCGGTCAAAATTAAGTTTAGCTTTGATACACACTTATGCTCACGCTATATAGGTACCTAAAGGGGTAGTCAAAGAGCGCCAAGCATCGTTGTCCTTACATACTTCTTTCGCCTCCTTAAATCATTCTTATCCATTACATACCATTTTGTATTCATAACACCTGAAATTCTTAAATTTTTAGGTTCGGTGACAAGGTATCCGGAGATACTTTCAGAGATGGAGGAGAGAACGACTGAGAGTGTGAATACCCAATTTAATTCTCTTTAATTCTTTGATGAATTAACTACTGCAAAATATTTAAAACTCTGGCTATTTGAACTTTATAAATCATCTTTGGATTTCCTTTGCTTCTGCTACCTCTCACTTACGATCAGTAGATTTTCCTCGTTATAAATGTTTTTAAAAAAACTAAAACTATTGTGACAGACGAACGGACGCTTGGATGATCTTATGATGTTGTACCCAATACTCATAGTGGAGACTTGACTTTTAGTTTTGGAACACACGAATAGTGTTTGTCTGCAGTTTACTGGAAACTTTCATAAATTAATTATTAATTGAATTACATTAATTGAATACTATGTCTGAGAAATGTTAACATCGAATTTCTGTTTTAATGAAGCTCAAATTTTTATTTTTATTTGAAACCTTTTCCCGTTTAAGTAACTTTAAACTAAAATTAGAGTTTCGACAATACTAAAATTCGATGTTATTATGAGTTTTAGGAAATCCAATGTTTTCATTAAAACCTTTTTAGACTGGTTAGTAATATAATAAAATGAAAATAAAACAAACAAACAAACTAGTACATTAAACTAGTTACAAACTAGTGTATTGGCAATATGGCGTCGACTTGTCGATATTTACTGTTTTTAATGTTCCTCCATTAATAACGTTAATGTTTTTGGTGTGCCTCCATTTCATGAAAACGCGGACTTCGATGAAAGTCCTATATTTTTTTATTACAACTCTGATTTCGACATGACCCTGCGACAAATACATATATGTAGTAAAAAGCTTTTATAAAATAAAGTACACATATTATATATGTATTAATTAAAATTTAAGTGAAAAGTTTTTATTAGAACGAAAGATTTAAATTTTACTCCAATGAATATTATTTTTGTTTATGAAAAGTCTACATTTATAATTTATCGCTCAAGATGAAATAATGTTTTAACTTTAGGCCTATTGTTGGCAAATACAGCTTTTTTGTGATACGAACTCGAAAATAATAAAGAAATGTTTTACGGAGCTTTGAAATCAGTGCTGTTAGGGGTCAAAGGAAATATAATCTCTTTTCAATTGCTTATATTATTTTACCTTCAAGCCTCTTTTTAACGGGAGCCCAAAGGAGTTGGTCTGTGCTATTTCAAGGTATACACCCAAAAGCTTACCAATGTAACAAGTAATTTATATATTTAGATTCTCCAGATCCATCCGGGTCTCCCCGGATGAATCCTGTTTTGGAGTGCATCCGGAGAACATCCGGCCGGGGTTTTCTAGACAGTGCACCTTTGTGAAATTTTAATAGTAATATCAACAGTGATGTAAAAACTTTAGAAAAAATTACATAGAAGCAACTTATTTTGTCAACAGGAGAGCATTGTTTTGAAACAAAAAATAGGGTTCCGGGACTTTTCACTCCTGGTGAAAACATTTTGTTGATTGCAGGTTTTAAAATTATGATAAACACGCATCCGATCACTCTCACAACGGTGGGGTTATTACCTAAAAATTTACAGACAGCGACAGCCACGCGATCACTGCGCGACCGGTGACTAATTGTAATAAAAAATTAATATCATGTATGACAATTGTGTATCTATTATTCTATGACCGTAAAATGGACTTTTCGCGATAAATTTAGCGCCACTATACAAATTACATTACACAAATTCTCGTTTTGACAGCAGATATCTTGCGATATTGGCTGTCGCATGCTGTCTGCGAGTTACGTAATAAGCGTGCGGATGTCTTATAGAATGCTAGCGTACGTGGTTTGTATGTTGCGCGTTAATACACAAGCACCGTGGTATGAAACACAGCGATAATATTTTGGGCAACTATGGGCGAATGTTATAGCGCCAGTCGGGGTCACACGCGATGCAAACACATGACCACTTCCGTTTGACTTTAATTCGTTGGTCACATTGTCATAAATACAAAAATTTGTAAATCGCATAGACGATATCCTTGTTCTTATCCTTGACGATATAATGTCCTTGGATGCCTAAATAATTTCAGTTATTTGAATCCTTAAATATAAGTACAAGAAATTAAATTTAACTAACAGGAAAATCGTATCCCTGTGTATTGTTTTTTTTTTATTGTTGTGTACTATATGTATTATGTGTAACTAAAAAAAATGTTCTCTCATATGACAGGACCAAAAAATAATCATAATGGCAAAAAATACCAACCAGAGACCAACCGGAATCGAAAACTATATCTCTTCCAGTATATCTTAGGTATTGCGAGATATAAGATGTGTTTTCAACAACATCCCAAATATTCCGTAGGCGTGTTTAGTTTTATTTCAAATCAGAAAAAATGTTAGCGCTTCGGTCACCTAGTATGGACGTATTCAGGGAAGGGCAGGAGAGGGGAACTACCGCTCCCTAGTGAATTTTAATATGTTTGCGGGTCAACGATGATCGAACGTTGTTACACATGTTCAGTATATTCACTGAAGGTTATTTGAAAGCGTGTGAATTTTTACGTCAAAGATAAATAGTTAATTAGTAATAGATTATTAAATTATTGAATTGTGTAAATAAAATTTTGCTCTCCCGCTTAATTGGTAACATGAGTCGAATCAAAAAATACTTAGTCCTTCAGGTATGTAGTCCGTCAGGTAATATATGGTATGTGTGTGGTAAGATGTAGTTATGTGGGACTTTCAGATTCTAAGACTCCCGCGGCGAAAGTCCTCGATGCATGTCAGGGGACCTCGGGACCTCTCCGCAGCACCTTAAGAGTGCTTAAGCAGAGCGAACCATATGCATAGGCACCTTTCATGACGTCACCAAACCGATTGCCCGTGATCTTAAAGAAGCTACTTCAATTATTACTTACGATAGGTGAGGAATATCGCAGCGTTATTCCGCTTCCACACTAAAAATACTTTAGTAGATTTTACAAAAATTTACGGTGTTGATTTCACTAAACTTAAAATGTTTAAATATTTACAAAACCATTGCGTAGTTAAGAAATTTGTTAAATAATATAAACTATGGTAGGTCCGATGCACATCAACAACGTACTCTTAGACTAAACTTTTTAGTAAATTTAACATAAAATTTTGTAAATTTTATTATTTTAGACGTGTAACTTCAATCTTTTTTATTTTGTAAATCGAACATTCCTGATACAGTAGAAATATTTAATACTTTAGCGACCTTTGGTTAGTTTTACGAAACAACATATCAACCCTTGGAATTCAACTGAAGTATTTTTTCAGTGCAAGTAAGAGAGTAATCCCCCTGGACCAACGTCTAGATACGCCCACGGCCCCTTGAGTTATTGAAGTCATTTGTATCTATTCGTTGCTAGTTGTGATGAGATCGGCATAATGGCGACTATTTCGAACAATCCGGGACGTATGACGCGAGCGTATTTGTTTCTTTAAGATTGATTCCGGGCAACGAACTTGTGTTGTTTTCAGTCATCCGAAACAATCGGCCGCGATTGGGTTCACGGTGTCGTCGGAAATTTAAAGAAAAATTTTAATGTTCGCTTCATTATTTTCGCTATTACAAAGACAATAGGGCCTTGTCTGTAATTGAAAGTAAGTATTCATAAAAAAAATTGGGATAGACTCATTAGAATTTTCTGAAATTAAACAAATGGAATTTCAAATGTGCTTGCGTACCTAGGCGAAAGTGTGTGAGGAGAATGACGAGATTTGAGCAGACGGAAGAAGAATTGTATAGACTCAGGTGTTACTTTGCGGAAATCTATTTCATGTGATGAAGCACCGTACAGTACTGGTTTGCCGACCGAGTCTGATCTCTGAAGTATTTTGAGGATGCTTCGTTGAGAGCCGAAACACGTGTCGATTGGTGGTTTTTGGAGTTTGAGCGGAAATAGCTAAAGATTTTAGGAATTCATCACACGAAAGAAGAATGCTTGAACCTCTATATTTGGCGCTCTGTTCTCTCTGACTACCCTGTTAGAGATACTGTGTGAGGATGCGCTGTGTTGTTTGAAAAAGCAAGTATTAAAAAAAAAAGTAACTTAAAAATCGGTTAAGAGCATGTCGAACACGTATTACATACAAGTCGTTTTTAAAGACCTCTTCAATAATTATTACTACTTAAAGGAAACTAAAAAAAATCCCCTCCTTTTTCCTTGTAACTTCCAAAAATCCATAATTTGATTCATATAATTTTTTCCTCTCATTCCTAAGTTTGAGTTAAAAATTGACATCCCCTGTGAGACATGTGGAAACTGACTTTCGTTTTTGCCATTGTGGCTATACAATCTAAAAAACAGTATTACATACAAATCCATTTTTTATTTTATATAACCAGAATACAAACTTTATATTGCTTAACTGCAGGCTATAATTTATCTAACTTTCATTTCTCTGTAAGTGACCTCCAATTTGACATTTCGTACTCATTGATAAACTTCAATCAGATTTGTCTATTGTCATTATAATGAATGGACTTTATGTCCATGTCAGTGCAATCAAAGTTACGTAATTAACCCGGGTAAACGAAATTTTACATCAACGTTAAACATTTATAATTCGATCATCATCTCCATTTTACCTGCGTTCATTGTGGAAACGGCGTGTTATAATTACGTAATACCAATTAAACTTTACCATTTATTATAATGTAATGAACGGTTAGGTAAATTGGCAATTACCGACTTAGGCAAGGTAACGAGAAATCCGTGTAAGCAAACGTTAGTGTAAGTGACCCGGCCTAAATAAACAGACCTGGGAAGAGTTTACGATAATAGTCTATGTAAAGTCAAGCCCGCCACGCGTTTCGATACTACTTCAGATACTTTTGGGAAATATATAAATGAACAAAAGAGTTAGTAATTACAACTTATAGTTGGAATTAATACCCGTAATATTAGAAATTAATAGTTTTAACTCAAAATTATTATGTAGCATCATTAAACTTTTTGAAGTTATCACATCATATTTCTATTGAAATTTTAAAATGATATCACGGAGTATTATAATACATACATATGGTACATACACACTATACCATTCCCACCCGGATGCCACAAAAAGGGAATGGATAAAGTAAATTTTGAAATTTATTGGAAATCTTTTTAAATAAAATTCTATTTTAAAAGGAAAATTGTAATATAATTTGAAACAAATAAATCAATACTAATTTTGTAAATAAAATAGAAACAGAAAGATATCAAAGTGGTTGTGATGGTGTGGTGTAGTTTACAAAAATCAGATATAAATACCTTTCACCTTATAATTTACACATTATGATAAAAAAACACAAACCACTGGCTTAAATTAGATTGTATTGTCCGATACTCCACTCTCGAATGTTATCTCCAAAATTATAAGTCGACTTTATAAAATTCTGCAATCAGCATCGTCATTGTAAATATAAGTTCTATAAACTCGTATGAAACTAGTGCGTCACCTTGATTAATGTGCTCTTTATCCGATTAAAGCCATTGCTCCCCCTTATTCTTGTCGAGGGGTCCATTTGCCTTGGAAGTTTGGGCGACATCAGTTTTCTGGTTCGAGCCTCTTTCTTTTTCACTTTGCCAACATCTTTAATATTCTTAACAGATTTTACTTTTACAAAGAAATCAAATATCTTCTTTTTGAGGAGAAAAATAATCTCTTTACTCCATCACAACCATTCTTGTTCTCTCTTAAAAACGACCTCGCTCTCTTTTTTTCTCATTTTTCAAATCCTGTTCTATTCTTCCAAAAAAAAACATATTTAAATTTTTGACTTGCCAGTTCTACAATTATTTCCTCTGACAACCTCTAAGCTCTTAAAAAGAAGGTACAATAGCAAAAAAATGTTACACATACATACATACATACATATCTTCACCCTGTATTCCTAACGGGGTAGTCAGAGGGGACGGAGCGTCCAACTTCGCGGTTCTTACACACTTCTTTCGCTTCGTCTAGCCTCGTCATTCTCCTCCACACATTTTCGCCTAGGTATGCGGGTTACATTATAATTTTATAGCCATTACACTTGTTATTTCTTTCATCAATTTCAACGTGGTTTTAAATGCACAGTAAAGAATGAACGTATGTTTGTTCGCTTATATTTCGAATTACACTAGACTTAGCAGAATTGCATCAGATGCAGTTTTCGTTATTGTATTTTTATTTTAGAAGCTTGTTAACATTAAAGGACCACAATGATTTTTGTTTATTGTAGACTGCGTGCAAATACTACTTGGCACCGACCGCACTATATAGAAAAACCCTAATTCTGAAGAGAACCAGTTAAGCAGAGCGGCTTTAATTCTCACTAATAGCAACAAACAATCTACTATATTAAATATACAAAGTGTTACAAAAATAACCTATACTACCGAAAGGGGGTTGACGTACCCATGAAACTGAACGACTTTCCCCAAGGAACGGGTCAAAATATGAAAAAAACTTTTGGACCTCTCATACTGATTTCATCAGCTGAGCGTTCATATTTTGTATGAGAGGAACAACGTTTTTTTTCATATTTCGACACAGGGAAAGTTGTTCAGTTTCATGAGTACGTCACCCCCTTACGCTAGTATAGGGTATTTTTGTAACACCTTGTACATATGTCTTCACGAGCAGACAGAGGATGGAACATCACACATCGCGGCTTTATTTTCTATTTCGTTAACTCAAACTCATCGAACTCCTCACACGCGTTTGGAAAAGAATTCGAATACTTTTGTCCTGTCCGGCAGTTGACAATCGAGCTATTATTATCATAACTCAGCCTTAGTTCTCCTTAACTTCTATTACCATTCACTTGTGCTCTATAGATTATCATTCGAGAAGAATGTCTGACGCGTCCTTCGCTCATTCTGTCTACAGCAGTTAAATAGAGTACTATTCAAGTTTAAGATATCTTGTTTTGCACATAACAATGATTATCGTTTAATTTTTTTGTTTTTAGTGAATGTAATACTAGTACCGAAATATTATAATTACTTCCTATTGCATTAAAATAAATTTAAATATACATGCCTAGCGTTAAATCTGTCCTCGTGTAGGATGTCCAAAATTCCTTAGTTTAAAAATAAGCCGGATTAAAAGGCCAGAAAGACAGAACGGCTCCCTCAATTAGTGCAAATAAGGAACTCAGTGCATAAGATATTGTTACGCTTTTGGACACAGAATCAGACACATAATCTTTATAGAGGTATATACATATTATTTATCGTGTAACTTCTGAACGATTTGACCGATCGAGGTTATATTTCACCTTATCTTTCAGGCTATATTTTTCAGGTTAACCTGGTAGGAAATTGAGTATTTACTAAAGAGGTAGGTACACGTTATTTTTTACTAACGTGACGTAACGTCTATGTGTTACAGTTGCCATGTTACATAAAGATTATAAGTTAAGCATTTGATGCCGTCAGAAGTTTTAATTTTAACCCGCTGTCTGTCTGTTTGTTCCTTGGTCTTTTTTTAATTTGAAAGATGTAGTTTTCTGTAACGCAATCATCTATTTTTTTGTATTAAGGATTTTATAGTATTTAATATTAAGAAGACGTGAAAATGTTCTTATACACACAAACTACATATATTTTTTTATCAATATGACCTATATGATACTTTAACCATGTTACATGAGCTCGCTAAGCACGGATCGGTGGTTGAGATACCTTATCTCAACGAACTAAAGCTTAGTGCCGTCGGCCTAATCCTAATCCTGTCCCAGTAGGATAGCAGTAGTGACGTAATTTACGCAGTGAATTACCGCCGTGTCCGTATTATGAACTGTCATAGCGACATAGACATCTAATTAAAATAATTTTCTTCATGACTAAAAAAGCGAACACAAAGCAGCACTGTTCTGCTCTAAATTTAAAAACAGTGTAATTTCGTAATAATTTTAATTATCTAGGGATGTGAAAAAATAATCAATTTTCAATTTAATCGATTATTATTTCTTTGTAATCGATTTTTTAAAATCGTAATAGTAACAATCGATTTTTAAAAATCGATTATATAAATTACACTTGTTTTTATTAAAAATATGAAGAAATGAAAAATAAAGAAATCCAATGCTGCCAAAATTACACATTTTAATTGCGACGAATGAAAAAATGCGAAGTGAGTTCACTACCATGAACAAGTCGATCAAAATACGGCGCCATCTGTATGTATGTACGTAAACCAGTTTCGTATTTGTTAAACAGTTTCCTTTCTTTCGAGTGTAAATAATTAAAAAAAACATCTTCTAACGGTAAAACACCTAAAAGCGGCTGGCGGAAGTATTTTTTCATGAAGAAGGATAATACCACAGCACAATGCAAATATTGCCCGAAAGAATTAAAAACATGTAGCAATACTACCAATTTAAAGCAACTTAATTGATTTTTTGCCGTAGAACTCACGTGAAGATGATATTCAGGATATCAGCTGATGGAAATAACTTAAAACATAGCAAAAATTACATGCCGGGACAGTCGTAACCTAATATGGAAATCATTTTTTTTAATTTTTTTTCATTGTTTAAACTTAGAAGTTTTCAGAAAGATTTGTTTTGAAACCAGGAGGTTGTCGTTTTGGTTATTTGTCGTACTTATCATTTTATTTTATTTTTATTCTAATAAATTGTTAATACTATACTAATCTCTTCGTTTTATTACTATATAGAAAAGCAGACTTTTTTTCAATTAATACTAAAAAAATCGATTTTTTCACAAAAATCAATTATTTATTGTAATTAAAATCGATTTTTCTCAAATAGATTAATACTGAAAAGAAAACAATCGATTTTTAAGTAATCGATTTTTTTCACTTAATGTCACATCCCTATAATTATCTACTGTATCCTTTTCAACGAACTGGGCACTAATGTTTATTTTTTTTCATGTGAAACCTCTAATACGGCGGGACAGACCGGCTATTGGCGCTTGTACGGAGCTCGTATACCTATAGCATATGCAGTGTTTTTATTCACTTCGGAAAACGTTGCCAGTTTTATTAAATAAAGAATTTTTTTTTTTAATCTAATATTTTGTTTTTGATTATGCCATATTTATTTCCTTTACTAAACCATCCTTTCATGCATATTTTCTATACAAAATGTTACAGTTTCGATGATTCACATCTACCAGGCGTCTCGCGATGGCTCATTTATCTTTTTGTTACGGGTTGAGGAAACAACCAAAAGAGATTTCAAAAATGAACTGGCTGAATAGAAAGATGTTAAAAAAACTATGATATGCCCATAGTTGCGCAATCCTCAATATGGTTTTAATTTTACTCATTTAGCGCGAAACAAGATATATCCTCCGTTTTTCGAATAAAATGAATTCTAGAAGTGAAATACTTGAAAATACAGCGAATCAGCCTAATAATAACCTTCTTCTATCAGAAACCAAACAAAAATAATATAAACGTTAAAAAATATCAAATATCGTCACATAATTTTCATATCTATAGGTCATTGTGAAAGGGAGTATAAATCCGCCAGGGTTTCAACGTGTCAATGTTGGCTGCTATATTGCAGACATAATAATAACGGCATACATTTATTTTGCTGTCCATACAAAAAATATAATAGAAAAAATTTACAACCGTATCGTTATACCTTACATTCCAAATTTTGCTAGTGACGTAAAAACGCTGATATTAGGGTTGCCTCACCTTTATTTTTTTTAAACTTCGATGTGTTACACTTTAACTATTGACTTTTGGCGAAGTTGTAGAATGCAAATTTTTCGTTGTCATGGGTACTTTAATACCCTTTTGCATTGACACATCCATTCGAAATAACCTTGTAAATGAAAATTATGTGACGTGAAGAAACAAAAAATGCGTAAAATTGTTTTAGTAGTGCAATAACAAAACACTGGCTCAATGCAAGAATCTGCTATCGCCAACAAATTTATATGATTTCATTCGGTTGGAAATGCATTTCATCATACCTTGGGTATTGAATCAGTAATGAAATGAATAAGCGTTTCAAGACATCTATTACCTCCTTAGGAATTGAATCCTCAAGAACTGTAACAGAGTTTCAAACTAAAAGATCCTTAGCTAATTTACTTTAAACCCTTAATCTCTATTTTACCCACTAAAGAGTAATTATAGTTATAATATACTTTTTAAGTGAATACTTACGTCATATTAAAAAACTAATCACATTCCAAATTCAAATTTGCGCGTAAATATTTGCTTACCTAATAGGCTAAGTAAGTACGTGTCAGATACAAGAATATAAGAAAAGAATTTTTTTTACAATACACACCAATAATCTGACGCCTACCGGGGGCGTCACCCAGTACACACGGGCAATCTAGATAATCTAGAAAAGTTCGTTTCCTAATTAGACCCGACCGGGAGTCGAACCTGGAATCTTTCGCGCTCGGATGCAATATCTAAACTATTGCGCCATCGAGGTCGTGAAAAAAGATTAAAAAAGAAAAAAGAATTATAAAAGACTTGTATCCTAAATACCTATTTTTCATTTCTAGGTTTGTTTTGTCCGGATCTTTTCAGCTCATATCGTTATAAGATCGCTTGTGTTTGTCTGACCGTATATAATATATATAATCTATCTGTCACAGCTGATTTTTCTCAGACATAGATACATACATATCTTCACGCTGTATTCCTAAAGGGTTAGTCAGAGGGACGGAGCGCCAAGCTTTGCGGTCCTTACGCTTCTTTCGTTTCCTAAAATCTCATTATTTTCCTCACACATTTTCGCCTAGGTACGTAAGTGCTTTTGACATTTCCGTCGGTTTACACTTGCTATTTAATCTTCATAAGTCAGCCCTGGTCTTCTTTGGCTTCTTTTACCACTCGCTTTTGCTCTGTAGATTTTCTTCGTCAGTTTTTCATCACTCATTCTTTCTATGTGACCGAACCATCTAAGCATTGCTTTTTTCATTTTTGCAATAACACTGTCGTGCAACCTTGCCATACTACGTATCTCTTTATTGCTAACCCTTTCCGCAAATAAACACACAAAGATTAAAAATATTACGATACATTTTGTTAACTCGAATATTTTGCACTAGTATGGTAACATTTTCAAATAGTCACATGAAAATTTAAAAGGGGCAAATGGACTGCTTGAACTCAACACGATTATTCCTACCTTTATCTCCAAAACTATTGAACCGAGAAGTTTGAAATTCGAGGGAATATGAACCCTTTCCTAGAGTTTACAGGAAATTACAATGACAACTTGTAGATTTTTAGAACTTATAGATTTTTAGAAACCAAACTTAGTTTAATCTATATACATACATGCAAGGGAAATACGACTCTCTAACTGACAGAATCTGGTTAATCACCAAATCTCAAAAATCTCTAAATCCGGTCATGAAATTTGGTGCAATGATAATTTGTATAATGTAGGGGTCCGGTAAGAGGTAAGAATGAATTTTCGAAAAATTTACATTTTAAGGGAGGAAAGGGGGAGGGGTGGTTGAACTTCTCATGAAACATTTTTACGGAACGTAATAGGGCTGTAAAATTGCATATTGAAAATAATAAGACACCTGTTTATTATTTTTGTAAAATTCCACTCGCAGAGGGGGAGGTTGAACTTTGTATGAAGCTGTTACTTTATCACAGCTAAACCCTTGGACTGATTTGAAGAAATTTATAAAAGAGATAGATTAAACTCTGGGAAGGGACATAGGCTACTTTCTTTTTCGTTCCACGCGGACAAAATCGCACGCAACAACTAGTTTCCTATAAATACAAGTATCGTGCAGAACCCTTTCTGCGCTAATCGAACTCACTTTCGACAATTTTTTTTACGTAATAGTTTTGCCTATGAATAACGGCGTAATGATATCCCATATACTTCATTTCTGTGAGCTTCGAATTATCCGAGTGTATCTACTATACCATTCCCACCCAGATGCCACCAAAAGGGAATGGATAAAATAAATTTTGAATCTGATTTTGAAATTCTATTTAGAAAGGAATATATATAATGAAATTTACCAAGAAATAAAAAAACAATATTAATTTTACAAATGAATAAAAAAAGTATAGAAAATGGGCGTGATGGTGTGGTGTGGTGTTTAAATCAGGTATAAATACCTTTTAAATTAACCTTTGAAATTATAATTTACACATAGTTAGAAAAGACACTTTAACCACTGGCTTATGCTAAATATTATTGTTCCCAATGATGTTATAATACAAAAGAATATAACATCATTAATTGTTCCATATTCATAAATTCCACTCGCGAACGATATCTTCAAATTTATGCAAATTTCGTAGTTCTTTACTTTTTCACATAAACCTCCGAATTCTATCAGATATGTCACGGCGAGGTGGCAAAATAAATATATATACTATTAATAATAAATATTTTACCATTCTTGATTATGGAATTATCTGTTGATTATTATTTTCACATCCTGTTAATTTTTCGCACATTCATAGCATGTTAAATTCTTTACATAATCTTTGTTTGGACTTGATCGGTATGTCTTTTCAAATCCTTTTTAAATTTTCTTTTTACATCTCTCAAAGAATCGACGTGTCTTCACCCCATCACATTCTTTTCTTTTTTGCTTTTGCTTCTTTCCTCTCTCCAAAAATTCTATTCCACTCTTCCAAAAAAAAATATTCAAACTTTTAACTTGCCAGCTCTACAATTAATTTTTCTAACAACCTCTAAGCTCATAAAAAAGGTAAAATAGGAAAAAAATGTTACACTACCTATTATAATAAAGTATTTCGTTATATTACTGCCATTTACTTTACAATAATGCGCCTTTGTATTAGTGTAAATAAATCAGTGCTCCAATGTAACTATACAGTATACAGATAACAGATAGAGCTATTGTATTGTTTTTATGGTCATAAATTAGTGGCGTTATCACATTGTCTTTATATAGACCAGACAATACTATTTATTGCTTGTAATCCTACAAAATTGTATTGTAATTGAGTCATTCGGTTTATACTGGTGAGTGGGAAGGAATTATTGATGTGATATTGTACCATATTCAGTGTACTGTTGCTTCCGTTTGGCTATTAATTTCATGGTTGTAGATTTTAAGCAAATCACGTTATCACTTTGATTAAATACATTTTTAACTCCGACGGAAAATAATTATTTATCGCTCGGTCAATTATTTTTTGCGTTAGAGGTTTTCTAAGTTTTAGTAATAATATATTAATCTTCATTCCAATGACTCAGTCAATACCAATAACAAATACACATATTTATAAAATAAGTACATCGGTAGTAAAAAAATATTAGTAATGTAAATTATTATTTTTTGACTTATGAACTTATGATGCTTTTATAACTATAAGATCTATTAAGGAGTCCTCGACGCAGAAGCTCAATTCTTATTCGACTATGTATTTATTCCGGGTTCCGTAACGCAAATAATTAAAACGGAACCCTTGCAGTTTCTTTATGTCTGTTTGTCCATCTCTCCGTATGTGACATTCTATCAATTCCATCATCTTTACACTTACTGAGCTGAAAGATATAAAAACGTAAACTGGTAGCTAAAATCATAGATTAAAAACGGAATTAAATAATGGGTATATTGGACTCAATATATCCGTTGACAAATTAATAAGGATTCAATTTAGTAGCAAGGTAATATAATTTCGGTTTGAAAAATTTCGGCCAGTAATTATATTTTTTATATATTATTACTTCGATCAGTATAGTTATCTGGATCAGCGAAAAAAAAGGTATGTACGGAACGCTGATTGAGATGTCAAATCATATTTAGTCGACTTTTGATGGTTATGTTTATTTTCCAAACAGCAACAAAAACTTTGGAAAATAAAGCATGTATTAATAATAGTGAGACATCTGCCGCGACGTCGGTCTCGTATAAGTCGTATTTTTTCTGAGATTAACAAAAATAACGCCGTAAACGCCACCTGTGACTAATCTGTGGTGATAATTTGAGTTTCTTCCAACATTTGTGGTCGAGTTTCATAATGGGTAAAATACGAGTGTATTGTGTAGGTAGTTAATAATTATGTTACGGAATAAACAATATTATGAATACACATATATAAAAAGGGATATTATGTTTATAATTGACGTACCTCGCAGTTTCACACGTGTTAAATTTGGTACTTTTTCGGTATAAAAAGTAGCATAGATTTGTCTCTGAGAAGTCGTATTCCTACCAATGAAAGCCACGTCAAAATCGGTTCAGTCGCTTCGGAGATTAGACTGGACAAACAAAACAAACGAAAAAGACAAAAATTATAAGAATGCGTG
The DNA here is from genome assembly GCA_907165235.1 of Zeuzera pyrina. Lineage (NCBI taxonomy): Eukaryota > Metazoa > Arthropoda > Insecta > Lepidoptera > Cossidae > Zeuzera > Zeuzera pyrina. The sequence goes on along the minus strand of OU015633.1, from coordinate 6,060,079 downwards.
TTTGAGTTTTGTTTACGTGCGAATAACCATATAATCTTAAGAAATACGTATATCTATGTATAGATATATAGATAATGAAAAAACTTAATATTTTGAGAAAGCTACATTTATATAGTATAGTGCGGTGTCCTCCTTGCGGATAGAATAAGCAATGAAGAGATACGCAGTATGACAGGGTTGCACGACAGTGTTATTGTAAAAATGAAGAAAGGAATGCTTCGATGGTACATAGAAACATGGGCACATAGAAAAAATTAGTGATGAAAGACTGACGACGAAAATATACAGAGCGAAAGTGTGTGGTAAACGCAGTCAAGGAAGACTTATGAAGATCAAATAGCCAGAGTGTTAGCAGATGGAATTGTCAAAAGCTCTCGCATACCTTGGCGAAAACGCGATTTGAGGAAGTGAAAGAAGTATGTAAGAACCGCGACGCTTGGCGCTCCGTCCTCTTTGACCACCCCGTTGGGGATACAACGTGAGGATATGTATGTATGTATGTATGTTTATAGTATATATATACAATATACATACTTATAAACTGTTAAACTTTCGCGTTGCATTATAGAATATATCTAAAACGGGAAATTTAACGCTAATTTAATAAACGTCAAGCCAGAATAAAAAGGTAATCGCGTTAAATTTTCCGTTTTAGATATATAATATACATACTTGCACATAACTCTCATTGAAATAAGTATACAAAGCATACATATTATCTGTATGTAAAATTTTAATAGATAATGTCATCGTCGCTTGATATAGTCACATTCTTGTATTTCCATAATTTGTTATTCAACTATTTAGGGTGTCGAAAGATAATAATACTAATAATGCGCCAGACAATACACACCAATAATCTGATCTCAAACTAGGGTATTCCCTATGCTATAAGAACCAGGCGATGACTAATGAGGGCGTCTCCCAGTACGCCCAGACGCAAGAGGCTCTAGAAAAGTTCGTTCCTAAATAGACCCAACCGGGATCTAACCCGGAACCTTCCGCACTTGGATGCTTCATCTAAACTACTGCGCCATCGAGGTCGTCAAAGTTATTCATTACATCAAAAGTGTTCGTTTCATTCAAAGACAAATGTCAATAACTATCTCAGAACTTCCACCTACATGAAGTATGAGGTCACGAATGTTTTATCGGTATTTGAATATCAGATATTAAAATTTAAAATTTTTGAGAATGAAGAAGAATGTTCAGTTTTTTTTCAAAAGAATTTCTAAATATTCTATTTGAATGAACAATATAAATACCTACTTACAGTAACATGACGGCATGAGTAATAACTCATATGACCATTTCTTATTATTGTGAAAGGTATATAGATTTATAGATAAGTATAATATTAACACACCTTTATAATCTGATTGTTATTTAATAAAGCAGTCTTCGAACTCATCTCTTTGTGTTTACTTGTCTCCGATACTCGACCTTACATTATTAGCATTATTTTCTGTATTCATGCTTTTTTTTATTAAATCCCGTTATCATTTCCAATTTTCATAGTACGATCAAAGCATAGGCAATCCTCTGTGTAAGACATTGTAACTCAATAACGCTGTCATAACCAAGAATATCTTAGGCCTAGCTTAATCTTGTACGATCTTTCGGTCTAACATTAGAGCTTGTACTATCTAATACTCGACACTACCAAAAACTTGAACCTAAGCACTTTTTTCATGAATATCTGAGCAATAAAACCAAAGGTTTTAAGACCACAAAATTAAACACAAGGTTTGTACTATGAATACCACAAAACGAAAAATAAACAGACTGTCAACTTAAAAACGTTCGCTTTAACGTGACTGGGAATGACTCGCGACCCTTAGCATAATTTAGAAAAATATATTTATAAATGAAACCTCTTCGTAACTCCAATTTGATGTTCTGCAATAGACGTGACCTGTCAATGACCTGGATGTTTTAAGAAAATCACTGCATGAAAATAGGATATACAAGGGATGTACACTCTAAATATCATTGGGAAATGTAAGAAATTGTTGTGAACTTATATAATCAAATATTACATCAAATAAATAGGTATAAAGATGTACCTAGTAGATTTAACATACATAATAATTAATGGCAAAATTATGCAAAAAGGATAGAGAGTGGACTCCTTGGAGAAATGTAATCAAAGATTCTTTACTCGAATACTACAATTGCCGCAAAGAAAAAAGTGTTGACGTAAAAAGCTGTCGTTGGCAAAGTTAACGACCTCCGCGATAATATTTACCTTATTACATCTAAGGATAAAAATAACAGCAAAAGATAACTTAAGAAAACAGACTGACATTAGTCGACACTATCCACAAACAATTGAGACTCGCGACAACTTTTAAACGATCGCAGGCTAAATGTATTATATAATTATAATATGTATATTACAATGACGTCACGTATAAAAAACCACATGTCATTTTGTACCAATTTCATCATAATCGGTTCAGCGGTTTAGCATTTCCCCTATAAAATTTTATCGCCATTTTCACCACTTCAGTGGTAGATTTTTGAAAAAAAAATCTGTGTTTATTTAATGAAAAAGGTTTATCTCTGTACCAAATTTCATCTTAATCGGTTCAGCCGTTTAGTATTTCCTATGCATAGTTTCATCCCCTTTTTCACCCCTTTAAGAGTAATTTTAAAAAAAAGGAGCATATGTCCATCCCTTGGTGTCAAACTATCTTCATGCCAAATTTCATCAAAATCGGTCTGGCGGTTATGCCGTGAAAACCAAGCTGACAGACAGACTTTCGCATTCATAATATTGGTACGGATATGGATACAACTTTCAAATTCGCAAATTATAAGTAAAATTTGAATCTGCATTACTTTAACAATATTGACTATCATGAAAGTAAAACATACAAAATTATAATTGGAAGCAATTTTCTATCATAGATAGATTCAGTAGTAATTCTATAACTACTGTATTTATCTATGGTAGCCGATAGGTATAGAATCTTGGTTGTTTAGGTGGACAAGTTCGGAGTTTCAGAGGTTATTGTCTGGTATGATATTGAAAATTCCAGTCTGGAAGGGACCGGTTATTAATTAGGAACCGTGAAATTCCAATATCGACAGTGGACTACGAACTATGGGGAATCGTTAATGGAATGGATTAAACTTTCCGTTAAAGAGAAATGGTAGCGTAGGTTATGACAGCGCAGGGAAATATATCACTTCTTATCTACGATACTTTTTGGTAAAATGTATAAACCCATGCATAAAATATTGTTATTATGTTTATTTCTTTAGGCACTGCACAAAGCGATGTCTTCGTATAAAATTATCAAAAACGCTTTGTAATCCTATCACTCTCACCTGATTTGTTCCTATAGGCATTCTGAAGACTTTAATCATCGAGAATTACAAAAACTCCAGATTTTCAAGACAATCGTTGAAATACTGGAAATAAGTTATTCAGGAATGAATATTTTCTAACAGTAATCTGCAACTCCGTAATAATATCAAAACAGAGAAATCGTGAAGATGAACAAAATGATAATGATAAATGGTATTTATTGAATCAGGGCCTTTTTTCGTAGGCAATTGTTGCTAATATAAATTGTCCGAAAAGGTGTTAACGAAGGTAGGAACATCGAATCATAGTGATTCATCAATTATGAAACTTTTTCAAAGCGTGTAATTCAGGTTACACAAACGTTCGGGCCTTTGATGCATGATCTGTCGGCGGCGAGTGTACTCTAGTAACGTGATTGATGGTGAGAATTAACCGTGCGTGTTTGCTTGCTTTTTATACATACACAGCAAACACCTTAGTGTGTTAAAAGGTATATCTAGCCGTTACTCGCAGCCTCACTTACGGGAATTTTGGAATTTGTTACTACTCTAATCCTTCCTACCACTGTAAAAAGTCTAATATTAAATGTGATTCACTTTCATTGCATAAGAAATTCCAAGGTTTAGGTATTTTGATGGACTATCCCTACCCCAGAGATACGGTAACCAAAATAATATCAATGAATGAAATAAAAAGAAAATAAGTAAATATAAAAATTGAGATGTTGCTAATTTTTATTTTATGTTTCTTTTTGTTATCATAGCTTGCGAAAAGATAAAAAATAATTAATACTTTTGACTCCTAAAATGACTTTCCTTCAGCTTCTATTCAATGTGATCCATACTTTTAAGATACCATGTATAATAGATAAATTAAGAACGCTAACGGAGAACCCAGATCAAATTGTTAGCAGTAACTGAAAATCAACAAATCGATCAGAAAGTGATTAGGTACATCCAAACAGAACCCTAAATAGCGGTAGACTTGTGTTTAGTTTTATTAGACTAAATCTATAATTCTAGTCTAATTTATGTAGGGTCTAATTTAGTAGTTGAATCTTTATTTAAGACACTTGTCGTTAATAAGCAATATAATAACTTTAATCACGTTGACAATCAAAATGATGTCATTACCGCATGTGTGGGCAAGCAGACACATAAATAATATAAGCAACTGTTGTATGCTATACGCAATCATTTGAAGGCTATAATAATACAGCGAAGGGTATTTTAATAGCGTACATGCCAGTTTAGAAGAAAAAAGAAATATGGCTGTCAGTTTATTTTCCTTAACTACTCATATGTATATTTTTTACGGATTGAGTTAGCAACCTGACGTCTGGTTCCTCTGTGCCATCGTACAGGTAAACCTAAATACTTATTGCTAGAAAGGTTTCAAGGTGTTTTTATTGCATTGTGATGGTCTGTCTACGTTAGATGGCAAATTACGTGAAGCTATGTTAATACTAAACTTTAAATTTTAACTCTAAAACAAGGTTCAACATTATCACTTAAATTAATGATATGCAAGTCCTTAATTAAAAAAGTAAGTATTAAACTTTTACTGCTTACTTATATTTCTGGTTGTGGATTTTTTTAATATTATTCCGATTAATTGTTAATCGTGAAACAAATTGGTCCGATGGCGCAATGGCATAACATCTGCTTTCCAAGCTAGGGTCCCGGATTCGATCCCCGGTCAGGTCAATTTAGGAAACGAACTTTTCTAAATTGGCTTGGAGTCTGGGTGTATTACTGAGAACTCCCACAGAGTTCGTTGTGTAGTACTCATAGTACAAGGTTACTGCTTAGTTTGGGGTCACACAATCTGTGTAATTGTCTGGAGTATTATATTATTATTATTATTAAAGAAATATAAAAACAAAATAGAAATAGACAAAGTACATTTTATGACAAAGTCTCTGTCATAAATTGCCACTAAAATGCTCACATTAAAGTAACTGTGATTATATATGTACATATTTAGGTGTATAACATATCATTATACCCTAATGAGATTTAGAGAGAAGATCAGGATCTAAGAGGGACCCTTTGATTCATCAAACTACGTTGCTCTCGTCACATTCACGTAGTAGGACAATACTTTTGACATTTTATCAGCTTCGGACTACCTTCGGATTACCGAAAAATGTAAGCAATTGTCCAAAAATTACACACAACACCCTAGCGTAACATAACACCTTGAAATCACTTCAAACAATAAATATTTGAGCTTACAAATGCAAATCCAGATGGTGATAGATATCTAACTACCCCGTCGCCTAAACCAGTTCTATATAATAACATCCTTACCAAGTTTTACGACCTGAGTCGGAAGCAGCAATATGTGCACTCTATATTACTCTTCTTTCGTTTTAATTTTTTACTCGTTTCGTTCAATGAGCGCTGTGCACACGCCTGCAGAGAATATGTACACTGAACTGTAGTATATGTTATAGTATTAATGTGTTCGTGAATATATCGATGGTGTCTTGTTAACCCCCGACCCAAAAAGACGTTACCCACGTTTAACGTGTGTAATATGTATCTGTGTGTCCGACTGAGTCATCGTAGTTCCTAAAAATTTTGATTTAGTTTTTTTTGTTTGAAAAGTGATGTCATCGAAAGTGTTATTAGATATGATTTAAAAAAATCTGTTCAGTCGTTTGAAGATTCGAAGATTTGAAGATTCAGTTCGTTTGGAGATTAAAAGTTGTTAAAGAGATGTGAGCATCTTCTACTGATCTAATCGATTTGAAATTTAGTATCCTATGACTTCAATGATATTGCAATAATATGGTAACCCTGATGACCTGATTCTGCAACATCATCTAGAATTAACAGAATACCCAACTTTTTGCCAACTTACGGCAGAAGTATTTACTTAAGGGTCACCCGACGCGACTACGCTTGGATATATTACTACTACTATTTACATTACAACTTATCCTATACTTAAAGGACCAATAGGTACATATTATTTTCTTACTTTTTAGAGGCTTCTTTGACTCGGGGTTTTTTTACGTTTTTAATTTTTTAATAAATAAAAGAAAAAAATTTAGTGTTAATAGTTTTGAAATTATGAAGTAACCAAATCTGATCAGATGAAAAGTTGAGTTACAGGTTCCAGTACTACAACCCCTTACAACAAGTTATATGACAATATTAAATAATGTTTGAAACGCAACTTCCGAGTCAGCGGGTGCCGCGGCTAGCACTACCGAGAACTTGAAGCGGCGTAAGTATGCCACTCTCTCTGAGAGTTTCATATTTACGCCCTTTGCAGTCGAAACTTTGGGACCCTGGGGCCCCGAAGCCCATCGACTGGTTTCTGATATTTGTAAGAGACTGGTCGAGGCTTCGGGAGACCGCCGGGCTAGCAGCTTCTTCCGCCAACGAATCAGTTTGGCTATTCAAAGAGGCAATGGTGCCAGTCTGCTGGGTACCTTAAGCAATGACAGCTTTCTAAGCGGCAACGTTGAGGAAGTCTATTATTTAAGATAATGTGCACTTTTAAGTTTATAAATATTAACGTATGTATGTACTTTTTTGTTAACAATGTATTAAACATACCAACGTAGAAACAATATACATTTATGTATGACCGGCTTCTATCGAATTTGCCAAAAAGATAAACAATATGTTTGAGTCTTTTTAGATAAACCGGGTGTTATAAAATAAGGCAATCTTTATGTTATATAAAATGTGTTAGACGATATCTTTGTAGTAAGTCATTCATATTAAAAATTATTTTACATATTTCAACATCTTGTTTAACAAAATTAAAAATAATATAACAAATCTTATGTATATAACTTTATGGTATATTATATTTTAATGGACATACTCTGTATTTATACTAATGGTGGTCCAGTGGTCAAAATTCGACTATAAATATGAAATAAACGACACGCTCCGCAGACTCAAAACGACGGTCGGTTTTGAGTCAAAACAGCTCATACCTCACAAATCATACAAAATTCACTGCTCGTAACTCATTCAGTCAGCCTGTCAGTAATCATTTGTTGGCAACATTTTCAAATTCTTTATCGATAATCTCTACTCTGTTCGACTGTTTGACCACAAACATAGAAAAAAATAATATGCTATTACGAACCACAAAGTATTGTCTTTGCCATTGATAGTGTTAACGGTTTATTTCATTTAATTTATTCTATTTATAATACATATTATAACATAATATACATTTTAGCTTTCTGCACTTATTTTCCATATGAATTTTAACGATGTATGCCTAATCTCACACTCCTCCGTCCTCCAAATGGGGGGCAAAATTATGTCTTCACATATTAATATCTAGATAAAATACGCTAGCTGTGTTCACACCACGTTCACGCACATGATAATAATACATAGAATTTATTAAAAATTTGACTACAATGACTCCCATTGGATCCTAGCTTAAAGCTATGGACCATTGTATCGACTCTAAAGTCGGGCAAAACCGAAAACTATTGCAACAATATGATTTGCGGAATCTCAAAAATGACACAACAACTAACAGATACCAGTGATTATAAATATAGACATAAAGACAAATATGTCCGGTAAATATGTCTGTATAATACATAATAACATATGCAACTCTGCCAAAAAAATTAATAGTTCAGCTGCCATTCCAGTTTATGGTCAACTTAGTGAATTTCGCTTAACTAAACAAGACAGCAATGACTCACATTTTTTGGGTTTTGACCTCATAACGAAAACAGCATTATTTAGTACGTGTCGTCCTATTCATAGAGTCCACATTTGTATAACAATGACAAGTCAACAATACACGGAAGTGCAAAATAAATAACGTACACAAGCACAGTTCATCAGCCTTAAAAAAACCGTGATTAATTTTCGCTTCTAAATTGGTAACTAGTTCCATTTAGGATGTTGTATGTAAACATCAATCTTTTATAGGTTCAGCGAGCCGGTAAGATTAGACTTTAATCTGTTGTCGCGTGGGAGGACGTTTACGGCGTCTCAAATAAAGTTTTGATTTTGACAAGACTTGTCAAAATCAAAACTTTATTTGACTTGAAAATTAATTAAGCATCCTGGCAATAATTTGTGCAATTTGTTTATGAAACAATTTAAATTTATTTATTTAATAAGTACTAATGATACAGGACCGTTACTCATTCTAAGTCACTGATTTCTTACTTGCGTCAAGTATATAAAGCATTTTGTATAAATGTACATAATATTACATATATACTAATATTCTACCCTTGTGCTGGGCTGCTGTGATTATTAATTACACCAATTTTCTATACTTATATCCTCAAATGAAGCACTAGGCGTGAATTATAAAGAAGTAAACTTCGTATGTAATGGATAAACTCAATAACTACTCAACCGATTTCTAAAAATTATTTCGTCCGTAGAAAGTTACAATTATTAGCAAGTAACGCGGGCTGTATTTCATTTTCAAAAAAATTTGTACCGGTGCGAAACCGGGTCCGGTCGCTAGTTATCCATATACCTATAGTTAAATAAATACTATACTTTCAATTTATCAAGGAGATAAATTTGATAAAACAAGTGTTATAATTTAACATAATACTCGTAATTGTGTATACCTTTAAAAATGAATGTTTCTTTGTCCTCTATGTATTTTTAAACCATCCATCCTATTTTGATGAAACTTTGGTAAGTGGTTCTGCGTAGGTACGTCCGAGAAGGTTTATGAATTATTTAATTACACGAGCGAAGTCGCGGGCAAAACCAATGAAATGAAATATATTGAAAACCACCTGACGGTAAATGCTCTTAGGCCCATGGACGATACAATATCAAGACTAAGAAAGCATTTCAGATTCCAACCAGACACCTACAAGAAAAAAAGTATCATGGAGGAATAACCTACGTGACTCTTGTGCCAGAAATTTAAGTTTAGTGACAGGATTAGCTTGTAAGATGATGAAGCTAGCCGGACGGACCCCACACAAGGTCCTACCATCCGCAAGTATTTTATGTCAAAAACCTTTTTATACATGTATCATAATCTTGATTTTAACATGTCGTTGTACGGAAATGGCAGTAGCAATCGCATACCTAGGTGAAAGTATGTGAGGAGTAGGATGAGATTCCAGGAGGCGAAAGAAGTATGTAAAGGCCGCGATTCTTTACGCTTCGTCCTCTCTGACTAGCGACTGCCCGTTTAGAGATACAGCATGAGAATATATTGTATGTATGTCCAATTGTCCGTACCTTTTGTCATTCTACAAAACGTAGACTTAAATTTCGTCTACCACGTTAAGAATTTAACAGTACTAATATCCCATGTCCCGGTGACTTCTAGGGTAGCAGGTGCCGCGGCCAGCACTGCCGAGAACTTGAAGCGGCGTAAGTATGCGACTCTCTCTAAGAGTTTCATATGTACGCTTTTTGCAATCGAAACTTTGGGACCCCGTAGCCCCGCAGTCCATCGCCTTGTTTTTGATATTTTATTAATTTATTTATTATTCATTGTACATAATGTATACAATAGGCGGAATAAATATCTAATGGCATTCCAGTCAACCTGAACTTTACTGTCAGAGAAACAAGTAGCGGTACAATAGTAACCGAAAAATGATCACGATATATATACCTTACACAAGCATACACATACATCATCCATACATGCATTCATGCACATATACATATATACATATTTAATTATATATATATACATATTACATACATACACATATATATATGTATGTGTAAATGTACCAAACCCTATATACATATTTATATATACATACAACTATACACCTAAGTGCCAAAAATTGAAAAAGACAGTATAATAAATAAGATTAGGATAAAACGCAATAATATATAACAACATAACAAATATAACTATGCAAGGACATGAAGTATTAAGGACTGCGACGCTTGGCGCTCCGTCCTCTCTGACTACCCCGTTAGGGATACAGCGTGAAGATATGTATGTATGTATAACAAATATAACAGATAATCATCAACTGATCACTTTAAGCGGATAGTCTTTAACTTTCATCTTAAAAGTTGACTTGCTCGGAGCATTCATAATGTCAAGGGGAAGGGCATTCCAGGGTCTAATACCCGAATTAGACATGAAGCCTGTGCGGTGAGCAGGCACACAGAGCAAGAGGTCGTCGGAAGACCGAAGATTACGATCATGGGATGTACTCCGAAGTTGAAATCTTGGTTGTAGGTATTCTGACGCTAGTGGATCATTTAAAATGTAATAAAGAGTGCAAAGAATCCGTAGGTTACGATGCTGACGTATAGTTAGCCATTTAGGATGTCGACGATATTGAGATATCTGATCGTATTTGCGCAGCCTAAAAATGAAAAGTTATTAAGGAGGCTATCCAATTTGTTGAGAAGATCTTGGTTAATGATAGTACAACAAATATCCGCATAGTCAATCAGTGGTAAGACTAGAGTCTGAATCGGCAGTCTTGGTTTTCGTGGGTAAAATGTTCTTAAAGCGATATAAATTTCTGAAGGTGCAAGTGACTTTACGACTGATCACCACCAAGGGCCTCCAACTCCGGGTTTCATCAACAATCAGGCGTAATTATTTTACACAGGAGCAGTAGGGAATACGGGTTCATATAAAAAAAACAGGCGGTGTGATACCGTGATCCAGATATTTGTAAGCGACTGGTCGAGGCTTCAGGAGCCTGTCGGGCTGGCAGCTTCTTCCGCCACCGAATCAGTTTGGCTATTCAAAGAGGTAACGCTGCTAGTCTACTAGACACCCTAAGCAATGACAGCTTTCTATGCGGCAACTTTGAGGAAGTCTATTATTTAAAATAATGTTTAGTTTTAATTTTGTACTGATTTATGTCAATAAAGTACTAAATACGTATATTATTGGTTACTGCTGTATTTATTAAAATGTAATATACAATCTTTACTGTAACGAAATTTCCCCATCACAGACTATAAAGTAAGCCAATAAATCTAGTCTCATGTGTTTACTGAACTACACATTCACGACAGTAAACCAATAACGTCATGTATTTAATTATACTCGCTAATCAATTAAGGATATAGCTTGACATATAGCATATAGTCACGAATCCCGTAATAAATGTAATATGTATGATACATAATACCGAAGTGAACATCTCAATAGTGCGAATGCTATCTCACGATGAATGAAAGTGTAAATTGCATTTTCAGTGCATACATCCCTAACATATGTTTGTGCATCACATGATATAATTCATACTCCTATAGCTAAGACTAACGATTCTCATAACCATCCAATATTCAGGATGTGGTGCCTATATAACGAGCACGGCTATAACCTTAAGCTGAACGTCTTTCACCAGAACTTGTATGCTTTCAGTAGGAACATAACTGATCCTTCTGTAAAAACGTAATTTTCATAGATTTCAATTGTTTCACTGACTATAATGAAGTAACAGGTACATTTGAGAGGGTTATGTCTAAAAGATGAGAATACATATGTTATCGGAGAAGATGTTATCGGTTTCAAAACTCGCATAGGTAATTGTCGTACTTTAAGTTTTTAGAATTGTACCAAATCTACATATATACATACAATAAAGCAGTAGAAGTCATGTGTCTGTACATTGAAAAATAAGTGTCGGCGATAAAAAAAACAGCAACAGAACAGAAAAAAATTTAAAACTTTTGTCTGTCTGTCTATATGTACACGCTACTCTCCGAAAGTACTAAACAAATTTTCTTGTGATTTTCACAGATAAAGTTCATCTTGGAACAACATTTAGGTTTTGTTTCATGTTTTTGTATAGATATATTATTGACTTGACTGGCCCATTTGCGCAGTGGCATATGCATCTGCTTTCCAAGCTAGGGTCCCGGGTTCGATCCCCGGTCAGATCAATTTAGGAAACGAACTTTTCTAAATTGGCTTGGAGTCTGGGTGTTACTGGGAATTCCCCCAGAGTTCGTTGTGTGGTACCCATAGTACAAGCTTACTGCTTAGTTTGGGGTCACACAATCTGTGTAATTGTCTGGAGAAATATTAAAAAAAAAATTATAATAATTTCCATTCGGACGAAGCCGGGCTGGTCGCTAGTTCATGACGACCTCGATGGCGCAGTGGTTTAAACGTTGCACCAAGCGCGGAAGGTTCCGGGTTCGATTCCCGGTCGGGTCAATTTAGGAAATGAACTTTTCTAGATTGTCTCGGGTCTGGGTGTACTGGGAGTCGCCCCCAGTAGTTGTCGTCTGGTTCTCATATCACAGGGAAATACCCTAATTTGTAATCAGATGATTGGTGTATATCGTCTGGCGCATTATTATATTATTATTATATTATATAATAAATTACTGTATTTACTTACTTACCTATACATTAAAAATGTAATAGTTTACTTATTTGTCAGTATCCCTTTTAATTTCATAACTAATTACACAACATTACATTTTACTTCTCTGCACCACCTATCACACTAGAAGATAATACAAAACTACAATAATAACTAAACTAAAGTGACTTAATTTGTATGACAAAATGTAAACAACATACGCAATATCGTTGAGTACATGATAAACAACAATAAAGGCAGACAATAGAACTTGTTTAGATGATCTCAAAATAAATGTTACCATACAAATATCAACTCAGAAATCTATCTACTCGTAACATACGAGTATTATAAAACATATCGAATATGTACTGAGACGAATTCCTTAACATTCCATGGATACATCGTGCGGGTGGCGGGTCCATCGCGTTTCCGGTAAAGGAGCCCGGAGCAGTGTCTGGGACTTGCGACTCAGAAGAACGTTTAAGGAGCCCCATTACGACACGCATCAACAAACACTTATATAGCTATTCTGGACTAAGTCGGAATAAAATGTTGGCTTCGAAATATTCATTATTTTTTTTTTTTTTGTTTCCTTATCTGGGTTACCAATTTACATCTTTAGATCTTTCAACTCAGTACATGTAACGATGATGGAATAAATCAACTATAACACAGGATAGACTAACGGACAAATAGACAGAAACTATGTTTTATTTTAGCCATTTTGCACCGAAGCCGTAATAAATGTCAAACTTGATGGTTATTATGACTTCAGAAATATGGATAAAATAGTTTGAAATTGACCACATTATAAAGGATAGTTTACGCTGTGATATGAATAGCAATGATTTGGAATGGAGGTCAAAAGTGATTGGACAGTTCCCAAAAACGGATCGGAATAAAGACATTTGGCTTACTTGCGAAAAAGTTCTACATCGTAACAGATAATGAAGCCGTTTGGCTTAGGTTTTTTCCATCACAGTACAAAATCAGAGAGAATTTAAACAAAAACGTTACCAACCGTAAATCCTATCCCTATGAATAGGTATCTATATAAATACATAGTTATAATTTTATCAACATAATTAGCCAACACTTAATAATTATATCTATGTTCAGTGTTGAGAGCTTTCGATTTAATTTTCAGTCAGGTCAAGAAGGAAAAGAAGTTTTCATAAATGGTGTCTCGATTGTTATTAGATTATCTTTGAAACCTCGGACCAAGAACATATTGGACAGAGTCGTTGCCGTTCTGACCACCGTGTGTCAAACGAATTTTCGTATCTTTTTCTATTTCATTCAGCGTAACCACGCGTACCTTCTGTACAAGGGATCATGTGCCAAAGATCATAATAAATATACGGGTAGCATTACTTATTTAGGAAATACATTCAGTCAAGAAAGTATCGGGAATGGATGATTTGTTTATGATTCCAAATTCAATTTTTTGTTTTTTTTGTTATTGTTAGATTGGCACAACTGTTTTCCATTTTGGCGCGGAGTTTGAGTTGCATCTGTTATTTAGATTAAATACAGTGCTGTTTTTAGTTATATCATTCTAGGGTATATTGCGAATTTCATAATGGACAAAAACATCGAACAAAGAGTTTGTCTTAAATATTGCATCGTCAATGGAATTTTGTGTTTGGAGTCACTGAAAATGTTACAGAAAGCTTACGGTGAATCGAATTTATCAAAAACACGTGCTTATGAGTGGTACAAAGCGTTCAAAAGCGGTCGAGATATGATGGAAGATTTGCCTCGCTCTGGTAGGCCATCAACGTCTGCAACTGAAGTTAACATCGCAAAAGTGAAGGAAATAGTCACTGAAAATCCTCATTCAAGTTTGAGTGAGATAGCCGCCGAACTTTCTGTGTCTCAAGAGTCGATCCGTACCATTTTAAATGAACACTTGGGTATGAAACATGTTGCCGCTCGGCTAGTCCCAAAAGACCTGAATTTTCTTCAAAAACACAATCGCATAAGCACTGAGGACATGCTAGAACGAGTCAATTCCGATCCAACATTCGTGAAACGCATTGTTACTAGTGACGAGACGTGGCTTTACGAGTTTGACATGCAAACTAGTTAACAAGCTTCAGAGTGGCGCCTTCCAACTGAACCGAAACCGAAAAAACCACGCCAAAGTCGATCAAAAGTCAGTCATGTTGACTGTTTTCTTTAACTATCGCGGTGTTGTGCACTCGGAATTCTTGCCGGAAGTTCAAACGGTAAATTTAAGAATATTATTTGGGCGTTATGCGGCGTTTAAGAGAGAAAATTCGACAAAAAAGGTCAGATTTGTGGAAAGAAATTTCTTGGAATTTGCACCACGATAATGCGCCTTCGCACAAGGCCATCATTGTGAACAACAAACACCATCGAGCAACCACCTTATTCACCAGATATGGCTCCAGCCGACTTCTTTCTTTTTCCTAAACTCAAATTACCACTTCGTGGCACCCGTTTTCATTCGGTAGAAGACATAAAGGAGAATTCGCGGCGAGCACTGAACTCAATTCCGGAAAAAGCGTTTAAAAAATGTTTTGATGATTGGATTATTCGTTGGCGTAAGTGTATCGTTTCTGAAGGAGCATACTTTGAAGGTGATAAAGTAAATTTGGATGAATAACTAACATTTGGTGTATTATTGATCTTTTCCCGGTACTTTCTTGACAGAGTAGTATATCTGAAAATACTGCAAAAACTTTTAGGAAAAATAGTGTTTTCGTAGCATATAAGTCGGTTAATACCATGAAATCTCTTTTTAATGTAAAAGATAAAAGAGATAAAAATAAAAAGAATTGGATTGGGTGCTGGTTAGCTGACCGAATCCTATCTCTGGTATATTCCTGAGAATGCTTCAGGAGGATGCTTGAGGAGGTAGTTTTTGGAGTTTGAGCGGAAAATAGCTAAAGATTTTGGGAATTTATCACAGTTAACTATGGTAACTATGGCAACCTCGCACTGTCAATGTGTTTCATGTCAGTTTATGAGTCAGTCATGAAATAATTATTTCCAAAACACTTGTAAATCTTAAGTGTTTTGCTACTAGTATTCACAAAAATAAAAATATGTCATGTTCAGCTGTGTACAGTTGTACTGTGACCTTTCCAAGTTCCATAATTCTGGATTTTTTCTAATGTGTGTGACATTAGTAAAAATCTGGAATTTCGGTCAACAAATAAGGACACTTTAAGGACACGCTCTTAGAGCAAACGTTTCATCCATTGCAATACTTGGTCCGAGTTTGAAACTGAACTTAAGTTGGGATTTACAACTGAGCTTGATGCGGGTATCTGGAGAATTCTGAGTCTCACTCCTAAATATGCATCTATGAGAAGTTTGAAAAACACTTTACGTTACAAAGAATAGGTACCTTTTCTAATCTTAGCTATATTGGCAATATTCTAATATCTTTATGTAACTTAAGACCTCAATATTTTTCAAGACACAAATGCATCTACTCTAATTTATTTATTTTTTAAACCGAATTTATGTGACCATAATGTTTCTGAAGTAGACGTTGATACGTCGAAAAATCCCAAGGCTTTGTTAACAATATGGCTTCGGTTTTCTCATAAGCTACATTTTAAAGAACATTTTCACTCAACAAAAAATTAATTGCATCGCGTTCGTACTGTTCATTTTTCCCATATGTACTATATAATGAACGAACGTTAGGATCGTTTCAAAGCTCAAGCACGTATTACATATAAGCTTTTAATAGTTACGAAGATATGAAGCATAAAAGTGAATAGTGCGCTGAGTTAAGAGGTAGATAAGATACCTATTATTGAACTAGTAAAGCTGCGGTCAACTTCAGTGCATAGTAGGGTGTCTCTTATGAACAGGACATGCTTAGAGTCGATAAATTTCTGTTCAACTTACTACGATTTTATCTCATATTATTAATTGTGTATTATTTATGTGTAATTGATTATAGATACTAATCAAGAAATGTAGCAGCTTATGTTAATATACAGGATTAATTGAAAACTACTAATAACCTGTTAGCAATTATTCTCAACATTACTCCCAGTAACTTTTGTTCTACGACTTTAAATTTTTTTTTTTTCATACGAAAATAAAAATGCATTGAATGTTTCTGAAAATTGCACCTACTCTACGCGGTCGCTAAAGCGCCACACGGACAACGGGGAGCGGGGTTAGCGATGCGGTGCCGCGGGCGGTGCGTTTGCACTTTACAAAATAGAAATACTTATACAGAGTAATTACGTTTCAGACAGTACAACAACACCTAAAAAATGTTTTTTAGGGAAAGTATTAAGTTTATTAAGAACGAAATTGTATATCTGGGGAGTGCGTTTTCGAAGGATGGAAGATGTGAGTTGGATGTGGAGAGACGGATAGCAGCCGGCAATAAAGTGAATGGTGCTCTGTCCGCATTAGTAGGCAGTGTGAATATATCTAACTTAGCCAAAATGGCCATACACAATGCGGTGTTGGTGCCAACTTTATTATATGGTAGTGAGGACTGGATATGCCTGAAATCGAATGAAAGTAAGATAAATACAGTAGAAATGCTATCTCTTAGAAATATGCGCGGTGTCACCCTTGCGGACAAAATAAGCAACGAAGAGATACGCAGTATGACAGAGTGGCACGATAGTGTTATTAAAAAAACGAAGAAAAGATTGCTAAGATGGTTCGGGCACGTGGAAATAATAAGTGATGAAAGACTGACGAAAAAAATATATGGAGCGAAAGTGAGTAGTAAAAGAAGCCAAGAAAGACCAAGGCTGACTTATGAAGATCAAATAGCTAGAGTGTTAGCCGATGGAAATGTCAAAACACTCGTATACCTAGGCGAAAATGTGTGAGGAGAATGATGAGATTTGAGGATGCGAAAGAAGTATGTAAGTATTGCGACGCTTGGCGCTCCGTCCTCTCTGACTACCCCGTTAGGGATACAGCGTGAAGATATGTATTAAGTTTTGAAAAAAGTCATAAACCAAGTTGTTAGGCATTATGCCAGGAATTTTGCACTAAGAGGTTATTAGTATTTTTCAATTATCCCTGTACAGAACAGACTCCATAAATAAAACAAAACGTTAGAATAGAATACTCTTTACTGCATTAGTAGAAAAATATTTAAATAATTGCAAGAAAAAATAACTTACACGGCCTCCTAACTGAGACGGTAATTAAGCTACGTTCTAAGTTATTTGGTGTTTCTTGGTTAGAAATGCTCAATGTATAATAATTTTTCACTTTATTACTTTGTCTTATTCATGTTAAACAGCTGAATTAATTTATACTAAATTTTGCTGCAATAAATATATATTTCAAATGGAAGTCCAAAAAGTACATAGACTCAGATGCTGCTCTACGGAAAACCATCTCTGTAACCAATAGCCCATCCACCGGCCACTAGTTCAGACTCGATGTTAAGTATCTAATTGAGTTTACACCCTGGAATCTCTTGAAATGTTTCATTGACAGTATTCTGTCAATGAAGCATCGCCAGGTTTTCTGGAGATCTGTTTGTCTGTTACGTTTGCACAGCTAAACTCCTGGATCGATTTTGATGAAAAGCGGAGCAAAATGAAACAAAAAATAAATAGAGATAGATTAAACCCTAGGGGAAAATTTAGGCTACCTTTATTTAATTTCACGCGGATGAAGTCACGGACTACACGGAATACAGCTAGTGTATTATAAATTGGTTACCAAAATATGTAGTTTACACATTAACTCGATACGATATTGATTTCTTATATTTCACCCATTCCGCTGAAACCGGGAACAAAGGTCGACTTTATTTATAGCTATTTTTAATGTGTTATTTATTAAAATTACAAATTGTAAATATTTCTATATAGTATACTCACATATAGATGATTGATTGGTCACCCTACAGGGCACTGGAGACGGTTTTTCTTTATCGCTCCTCTCGATAGTGCTCGTAAAAATGACTGCAGTCGACGACGGTATAAAGGTTCTCAGTCAAAAATAAATGTCAGCTATTTTATTTTGAAGCGTACTTATAGTACTGAAGTTTACATACTACTATAGAAGTAGGAAGAGTCGGCATTTTTTGGAATATCGGGGACTCTAGTAACTGATATCTGTAGCTGTGTAGAATGTATCAAGTAACAATTTATTCGAAAAATTAATGTCATCATCATCATTGATCAAACTAATAATTTAAAAAATTAATTGTCACATAAGTACGTGCGGTGTCATCCTTGCGGACAAAATAAGCAATGAAGAGATACGCAGTACGAAAGCATTGCACGACAGTGTCATTGTAAAAATGAAGAAAGGAATGCTAAGATAATTCGGGCACATAGAAAGAATGAGTGATGAAAGACTGACGAAGAAAATCTAAGAGCGAAAGTGAGTGGTAAAAGAAATCAAGAAAGACCAAGGTTGACTTCCAAGGTTGATTTATGAAGATCAAATAGCCAGAGTGTTAGCTGACGGAAATGTCAAAAGCACTGGCATACCTAGGCGAAATTGTGAGGACAATGATAAGATTTGACGAAGCGAAAGAAGTATGTAAGGACCGCGACGCTTAGCGCTCCGTCCTCTGACTGTCCCGTTAGGAATACAGCCATACAGGGATACAGCGTGAATATATATATATATGTATGTATATATGTAATTATCACAGAGAATACACAATGAACCACGGACCAAAAAGTAAAATGGACGAAGCATTTGCTGTCAGAGTGTGTCCTTTTTTCAACAGTTTCTAGACTTCTACTAATGTGCAAAACTAGGGAAGGGTGCACAATACAACAATACGCAACTGAATATAACATATATTTATTTTTGTGAATACGAGTGGCCAAAACACTAAAGATTTACTAGTATTTCGAAAATAATTATTTCGATCATACGTGAATAAAATACGTGAGGTCGTGTAAATT
The DNA here is from genome assembly GCA_907165235.1 of Zeuzera pyrina. Taxonomy (NCBI): domain Eukaryota; kingdom Metazoa; phylum Arthropoda; class Insecta; order Lepidoptera; family Cossidae; genus Zeuzera; species Zeuzera pyrina. The sequence goes on along the minus strand of OU015633.1, from coordinate 6,040,572 downwards.
TCCAAAATCTTTAGCTATTTTCCGCTCAAACTCCAAAAACCACCAATCGACACGTGTTTCGTCTCTCAACGAAGCATCCTCAGGATATACCAGAGATAGGATTCGGTCAGCTAACCAGCACCGATTGGAGTTTGAGCGGAAAATAGCTAAAGATTTGTGGAATTTATCACATGAAATGGATTTCCGCAAAGTAACACCTGAGTCTATACAATACGTGATGGCGGTCATGAGTTGACACGAACTACACTGACAGTGTGAGGTTGCCATAGTTACTATAGCTAACTGTTTTACTCGTGATTACGCTCAATGAGATAGAAAGAGAGACAATGAGATAGTAAATTCGTTTGACACACAGTGATAGAAGCGGCAACTTATTATGGCTCCGTCCATTATGTTTCTTGATCCGAGCAATGAATAGATATATGCAATATGGGCGATTTAAATAAAAGTATTGTGTTGTATTGTATACTTGAAAAAAAGGAATGCTTATATGGTTCGGGCATGTAAAAATAAAGAGGAAATAACGCCTGGTAATTAAAATCGACAGAACGGAAGTTAGTAGTAGCAAAAGCCAAGCCTGTAAGTAAATTTGTCAGTAAGTGTCAGGTGACGGAAATGTCAAAAGTACTAGCACACCTTGCCGAAAGTGTTTAAGGAGGATGATGCGAATTGAGAAAGCAAAAGATATAAGATCCGAGACACTTCTAGCCGTTTTTTTTTTTGATAAAACACAATAGAAAGGAAAAGGTATTTTACTTATTGTTTGCTTTTACAAATTATTTAATTTGTAAAAGCTCAACTTACATTTTTCTTATTTAAGGAAAATGTAAGTCGAGATTTTAATAGAATGCGATACTAAAATGCTAATATTCAAAGTATAAAAAGTTAAATAAAAAATCTGTTTGTACCGTTGCCAACAAATTTGAAACTTAGGCTTTGAGAGTTTTTCATAAATATTAAGAGACTCTTTTGGTTTATGTGATACATTTAAAAATTAATTTTCCCAACGAACTCGTCGAGTATTTTCTGTAGTCTCTCCACATTATCTATTAGTTTTTCATAACGCAATTGTTTTAGAATTACGTAAAGGTACTTCGAAATTAGCATTTTTTTTATGTCAAAGGATAGATTTAAGTTAATCCAAATCATTCGTATCACATTCGCACCTAAATGGTTATAACCAAACACTATAAGTTTCACAGTTGAACACAAACCTCTTCTCACAAATCAAGTAAAGAGATGACTTCTGGTTTTTCACCATGTAGATTAACCTAAAGAAAGCTCCTGCTCCTAGTGACTGTTTTGGACACAAATCTCTTCTCAGAAATCAAGTAAAGAGAGGAGTTCTGGTTTTTCACCATGTAGATTAACCTAAAGAATACTCCTGCTTCTAGTGACTGTTTTGCCACCCAGGAGCTTAAGCTCCTAGGTTTTTGTAATTCAAAGAACGTGGTGTAAGTATGACATGTCAATCGCTGTAAAGCTGTGAAGTTATGTACATGTGCACAGTAAAGGGTTCCGTAGTTGGGATGCATAACATTCATTTAATCGACAGCAAAAATATTTAAGTTTGTATTTCATAGCGTTTCTAAATAACACTGAAAAACAGTTACTTCTTCGGTTCCCGAACGTGTAACCGAAATTACCCCAATATTTGAACTACAAAGCACATTTTATTCACACTGAATTTCGTTAAAAATACTTTCTAAGTTCTACTAAATTAAGTTTTACAGCCCACAGCAACTATTGACTTGAATTAAAAAATCTCTTTAAAATCTCTATATCTGAAGATAAAGATTATTTTTCCATCCCTAGTTACATATATGGAGTACGAACCCTAATTGTTTTTTTCGATTTTCACTATACATAGCATACACCTACTCTCCAAATTTCATCTAAATAGTGCCAAAAGTCTGCGAGTAAAATGGCTATGACATAAATTGCTTCATAATTTACCTTTGCACGATTTTATCGTTACGATTTTACCGTCCACGATACAATAAGTATGCAAAATAATAAATACGCAACTTCCCTATTGTGTCGTGGATAAAGACGCTTTTCCCGTCGGCAATAACATCATCCTGTGGACGTTATCGTCGACGGAAATTTAAACACCTCTTCATACAACTGCACACATTTTGCTTCCCTATTGTATCATGGACGGTAAAACCGCAGCGATAAAATCATTCAAAGGTAAATTATAAAAGCGGCCATACGGACAGGACGAAATTATAGAGGTTCTGTTTTTTGCCATTTGGCTAGTGACCCCTAAAAACTAAGCGAAAGAACTTGTTCTAAGTATTACGTATCATTCGTTTGTAAAGATGTGAAGTTATATATGTGTTTTCATAAGAACAACTTACACTTTTTTACTTTAAAGTTTTTTTACTTCACTTGTCCGGTATACAAGGGCGTCGCCAAGGGGGGGGCAGGGAGGGGGGGCAGTTGCCCCCCCTAGAGATCAAAGTGCGAGCAATTGACTTCCTTACCTATTAATAAATTCCGCATCGCATGACAAAACGTAAATAAATTCACATTCACAGCTATAATAAATAAAAACCTAAATAATTTTAATGATAAAGTGGTTGAAAGTTTTGCAAAAAATCCCCGCAGGTTATGTTTTAATTAAATATTATTTTTGTTAAAATAAATAATTATTACTGTGTTTAAAAGTTTGATTTAGTTATTGTGCTGTCGAGGGCTTGTGAAGTTTTATACATTGATATTAGAACCGTTCTTATCACAATCGTCATCGAGGCAAAGACTTCCAAAGTGTAACGCTTCAAGCTCTCGGCGTTCATATTTTTTATCCTCCATAATATTGCCCCATTGCCCCCCTTAGTCATAAGCTGGCGACGCCCTTGACGGTATAAGTATCGTTTGTTAGTAAACACTGCTTCTAAGCATTATAATATTATGCTATGAAAGAAACGTACATACAGAAGATGATTATCAAGTTGTTAACAATTAGAAATATGTAATGATTTCGAAACATTCTTTGGGCACGAATGCCCCAAGATCGCTCACCTATAAAGTAACCACCCGCCTCGTTACTTAACTTCTGTCAGTGACCATTAGCTAATCTTAATCTTATAACATAAGGGACGATTGACCAACAGGTTTTACACTCGTTTCTTCCATGCCATTATCTCAAACCTTATGCTGAAAAGTATGAAAGCAGTGATCCGAATAAAGCAAATGAAGCAACCAACTTCTGGTAGACTTCTTTTTCGTTTTTCATTTTACAATCACTGAACGATATGACGAATTGTCTGGGTATTATTTGGATTTTTTTTTAAGAACTTTGTAGGCATGTGCTGATTTATGATACGTCGATATATTTTGCAGAATATAACTTGATGTTGCGTTGCGATCGGGCACTTACTGTATGAGCACTTGTAAAACTATACTTATACTATAAAGACGTAAATTTTGTTTGTATGTAATGAATAAACTCAAATACTATTCAAACGCTTTCAAAAATTTTTTCACCTGTAGAAAGTTACATTACTGTAGCTGTATTTTATTTTCAAAAAAATTTCTATTCGTGCGAAGCCGGCGTGGATCGCTAGTATACAATAAAATCGGTAAAAACTTAAGTTTCTGTTATTTTATTTCTTAAATTAATATTTTTTTCTATTTTGCTAAAACTGAACATTTCTAAAAACAATAACTTTCATTTCAAGGCGATTCGTCTGTTTGTAATCTAAGATAATAGACAAACACACTGAGGAACGTACAGATTATTCACGAAAATATAAATAGTAGTTTTACTTACATAGATATTTTTAGAATCATGGATGATTCATAGTAACAGGACGTCCACAGGTCAGACACACACAATTATCTATTTGTTCTGTAGAATTACTAACAGGTAATACCTTCATAAGCCAGAATAAATTACGAATGTCACCCAATTAGGTTTAAGTTTATATTTCGAACAGCCAACTTACAAATTAAATTTAGTGCCAACATTGTTTATTACCAAGGTTAATTGGTTTTCCAGCAACGAGACTTATATCAGTTTAATGAGAACAAGACGAAGTAATAACAGAATATAAGATTTTACGTCAAGGTTGTTGTATCTGAGAAAGAAATGAGGGTGCTTTGTTCTTATTTGTATAGAAACTTGATATTTTATTACAATGTCTATTTTCATTACGCATTCATTTCCATCCTTTTGTTGCCAAGACACTTTTCTTCTGATTTCCATCTTACCGTTATCTTAGGAGCGTGTTTGTAAAAGAGGTGATAATTATGTTAACATTTTTAGAGATGCTCTAAATAATAACTTCCAAACGATGTTCAAACCATTTCAAACATTCATGTATTATTACTCTGAGAGAACGATTAATATAATTATGTGCTTGTTGATTTAAACTTCTCGCAAGTGTCATAAAAGTCGTCCAAGGGTAGGAGCTATTATCAGGGGCTATTCTAAGTGTTGAATCGTTGCTATCGATTTCATCTTGTTATCTTGGAGTCCATATACTTATTGCTAGAAGTGACGTCAAGGTGTTTTTGTCGATTCTGTACCTCAAAAAGAAAAAATGAACCCTTATAGCCGGGTTTCTCGACTATGGGTTTATGGATTCCAGAGGGGTCCGTGTCATAATTTTATGAGTGCTAGGGCTCCATGGGTATTGGGTAGCCTGTCTAACATCATTTATTAAAATGATAATTAATAATGCATCAACTCCATTTAACATACTCATCTAACTTATACAGTAAACTTCTCACTAATTGATAGTAGCACAAGTTGATGTTATCCTCCAGAGTGCAGTCCTATCTATCACACGTAATGAAAAGTATTTAATTTGCATTACTAGGTATTCATTTGGATATTACAGTGTAATCTCTACAGCAAAACAACAAATGATAAAAACTGGCCGAATGCGAGTGAGACGCTAAAGATAATTTTTTTTTTTATAAACTGAGTTCAAAAAAGGAAGAGGTTCTCAATGCGTATGAATATATATATTTTCTTCTTATGTTTTCTTGGACCGATTTCAATGGTTATTTTTCCGTTGGGTTCAGTATAGTTCCAAGGTGGTCCCATTTAAATTTGACTGATATTGGACCTTGGATTTCGAAGACACGCCAAATAACCCTAACTGTTTATAACCTTTACTTACAATATTGATAATTCTTTTATCATTCCGCTGCAGAATTAAAATTTGAAAGTTAATTGTAGACCTACTCTAGACATTTATTTAGGCCATTGTCACTAAAGCATTCGAAAGGGAGAAATAAGACTTTTTTAGAAAAACCGACTTCGAAAATTAAAATTCTAGCACAAATTAAGTTCATAAATACAATACAAACACCTATATAGTTAGACAATATTAAATTTGACGATTATTGAAGTCGGTGCCGAATCAATATGCAATAACAAAACAAAATAAAACAAAAGTACTAGTTGGTTAAGCTTGGCACGTTTAGCAACTACTTCAGTAACTATCAAATTTAATTATATACATAGATATTGTATTTATAAAGATAAATTTAATTATATACATAGGTATTGTATTTATAATTATTACAGTTATTAATATTATTAATACAATACATAGGTATTGTATTAATATATTAGTAATCTCATAAATGATATTCTATTCTTAAAATGTAATCGCTTAGCAATGGTTGATTATGATCGAATGTCATGAAGATTTGTAAATAAAAATATATCGTAATAAGTTAAAGGAGTAATTAATTGTATATAATACTAGCAAGTACGGCCCGTTTCACTGGGCGTTAGTTTCACTGGGCGTAAAAAACAAAAAAAAATTCTACTGATCCGATCGCTACCAAACTTTACAGGATAGGCCACTAGGCCAATCTGAAGATTCCCTGAAAATTTCATCAAAATCGGTCCAGCCGTTTCGGAGTCCATAAGGAACATACATACATCGCCTTTTATATATATAGATAGATTGGCTACGAGGATGGGACGCCTATTCGAAATGGGTAGAAATTATTCCGACTAAAACAATAACTAGCGTTTGGTGTATCAAAAAATTACGTGAGATATTTTGCACATTTGGAATGCCCTATACTCGACTCGATTATTAAAGGTCGACAGTTCACTTCGACTGAATTCAATCAGTTTTCAGAATAGTTATTATATACTTTTCAGTGTTTTAAAGACATTTCCGCAGTTTACTGCATATTACTGTTAATAAATATTTTATGTGCATCTCATAATATTCGCTAACTTATCAATCATATTAAACATTTTTAGTTGATAATGCATTTAAATAGAATTGATTATCAAATATATTTTGATTATTATTAACTTCTCGGTAAAATAGTTATAAGTAAAAATGAAATGATTTTCATGTAATATTGTCTTGTATTTAAAAAATAAAATGCATAATATTTACATATAAATCTTAGTATCTGGGCGACCGAGCTTCACTCGGTATCTTATAAAAAAAAGTCTGACCAAATTGCGGGATTCGAACCCGCGCATTTCAGCTTGGTAGATCTACGCTCTAGCCACTGTACTACTCGAGAAAATAGTTGCGAAATTAGCAGAGTTGTGTCAGAATTGAGACACAGCTAGATCGATTTCTCGACCCCGTAAATCTCTCTATTTTCGTTTTAATCGAAATTGTTAGAGTGATTGCAATTAACAATCGAGAATGCATTTACGAATGTACAAATATTGCTCATATAATACTATCCTGTATATTATTACTCTTTTAAATAACATAGTATCTTAAAATAAAGAATGTCCATGAAATTTAACACTAAATAGATTAATAGATTTCGTGTCCGACCTGCAACGGTGAGCTAAATGAGATAACCTGGCTCACCTGTACATACGACACACATTTATTATAAGATAAGCTGATCGTTCACCAACACATCTACACTTACACATCAAATATTGCTCATATAATACTATCCTGTATATTATTACTCTTTTAAATAACATAGTATCTTAAAATAAAGAATGTCCATGAAATTTAACACTAAATAGATTAATAGATTTTTCTCCATGATTTTTAGCCATAAACTTTATAAATAGCTCCAGAGCCAGACACCGTGTCCGACCTGCAACGGTGAGCTAAATGAGATAACCTGGCTCACCTGTACATACGACACACATTTATTATAAGATAAGCTGATCGTTCACCAACACATCTACACTTACACATCTAATGTTATATGCCTCACTTTGTAGTACGGGAAAGGCTGTATGAAGCTATGAAGTCTATGCTATAATCATTATTTTTGGATTTATTTCCTTATTACAAGTACATTATTAAAGTGATATGTGTGATGTGTTAGTAGGCAGTTGTTGCAAATTGAACTTGGACACATTATTTCAACTTATTAAAAAAAGAAAACAAAAAGTTCTGACCACATTGCAGGATTCGAACCCGCGCACTTCGGCGTAGTAGACTCAGCTTTTGTGCTATTAAGAAGGTAAACTCTGCCGCGTAATTCAAAAGTTTTGAATTTAGAAGTTTTAATTGTGTGAAAGACTGAGAAAACAAATTTTCCCAGAATTGAAACCTGGCTAGATCGATTTCTCGCTCTCCTCAACCCCTATATTGTAAAATTCATCGAAATCGCTAATATAACAGTGGATATCGGAATTGGTATTTCATTACGTCGATTCATCGTTATTAAACACTCAGAGTATAAAATAATGTGGCGACATTTTCAGAGAAAAAAAGTTTTACAATGAGTTATTTAAGACAACATAATATTACAATTACAAATTTGTACTGCAGTCATTTTTGTATTAAATTAAAAATCTATCAAACTCCGACAAAGAAAATAATAAGTACCTAGGTAATTTTAAAAATAGTTTAAAATTCAGAAGATTTGCCACAAATACAAAATAAAAAAAAAAAATCTTGTTCTAAATTTCGAATAATAAAAATCACGTACAAATCTTTTTCTAAGCTAATGCAAATTTAATTTAAAGAATTTTAATATTCGTAGAATATGTTCGTATACATTCCTCATGAATAAATTGTGGAAACTGTTAAGAACATAGTTCGCACCTTCGCACCAATGCGAAAATGATCGAATAGTGTACAATTTTCAATTTTATAGGAATTCCGAAATTTTGTGTTAGGTTTCAAGATAAACTTAATATTAAGAACGTAACAGTTTTAAATTCGTTTTAACGACGTCGTAAACACCAAAAAGACAACAGAATAGTGGTATGAAAAATAAATGTAGCTGTCAAAAAATCATCTATCCAATAAATCACTGAACAAAGTAGTACCTACTTTGCATGTTACGAAACGTCAAAGCTTAATCCGGATTGTATATATCAACAGAACAAACGATAATACGAAAACAACTAGACAAGGTCATTATTAAATGTTTCATGAAATAGGTTAATAGCCTTAATAGAAACTCATATATCTTAATAGGAACTCGCCTTTAATTAACACGGTTTTATGATTACTTAATAAAAAGCTTATTTTTCTATATTATCTGGACACGCATTACATTATATTATCCAGAACTATGTAGCATTGATACTAATTTTATTGTATTATAGTCGGTCTACAGTCGGTCAGAGTATGCCTGAAATCAGAATTCTTTCAGAAGCTAGGCGCCGTCCTGGTTCCCGCCACTATAGCGGCATCGTGTTGTTTTTCTAATCTTAACCAATTCAAGTACTGACCGAAGCAGGCGTATCTGGCCAGTACCTGTGTCAGTCGGTAGATGACGTACCATCGTCTTTCAAATCAAGCTTCAAAGTTTAGCAGGATCGCATCAATAAAACTTTGGTGCGAGGTCCTCACTCCTCTAGCTGCTCGCGCCATTTCGCTACTATGCATCGAAGCTCCTGCCGACACACTTCTCCTATACCCTGCCGTCGCGGGCGCTGTTTTCCTATCCCGACTTAGTGCCTAACTTATAAAAGTGCCTAGAAGAAACTAAATTATTAGATGTTCCGATTTTTCAACTCTGATACCAGAAAAGACAAGAATTATCTTCATACACATACATTTTATATGTATGTATGTGAGCGTAATTGTTGTTAGATGTATCTTACTAGAAATCGGCAAATGAATTCAATAAATCTTCTATGAAACCGTTTCCTTTTGCAATGTGGTTTTCAATTCGAGCGCTATCGTAAAATTAATGTTTAGAAACGATTAGCCATTATCGTTGTATCGTGGATTGTTCATTTCAGTGGATTCATAAACTTCAATAATCTCGTATAATAAAACTTAACATTAAAAAGACCGCGTTACAAAAATAATCCGGACTGATTTCCACCAACACAAAAAAATATTCCCATAAAATGCAGCTTTCAAAGAAAAAAACAGAATGCAAATCGATGCTTCCATTCATGAGCTACAATGTCGTGGACTAATAACAAATAGACTATACGCACATACTGAATATTGCTGTGTTGTATTATATACTGTGTATGTGTATTTTAAATTAATTATTACTTTTGTTTATAAAGTAAACTCGGTTAAACCAAACTGAGAGGAACCAACGTTCGGCTAAAAAAATAAAGTACCCAGTCACGTTTCAGTGCATTTTAAAAACTCAAAATTCTTGAGAGTCTAACTGTAGCCTAAGTGTATCGTTTATTTGATAAAATATAATGACTCTTTGTATCTACTTTATGTGAAATGATAAAGAACGCATTTTTGTAAAAGGGACGTACTGTGTACATTATCTGGGACAGTGAAAAATTTAATAAAGATTTATGAGTTAGCTTTTAACGATGATAAATAACGCGGTAATTTTTTCACTGTACAACAAGTCACGATTGTAACTTGTCCCACAATGTAAACATAATAAACGCGAGTTAACTGTCAAAGAGAATTTATTTATTTGTTCAAGTGACTAAATGTTCCTTTGATCTAGTAAAGTTCAGCGTGGTATTACCATTGCAATAAATTTTTGCTGTAAACTTGAGATAAGACTTTATATTCACTGAAATGTTTCAAATTTTAGGTTTAGTAGTAACGAAGACAAGAGGGAGAGTAATCAAATTAGGTTCGGAGTTAGGGTTGCCCGGAGCTAATGAAGTATATTTACTTTTCTCAGGTAAAAAAACAAAGTACCTCGTGTAAAAATAAAGTACTTATTACTGTATTACACTAGCATTACTTTTTTGGACTAGTGATGTGAATTAGCACTGACGTTTTAGATAGCGTTCAAAAACTAAATCAGTGCTCGTTATCACTTGTCGATGCGATGCGTACCATTACAAACAAAAATCGCTTAGCATTTTTGTTAAATTTAGTAAAAATAACATAAAAACATCAAAAAGTAAAAATAAGTAATATAAAGTACTTCCACGTACTTTATTACTCTCATAAAATATAAATTATAGTATTTTCCAAAATAACGTACGTCCGAAATTATAAAATACGGGTGGCAACCCTAGTTGGAATGCGCAATTTGCACTTTATTTAATTCTATAAATATTTTAAAACATTAACTAGACTCACTACGTTAAATTTCAAAGTACGTTATACCGTTTAAAAAAATTAACTGTGCCACATAGACGGACTGACAAATAAGTGATCTCATAACATTTGTTCTTTTTAAAAGTACGGGCCATAAGAACTGGGCGCATTCATATTCATTCATTTGTAGTAGCATTCATAGTTAAAAGCTTAGCTCAGGTTTAGTGTTGTAACTGTATGGAGATTATTTTATTGTTTTTTTTTTTCAGTTCGATAAATTGTGTATTGATTGTCCAATTTCCTGCTATCACTAAAAAAATATAATAATAAGGTCTTTTTATGTTGTTATATAAAATATGAGTCACAAAACTTAAGAAATTAACGCCGAAGGAAGCTATTAATTTTAACTCTGACAAAAATGAATTATCATTTAAGATCTTAGTTAAAATAAATGGAGTATTTGTAATGACCCGCATTATTAATTATTACAATTTATAAACTATTACATACAGGACTTAACTAATAAAGTTGTAATGTACTTGTAGGAATTAATATTAATAGGCGTCGTGTCCAGGAACAGGAAGCTATTCTAATTCAAAATGTATTATATAGTATAACACGTACAAGTAGCATCGATCACAACTTTTGAAAATTTGTCTTACATACTTACCATTATTTTTCATAAATAGCTAATATTTATTGAAATCATAAGGTTAACGCAGTGATTCTCAACCACTGCACTTTTGCGTGCCGTCAACTTCTTAGTGTGCCGCCAAATTTTAGAAATACTTATATATAGTAAAAATTATAATGCCTTTGTTATTACTTGTAATTAATCCCTTAATAAACGTACTGTTTTTGTAGTACATATTATTTTATTTTACGTTCAAAATTATTACCATAAACTATTTTACACAGTGTATTATAGGTAAGTAAACAACTTTTAAGCTTATCTTTTTCTTTGTGTGCCGCAAAATTTTGAAGTCGTTAAAAGTGTGCCGCGACAAAAAATGGTTGAGAATCACTGGGTTAAGTAATAAATACAGACAATGTCGGTTTTCAGTCTGTTAAAAAATATTTTACTCAAAATATTTTTCTACTAGGAACAAAGACCCTCACACATTTTGGTCAGCGATATTCGGTACGGCCTGGCAGCACAAGTCGAATATATGGGGATTGAAACTCATCTAGCTCACCCAACTCTACCAAATTGCTATAACTAATATTTTTATCGCCAACACAGTATAAGCGTAGTCCACCCTTAAATGTTGTATGACTTGTGTAATTAAGATTTTGTGGACGCAGCGATTCTAATGACTCTTAACGAACACAGGCGCGCCTGTGTTCGCCTAAGCTCTAGGTACCCAAACTTATTTTGTCTACTGAGTCGAGAGCTCATGCAGTCGTTGTCTAAGATGCCTCCTAGCTAAATGACATTACAAATCACCCCCCAGGCCTCTCTACACAACGCCCCCATTTTTTTTCTGGGTCTCTTACCGCACCCCTTTAGGCCTGCAGCGCCCACAGGGGGGCGTTATCGCCCACTTTGGGAATGGGTGGCCTAAGCAGTACAGAACATAAAGCTATCAAAATATACGAGGAACCCTGACATGTGTGAAAACACCCTAACATCACAAATTATAAAACTGGCGTTATTAGATGATAGCGACAAATATTTTAGTTTCTTTAATTTGGTGGGGATGAACAGAATACGTATAAGTATGTAGGCTACTTTTTTGTAGGAAACCTAAGGGGGTGAAAAGGGGGATGAAACTTTGTATGGGATATGCTAAACCCCTGAACCGATTGTGACAACATTTGGTTCAGAGATAGTATATGCCCGGAAAAAAATGTAGGCTACTTTTAAAAAAAAACTTCTAACCCTGGAAAGTTACGGAAAAATTTAAAACACGTACGAAGTTGCGGGTTCAGCTAGTATTTACATGTTTCACATATAAATAAAACACAGCAAATATCCCGTGTTCATTTCCTAAAACTGTTTAAAAGTGATACCCAAATACTGCGAATATTCATAAAAGTCTATTGTTGTATTTCGAAGAAAAACGCTATCATCAACACAAATATGTTGTCATATATACGTATGAAGGGTTCCGTAGTTCTTTTAAGCATTATAAATATCAGTAATAGAGCTGGTAACATATAGATATATACTACATACATGTAATTTGAAGTTCTATTATAATTGGCCGCTTCTTTTCTGTACTTCACTTATCTATATCTATACTAATATTACAAAAGGTAAATTTGTTTGTATGTAATGAATAAAAACAAACACTAGTCAACCGATTTCAAAAATTTATGCACCTATAGAAAGCTACATTATCAGCGAGTAATATGGGTTGTATTTTTTTTTTTTTTTAAATTCTACCCGCGCGAAGACGAGGCCGGTCGTTGGTAATAAATAAATTAATGCAAACATAATTACAAGGTGTTATTCGATCTTAAACCTTTGTTTACGATAAATAGTAAGTACCACACAAATAAAGAACCTGACTTTTAGACGCAATGGCAATCTATATTTTTATCTCTCTTTTATCTCTCAATTCTTACCTAACAAGCCGAAAGGTCCAGATTCGATTCCAATTGCAAACGAATTCTTTTAAATTGCCTAGGAGCATGTGTGTTACTGGATGCTTTTCTCAGTTCGTTGTGTGGTATCTTCTAATACACGCCTAGCACTTAATTTTGATTCACATAATTAGTGTGTCTAGAAGTCTAGAATATTACAAATTAAACAATACAGTTGAATAAGCTCACTCTGAATGTTCTCATTCAACCCATTCATGGCGTAAATTATGTAGTAAATTTTAAACACGAAAGTAGTCAGTCTACTAGTTTCTTCAACAATGAACGTGTATGGATTTAAATTACCAAATTTTGTTCTACGTAAAATAATACCTACCCCGTTAGGGATACACTGTGAAGATATGTATGTATGATCTAAAATAGAAATTTTACAATCAAAAAACAGAATTTTCATCCTTACATTATAGAAAACCACTTCGTAGCCGTGAAACGTTGTTTCTTGTTCTGTAATGTTCTACTAAAATATGGAACGTCTTTCTAGGTCTAGCGACGACGGTTTCTGTTTTCTCAATCATACTTGAAAATGTTTAAGGCAAGAATAAAATGACTGGGTAGGAATTTTAATTTCTAGTTTTCGTTATTACTTAAGCAAGACAGATCAATGGAAGGACTTTTTGGCTGGAACCGGAGAAGTGAGGTTGTCATTTTATTTAGATTTGCTGTTTTTTACATTTTTAGGAGTTTTAAAGTACAACAGTGACAGCATATTGTGTTTTAAAGTTCTGTGTAAGTGAAAATAATGGAGGAGATCTAAATAAACATGTGTAGCTGAAGTTTTCGTGCTCTTCCAAGAAGTCCTTTTTAACTCCAGTAAAGTCTGCTATCGCTTTACTGGAGGAGTGTCAGGGACAGTCATTGATCTGAAGTTACGTCGTTAGGCTGATGGTCTTGTTACCAATGCCTTAAGAAATATAAATAACACAATAAAAAAAATCAATCGTATGCAAATTATAGTAAAAAAAGAGATATTTACAATATACTAGCTGATGCCCGCGACTTCATCCGCGTTTTTATATTTTTAAAATAGCCTATGTTCTTTCTCAGGATTCAAGCTATTTCCATACCAAATTTCATTGCAATCGGATAAACGAACGACGAACAAACATTGATTTTTATATGTGTATTAGATTCATGACGATTTTTTTATACTTCCCGATTTTGAGCTGAGTCGCTTATTTAGTAGTGCCGTCAGCAAGGTCCCGTTTGCCTATAACGTCACATTTATGTGTCACGCATAAAACGTGTGAATAATGTCGAGTTCGTGACAATATGGGCCTTACGTACCATAAACAAACGGTCGCCCAGTCGATTGACTTCTAATTTTGAGCGCCATGACATCACATAAAGTGCTTGCAAATAGCATACCATTTGAGAGCTTGACTCATAGTTTTTTGAATGCATCTTTTATGCTAAGGACAGAGTAGCTGAAAATTAAACTATGTAACAGATAATTCAGTAGCGATATGCAATATTATGTTTAAAGGCGAGATTATGTATGTAAAGTTATCTTCCAGCTAACCCGAAAGCGTTCAGATTACGCCTATGCGGCTCAGTGCGACCGAATTAATTAATTACCCCCGCACTACATGGTGATAACAACAAAGTTGATTTTGGAAATTGCGGTTTGATCATATTTTAGCGCGGAGGAATTTCAACATTTTTTTGTGCGCGTAATTGTAATTTACAAGAAGACTACATTACCAATTAAAAAACCTGTTACAGAGATTTGAGATTTTATAATCTATAATAATATAATACCTGTCATATATATATATATATATATATATTGAAGTTATAGTGTGTTTTGTAAACTGGATCTCGATATCTAAGAAGACTGAGAGTTAAATATTTGGATACATACAACTTCAACTCTTTATCTTGAAATTCTTATACGTGGAAACATGATTGGGAAAAAAAGTCGACAAAAAAAATGCAGGAAAATCCTGTTTTGCACAAAGATTAATTTGCATCTCCGAAATTCTACAGAATTTTAAAATGATTTTTACTAAAATGGATAGGTTATATAGGTATTATATTATTATAGATATTATTATATATTGTAATACCTAATAATAATATAATACCTATATAACCTATCCATTTTAGTAAAAATCATTTTAAAATTCTGTAGAATTTCGGAGATGCAAATTAATCTTTGTGCAAAACAGGATTTTCCTGCATTTTTTTTGTCGACTTTTTTTCCCAATCATGTTTCCACGTATAAGAATTTCAAGATAAAGAGTTGAAGTTGTATGTATCCAAATATTTAACTCTCAGTCTTCTTAGATATCGAGATCCAGTTTACAAAACACACTATAACTTCTGCATAGGCGGACTTAAGATTACGCATGCATATATCGCCCCTACAAAACGAGTGATGTAAACCAAAATTTTGGAATTTTAAGTTAAAATAAGAACCTAAAAATACTAGTTACAGTATAAACCTACTTATCTGAACCCATTAAAGATGATATGTGTTATGATGCGTTTACCTAAAAATTCAATTTATATTATTTTTTTAGTGGGTTCATTATTTCACTATCCACAATCAAAATTTTTTTTGAGTTACAATTACTTGCGTTTAGATAGAGCAATATTTCAGTCTTAAATATTTATCGGTATTTATGTAACAAATATCTTCACTCTTGCCCTTAAAAGGATAGACGAAATTGAGTGTAAAATTTCGCTGTCCTAACATCTTTCTGCATGTCGAAACTTTATCACCTTCGTAACACTTATCAGTAATTTACACTCATATTCACCCCTTATTCTACCAATATTTGCTATAAAAATTTCACATCCAGTTCTTCTATATTGCAAGCTTTTTTATTCACAGCTTATATTGGTCGTTGGGGTTACATACGAGCACTATATTTTTATTTTTATTGTAACTATAGAAAAGGATTATACAGATTATCTCGTTGCAAACAGATAAGCAATTTTAAATCCATAACATTTTGTTATAATACTCGGTTTGTAGTATTTTAAGTAATATTATTCTCATAAAGGACAAAATCACTTGGCATGAAAACATAATAGAAAAAAATAGAATCATTAAGATATCGCACCAATGACAATTTGTTTAGTCTGAATTAGAAACTTTAAGTATTATTCACATCATCAATGTGTGATATAGTTTTAAACTGTGCTCAGATATAAAAAAACAAAAAAGTAAAAATAGATTGTACAACCTAGATATAAACGTCGAACTCATCTCACGCGTTAATTTTGTAACATTTTATTATCATCCCGATTAGCAAGCATTCAACTCATACCAGCTGATTTCTAAATTCATCACAGTGAGATCACTGTGCTATTCCAACTGTTTATGTATGCCATTTTTAAGGTTCGATCCACACTATTAATCTACAGTATAAGCAGAGCTTAATTCGGTTTATTCTCGGTGTATTTTTAAATGCTTCAAAAAAATGAGATTCTGTCTGTTTATATGTTATTGGTAATATTTATGCAGGATTTTTTTTAATCTAGACCGATTTCAAAGATTCTTGCACTAATATCATCTATATTATATTTATATATACTACTTATATAGAAGTTACAGACACTAAAACGAAGCATATTTTAAATTATACTTTTGACTGATTTTAACAATTGACTACAAAATGACACGTAATAAAAAGTATTTGTCAGTTGTGGTAAGTGCCTCTTTTCGAGGTAGTTCATTTTTATTGGTTTCCATTTTAGTACACTTCAGTGACTAAGGTTATAATATGCTTTATACTGTGAGTTGATTTAGTTCTGCTCTCACAACAAACTAAATACTAAAGCAAACAAATGATAAATACTTATATCCAAATTTTTTTATAAATTCATACATACGAAAGTATGAATTTTCAAGTCATTTAATCTGGGAATAAAAGCTATGAACGACATTTGAGATTTGCATTGTTGTGCGAATAATGACATAATACTAAGATGGTATAATATTGTGGTGTTCTAATTTTATGTAGCAGGCATAAAGGCAAAGATTTTTATGGTAACATTGTGCACTGTATTGTGCATTGGTAAGTTACCACATAGATTTGTGTCTATGCAGTTTTTTTATAAAAACTTATTAAACACAGTATTAAATAAATTAAAAAGGTATGTCGTCTCGTAAATTAGGTCTACACCAAAGCCAGATTTTCTTGGATATCGGATAATTAAACTCATTTTGGGTGTTGTGGTACCTGTATTTGGGTGTGCTCATCAAGTTCGTTGTATGACATCCATAGCACGAATGCTAGTTTTAATGCCTGATTAATTACTATATGAATAACGCGATTACTTAGAGATTTTATAAACACATTAATTAAATTGAAGTATTGCCGAAACTCCTTGAAAATTAGAAATTAAAAACAACAGTGAAAATTAGACTCAGTATGGATGAGCCTTTAGTTAACGTACTCACACCAAACTAATTCAGATGTTCGTATTTACAAAACGTACACGTGACATGAGACATGACACATTTTTGTGGAGTAACGATGCTCATTCATAATCTTACATTCTGTTCTTTGTCTGTTTTTATATTTATGTGTGCTGTATGTTTTCTCAAAGAGTAGCATAATTATATTGTAAATCTATTAGCTACAAATAGAACACATAAAAGAAATGATAATGTAAAAAATAGATGACCTAAAAACAAAAAAAATAACAAAACAAGATTGTGTCGCTCCTCCCGTGCTGTGAAAAGCGGAATCAAGAAAAATTATCATATAGTATCAATAGTGTCATTCAAAAACGAAACAAAAATGATAGATATAAATCAGTCACGCAATATTAGCCCTGGAAAGTGTTCTTTGAATGTTAACTTCCTAATATCAAAATTATTTATCAGTGCAAAAAGAAAATCTCGCATTAAAATTCGGTGAAGCCAGAGCACCGAATTTAAAAAAAAAATGGAAAAAAGTTAATTAAGTACTCGCTTCTTTGAAAATGGGTAAAGCTAAAGTATACAGCGTAAAATAGAAACGAATGTTAATAGGTATTGCTGAGGGACCTCATCATTTGTATGCCAATCACTCTCTTCAGTTTTTTATTATCAATAAAGTAATGATAGAATGTGGTCTATAGAAATATTTTATATTATCCTTACTGATATGGAAGTAGCCAAAGAGGAAAACGCAATCTATGTTGATATAAGGATCGCATACGTAAAATTACAGGCGACAGAGAGACTGCGGCTACGCAATGACATCATAATAATTGTTTGGATTCAGGATATACACTTTCGACATCATGATGGCAGAAGCAAGATTTCCTACATCTGTACATAGAACATAATCGTTTCAAATAAATATGGTCAGATATTTTAGGTTACGTACTAAAGTTTACGGCTAAAGTTTACGACTTTTGTGTATTTTTGAATATCTCTATTACCAGCTTTTCCTAATGGTATTTTATGAGTGAACAGCTTTACAAATAACAATAAGGCTAACCATACTATAACCATAACACTAGCAAGCAACACCCGGTTCTTCGATGTGTGAGGTCAACGGTCGTCGATTTACCACATACCTAGACCGGAAACAATTAACAAAAAAATGATGGTGGACTGGTGAGCCACAGTCCACAGACGACGTCAAACTTGAAGAGGACGAAATCTTACCGATCTAAACCGGCCTCACTTCTAAGCAATTTATTCTTAATCGTTCAAAGTGTTAGGAAATCAATCGTCACTTACGATTCATTCAGAATTGAGACAGTATATAGAATGTATTTTCTACATTGCACATTAAACTAACAAAACAATGATATGTTTTATGTTTTTGAAAATATCGCTGTAGTACTTATTGTGAGGATTATATACACTAGAATTGCATAGTCACGTTGTTGTCAAGGACGCAGATGTAGAGCTAAGAGCGACCGGTCATCATCGAACATGTATGTGATAAAAACTCTATTTGTATTTACTGGTGAAACTTCTGTGGTTTGTTGTTAAACGAATAAGGGATGTCGAGCGAAAAATTTCCAAGATTCTATGTGACTTTTCGTCAAAAACTTATTCTTGTTTTTCACTAAATATACCTTGTATCTACGTATTTCTGAGATCAAAATAGTTATTACTAAAGAAGCTATTTACAAAAATGTAATTGTGCTTTTCCGTTTAATTCCCTTTCTGTGACGTATCTAAAAATTATTTACTCGTTTTCAATCTGTATCTGTATCTAAAACCGATCATATAACTGATAATCTTGTTTAGAATACATAATGTTAAAAAAAATACACAAAAGTTGGGGAGCTTGTCTCATTTATTGAAACAAAAACGTCGTGAACTGTTAGTAAACTGTTCTCTTCGATCACAAAGACTGTTCTTTATATATCCGCATTGTAGCCGTCAATGAACGTCAACTGAACTGTCTTTTGTAGCAAAAGACTGTCTTTTGCTACACTTTTCTTGGATACAATATCTTTTAATAGAGATTTCGTAAGTTTGCATAAGTTTTTCATATTACGCAGGAACCTTAAAAACTTTTTGGATAATTATTAGTCTAGATTATTCTTCGGAAAATTCTCTATCTTCCAATGAAATTCTCGCTGAAATCGGTTCAGCCGCTTCGAAGACTAGCCCGAACAAACAAACATACAGAAAAAAAATTAAAAAATGCTTGTTTGGGGTCTTGGTTACATATAGAAAATCATATAAGCTTAAGAAAAAGCCTTTATTTCGAAATCACATACAAACACTTCAATTTTAATTATATATATGTATAGATTGATGCTTCAATGTGACATGACATCCAGACTGGAGATTCGAATTTTTGATTTACATTCGTCTCTGAACAGATAAGAGAAAGAAATTTAAATATGACTGACCTGATCACTTACGCTTTAATATGACATCCTTGTTGTATACAACGAATAATCAAGCCGCAGTTAAAGAACTTACTTGACAAACAGTATTGTGACCCGTTAGAAATAATTTTAAAATCACTTTTATGCCATCATAATAAAATAAAATCAATATATAATAAGAAATACTACAAGCGAAACTAAAAATGTTAATTAGAAATATAGTTAAAGTACAACTAATACAGCGATGGTTAGTGTTTAACATAAGGGTCGAAAATTTTATCAATACGAAGCTATTTTGAATATTATAAGTTTTTAACCTAAATAAATATTAGTGTAAAACAAGAGAATATTAATTTATTACAAATATGAATACGTTATTAAGTTATTAGATTACTTGATTCACTTTTATGTAGGTACTCGTATATACCACACTCGTATATACCAGAGTAAGTAAGCCCTAGAAGACGCTTTTGAGGGCACCTGTGACTGCCAAAAGTTTGATAATATATTACTTAAACAGTGACCACGCCCACAGCTCTCCACCTCTTCGCTCGCGAATATTCAACTTTTAATCTCAATGTGTCTAATTAGATCAAAACACGCCGACCCGCCCCTCATATAAAATGTTGACGCTTTTATTGTAAAATGACTCGAAGCGCTTATCTAAAGGCTTACTAGTCTATAGTTTATACATACATACATATCTTCACACCTTCCTTACCTGAATGCGAATGAGAAGTAGACAGTAATACTTCAAAGTAAGCAGTAAGTTCTCAGGTGGTCAGTTTATCAGCAACTTATAACACGTCAACATCATAAATAATTCAGACGAGTTCGCTTTATTAATGGGATCTGAGCGTAATATCCCAAACATTACGCCACAGAAAATGTGTATTATATACTTACATAATATTTTACTGAATATCGTGATTGTATACCATTAATATCTACAAGAAAGTTACGTGAAAAATATATAGGAAAATGTTTTCCAATTAATCTGAATAGAGTCGAAGTATGTTGTCCGAGTGTTTTGTTTTTGTTTAGATTGTACCCGCGTCTAGTCAACATAAACAGGGTACGGTAAACAATCTAACCCTTCACTGTGAAGTGTATTAACAAGCCGTTCAGTCACTTGCGCTGTGACCTGAAAACTGTCGAGACCTCGGGCGATTGTCGAAAACAATTGTTTTTTTTAAATCAAACACAGATCAAACTTCAATTACAAAACTTGATCTTAAAGCGTTCTTATTTATTAATATTGCTGTCGCTGGTCGTTACTCGTAATATGAAATAGTTCGTGAAAAAATCCGTAATAGCAATTTTAGTTCGGAAGTGGTGCCAAAATACCATTATTTGCGACATTACTGCCATCTGTTATAACTATAATTAATTTTCATTTTCAATAAGTAATTAATTCCTTTCCTAAGTTATAAAGAAAGAAAATTTAGATATATCTAGATCTGAGATTTCTTTCGTAAAGTCATAATTTTTGATATAATGTGCAGATACTCTAGTTGATGCCTAATCCTAACATCTTATTTTATTTTTATTTATTTTTATTGAGATTTACAGATATTTCGTTATTATAACTTTATAAATAAATACAATACTAATTACAAACCTCCACCTATAAATTTAACCTATAAATTTCTAAGGTACAATAACGATACAATAAACTCTTGTTATTATAAGTGTATGGTACCTATAGTAGCAATAGATCCGGCAGTACAATGCGGGTGGCTAATGCCAAGTTCAGCTTTTAGATAAATTGGCACTTATTGTTCTATTTATGTAATTTATTATTGTAACTCTGAAAGCGACTACCAATATAGCGGTATTTCTACCTCTACAAGGACGATATAATATTATGACTTACTACGACTTCGCTCGAATTTTGAAATTGATTAAAAACATAAAGCACTGTAAGAAATAGGCCCTGTCACTGCGCCCAAAGAGTGCTCCAAAGCAGCGCCATAACTAGCGTTTAAGGCGCTTGGTATTAGTTGTATTTAAGCGACTACCATGCATGACCCATAACTTGGTCCTAGTTAATTTTGCGCCCCTGTAAGGTCTGCACCCTGTGCCTGGGCATCGCTGGCATCGCCTTAGTTACGGCACTGCTTCGAAGTGCAATATCGGCTCAGAAGAGCTATGAAGGCGACCTTCGATAACGCACCAAGAATGACCACCGCAAGACTTTTAGTCGGTAAAAACTCCACATAACCCATCTCCAAAAAGATGGGTACATTCAGCTTTCTCTTGCGTTTCCAAAAAAAAAGATCGAAAGTCGTTTGAAAGAATACTGAGAAATTTTTGAAAAGCTTGAAAGAACGACAGTTTGAAAACTGTGAGAATAGGCTGTCTTCATAAATCCGCTGTAGGCTCATTTCATAAAAAGAGGCATGTGCTTAGCAATTGAACGTAATGTTACTTATCAGTAAGTACTAACTGTTATTGTAGATTTTGTTTTTTTACACAGACATAATATGTATTTTTTTGTAAACTCTTGTCACCTTACAACCAGATTAAAACGGATTATATGTGTAAACAAGTCTAAATTGTTTATTTTCAATACACTTATCAATATTTCAGTGGGCGATCGACTCAATGCCGTGACACAATAACGGTAGCAATTATCAATGTATTGTTAGCATTACCTGCTAATGCATAATTCAAAATTATGACGTCATTGGTGAGTCAGATTTATGTTTATGACCTACACAGCGTAGATAAACATTATTTTTTTATTACCAGCCTGCTGTTCGTATAATACCGTTTCATAAATTTTAAAAAATACCCTGCGCGTTTAATGAATATCTACTGTGCGAAACATCATCTAACTTTTCACCTTAATAGGTACTAGATATAGATTTTCGAAGCAAATTCTCTGTAATATGAAGATATTAAGTTATGCGTTCCTTTTTTCATAAACTATAACCCAAAGCTTGCCTGGAAGAAATTGCTGTTTAGCAATAAAGCTGCCTTTTATACTATAAATTTGTGGTTTTGTTCTTTTGTTTGTATGTTATTTCTGGTGCAATAAAGTATATTGTATTGAGTTGTA
This sequence comes from Zeuzera pyrina, assembly GCA_907165235.1. Taxonomy (NCBI): domain Eukaryota; kingdom Metazoa; phylum Arthropoda; class Insecta; order Lepidoptera; family Cossidae; genus Zeuzera; species Zeuzera pyrina. The sequence goes on along the minus strand of OU015633.1, from coordinate 6,017,694 downwards.
TTTTATTCAAAAGGTTAAAGGGGTTTTGGAATAACCTTCCGGTTTTATTTAACACATTTGAAATATGCATCTACCCTATAGCGACCATGAAATACATTCAGTCAAGAAAGTATCGGGAATGGATGATTTGTTTATGGTTCCAAATTCAATTTTTTAATTTTTTTTTGTTGTTGTTAGATTGACACAACTGTTTTCCATTTTGGCGCGGAGTTTGAGTTGCGTCTGTTATTTAGATTAAATACAGTGCTATTTTTAGTTATATCATTCTAGTGTATATTGCGAATTTCATAATGGACAAAAACATCGAACAAAGAGTTTGGCTTAAATTTTGCATCGCCAATGGAAACGGTTACAGTAAATCGAATTTATCAAAAACACGTGCTTATGAGTGGTACAAAGCGTTCAAAAGCGGTCGAGATGTGATGGAAGATTTGCCTCGCTCTGGTAGACCATCAACGTCTGCAACTGAAGTTAACATCGCAAAAGTGAAGGAAATAGTCACTGAAAATCCTCATTCAAGTTTGAGTGAGATAGCCGCCGAATTTTCTCTGTCTCACGAGTCGATCCGTACCATTTTAAATGAACACTTGGGTATGAAACATGTTGCCGCTCGGCTAGTCCCAAAAGACCCGAATTTTCTTCAAAAACACAATCGCATAAGAGTCACTGAGGACATGCTAGAACGAGTCAATTCCGATCCAACATTCGTGAAACGCATTGTTACTGGTGACGAGACGTGGGTTTACGAGTTTGACATGCAAACTAGTCAACAAGCTTCGGAGTGGTGCCTTCGAACTGAACCGAAACCGAAAAAACCACGTCAAAGTCGATCAAAAGTCAAAGTCGTGTTGACTGTTTTCTTTAACTATCGCGGTGTTGTGCACTCGGAATTCTTGCCGGAAGGTCAAGTAAATAAAGAATATTATTTGGGCGTTATGCGGCATTTAAGAGAGCAAATTCGACGAAAAATACCAGATTTGTGGAAAGAGAATTCTTAGATTTTGCACCACGATAATGTGCCTTCGTACAAGCCCATCATTGTGAACGAATTTTTGACTAAAAACTCAATAAATACCATCGAGCAACCACCTTATTCACCAGATATGGCTCCAGCCGACTGCTTTCTTTTTCCTAAACTCAAATTACCACTTCGTGGCACCCGTTTTCATTCGGTAGAAGACATAAAGGAGAATTCGCGGCGCGCACTGAACTCAATTCCGGAAAAAGCGTTTAAAAAATGTTTTGATGATTGGATTATTCGTTGGCATAAGTGTATCGTTTCTGAAGGAGCATACTTTGAAGGTGATAAAATAAATTTGGATGAATAACTAACATTTCGTGTATTATTGATCTTTTCTCGGTACTTTCTTGACAGAGTAGTATATTAATTTAAAATGCGGAATGCAGTACATACAAACTTGGAAAATAAAAAGTAAATACTGGTTGGCAAATCCGGATTATCTGTTAGATGTACTACAAAAAAATATAAACTGATTATTACATTTTGTTTTTTTTTTTAAAACAAGCAGGAATCTTATAATCTTACTGGACATTTCGAAACTAACAAATTCTTTAAAATCAGGAAATGTAACCTTAAGGCCCTTTATGTTGAATTTTGTCTCACTCTATTACGCTGGGTACTCATGATGGAGAATGTTTTAGGAAAGGAATATTAAGATTAGAAAAAGGTATTCCAAGTGTATTATTAAAATGTAGCCAGTGTAGTATAAAAGAAAAATAAGACAACATTGGATCAAAAGTACCTGCAGCATACTCATTCTTACTTTTTATGGAATACTCCTAGTATTGTACTCGTAAGCGTCACTGAAATGATGAATATGTGACTGCAGTGACATAATTAAAGTTTACTTTACGTATACAAAATAGTCGATTATCCAATTTGCGTTTCATATTATTTTTAATATAATAATAATAATAAATAATTGGTTACCTATAGTAAAGTTAAATGATATACATATAACAGTTGCTTTTACTTTGTATAACTAGATCGATAGTTTTCGTAAAAGATGTAGGACTTAAATAAATAACCTAAAAAAATAGAACAAACTTTCATGATGTAAGCTTTCAACAGAGTAGAAACGAATACGGCAAATTGTACTTCAAACGATTCTTCTTTACTATGCTTATAAACAATTTGCACTTCAAAAGATTCGTTTGTCTTTTAGATAAATAGACGGGGAATTTATCTTTTTAGATACAAAAAAGTGGTAAATTATTTTGTTCACAAGCTTTCTTAACTAAGTTATGTTTTCTTTATATCTAATAAGAAGAAAATAAACGATCAAATGGTCTACCTGACAGCAATGTTTTTTATTGTTATGCCCATGGACATAACAATAAAAAACTTCGGACTACAACGCGTTGACAACTCTAACAAGTAACATGCTTTTGCACATTTTCTTGGATCAAGCCAAATGGCTGCATTGACGTCTGCCTTTTAAGCACTTTGGACTACAACTGTTTTGCCAACCTAATTACATAACTAAATAAATGCGCTTGATAATTAATACACATCAATTGTCTGGTCTCAAACTAGGGCATATCTTCTGCTATGAGAACAAGACGACGGCTACAAGGGGCGTCTCCCAGTACACCCAGACCCTAAACGATTTACAAAAGTTCGTTTCCTAAATTGACCTGGCTGAGAATCGCATCTAGAACATTCCGCATTTGGATGCAACATCTAAATCACTGCACTATCAGTTGTCATACTTATGTACATTAGTTTTGGTTTTTCAAGCCACTTGGCTGTATTGTGGTTGATTTAAGTACTTTGTTTTCTTGTACATGTCTGCATTTGCCGCCATTATCTGTTTGTCTGTGTATCTGTCTGTGTCTACGGCTTCGTAGCTCAAGAATGGACTTGCATGCGTTTTTTTTTCAATAACTATCGAAAAAATGTTAGGTATGTTTGATGGAAATCGTAGCTCGGTTGTTATGGTCAAGATCTTCATCTCTGAATTGTTATTCTGAAGGGATTTTAGACACTATTACTGCTGTCAACTTATTAAAAACACTTCTTATTCTCTTTCGCGTCGGATATTTTGATTAAATGTTTAATTTAATTCACATAATTTAAGCAATACATTAACTATGCATTACGACAATATCGTTTATTACTTCAGTACATACGTAATCTATTGTACAAAATTGTGTTGTTTAAAAATACGAGCAAAATTACATGTACATACATAACACGTAGTAAGTGAGTGTACAAAGAAGTAGGAGCGCCAAGAATTGCTGTTCTTATCTATCTTACTATCATACTTCTTTTGCCTACATAAACCTCATTTTTCTCCTCACACATTTCCGCTGAGGCTTTTACAATTCAGTCATATGGCGCAAAAATATTTGCTAGTCCTGGGAAATACTGGGAAAGGGAGTATTTAGGACTATTGATAGAATCAACCAAAATAAATAAGAAAGCCTTGACCTTGACCTACATTTATTTCATTTACTCACGTTCGAATTGCGAGCAGACTTCTAGTCGATACACAATGCTGAATTAACGTTATTAGCGAGTGTTATATCAAGAAAAATATTTAGACATTTATATTGTTGCTACGTTACTATATGATTCACTAGTTATTGTCTTCGATTGCGCTTACATAGAACATAAAACTTACAACGGACGGACGGGCGGACGGACGCGTATACTAATATTTCATAGACTCAAATATGTATTTTTTTTACAAAAAAAGAGGCAAACGAGCAAGCGGGTCACCTGATGGAGAGTAACTAACTGCCACCCATGGACACCCGCAACAGCCGGAGAATCACGGGCGCGTTGCCGGCTTTTAGGGAAATAGGGAAAGGAGGGGGAGGGGGTGATGGGCCATCGGCACTCTCACTCACCGAACGAAACACAACACCAATAGATGCTGTTTTTTCACGCCGATAATTCTGCGAGAAGGTGGTATTTCACCGGGCGAGGCGGCCCAATTCGTGCTGCAATGCAGCATGGTTCTACCACCTTTAAATATTTGGGAATAATTTCCCTAGATTAGATTAAAAATCAAATAAACTTAAAAATTTAGAAACTGCAACACCCCCAAGGCTTAGTATGCCTTTCAAAATACGAGACTCTTAATATTGATTTCACTAGCTTACGTAGCTAATACGTGTATGCGCTCGTAATCAACGTTACATATAATAATATTCTCTAAAATCGTATCAAACATTAAAGTGCTGCTTCGCTACGAACAATTCTACACGAATTCTAAAAGAACACTTTTCTATACAAAAATGTAGGTAAAAGATATTTAAATCAGCTTTTAAAGTAGTTTAAAACGCCTTATTTTCTAAAAGTTGAAGGTTTAATGCAAATGTCAACCCGACTTCTCACGTAAAAGTTATAAATCTTAGGACCTGAGGATTATGAAAAATCTAATGATATTTTAATCTTCTAAACGCGTTGCGTTATTTAGTATAAAGAAAGAAGTAAGATTTCTTAGGTGTATATTGTGTATAAATATATATACCGAACACACACACATATATATATGTATGTATGTATTATATCGCTCCTACACTGACCGAAAATCTAACAACAATATATTTTTAATAAAGTAAAGTATTACTAAATCAAAGGAGAAGAGAAATGACCTGTAATAATTATAAATGGATTTTTATTACTACAGTTAGTAAATATTACTAGTAGTGTTTTGTAATTTCGAGATTACAATATAGTAGGTGAGGCCACGATGCTAAATGGGGATTTACTCGAGCGTTGTGAGGCCCTATTGGATTTTGAAGATTGGATGGTAGGAAGAAAAAAGGTTACATGATGTTTACCCTTTCACCTGTGGGGCGAGCGTCTAGTATTGCACGTCGCGCTAATTAAAATCGATATCGATAGATTTTAATATTAGGCGGAACGTCTCCATTTTGTTCTTTATGTTTGTAAAGTTGATATTTTGGGTATCTTTTTTGTACTTTGGTAGCCTATTTAGCTCTATAGAAGTCCGGGCTCTTATTAAGTAGTAATTTTACATTGTATTTGACCACGAGTGCTGTGATCAGCTGTGATGGCATGAGACGGGTAGCAGCCGGCAATAAAGTGAACGATGCTCTGTCCGCATTAGTAAGCAGTATGAGTATATCTAACTCAGCCAAAATAGCCATATGCGGTGTTGGTGCCAACTTTATTGTATGGTAGTGAGTCCTGGATAAAACCCGAAATCGAGTGAAAGTAAGATAAATGCAGTAGAAATGCGATATCTTAGAAATATGTGCGGTGCCTTGCAGACCAAATAAGCAATAAAGAGATACGAAGTAAGACAGGCTTGCACGACAGTGTTATTGCAAAAATGAAGAAAGGAATGCTAAGATGGTTCGGGCACATGGAAAGAATGAGTGATGAAAGACTGACGAAGAAAATCTATAGAGCGAAAGTGAGTGGTAAAAGAGGCCAAGGAAGACCAAGGCTGGCTTATGAAGATCAAATAGCTAGAGTGTTAGCTGACGGAAATGTCAAAAGCACTCGTAAAAGCATACCTAAGCGAAAATGTGTGAGGAGAATGAGGAGATTTAAGGAAGCGAAAGAAGTATGTAAGGATCGCGACGCTTGGCGCTCCGTCCGCTCTGACTACCTCGTTGGGGATACGGCGTGAAGATATATGTGTATGTATGTATGTATGTACAATCTCATCAACTTTTTTTTATTTTGAGGAAAATAATTTAAGGGTATCGGTAAAAATATAATCTGTCCATTTCCCCAAGCCGAAGTAACAAAAATAGTCAAATAAAGTTTAGCGCGTGCGGCTGCAATGAAGCATGTATTCACCACTTCACGCCTCTATCTCCCATTCACTCTTTATCTATCTCTCACTTTCTTGCACCGTTCTCACAATTCCTAATTCAAGATAATATACTTTCCGTCAGCCATCATGCCACATCTTCCATCCCTCGAAAACGCACTCCCCAGATATACAATTTCGTTCACCTGTTCTAGACATTTTCCATTTACCCATATTTCACACTTTGTCTGTACATCTTCTCTTTCAAACACCAAAACCTTAGTTTTATTCACATTCACATTCAATCTTTTCACTTCACAGTCTTCTTTCATGTACGTAACTAGTGTCTGCAACTCCGCTTCTGATAGTGCTTTAAGCACAGCATCGTCAGCGTACAATAGGCAGTTTACCACTGTACCATCACATATCATACCACTCATACTACCTTTCAATGTCTGGAGACAACTGTCCAAATAAAGCACGAATAGCCAGGCAGACATCACGCAGCCCTGTCTAACGCCTGAATAGACTTCGAACCAGGGCGATCTATCTATCCATCTCCATCTATCCTTACACGGGCAATACCTAACCTAAAGTAATACCTAAATACAAAGATATTGTTAATAAAGATTACTAAAATTTGTAATGTTGCCATGTACTAGGGCATGCAACCCGGTTAACTGGATAACCGAAAAAACTGGAGGGACTAATGTCTAATAAAATCTGCAGTTTACTTAATGATGACTGATGACTCCATGTCTTCATGTTCTTGTACTGCACAGACCAGATTATGCCTTTATCATAGTGTAGAGCAGTATCTTTCAACTTTCTCGAATACGCGACCTCTTTACTAGTAAAAAAGCTCTTGCGTCACCCCAGGATTGTTATAAAAATGGTGATTACAAAGATGACGTATTAAATTTTTATTCGATTGAGACTGCACTGATCAAAAAATCTAGTGCATTATGCAAATTAGTCGAGGGCGCTTTGTAGGCAGTGATACATAATATAATCGTATTCTATTTTGCGAGAAGCGACAAATTATAAGAATATAAATAGACACACAAAATAAATAGTACACCTTCTAATTCAAACTGTTGCAATTTTTTGGTAGTATATGACCTTCAACTTATGCTTGTTACTTTTAATTAGCTTGCGACGCCACCCTCTGCGTAAACTTTGTGACCACTCTGACGGTCGCGACCCCCAGGGTCAAATACACGGGTGTAAAATACAGTAATAGAGTCAATGCGAAGGCTTTTCAAAATATATATTTTAAATATTTAATTAAGCACAACTATGCTCAAAGTTTTTCTTTACCAGTAAGTGAAATATCCTGTTGTTGATCTCTGTAAGTTTAATTTTGATCTGTTTTTAATTTAAAAGGTCTAAAGTCTAACTAAACTTAATTTGTTTTTGTAATGATTTGTTAATCTAAACTTAAACTAGAATATGAAAAAAATTCATATTCGACGCAAACAGTTGACCCGAAAACCCCGAAAAAACCGGTTTAGTCGGTTTTCAAAAATAAAAACCGAAGAACTCGGTTTTTCAAAATCATCCGGTTTTTACGTGCCCTACCATGTACTGAAATCATTTCTAGAAATTACCAATGACTGTTGAAAATACTATAATCCGAATGATTTGTAAAAATTACAAAACTTTAGCAATATTTGCTATCATGTGTAATAATTATTAAAATATGTAATATCTTTCATTCTTACATTCATTAAACTAAATTTTAAGAATTACAATTACGAATACTAAACTTTTGACGAAAATTAATAACGGTTGCTAATAATTTAAAACCTTTATAATTAATTTTAAAACTTAGTATTTTCCTCGAATACAAAACAGTTTTTAAGTTCTATGGGTGATTTTTGTTCTCAGTGTAGTTGCGTAAAGGTAAAAAATATTTACTGCCTCCGATATTAATTTTATATTAAAATAACTGTTTAAATTATTCCAAAGGAAACATTAGTGCACATAATTGCAATTAATTAAAAAAAAACGTAATTATTATGCCAACTTAATTAGATTTTATTTGATTACAAATTTCCTAAAGGAAAACCCTCATTTCGTTTGAATAAGTGCCGGCGAAAACTGAAGTACGGTAAAGTATGTTTTTCCTGTTAAAACGTAGGTAATATAGGTAAGATGATTCTAATGCTTTCAGCCATTGAGTGGACTTACAGTAGAGTAAATTTATTCCCTTCAGTTCTGATGATAAAGGTAAGTCAAACACTTTGAGATGATTTGACTGAAAAAAAAAAAACGAAAAAATCATACAAAGTGAACACACGATGCGACGAGAGAGTTAACAGATATTATTTATAAAAATATATCGTGAAGTTTGAGAAAGTAAAGAGGGTATAGCAGGAGAGCAATATTTGATAACGTTTTATATCTACCACAGTAGAGAAGTAACCTTATATGTAGATAAAATAAACGTAAACGCAGAACTTTGTCGTTTAGATTATATTAGTCAAAATCGATCGCTTGTGAGACGACTTTCAAACACAACGCTTAATATAATTTTTGTACACTCTATTTAAATAAAAACATGACAGGTCAAAAAGTAGAGCTAAAAATGTAAGCAAACGTTTAATGAAACTTAAATTAGAATCAGGCAACAGTCATTCTTAAGGCGACGCATTGTAAATTTTGACGCCAGGGATCTCAATATTTCTAAGTGACTACAAAACGTATGACAATGATATTTAGTACCCTGATTCTTTATGTCATTGACTTCATTTTGACAGTAGCGACACATGGCTGATTAACTTTTGTAACACAAAAAAAAAATATCAAAGGAACCTCTTTTAAAACAGGGATTTACATTTTTCGGAGCAACGGGGCCGATTTATATTTCTAAAATTTCTGTATAGTTTACTTTAAACATTACTTACTCAAACTACAAACATTACTCAAAATGACAATTGGATTTTTTAAAACTAATTATAGTTTTTAAAAGAAACTAAAATAACTGTTTTTTTGTATTTTTCGTAAGCTAGCGCACGCACTTTTGCATAGAACAGAAGGTCTATTTTAGATTAAATTATTGTTTATGAATGCGTCGCCTTAAATTCTTAAAGTAAAAATTTTTCGCGTGAAAGTATTTTGCCTTGTTATGTTTGAATCTGCTACTAAACATGCAAAAGAGTAAAAATATGTTCGTCTATTTTGAATAATAGTATGTCTAAGTTAAAAAAATAGACACTGAAAGCTTATACATTGCCTAATTTACAATTGGGCACGGCAGTCGAATACATGTTTTTAAAAATATCCCATGTGTCATCAGCTCTTCAGAATAAACCAAATGTTAGTATGCAATTCATGTTGTAAAATTATACGAAAATGCATAGACAGATATTTAGACATGTGGTTGTCTGGTATTTATAGATTTTATTTACATTAATAACTGTAAGAACTGTGTACTCAAAAGAACGATTAAAAACTATAAGATACCACCATTTTTTACGTACCTACCCTACCATAATTGTACATTACTGAACGGACTGCGAATAAAATAAAAAAATTGACCCCAAGCCCAATAACATCAAAAACAAAAACGACAAAAAAATGTAATTAAATAAAAGTAAATATAATTATCACTAAAAGTAATTATTTTTTTATTAAATTGAGTACATTTTAATATGAATCATTTTAACAATGTTCTAATTTATATTTTAATCAATATTTTAAACTTTTAAATTTGTATTTTGTAATATTAATTTAGTATTTATTTTATTTAATATGTATGTATGTATTTATGTATTATTTAAATGTAATACGTACGTATTTACTAGTATTGCAGATAGATTTTTCTAGCAAAATAATAAAGACTGTTCTTTAAATGTGTAACAAAATACAATGCAATGTGATAACAGCTATCAAAATAAAAATAATGCTACATTTGATGAATATTTAAATTCAAAATATTTTTATTTAAGTAATAAATTCTTTAAAGTTATTTTTAAACATCACATCTAGGAAAGAATTTATAAAAACTTTTTACAACCTCGTTTTGAACATTTCGTTACAAACAGTTGTTAATCGAAAAGAGATTATTATGAGAATGGACTGTAGGTACACAATCAAAGCAATATAATTATATCAGTTATATGTAAAGTACACAGTGGTTAGCTAGTCCTAAATGAGCCCTGTATCGGTACATTTTTACCCGATAGCGGCGAAGCTCAAAAGGAGAGTAATGTTATTTTTTTCCAAATAAACAAACACACTTGTAGTAAGAAAATAAGTATATTTATAGGTAAAAGATACTAACTACCACACAATTAATAGGTTTTATTATAAAACTTAATAACAATGATCATAGATACCAAGTAATTCAAATACTATTTGCAAAGAGACGAATTTTTTCTTACACATGTCGGGGCTGTAACTCAGGGGCCCCGTATCATTGATAAGGCTGATACGGCGGTAGCTATGCCCCTGAAAGTGAATGTAAATTCTAAAATCCTTTTACTTGCGAACTAAAATAAGTTTACATACCGCTTTAAGTAGGTATGGAAAATAGTAAAAACACCCAGACGTCTTGCAGGTGGCTTTCCAATACAATGAGCGGGCTCCACTTTCCCGAGGGAATGTGTTCACGAATTTAATTTAAAACTTTCGTATTTTTATACGACTTGAAGGAGTATTGGATAACTTACATAATGGCAGAGCATGAATAAGAATAAAATAGAATTACCTAAAGTAATGCATAAGTCTTTCTGCAACTGTAATATTTCTCTCCGGAATATTTTACTTGGAAATGTGATGCATGTTTTACGAGTAAGCTGCATATGTTGCCAATAAACAAAAATAATTGGATCCATTCGGCCCTGAATAGATAAAAATAAAGTGAAATCATTTAACTTTAATAAAAAGTAGCTGTCGGCCCCGGATTCGCACGAATAAAAATGAAAATAGCTTAAGGGTGGCCTGCATCACCTATTTAAGCTCGATTTAAGGATTTGACATCTCGCTTGCACCAACTATTAAATAGTTAAAAAACCTTAAAAAAATTACGCAATTTACCTTTTAAACCTCTGTTTTAGGGCAAAACTACTGCTGACAAGACTGGTACAGTTGCATTGCGTACAGAGTTTTTGGCGGCATTTTGTCGGGAGCGGTTGGGCGTTTATTTTAAATATTTGCAAATTGTTTCTCGTGTATATTGTGATATAAAACTAGCGCAGTTTTGCATCCCAAGTATCTACGCTAATGTGCATTATGAGGAATTGTTAAAATAAGTGCTTATTTAATAGTGTCATGTCGAAATTTCTTTAGTGGCTTAGTCTACTTCAGCGCAACCTACTAGAAAGACTGACTCAATAATATTTGTCGTCAGAAACTCCAACAAACATTAAAAATATATTACGTCAAAATTTTAAATAAGTAATATGAACAATTTATCTAGTTATTACTAAAGATATCGGTTGTATGGACTCAAACCCCTTTACCATCCTTCTTTAGTAGCACATGCTGCATTGTACTCCATTCAGTATTTCGTATTAGCGTGTTACTGTATTGAATCATGGTATTACAAATCTTTCTTTTTGTGTCATCAATCAATACAAACGCACTGCACTCAGGTTCATTGAGGCCTAGCCTTTTAAATTATGATATCTGAAGCAATTTATTACTGTAAACGAGTGGCGTGATTTTAATTTAAATGTTCTGTTGATGTGCATACATTATTAAATACAATAGAACAAATGGTTTGTTAAGTGTTTTATGAAAAACGTGGTCCTGCGTCCTATTACACAAAACCTTCGCTCAATTATTTATACACACAAATGGTAGTATCAGGTTGTGTGACTATTTTTCTTCAGCTGAAAGGGTAGTTAATCTCCGTTCCCACCAGACCCTTCCGATTTATTAACTGTCACACACGAGTAATTAGAGGCTTTAACGACATGGTTTGGGTTGCAGTGTAAGTGTTCCAAAATATTCAGTAATATAACTTGTTTTCACATATTACGTGACAGGTAGGTAATAGCATACTGTGAGAGGTAATTTCAGACTACTATTAGTACAGTACCATTGTCATTATCTACATCAATATGGGATTGAATGGGGATTGATGACAAATTGATAAATGTTAATAAATAATCAATAATTTTATCAGTCTGATGTTATTTTGGCACTTCAGTAATAAACTTAATCGACGACAGAATAAACGAGAAACCTCCACGATATTAAATGCGATTATATTATATACAATTAGAGACATAACATTTAACGACATATCCGAGATGATATTAAGACTAGGGCGTGGGAAAGTACTTCACTTCCCTAACTCCGCTGAGAGCGGCTATGGCCAAAAATGTCCAATCGTTACGTATTAGCTTTCATAATACTTATAACAATAATCTTTTTAACCGCCTTCAAAAAAAGGAGGCTTTAATTCCTCTGTTCATTTTATTTAAATGCATGTTCGAGTATGACTTCTTTGTTTATGAACCGATTGGATTTCACTGATATTGGAGCTTGGACTTCTAAGATACACCAAATAATGTTAACTGCTTATTAGCTTCGTTTATATCGATAACTCTGTGGGTCTACCATGAAGCGCAATTACGAAGTTTCGGACCGAAATTTCGTTGCAGTTCGTACCATGAAGTACATTCGTTCCGAAGACGACCCCGACATCGGCATGTGACATTTCGTTCGTCCTAAACCCTACCATGAAGCGATCCGAACGAACGAAGTTACGTAAATTTGACAGCACTTCTTTCGTGATTTTAACCTCAAACTAACGATAGTTCAAGAGGTAACTTTTAACTGTCGTAACTACGAATTTAGCGGTGGTTGTGTTTGTTTAAAGCGATATACGTGTTAAAAGTGAAACTATTTGGTGATACATACACATATACCTTCACGCTGCATCCTTAGAGAGGTAATCCCTAGAGGACGGAGCGCCATGCTTAGCGGTCCTTACATACTTTGGCCATTACACAATATATATATATATATATATATATATATATATATATATATATATATATATATATATATATATATAATATATTTTAGTGAAAATTAAGATTTCGATTGCGATGTTCGAAGCGACTCAAGAAAAACGAGTTGAACACTCGGCCATAGGATCTTTATCTTCAAATTCATCGTGTATACTGGGAAAATGCCTATAGTTCCTTCAGACAGAAGCTATAAATATTCCTAAAAGAAATAATTTTTTGTGTAGTTTTTGTGTAATTTTTTGTACCTGTGTATAATCCAAAAAGTACACCTAATGAGATTTTTTTACTTACTACGTGTGATTTTGAGATTTCTAAACAATCTACACATATACATATATCATATTCTCACGCTATATCCCTACAGGGTAGTCAGAGACTGGAGCACAAAGCATCGCGGTCTTTACACACCTACCTACAAGCGCCTTTTCAAATTTCATCATTCTCCGTTCACGCTTTTGCTTAGGTACGGGAGCGCTTTCGATATTTCCATCAGCTAACACTATTATTATTTAATAAATTAAAAAAAATGAAAATCAGAATGAGAAATATTTTGTAATTTTTCATTTTAAACAATGAACAATAAAAAATCAGCGCATATTCTTCTTCAGGTAACTAATATCGCAAAATCAGCCATATTATTATTATTATACAATGTGTAAATAATTTTCAATAAAATCTTATGACGCTCAACTCCTGTGTTGACACTTGACAGTGGCCCAGCAGTAGCTGGCACACCCCGGGTGGCCGAAGGAGACCGTCGACCAGCCGCAGTAACTTTCTTTATTAAATACTTCTACCAGCGCAAACCTAAAATGAACAGACAGATGTCAGAGAATACTTTACTCATAGGTAATTGGAAAATTCGCATATTTGAATCCGAGAAACGTGCTTACTTTTTACCACTGCTTTACAATTTTAATACATCCAACTAGGGCGTTCAGCTCGTCGGTGAGCCAAGCCCACAAGTTCCTGGACTGCCTTCCAAGTGACCACGAGCTAACTCCCGGTGCTCATTGAAGGATTACTGAAGTGCATCATAGAACATCATTGAGTGCATCATCCATTTGGCACGGCATAGGATTATTGCTCATCTAAAATATTTGTTACAAAATTATACTATTTAAGTTGTATTGAAGAATATATCAAGAATATCTCTTCATTTTTTTTAATATTACACAAGAAATTTATAAAATTTTACTAAGTGTGAAGCAATCTAAAGCTTAGCTGTTGTATTTATTAGATACTTACAAACAATGTTATAATTACAAAAAAATATAACATTATTGCTTACAAATAATGTATTCAAGCATGGAAATAAAAAAGCATAATTCTCAAGTAAATTATATAGAAATTACTTACCGTAATTCTTTCAACATAAACAAAATTAAAAAATAGATTACATATAATTTAAATTTAATATATCGTAATTTCATTTATTATTTGTCAAACATTTCGTGCCATCTCTGATTGCGGCGATGACATATTTACTCGACTTATTTTAGTTTCTCATAATTTAACATATGTTCAATACAAGCGAACGTACTTTTTAAAGTAATCGAATTATATCAATTCATTTTTAAAGATTTTAATGTGTAGTGAAAACAAACTACTTATCTTTCATTCACTCACGAACATACTTTATGGTAAGAAACAAATCCAATACAACTTCATGGTAGCTAATTCATAACATCGTATTTCGTTAGTGTTTCGTTCGGGTCCGAAGTTTCGTATAAACATTTTCATGGTAGACCCCTAGTATATATTAAATCTATGGTAAACCCACTGTATGTATCGCAACAAGCACTCTACCCTAGATACTTGATTACCTTAAGGTCTCTCAAAAGAGAGAAATAAAAACTTTTTAAAAAAAAAATGAAATCAACTTCAAAAGAACATTAAAAAGTACAAAACAAATATCCTTTAATAATTAAAACTCAAGTACAAAAATAACTTTATAAATAAGATACAAATATCTATATTATAATTAAAAGCAGTTATTGAAGTCGGTGCCAAATCAATGTGTAACAATATGGCAACGACCGAAAGTCTACTATTAGTGTGTAACAGGCTTTGCACCGACTTTAGTACCTGTCAAATTTGATTATATAGATATTTGTATGTATCCTATTTTTAAAGTTATTTTTGTATTTGAGTTTTGATTACTAAAGGATAGTTATTTAATAATTTTGAGTGTTTTTTAAAGTCGGTTTAATCTTATTCTCAATAAGTTTTTTTTATAAACTTTTAAACTTTCGCGTTGCATTATAGAATATATCTAAAACGGGAAATTTAAACTTGCTGCGACAGTTTGCTTGAGACCACGGCCGATGCAACTCGGTCGAAACTTCAAGCCAGAATAAAAAGGTAATCGCGTTAAGTTTCCAAGTTTTTTTTAATTATACTTTTAGTACACTTGTTTATTTTACACATATAAAAGTAGTAAGCTGTTAGGGAAATTTTGCTCATTAAGTAGCTTTTAAACTGGTCTTAAATTAAGCTATTTTCCACTTTAATGACGAAAATATGGCTTGCGGTATAGCTTGATATTGAATATTTGTAGATAGGTAGTAATGTAATATTGAATTTGCGTCGAACGTTATGCTATACATAGGCAGGAAAACTAAATCGTTACATTGCAAATTCCAAGCAAGCGGCTGGCAAAGGCCATACATAATAAGAGACGCTTGGAGTTCTATTGTGAAACTAAATCTCAAAGCGGCGATTATTTTTTTTCGTTTTCATTAATCGATCCCAAATGAGACATAAAATACGCTTACTCGCCACTATGTGCTTAGAAGACCAAATAACAAACGCCATATCCTTTAAAGAATGACTAACGAATAAAAAAATTACTTGATATTTAAAATGCAAATTTTACTATATTAGTATCTGTTTACATTTATTTATTTATTTACACTGAATGTTATTATTCTATCGTACAGATTCAGGTGTTACATTATAGAAATTCGTCTCATATTTTGTGAACAAGAGGGCATTAGCCAATCAAGTAACAGGTGAAATGGATTTAAAGTGTTAGTACTTACAAAATTAATAATAGAAATCATTGTGTACCAGCGCTGAACTGTGTGCATAATTTTTTATAACCTTACTTCCTATGCATTTTTGGTACCGTTATTATACATATGAAGTATCACTTTAGAATTACTGCCGAAAATTAGCATTCACGAATAAAAAAAACGTTGGTGTGCCTCATACAATCTTGCTGCAATGTTTCAGCACATCAACTATTTTTACCTATTTTTTGGCACGTTCCTGTACCTATCGAGTAACAGCTCCAAATTCAGACTAAATAAAAATGTAGACCTTTTTCTACAAGAAAATAAATATGTGCCACGTCAATGCCTGTTAAAAGTGCCTCGCACACCAATTTATTTTCCTGAAACTAGAGTTCAATAACTGATACTTATCATACTGTTACAGTTGGACCTTATGTCAAGACATTGAAGTAAATTATGGAATGACACGTGACACACAACTTTTAGAGCTTCGGATTGTCAACATTATGAAATGTAAGTACTATTGATTAGTATCAATAGAATTAAAAACCCGGCCAAGTGATAGTCAAACTCTGCGCACCGAGAGTTCCTTAACACCATACTAATAATGCTAATTTTTGGCAGTAATTTTAAGCTGTTACTCTATAGGTATAACAATGGTACCAAAAAACGAACAGGAAATAAGGGTATAAAAACTTATGCATACGGTTCAGCGCTGGCACATGCTTTTTATCATTTATTCTGTAAGTACTATCACTTTAAATCCATTTTAACCTGTTACTCGATTGGCTGGCATTATTACAATGACCGCTTGAACCATAAGTATGCTAACTTTCTTCAGTGCTGGTTAATCGAATCTGATCTCTGGAATTTCTTGAGGATGCTTCGTTGAGAAGCAAAACACGTATCCCTCAACAAGTTTGAATCCTTATGCAGAAAATAGCTAAAAACATATGCAAGTTGGTCGCATGTTTGTTATTGTTATGTATGTTAATCTGTTGTTGAATCTAGTACGTTTTATACATGGAACTGAAATGATTAAAGATAAATTAAGAACACAACTAAAAAAAAAATTTGAATCTCATTGAGAAAAGGAGTAACAGAATTGAAAATTAAAATATTTTTGCACAGTTGTATTCATGGATAATAAACTTATTTTCAGTTTTAAAAAAACAGTCAAATAGCTTACTTTCTTTAATTTCGTAAATTTATATGATACTATGTAGGGATTTCCTCTGAAAGAAATTTCCATCTTTGCTTCCGGTACAATATCCAATCGGGCGTTACTATCTGTCTGTAGTTTATTTGTTTCGACGGCAAAAAGCGACGTCCGACGATACCTTGCCTCTGGCCACGTCCTAATTGCGTTTGAAGTTCTGAACAGTATGCTTTTCAACACGCTTATTTACAAATCCATTGAATTGACGCAAATTAAATTCGCCAAACTCGTTTTTCAATCTCAAAAAGTCAGCAAAGTGACGAAGACAATTTGATTAATTGAAATGACTGTTTGAAGAATTCGCCGAAATTGATATTCTTGAATCTCTATAGGCATAGACTGAATTTTGTCAAAAAACCCATACATCCATACTTCCTTGGATGAATAATTAAAGAACTAAATAACATTAGCTTTTCTCTTAACTATCTGTAAGTTATTGTTATCTATCTCTAAATTCGTTTAAAGAATATTCAAGAAAATTATAGCGTCACCAAATAAACGATTGCAGGAAACAGAAAACATGGTATATTAAATGTAGTCTGAAACCATTTCTATCTGTTCTATGTCTCTGTGAGGTCACACGACATGTTGTTGCAAGAAATTTGAATTTGTTCGCCAAAGATCGCATTACAGTGTCGATTTTCATATCACAAAAATATGTACCTATGTCCATGGACTTAATAACCTATTACATCGTATTTGCTTTAAAGCCAATCGATTCCACAACATTTTTTTTTTCAATATGAAAAATATCAATTATTACTGTAATGTACTCAACCCACATTTATATGTAACTAGCTGACCCGGCGAACTTCGTACCGCCTAACAGTCGATTCTTTAATTTTTTTTTTAATACTTATTCTGCTATTCGGGACACCAGGTCAGCTAGTAAGATAAAAAAGAAAAACGAAAGTTAATAAATCAACAATTACATTATGTCAAAAAATAAAAATTATAAAACACTTAAAATAATTTTAATAGTCACTAAAAAATCACAATGAAAATTACAATTTCAGATTTCTTATTATGATACCTACTTATTATATTTCATTTTATTTTTATTTATTCTAAATTAAGTTTCATTTTCATTGTAGTACTTTATGGTACACGATATTTTTTGTTTGATTACCTGGCGCGAAAACAAACAGAGCAGATGGTTTTCCAAGACGGGAACAGGCAACATACAATTGACCATGCGAGAAACAATGGTTTTCTAGATTAATACCACCACTTAATGACTGCCCCTGGGATTTGTTTATAGTCATAGCGAAAGCAAGCCGTACTGGAAACTGCAGTCGTTTAAACTCGAATGGTACGTCAGTCGGAATCATTGGAATGCGGGGTATCAAAACGTCTTCTCCTTTATACTTTCCTTTCAATAGGATTGCTTCTATTACGTTATTCATTAATTTTTTATCGCTAATCGTGTACCGTTACAAAGTCGCGGTTGGTTAATATTTCGCAACATTATTATAACTACAGATCCAACTTTTAATTGAAGATTGTGAGGCGGCAATCCTGGCAAATCTAGTGAGTTTCAAAATTCCGGTGGATAGTTCACGACATCATCTTCATTAGTTGCCGTATTAACTGATTTATATGTCCTCATTTCGCCAGGAATGTCATCTTGAATTTTGAAATTTAATTCATTTATATCAGTGTTTTTGGCAGCCAGTATCGCTCGTTCGCTCAACCAATCATGGAATAAGTAATTTTGATCAACATTTGGAAATACTTTTTGAATGATTTCAGCTTTTGATTGCGTTAACTGACAAAAACTCTCAGGAAAGGTGATGCAGCCAGTCAGCACGTCTATAGGAAATTTGCCATTACCAATATCAATGAGTTGTTTAGAGAATATGTCTCCAGATTGATCATTTTGCAACATGACACGTATATTCTTGTTTAAATGTAATACCTTGACATGTTTCCACAAATTGGAGGAGTTTAAACATGTATTTAGTTCATCAGCTTGCGTTGAACGTGGAACCACTGGCAATGTTTGTAGAAAATCTCCTTATAATAAAATCATTGCGCCACCAAATTGGTTTTGGTTGTTCCGTAGATCTTTTAAGGTTCTATCTAAAGCCTCTAAAGATTTTTTATGCGCCATCGTGCAGTCATCCCACACTATTAGTTTACATTGCTGCAAAACCTTTGCCATTGCAGAATTCTTGGAAATTATTTTATCACAGACAATTTACATTTTACCATAGACAATTGTTTTTGAGTAATGTTACCATCGTATAAATATTGACAAATATTGACATTAATATTTACACGATACTAACGTCACTCAATTGTTTTGCCTTCCCGCAACCTCTCCACTAACACTTAAACTTTATGGTATGGTATTAAAGTTCAAATTGACTTTTAAGTATTATTACGAATCTTTTGTATGGGAGTATAGAAAAGTGTTGTTTTTAGACTTTTTCAGGCAATTTTTTAAATGTTTCTCTCCGTAACAACTATCCTCGTACTTCAAAGAATATTCTAAACAAAGAATTAGCGAAATCGGTTCAGTTGCTCTCGAGATTTGCGCTTAGCAACACATTCATGCGATTCATTTTTATATTATAGATTACACACATACAAACATATCGTCACGTAGTATCTCTGTCTACCCTAGATAGAGAGGACGAAGCCCTGAGCTTCGTGGTCCTTACGTGCTTCTTTCGCCTCTTCGAATCTCTTCAATCTCCTCACGCATTATATGTATTAGATTATTATTAAACATAAATTATTCTAAATCAAGTGTTTTTGTATAAATCTTCCATTGATATATTTTTATTCACTTATAGATATCCCGTTAGAGATACAGCGTGAAGATATGTATTTATGTATGTATAGATATCCTATCCTATAGTAATATACGGCAATATATCTATATTTGTAATAGCGTCGAAAACGGTTGCAACGATTTCAATGAAATCCATAATTTAGAGGTTAACGTGGGCGAAGAATTGATCTAGCTAGAACTCAATTCTTGGAAAATTCGTTATCTCAGTGTTTTCACACACTTAAAACTTCCAAAATTTATTGGTAATTTCACAATAGAGTATACTTTTTCTAAAGTGCAGTGGCCATAGCGTAGGCCTACCACACCTAAATGCGCGGTTTCGAATCCTGCTATGTGGTAAGACTTTTTTTGTTTTTTGTTCTGTTCTTTGAATCGAGCAAAGCTCGGTCACCCAGGTACTACCTAATAAAACGGTAAAAAAACATCATAAACTTGTGAACAAATCGTTAAAAAGTTATAAACTGATATTAAAAAGCTTTTCGTCTGTCGACTCAGTCATAAATGTTAAATTCAAACGACATCGCTTGATATCTGAGTAACCAATATTTCTCCAATGATTTCAAAAATAACAAAAGCTCATGACTCATCGCTCTCGTACATAGACATAACACATAGGCCCACTCCTACGTGTTCGTATTCATTGCAC
The DNA here is from genome assembly GCA_907165235.1 of Zeuzera pyrina. Lineage (NCBI taxonomy): Eukaryota > Metazoa > Arthropoda > Insecta > Lepidoptera > Cossidae > Zeuzera > Zeuzera pyrina. Next base: position 5,997,264 of record OU015633.1, on the reverse strand, counting down.
ATTCGTTAAATTCACACGTTCCATCAATAAATTATTCTACTTTCTAGAGGCTCTGTAAACAGATTTTTTAGAATCAATGATTCATAAAAACTATGCTGCTGAGAAATAAAGCTCAATTCGTGGAAATAAAGCTTAGATTAGACGTTAAATATTTGATTTCTCGTAGTAGTAAATAGGAAGTAGTTTTAAATAGATGTTAAATAAGTGTATAACAACAATAAATACTAAAATCAAAAATACTGAAGTGACTTAAACAATTTAATAGCTTCCTAATTAATAAATTCATATACAGTTTTTTATAACGATTTCATATAATGTAATATAAAGGTTTATTAATAAAGTTATATGCAGTGATATTATAATATGGATATTAAGAAAAAATATTTAATATAATTGTTTGTCCATCTTTTATTTATCATGTAGGTAACTTCTGAACAATTTCAACGATCGTCGAAAAGACGATTCATAGCTGTGGTAGAATTCCATAGTAGTAGACTATCGCGGGGGAAACCACGAGGCGCACTAGTATTATATCATAATATGTTCTGGTTATTTTGAAAACGGCTTTAATGGATGTGATGAAAATTAGGGAATTTTTATTTCACCTTCGAATCATTTATGTAGCAAGAAAGTACTATATTATACGTAATGAATATTTACATTATACTAGCCGATGCCCGCGTCTTCGTCCGCGTTCTTTATTTTAAAATAGCCTATATCCTTCTTCTGAGTTTAATTTATCGCCATACCAAATCTCATCGCAATCGAATGAACGATAAACGATATAGCAGCCCATAAAATACGTAATAATAATAGGTATAATACGTAATAATACGTAATAATAAACAAACATTGATTTTTATATATTAGATACTATTATGTTAAAATGTTAAATAAAAGAAAGTCAAAAACACTCACATGCCTCGGCGAAAGTGTTTCAAGAGAAGCTTGAGAAGTCGTAAAGACCATGCCTAGAGCCTAGAGCTCCATCCTCTCTGTCTGTACAGTTAGTTAAATCGGAAGATAAATAAGATGTATAATATATGGACTTTTCTCTAGGTAGAAAAAGGTCACAACCGGTAGGAATGGAGGCTCCTGGTCGTCCTCCAACGTGACCCCGAGAAGGTCGACAGCGCATGAAGTTCGCCCTGTCGTAGCACTATGAGGGTGCTGGGTGGGAAGTGGTCTTTGTCCCCCGAGACATAATTCGACACAGAGCTAGATGGGCTCCAGTTCGTTCTATAGGATATCCCGAAACCGAGGACCACGACGAGGGCTACTAAAAGCCCCACGAAATGCACTCTCAAGGATGCTGGATACCTCTATTCTAATTTCTACTAAGTTGCCAAAAGATTAGGTAGAAAAACTTGAATTTAATGCAATCAAATTCATATGTGTCTGTTAAATAGAGAAATCTGAATTCTACTGATATTTTCATTTATCTTAGCATCTCCTAATTTTATCATTTTGGCTGTTTGCTAAGTTGTCGATGGTCAATATAATGACTAGCTCCACAAAATTATCGATCACAATATGGTCACAATATATCTGTTTTAAATTATCATACAACAATTAGAGGCCTCTATCCAATGCCTTCTATGACCTAAGAAGATACATGATCATTTTGCATCTATAAAGTTCCGAATCAAATCATCCAAAGTAAATGCTTGCACTGTCCCAGTGACAATAGCTAAAAGATTCTACAGATGGATTCGGTAACTAGGTCGATGTCGGTAACATCTGGTAAGGAATAAAAGAACCATGATTTATGAAACGAATAACAGAAAATAGTACTTTTTTTGAGTCCGTACAAGATGTCCAGTATCAAAGCCATGGATAGTAAATGGTTTATAGAAGGGTACATTACTATCCTAAAATTAAATGAATTCGATTTAATCAAACTAAACACTACCTAAAAATGTAAACTCTCATCTAAATTGTACGTTTTTAGAGTTACATAGCCAAAATAGCAAGAACGGAATTCTTAAAATTTCGTCACACCAATCTTTCCGTCTATTCGTCTGTCTGAAATTCATAGGCGATTTATTTCGTCATCTTTACACGTACTGAAATTTGGCACAGGGTTTTGGAAACCCAAAACTAGAAATGAAGATCAAATAAATTAGATACAAAGACCGGGTATTATGGACCCTTTTTTTGTTATTACGTATTATGGCGTGATATACGTATTTTTTTATTGAGAATTAAAACCCCAGCTGCGCTGATCATTCAAATCCTCTGTAGTTTTGTTACATAGCATAGTCATAGTTTTGTCAACCTAAAAATTTTAAATTAACACAAATATTTTTAACATTTTTTAAATTTGTTGGTATTCGATCATTATGTATCCAATTTTATGACGGTAATGTCCCTTTATCAACTGCCATGTTTGACATTCTTGACATTTCGTATGTTTAACGTAATTATGTCAAAAAATAGTTGAATAACGCTTTAGGGAGGAACAACAGATAATTATTACAGCTAACACAATTAAACGAAAATCTTTTTAAATTAATACAGAATATTCACGACATACAATTGTTAGTTTATGCACTAGTTCATAAATAAACGTGAAACAGATACGTATGCTTTACGTTCGAACATAAATTCTAATTGTTCACAACAAATGGGACATCATCATACAATGCGTTGTAAGTATAATCATATTTATATTTGTACTAGAGTTGTCATTATTTATTCATATACAGATACACATATTATGTAGATAAGTAATGCAAACTGACAATTACTTAAAACAAAGATTGATGTCGTAAAATTTGTCGGTTTCCTTTAAGAATTTTATGTGCTTTTTACAGTTATCGCTACTTAACGTAAGAAGTTGATGACGGTGATAACATAATAAAAAAATTATTAAGTCCATTGCTTCACACATGTGCTCATCAATCAAGATAACCTTTGAACTAAAAGAGTTTGTCTGACCTATTTAGCATGTGTGGATACCAAGCTGTTTAATTATTCAATTATAAGGGTGTCAACTGTTTAAAGATTTCGGTACTGTCAAACGCATTTTGTAGTGCATGTAGTAAAAAAATGTACACTGATATTTGGGGGTATTTCGTCAGTACTGTTAAAGCCGGTGGAAAGAGCAGACGTATTGTCTTGTGTACTGTGAACTGCCTAATGACAATTAATGTTCCAATCTTCAAATCCTGAACTTAAAAAATAGCTTTTACGAACGAATAAAGCACATACTCTATGTCAACAAAGGCAATAACCGAAACGCTAAACGCTACGAAACGTAAATTCTGTAACGAAAACTGTGCTTCCAGAATATTATCTGAATACAGAACCTCGGAGGCAATAAATTACTGAAGTTACGTTACTCATGACCAAAGACATTTTTCTTTGTTTGTCGGGAACACCAAAAAAGTCCTCGACCGTACTCATTTTTTACCTCCACATTGATATTTATTGCTTAGACAAAATTAATTACGTTTAATATACCAGAAATTTGTTGAAAAATATAAAAAACCAGAAAAAGTTCGCCAATCATCTAGGTAACGTACCTGAATATCATATTTCACGGAAATTATTAGTTAAACTCCATCACGTTAAATATGTAATAATAAATAATTAATACACTCCTTCTTTAAATACCAAACTAAAACCTGAATGCTCTAAGTAGTTAAAAATATTATACTAATAGGCACATTTCTTAAAGTTCAATATTTGCATTAACAATAAGGAGAGTATAAATCAAAATAAACAATGATAATTTTTTGTCAGCTTTAATTTGCTTATATTCTGCAATGCACTTAATAGATAATAAACAGGAGCTTAACTTCTCTTTCAAAACACAGTGGCGCTCAATAGCTCACCCATCTAAAGTTGACCAGACATGTGTTGCTTAACCTTGTGATTGTAAGGTAATTGTCGACAACTTGATAAACAATTACTGTTAACAATATGTTATGGTTTTTTTGGTGCAACTTTTCTAACATTTTGTTCTATTTTCATTCTATCGCAATATAGTAAGTACCTACTACCTACGTAAATTCAATATAAGGATAACGTTACGAAACTAAAATATAGAGTGTGATCGTAAATGTCTATCACAATAACTCATAAGTGACACTTATGGATGTAAGGCGACTACAACGCAATCTAATCGAGGACGTATTGTTACACCCATGAGCCAAAATGTAGAGTTCGATATAACATGGATATCAAGCAACGATATTCCAATTTTGCAGAAAACAAATGTAATAAAAAGCTTTGGACGGATTAATTACAATTCAATTAGATATGGCATGCATTATTGATTACAATTTAGAAATAATGTAGTCTCGTAAAGACTATGTTGCAAATATTTGATAGTCATTTCAGTACCAAAATAAAATCAACTTTTTAGCATCGATTGGGTGTACTATATTGCGTAACGTTAACTATCGTAAAAAATATCGCTGTACGGTAAAAATGGTGGCGAAGAAATATACGACGTACAGAAAGAAGTCTCTGATTTCAAAGGTTGATAATAAATCACATTACTTAATAATTGCAAGAATTAGAACACATGCAAATATTGCAACGCAGGTATCAGAATATTGTATTATACGCAAAAATATTTCTAAAAGCATGCTAAAAGCAATAATATTTTTCGTGAATATACAAACTTCAAATCGAAAACGGTATGTTTTTCAGTTATTGAAACATCTTTACTGTGCCAAAATGTCGTTAGAATTTACGTATACCATGTTCGGTTTCTTGGCAAGGTTTTAATAAATCACACCAATTTGGCAACCGTTGTGTCAATAACACTAACCAATTGTAAGTTTAAGCGTGTCAATGCATTCACCGACAACTGTACAAAAAGTGTATTCGTTATAATTAATAAGTAATAACACTTCGATTACCTACATTCTACATAGCAGCTCGTAAAACTGGAAATAGTCTCTTACGTAGACAAGGCTAACCAAATCCTCGTATTTCACTGTGCTCTTTGTGAGTCACTGTAAACAAAAGTTTGACATACTCGAAACTGTCCAGTCTGAACGTGTTGTTGTGTTTTCTATGTCGATGATCTCATTATTTATGCGAGGATTCCTAAAAATGTCGAAACCAATAATTCAAAATTGTAAAAGACGTCCACACGGTAATAAAATTGAATTACGTAAACCAGGCCAGTATGCCCTGCAGGGCTTTATAGCTGTTTACTGAAACAGGTCACTGGGATATATCGTAAAACTAAGCTTCCGGGGGTGGGGCAAATGATGAGCTGCACGCGATATTAATGAGATTCCAATTCATTTTTGGTAAAATTAGAACATGATCAATCACCACAAAATATTACCACACCAATTCGATACCCTATATAAATTACTCATGCCTACAAATAAAACCATTATTATAAACAGAAATATACGAAGCAGAACAAAAATATATATAGATACAGTACGAGTACCTTGCGCATGAACTTCGTAAAAGGAGTCTAAAAACCACAGTTCATAACGATATCTTTTTTTCACTCCTCGTGTACACACACAAGGAATCTGTGTAAGACTCTAGTCTCTGAGTCGTACCTCACGCATCATCCAATACACATTGTTCTAAAGTACCATATCTGTACTTATTCTTTTTTATTACAAAGAACGAAAATATAGAATTAAGTAGAAAGAAAAATAATCAAATATCCCAGTTGTTTATCTTCTTCTGCAGGTCGTAAAAATCAGTTAAAGGATAGGGCTTATAAGGAACTGGTATAGGCGATGAGCTAGAAACCTGTCACTACATGGTTCTGCTTTGTCAATAGAAGTGGCGTTAAGGTTTGGTTACATTACATAATGATATTATGTTTACCCTAAATGGAAAATATAATATGTATGTATGTTACGGTGTATACATTACGGTCCATTTCATCGAATATGCCAATAAGGTTAACAATGTTTTTGCCTTTTAAACATGAAACCGGTAGTATTTTATAAGGTTATGAAATACATCACTAAAAAAAATTATATCTTTATAGTAATTTATTCTATGAACTGTTTTATGTATTTTAGTATGTTTTGGTTAATTAAACAAAATATTAAATTTTACTTACCTTTTGGTACATTGCATGAAAACGGACTTTTTGTAATATTTTTTAACTATTAATCAGATGACTTATGAGACAAACTCTTTCTCTTAAATCTTTGTACCACGTTCAAATTCAAGCGAAAGTTTATGAGTATATTGTTAACTTTTTAAAATAGTTTATTGTTAGCTAAAGGTGCTAAAGGTTGATATTCTATAGTAATTTAGTTACCAAGAAGCCGAAATTTGTTTTGCTTTAAATATTTATTACGATTTTTGATTAATGTTTATTGCCTGGGTTATTGTATACAGAAATATCAACTATAAATTAAACTGTCCTTAGGTCTCGTTGTTATTATTTCTAATGTCAATACTAAAATAGTTATTAGACTTATATTCTTTTTAATTAATTTAACTTAGATATTTTTCAATATATTGTATTTCGGATGTTAGTTACTCATAATATCTATTATTGAAAGAAAAATGTGGTTCTAATACTGTGAGAAAATTCACGATTTTTTTTGTTATTTTACAATTACAATTGGAATGTAGTTCAATTAATAATTCTATTTCTATTTTAGCAAGAGATTATAAAAAATGCATTCAAATCTTCACGCTACATCCGTAATTGTGTAAACAGGACGGAGCTACAATCATCGCAGTCTTTACATAATATCTCTTTCGCTTCCTCACACCTTATCATTCTCTACGGATACTGGTAACACACTATCTATTTGATGCATAACAGCCAGATCCAGTTTTGCTCGTCTTGACTTCTCCACTCATATTTGTTAAGTAGATTTTCTTTGTAAGTATTATAATAAAAATTTAATGAAATTCTTGTAAGAATTGTATTTTTAAATGCCGCATTTTATAAAAATCTCTTTATTTGCCAGTGTTAGCTGATTGAAACATCAAAAACAAAAATATGTTATACCCAAGCGAAAGTGTGCGAATAAAATAAGGAGATTTGAAAAGGCAATAGAAGTGTGTAAGGACCACGATGTATGAAACTCCATCCACTCTGAATTCTCCAGTTAGGGATACTGCGTAAAGATATGTATACTTATAGTATGTAGAGATACATATGTGTGTATTTCTTTTGTGCTTATTAGCAGTGTTGCAGTTTACAGATAACAATATTGATTAATTCTCTTCACAGTTACTATAACTTCACACATGTTTCGGTTAATTTTAACCATGCATTCTCTGAAGCATTAGTTTATTAACTGACAGTTAACCCGTTGAACCATTTCACGTGTTCCGTCCACATTGCGGTAATATTTATTTATGCTGCTTGCATTTGTTTAGTTTTCAGCATTGTGTATTTTAATATTTTATGTTTTTATGGTTGTAAATATACGTAATTAATTTATAACGGCATTTTTCTCACGAACGTTATATTGCTGCCCTCAATGAATAATACGTATAATAGTTTATAAACTAACATTTTTCTTTAGGCAAAGTATCATTAATATATGAAACTAAAAGAAAATAAAAGCAATAAGCGACCTCAAGTCATAAAAAAAGTATTTTTTTTTTACATTCTTATAGTTTACATCCTTTACATCTTTGGTTATGATAAATGCTCAAATATTAAACTTTTTTTCATTATTCTTTTAAAAAATTGTTTCGATTAGTAATTTAATGAACTACTATATACGAAAGTGTGTCCAACTAGATTGTTAGGAACATAAAATTACTTCGCAATTCGGAGTTGCAAGTCCATAGGTTATAAATAATACCAAGTTTGTAAGTTGTAGACTGGCAACACCTGCCGAGACCCCTTCCGCTCTCCTATTTCCCAAAAGTTTATTTTGTAAATATACTTTATACAATTTAGTGGCGTAAAAAAACTAATACTATTTGAATACTAGCGAAATACGGATATTTAGAACAGCGGCAATTAGAGCGTGCCGGATACACATTAACTTAGGGTCTCATATAGCTATTTCAGACACAGTAAAAGTTCAAATTTAAAAATGTTTAGACAAATATCAGGTCCAAAATACCCGTAATTTAGTTATTATTTCTCGTTTCTAGTTTTGGGTCTATTATATCTATTTAAGTCACGGAAATTTTCAAAGCAATAGGTGTAAAGATGACGGCTTAAATCGGATGTTACATATGGACAGACAAATATAATAAAACTATATACGGTTCGTTTTTGCCATTTCATCAATGGAACTCTAAAAAAATTATACAAAAACGTACGAGTGTTATAGATATGTAAATTTAGAAAGAGAAATTTCCAAATAAAGCACCAAATTTGTCTAGCTTTTGAATTCATAATAATAATAAATGCGAAAGTTCATCTGTTTGTTTAGTACGTTTAATGGTAAACCACTGAATCGATTTTGACGAAATTTGGTAAAGAGAAAAAGAAAGTTTAAACCCTGAGGTAGGATACATATAGCACTTTATAAATTCACCGCAGCCTAAATCACTAGCAAAAGCTAGCTTTAGGGCAATAACAATCCATAAATACTTACACAAAATATAACAGAACGAGTTAATTTTACATCAACGAAATTTAAACCAAAGCAGTATTGCAAAATTAATTAAGTTACGAAGCCCACGTGGAATTTAGGTCTAAACTGATATTTAATTAAAACCCAATAAAATTACAATTATAAAAAAGAAATTCATAATAGAGCATTTTATTTTATTTGTTAAATGTACGTAATTTTAAGATATTGTATTTACAAATCGACCCAGATATATGGCTTAGACTTTATTTAGGAAAGTTATATTTATTTGTCAGCCTTGCGGACAAAATAAGCAATGAAGAGATACGCAGTATGACAGGGTTGCACGACAGTGTTATTGTAAAAATGAAGAAAGGAATGCTAAGATGGTTCAGGCACATAGAAAGAATGAGTGATGAAAGACTGATGAAGAAAATCTACAGAGCGAAAGTGAGTGGTAAAAGAAGCCAAGGAAGATCATGGCTGACTTATGAAGATCAAATAGGCAGAGTGTTAGCCGACAAAAATGTCAAGAACACTCGCATACCTAGGCGAAAATGTGCGAAGAGAATGATGAGATTTGAGGAAGCGAAAGAAGTATGTAAGCACCGCGACGCTTGGCTCTACGTCCTCTCTACTACCCCGTTGGGGATACAGCGTGAAGATATGTATGTATGTATATTTATACAATTATACATCGATTTATTTTGTGGAATCACAGTTTAATCCCGTAATAAAGAGAACTATGAACAACTGAGAAAGACTAATGCTATTATAATTTTGGTTCATGAGCAGTAACTTTTTAAGTTTTTATAAAAATTTTACGAAATTTTTAAAACGTTTTTTTAAGCGCGGAATGGAATCGTGCTGTGAAATTGGGTACAAATATTGCTTATTAAAAATTATGAGACACGTGTTTCACATTTTTGTAAAATTCCGCTCACAAATGGGACGTACTGGGCTGGGAACTTTGTATTATATGGAAATTTAAAAAAATATAATCACAATTACATGGGATAATTTACAACATTCTCGACCTCCAGTCAAGTCGCGGGTAACAGCTACAGCTATCCGTGCTAAAATTATAAATGCGAAAATGTGTGTTTGTTTCGTCTTATGGCTAAACCGCTGGGACCGATTTTGATGAAATTGAAAATGTAGATAGATTAAGACTTCAAGAAAGACATAGGTTATTTTTTATGTTATATGCAAGCGAAGTCGCGAGTAAGTTAGAAGTTGTTCTAATTAGTACTCCAGATTATTACACCAGTTATATGACTTCTAACTTAGCACTATGCTACGGCTAACGCAGATCGAACTGGTCATGAACTGACGGAGCATCCACTAACACCCTGACTCCAAGACAATTTAGGAACTTTCATTTTCTAAATTGACCCGAATCGAACGCGCGTCCTTCAGTTGGGAAGGCATTTCAGCCGCATCAACAGATCATTAACTGATATGATACTAAAATAATAAAACATGAAAAGCGGTTACTGTCAACTGATTGTTACAGATGCGTCCACGCACGCGATATGAGCGTTAGCATTCCAATGAATGCAGATAAGGAAGTTAAAATTAATGCGGGACAGTTTTCATTCGAGTTTATCTTATATTTTTTACCGAGGGTTGTATATATATTCGTGAAAAATGTTGCCTATTCCATTAGCAGGCCTGTTGTTGGTATTTCGTGTTTTACAATTATTTCATTTATATGTTTATTTTTAAATATATCTTCTACTTCACGTCGTTGTATCACATAAATACTTTCGGCATGCTTGTATTATGAAGTTTTTTTAGACAAAATGCGTACATTGTATGTTAATCTCAATAAAATATATGTACAAATTATATGACTGTTTTAAATTACATTTTTTTCCAGGTTAGATTGGAGGAGAAAGAAAAGTGCAGAATTTGCCTGCTCTTTATCTTCCCTCGCAGTTCGCAAAATCGTCCAAGGGATAAGGTTTGTTATTTAGCAGCCTGTTACTACCTAGTTCCGCGTTGTTAAGCCCAAATAAAAAGTACAGTCAGTAAAGTCTATGCCTGTGCGTCTGTATGTTTATCTGTGGCATCGTAGCTCTCTAACGGAAAAAATATGAAAAGGAAATGGAAAAAGTCGCACTAACTTCAACTGAAACTTAGTGATCGAGATTAGACCTCAGTTATAAGTAACACAAACTAGGGCGGTGTATGTAGGTCAACTTAGCATATGGTGCTGCAGTCTAAATTATTTATGCATCGTACCTGTTCCAGTCAATAACTGTTACACAAGAATCGCGGAAGCTAGGTATCTCAAGGACTCGAAACCTTGTTGAAATGAGTTTGTGTTCTATATTTTATGTGAAATATGAATAGACTTTATAACTCCAGACAGAATAAAATCAAATAAAATGTAGATTAAAGAATATTATAAAGAGGTAAAGTTTGTAAGTTTGGATGTAGTGGGTAATCTCCGAAACCACACATTCGATTACGACTCTTTCACCAATATTTAGAAGGGACCTGCAGAGTGAACATGGGCTGTATATTATCCCGTATTCCACGCGGAGTCGTGGCCGACAGCTAGTCTGATAATAAATGTCTGTCGTATACTCGTATGTACAGGTGATTTAGCTTATCTGAGTTGCCTTTATGTCCCAGCAGCCATTGCTGGGACATGGCTACTAACAATGATGTTATAATTAACATCATTGGCTACTAAAGTTATTTCTAAAGTCTATGGAAATGTTATACGTGTACTGTACATCGTTATGAATTTAGAATTGTAGCTCCTCGACTGGTCCATTGGTGAGGTGGATGGTATCATTATTGATCCAAGTACCTAATTTCCTAGAGTTTGGATTTCACTAGGTGGACCAGCTTGTGTGGTATCCACTAATACAATAATTGGTGCTTGTGTACATACCTCCAATAAAAATACTAGTGAAATTAATAATCATATTTACGTTCTACTGTTGTCATAATTTTATCCAATTCTTTAATACCTAATCACAAACTCAACACTGAAGTTAGATTAGCAATAAAATTAAGACATCGTTGTCCCTAATTCGATAATTAATTTCATTGTGTTTCCTCTAATTGTTTCAGTCCGAATGTTTTTACAATTTAGATCCTTACCTACTCACATACTAATCATCATTAGCGCTGTGGATAAGCACTTTGCTAAATTAAACCTGAATTAGGTTAACGTGCCTTAGATCTGGGCTACTGTTAGTACTCAAAGATAACTAAACGTTATGAATAGCGTAGTCAAAATATAGAAAGAATGTTGTAATTATAAAACTCCTATCATTTACTAATCTAAAACGGCGCGCAAAGTGTCACAGATTGTATGAAAAATAACCAAGTGCTAACGAGCTCAGTGAATGCTGCTTATACATTTCAACGTTATGGCATCTACATATTAAAACATAATAAGAAAGCAATTTATTTCATAGCATCCTAAAATTCATGCATACATTGTTTATATCATTGTTTTATGTAATCACTGTGGTTAAATAATATTTCGTGCAATCTCCTAGTGAAAGAATGCTCTATTGCTACCTTTATATTAAAAGACTCAGTGACTAAGAGAGAGTGCTAAGGCGTTGGTACTGATAAGGGCAGCAGTAAGTGTCCAATCAAAGATCTTAAAAACTAACTTCCATCAGTCCGCACTAAGCCTGCGTGGTCTCATTCTGTTCTCTCCGTAGCCCGAGCCAGAGAATAAGGTGACGGCGTTCCTCGCCAGTAGGCGACTAATGAAGCCTTCGGAGTCGCAGCCGATCAGAATGGGGGCTCCAGTCGTTTATCAATGCGACCCCAAGGAGAAAGACATCGCGTCTTGTCCGCGCTGTCGTGACACTACGAGGATGCCAGGGGGCTTTGTAGTAGATCCCCAGAAAAGTGCTTCAGCACAGCCCGAGAGGGACCCCGGTACGTTCCGTAGGAGATTCCTGACCACCGCAGGGGTTTTGGTTGGTAAAGGCCCCACGTAACCCAGTCCCTCCCCCAGGGGGCTGGATATCTATGTGCAGATTTCTCTTGCATAATTAAAAAAAACTGTGCCTTCGTGATGTAGAATGGACTGTATCCTACCTATCTCACTTATGAAACTCACGTGTGAAACTATCCATCAATAAAAGTAATAACATTTATTGTCAAAATAGATTTACAATGTAATATAATCTATAAGCTAAAAACTTGCGACATAATAAATATGTCGAAAACACTAAGTTAAAATCTGTAATTTCAGCTTTCAACGCCACTCCTCTCACAAAGTAATTGAAATAAAGTAAGTGTATACTTAGTTTACTAACAAAGGGGGTCAACTGAGGAAGCGTGCTCGTCGCGACCCCTGCCAGCCCTTTTCAGGGCTGCAATTCCTCTTCTGTGCATACCATGCGGGACAACGGCAATGATAATGTTAGGGCGTCCCCCGAAAGCGACGTACACCGGTCTGTCCCCGCTGGTGTGTGCAGAGTGCAGTTCGGCGTTGGGGACCGCCACCCAACACGCTGTGCACCTAGCGGCGGGAAGTGGAGGGAGGAGTGCAGAGTAGCTGCGTGGAATGTGAGAGGTGGGATTGAGGAGAAGATGAATGAAGTGATTGATATTATGGAAGAGAAAAGATTGGATGTGCTATGTTTGAGTGAAACCAAGCGAGGCGGCAGTGAACTTGCCGACTTGCCCGGAGGAGGCATCGCTTGGTGGTCAGGGGTACCACAAGGAGATAGGGGATGCCAAGGGGTAGGCGTTTTACTGTCCTCTCGTATGGTTAATTGTATGACTGAGTATTAATGTGTAAATCCCAGACTGCTCTGGGTACGCCTCAAGATTGGGATGACAAGAATTTTTGTTTTGGCAGTATTTGCCCCAGTATCCTCTGTCGGTTTGGCTGAACTAGAGCAGTTCTGGGAGAATGTTAGAGAAATTCTAGCGACGGTTGAAGAGAACGAAAGAATTGTTGTGTGTCGAGACATGAATGGATGGGTCGGGGCAGCTCGAACAGGATTTGAGTCTGTCCTAGGCAAATATGGAGATAAAGGAGTGAATGATGCTGGTAAGATTGTGTTAGGACTGTGTATGGAAAAGGATCTTTTTGTGGCTAATACCATGTTTGGGCACAAGAGGATCCATCAGTACACGTGGGAAAGAAAGGGTGCGAGAAGTATGATTGATTTATTCCTGGTGGATAGCAGACTTAAGAAGCAAGTAATGGACACAAGGGCGTATAGAGGAGCCGATCTCGGGACGGACCATTTTCTGATGATAACCAGAATAAGGGGTCTGTTCGCAGCATGGCGACATCGCGTAGTGTCCAAACCTGCAGCGGTTAGCCGCATTAAAAGCTGGAAACTGCAGGATGCAACCACCAGGAAAGAATATGAAAGGGTATTATCCAGTAAGCTTGATGATAGATTGAAAGTGATGAGCGAGGATGTTGAAGAATGCTGGCAGAACCTTAGAGATTGTATGACTGAGGCTGCGAAAGAAGTGTGTGGAATGAATAAAATTGGGAACGGCAAAAAGCGTGATGTGTGGTGGGATGATGAGGTGAAAGTGGCTGTGTATAAGAAAAAGAAAGCATGGCGAGACTACCTTGCTACTAATGACTGTGATATGAAAAATTTGATGAAAGACAGGTATAAGCTGCAGAAAGCAGAAACGAAAGCACTAGTGAAAGAGAAGCGTGAAAGGTGTAGGGTGTTAGATGGAAACAAGATGTCGGACAACTTCGAGGAAAATTCCAAATTATTTTGGAAAGAAGTACGTAAGTACCGAAGTGGTCCGGCACCTTGCAGAATGAATAAAGTGCGTTCGAAAGAAAACAACCTGCTTACAAATAAAAAGGATGTTCTGCAGCGATGGAGTGAATACTATGGAGAACTGTATGAGAGTGGCGACTCCGTCTCTGATACTGAGAGCGATTCTAATGAATTGCCACACTCGGGCCAGGGACTGGAGGATGCCATTAGTATGAAAGAGATTGAGAAAGTGATAAGAAGTTTGAAATGTGGAAAGGCTGCGGGAATTGATGAGGTGACTGCTGAGATGATCAAGTATGGTGGTCCTAGGGTCTGGGATGCCTTCTGTGCACTCTGCAACCTTTGTTGGCAGAAGGGGGAGGTTCCAGAGGACTGGCGCACGGCAGTCATAGTACCTCTATATAAAGGGAAAGGTTCCTACCTAGACTGTGCGTGCTATAGGGCCATCAGCTTGGTCAGCTTAGGGAATAAAGTCTATACTAAAGTATTGACTGAACGTATGAAAGGCGTTTCAGAAAGATATTTGTGGGAGGCGCAAGGTGGATTTAGGAACGGTAGGGGTTGTTTGGATCAAATTTTCTCGCTTCGCGTTATCGTGGGAAGGTTTCTGGCTTTAGGTCGGAAAGTTTTCTGCGCTTTCGTGGATCTAGAGAAAGCATTCGATAGAGTAGTGCGGAAGAAACTGTGGAGTCTTCTGCCTGAATATGGCGTGGAGGGCTCCTTATTGCAGGCTGTGAGGTCATTATATCGAGACCACAGAGCCTGTGTAAGGATAGACGGTGACATGTCGCCCTGGTTTGAAGTCTGTTCTGGTGTCAGACAGGACTGCGTGATGTCTGCCTGGCTATTCGTGCTGTATTTGGACAGTTGCCTCCAGAGATTGAAAGGTAATATGAGTGGTATGGGATGTGGTGACACAGTGGTAAACTGCCTATTGTACGCTGACGATGCTGTGCTAATAGCACCATCAGAAGCAGAGTTGCAGACACTAGTCACGTGCATGAAAGAAGATTGTGAAGTAAAAGGATTGAAAATGAATGTCAACATAACTAAGGTTCTGGTGTTTGAAAGGGAAGCGGTACAAACGAAATGTGTGATTTGTGTAAATGGAAAATGTCTAGAACAGGTGAATGAAATTGTGTACCTGGGGAGTGCGTTTTCGAGGGATGGAAGATGTGAGTTGGATGTGGAGAGACGGGTAGCAGCTGGCAATAAAGTGAACGGTGCTCTGTCCGCATTAGTGGGTAGTGTGAATATATCTAACACTGCTAAAATGGCCATCCACAATGCGGTGTTGGTGCCAACTTTGTTGTACGGTAGTGAGGCCTGGATATGCCCAAAATCGAGTGAAAGTATGTTAAATGCTGTGGAGATGCGGTCTCTCAGAAATATGTGCGGTGTCACGCTTGCTGACAGGATAAGCAATGATGAGATACGCAGTATGACAGGGTTGCACAACAGTGTTATTGTAAAAATGAAGAAAGGAATGCTTAGATGGTTCGGGCACATGGAAAGAATGAGTGATGAAAGACTGACGAAGAAAATATACAGAGCGAAAGTGAGTGGTAAAAGAAGCCAAGGAAGACCAAGGCTGACTTATGAAGATCAAATAGCCAGAGTGTTAGCAGACGGAAATGTCAAAAGCACTCGCATACCTAGGCGAAAATATATGAGGAGAATGATGAGATTTGAGGAAGCGAAAGAGGTGTGTAAGGACCGCGACTCCTGGCGCTTCGTCCTCTCTGACTACCCCGTTGGGGATACAGCGTGAAGATATGTTATGTTATGTTTACTAACAAATAACATTTATTTACAATATTGTATAGACCCAGGTGTTACTTTGCGGAAATCCATTTCATATGATTTTACCTTTTAACCTTTTGTAAAAACCTTTTTTTTTTGGAGTTTGAACGAAAAATAGCTAAAGATTTTAGGAATTCATCACATTTATTTAGAAACCCAGAATGAGTAAATGATCCTCTCATTTCTATGTAATGTCTGTGTATGTGTGTACCTTATGTGAGAGTGTGTGTGTGTAATGGAATGTATACGATGTATACAAACCGTCAGGTGTTATTGTAAGTATACACATATTTTTCTCTAATTCAATTCAAAAAGTAAAATATTTGTATCAAAAATTTAAAAAAAGAAGATGATAGGTGTTCTCATACGATGAGAAAAAATAAAATCAATACAGGCTGGCAGGGGGATAGGTTGTTACAAAAGTACGTCATTTTACAAGGTTGTCTTTTTATTATGCTTAGATGGTTCTGGTTAATGGGATTTCATGAAATAATTTAATAGCTTATCAATACAAATGAGGTAACAAGGAAACAGATCATACTCCAGACTTCACTACACGGACCCAGTGTAGATTGGTGAGTATTATGTAGTGGTCAACGATCACTTTTCAATATTCTCACTCATGGCTTAAACTGCCCTCTGAAGCACGGAGACTCTCGTTAAGGATGTCTGTAGACCATCCATTCAATGGGTAAATCAAAGTTACTTAACCTCAGGAGTCGTATTTAACATCACAGCGCATTACGCCCAGAGCGTATTAACTAAAACAGGCTACACACATGTACCTATAGTATACATAACCTCTCTGTGCATGCATTTACTGGCTTTCTGAACATTATATTTTAAAATAACTAAATTGTGAAATGATGGTGAAATTTCTTGTCGATTCTTCTCCATGTGCAGGTTCTCTTTTCGAACCGAATGTAGATTTGACCACAGAGTACATTACATGGATTTGACGTTAAAAATGCCTTATGATTGAGTTTACTTCAATAATTGATTTGACTTCAACTTTAACTTTACACTTCAGTGGATAATTCATGTGTGGTAGAGCCATGCTGTATTGCAGCACGAGTTAGGCCGGCTCGCCCGGTGAAATACCACCCTCTCACAGAATATCGGCGTCAAATAACAGTATCCATTGCTGTTGTGTTTCGTTCGCTGAGTGAGAGTGCCGATGGCCCATCTCCTCCCTCCCCCTCCTTTCCTTACTTTCCTTCTTTCTCTAAAGGCTGGCTACGCACCCGTGGTTCCTCGGATGTTACGGATGTCTATGGGCGGCGATGATCACTTTCCACCAGGTGACTCGCTTGCTCGTTTGCCCCCTCTTTAATAAATTTATAATAATTTTAATTCATATTTCAGTGGATAATTCATAGTGGATTCATAATTAAGGAACGTATGTTAGGGAGTAAACCGCTGTCAATTATCAAACTGCCCATAGGACCTTCATTATCGCCTATTACGAGTATTATCATCGATAAGTGTAGTCATGCGTAATGAACCTGCGGCCCGTGGGCCGCATGTGGCCACCGGATTTTATTGAACGGCCTGGTACCTAAGTAAGAAAACTTATCGAACCATAGGCAATAAGTTCCTAAAAGATAGAGCGGTAAGAGTGGGCGCCCACTATTATGATGCGACGAACCTTCTCAAAATAAAGTATGTGAGAAATTGTACAATATCATTAGATTGTCGTTTTATATTGTATGTAGCATTGTTAAATAGTATGCACAATTTCAGCAACCTAATTAATCTTTGATTAATAAATACTACTTAAACACATTTAAATTTTCTTATTTTAATTGGAATGTTATGACCCCTTAGAAATAGTTGTAATGAATAGGTGGCCCAAAAAAACAATGGCTGAGCATGGCTGTCTCAGTGTCAGCCGCAAACAAGGATATATCATGCGTCCAATAGCATACGGATGGTCGATATAGATGCCATAAGCATATAAATATTTATTTCTAAAAGTAGTTTTAAAGTATGAGTACTAATTATATTACGTTTTAATGATCTGTCCATTCCGAATAACAAATGATTTGAAGTTATGTATTGTACAAATGGCGAAATACTCACTTTATGAGCTTCTAATTTAGTCGATACAAAATTTAATATGAATAAGTATACGAGTATAATACTGAATACTATAAGCATTTAGAATTAGATATCAGAAATGAGAGCAAAAAATTTTTCTTCGCATTTTTCAAACAGGCCCAAAAGGAATTCAATGAACTTCAATGTAATCAGTTTCGTTATTACCTTCTATCCATGAAGGAGATTAAATGTCATGTTTTTTACTGGATTCTGATAGATAAGGTTTTCAAAAGCAACTTTATTTTTTATTAATTTCTTTATTCGATTACTTTAATCTTATGACCAAACAAGTAGTTGTTAAATATATGTCAGTTTAACATAGATTTTATCCTTGAATAAATTCTTTCGAAATTCGAATTTGTTTATGATAAAATGTCTTTTAAGCATATAATTGCGTCGTATCGTAAATTCAAACGTAGCTAGGGTATTTCTGGAAGCCTAGCCCATTTTTCGACGGAAAAGGAACGTCAAGAGCAGATAAACACTTGATTTCCTTGCAGTAAGATACTTAAGTAAGTTAAACTGTGGATAAAATAAATTACACTTCGCATATTCTACACGATTATGCAGTTCACAGTGTTTTCTGCGTCTGGAGGTATTAAACTCGTCACTCCGAGATACATTTTGCTAAATCGAAACTATAGTAATATCTTCACTTCTGTATATACATATGTATAAAAATGGATGTTTGTATAATGTATGTTATAGCTAAACTCAACCCCAATATCTTTTGACCGATCACTATGAAAGTTGGCACGTACATATAGCAAAGTATTTTTTCATGTTGAAGGTTTTTATGCGATCCCCTTCATTGTAACTTGTAAGTCACAACCAGATCGCGCAGCAGTGAATCAACTTCAATACCGATCAACAGATCGCCATGAAAATTGGTAAATAGTTGTCGGAGTATAGAAAATATATAAATATTTTCGCGCTATCCATTTTATTGTTACTTGCCACCAAATGGCACTGCAGAATTTCATTTTCTATACTGTTCAACCGATCGCCTTCAAAATTGATATAGGTAAGTATATTTCAAGACGGAGAATAGGTATATTCGTAATATCTAAAATGATAAAACGAACTATTTATTAAATTAGAGTATATTGACATTTCTTAATCAAGTTCCCGTGCGAAGCCGGAGCGGGTCGCTAGTTCTTATAATATATAAATCGAATTTCATATACAAAAATCCAACTTCCGTATATATTTGTGTCCCCAAAACTGGAAAAGTAGTTGATCGATTATTGACTTAAAATTTTTACACAGCGTTGCACTCGAATGCGGCCATGTTTTTATATAAAAAATGTAAATGTTCAACGATCGCCACAGCAACGCTTGACCGGGAACAAATAGTATATATGTATATAAAAATTACACTTCGTATGTTAGTAGTGCCAAAATTCAAAAAGCAGTCGGCTGATTGACTTCAATTTTCGACACAACGTTGGATTCGAATAGGTATAATTTATGACATATTATACATGATTCTAGTTGATCTTGGTATTACAATTTTCTATATTAAGTAATACTTGCATAAATGTAGCTCCATTTTATCCATACTCTAAGTAGGTAGTTTAAGCTTTTGCATAAATTGCGTCAGAAGTTCATCAGCCAAATATTAACATATTAAGCTGTAGATGATTTCATCATGCCTTATGGAGAAAATATTAAACAACTATAATAGAATATTTTGTTAAAAAAACCTTAGAACATCAGTGAAATTAGTTTATTTAAACCATATTTCATAAAGTGGAATATTTAAAAAAAATATCTCAAAAATTCTTGTTACTATGTTAAGAAGAAAATTTATTTACATTGACAAAAAGTACATACATATGTTAATACTTACAAACTTAAAACTACACATTACACACAGAATTCAATATTTTAAAAAAGTTTCGGAATGGTTAATAAAATTTTAATTTTAATAAAATCGAACATCAATTTTATTGTACTTAAAGCACTTGCCTACGTTTTTTTTTTATATATTTTCCAATACTTATTTATCATTAGGTGGCCGGAGACGACCGATTTAACATTGTTAAATGTATAATTCTAAGTACAACGTATAATATAAGTTAACCCGTTAAGACGGTGCTTGCAACAGAATCGAAATATCGAGAAACACAAAAATATTTAATATCGCGGTAAGAACCCATAAAATTCTTGTAATTCTACTTTTAATTTTTGATGGTTCGTAAACGCATAGTTCTGCAAATCACATACTTGTATTCTAAGATTATATATACATTGTTATATGTTCAACTAATTTAATAAGAGAGAAAACGACAAAGTTACTGTCAAGTAAAATGTAGGCGCACATCAAATTTAATGAGAAATGACGACATAAATTGTTAGAATTTTAATATTAAATGTACAAATACGACTCTATACTAGTAGCATGTTCAAATTACTACTTGTATTATGCCTCGTTGCCGCTCTCGTAATCAGTAACTTGGGCCAGTAGCTGTCATTACAACGGCTGTTAACATTACTTTAGAAATTTTAAGGCTACCGACGAATTGGAAATTTTGACAGCATTGATCTCAATTTTTCTACGCGATTACGCAATGTACGAAAGCGATATTTGGCAACCTGATTTGTCATTTCATTGACTTCATTTTGCTAATTTTTTAACAGAAAAAAAATTATAGAAATTTCTTTTAAAACAGATTTTCATTTTTCGTATTAACGGGACCGGTTTATGGCTCTAAATTTCAGTCTTCAAAATGCCAAAATTTGTTTTTTTTTACATGATTATAATTTTTAATACAAACCAAAATAACTGTTTTTCCGGAAGCTAGCGCGCGCACGTTTGTTTAGGGTATGCATGGGCGCATTTATATTCTATTTTATATTAATTAATATTCATCATCATTGCATCACCTAGAAAAGTATAATATGTAAAAAGCATAGAAAGCAACCGATTAGTGTTACTATCAATTTTCATCAGAAAATTCGTTTAAAATTGCATTCAACAGACATCTATGCTAGTATTTGCTGCGGCTGTTGTAAAAATTAAATCTGTAAATAAATTTTATAATATGTGTGAAACTGTGTATGATATCGAAATAAAAAGACCTCTACATAACAGACAGAAGAACATTGAAATCAATGAGTACTTATCTGTAATTTTATTAACGACTTCAGATAATTTAAAAAAAATTACATGTGGTTTCAAATAATACTCAATGCAATAGATAAAGCAACACCTACACAACCGACACAACACTAAATTAAGGTTGTTCACACGATTCTGAGTTTTGGGTTGTTGTTTGTATAGTATAGATTATTATCCAATAAATTAAAAAAATTAATCTCCGATCTAGAGAGTGGATCCGATACCGGATAGCAATGGACTCAGTAACTGGATTACTGGATTATATTGTAGATAAATAATTTGGTCACGTTAATCCAATAATGAGCCAGCATTGGACTGGGTGACTAGTCTTGTTTAACGGTGAAGAGATTAGGAAGAGGCACAACTGCAATGCCCCTTTTTTCTTACAGATCTAGAGTCGAAATCTGTACACAGTCATTCACGTAGAAAAATCTAAATATATATAAGTGAGCTTGCGATATTCTATCGACCCAGCGATGTTTTCGCTGGCTTCAAATCTAGTAAATATATTGTAGTCTGAACACAATATCATTGTCATTATATCTTCAACTCAACGTGACACGTTACAATCCTCTTACTTTATTTCACATATCGATATATCCTACAAGTACCTACTATTTGCGAATCTCACAAATGGCCCACGAAGAATTGCGTTTCACTAAAAGCCTTCCCACGACCGCAATTTTCACAGAAATAAGCCGAAGATTAAATGGAACGTTGTGCTTACGAGTGCTGAGATGATGCTGTTAAAGTTTAATGAATCTGTGTCATAAGTGGATTATGAAACCCAGGTGTGTTGTAGTCCGGAAATTATTAAAAATTAATTTATTTTTGTTTACTTCGTTGTAGTATAGAATAGAGCTTAATAGTTAGATATTAAATGTAAAGTTTTCCACAGTTTTTAGGTTTTTTTTTGTGTACAACATTTTCAATTGTTGTTTAAAATTGCACCAAAAAATTATCCGAACTTTAGCTTTTATAATATTAGGTACTGGGATTTCTAAGTACGTAATGAATAACTAAATTTCTTAATTGGCAAAGTACTTTACAGATAATTTTATTCGTTTGTAGATTTTAACTACGCAATAAAAGTGTTTCAAACCTAATAACATTCTACATTAGAATTTTGAAATATTAACATATTAGATACTTTTATTCTATTTTTTTGATATTGTGGGGAATTCTACATACGGGTTTTGGTATTGAAATCAATGAATTTAAATATCTCTTGAGTTCAAGCGGTCGTCGCTTTTCAATTTACGTACAACGTAAACATCATCATCACATTGGCGCCAAAATCTATTGATATATTGATGAAAAACCGACACCAGTCGGCTGGCCGGCCAACTTCAGCTCATATAGCCAAATCTAAACCATAGAGCCTCTTACACGCTGACGCTGGCGCAGTGCATTGGCCCAATGCGATGGCCCAACATGCATTATAGTGGTGTGTTTAAAACTTATCAATATGCGTTACTGCATCACTCACATTGGGTCTCGAAGTGTATAATATATGCTCTGTTTACTATTATTAGCTTCATCGCTTAGAACTCTCTATAAAACAGATGCCTTAACAAAGTAAATCACTTGAAAGTAGAAATACTCGACGCAGCAGTTAGTACAAGATCCGCGTGGGAGATAAGTTATTGAGAACATTTGTGTTACAAAAACACAGAAAAGTTATCTTCTTGACGTGTTCAAGCATATATTGATGGATTATTCTTTTGTAGGCAATAAAAGTGTTGTCACTAATAACTTCGGCTGATATTTATTGGAACGTAGAACAAAAGAAGCCTTCAATAGTTTCATTTACCTATTCCCTCGAAACATTTTGTAAATTACTACGATTATTCAAAAGCAGACACGTAAAAGTAAAAAAAAGTAAACAAATATTGGTGCACAGTTTATTGGAAGAATATTATGATCTTAATTTTCAAACGAGTTTCACGTATATGAACATAAAGAATTCTAGGTATTACATAGGTATATCTTCACGCTGTATCCTTAATGAGGTAGTCAGTAGGGATCCTTACATATTTCTTGCGACTCCTCAAATCTCATCATTTTCCTCCATGTTTTCCTCGTACACTTTCTCCTAGGTATGCTGTTAGCATTTCCGTCAGCTAACACTTTGACTATTTGACCTTTATAATATCAAATAGTCAAAAAATATCACAGATTATTACAAGTAGTTACGGTAATAAAAAATATAAAAGTTGCTTCCATGCTGTATTGAAAATAAAAGAGTAGGTATAAAACGTACCGGCTGCTTATGTTCCTGAGAACGTAAAAGTCGGCTAAGAAGAGCGCAGAGCAAAGAGCTTTTTGTAAGAAACTCGTATACAGAAAACGATTTTTTTAATTTTTGTTCTTTTTAAAATTGGACCCCTTTGATATGGGTATCTTTTGATAAATAAAAAGTAATACGAAACCATGTCTCCAAAAACTAAAAAACTCAATATAAGTAAAACTTACAAAAATAAAAATCCTGACAACGGATTTATCAGAAATCGAAGTTTATAATTTTGCTTTTTACAAGTACTTAGTACTTATTTACGCCAACCGGCAATATACATACCTACATATTAAAACTTATACTCGTAGTACTTATATCACAAACCAATGAAATAAGGCTTGAGATATCAAATTATTTTGATTATTTACTTATTTAATATATCATCCACGATCTTGGATCTTGAAAAAGCATTCCATAGAGTAGTGTGAAAGAAATTATGGAGTCTTCTGCTTGAATATGGCGTGGAGGACCCCATACTGCAGGCTGTGAAGTTCTTATATCGAGGTCACAGAGCCTGTGTAAGGATAGATAGTGACTTATCGCCCTGGTTCGAAGTCTACAAGTCAGACAGGGCTGCGTGATATCTGCCTGACTATTCGTACTGTATTTGGACAGTTGCCTACAGACATTGAAAAGTCATATGACTGGTATTATATGTGATGGTACAGTGGTAAACTGCCTTTTGTACGCTGACGATGCTGTGCTTATAGCTTCATCAGAAGCGGACACTAGTTACGTGCATGAAAGAAGACTGTGAAGTGAACGGATTGAATATGAATGTGAACAAAACTAAGGTTTTGGTGTTTGAAAGGGAAGATGTACAGATAAAGTGTTAAATATAGGTAAATGGAAAATGTCTAAAGCAATTGAACGAAATTGTATATCGAAATTGTATATGGAGTGCGTTTTCGAGGAATGGAAGATGTGAGTTGAATGTGGAGAGATGGGTAGCAGCTGGCAATGAAGTGAACGGTGCTCTGTCCGCATTGGTAGGCAGTGTGAATATATCTAACTCAGCCAGAATGGCTATACACAATGCGGTGTTGGTGCCAACGTTATTGTACAGTAGTAAGGTCTGAATATGCCCGAAATCGAGTGAAAGTAAGATAAATGTAGTTGAAAGGCGATCTCTTAGAAATATGCGTGGTGTCAACTTTGCGGACAAAATAAGCAATGAAGAGCTACGCAGTATGACAGGATGGCACGACAGTGTTATTGTAAAAATGAAGAAAGGAATGCTAAGATGGTTCGGACACATAGAAAGAATGAGTGATGACAGACTGACGAAGAAAATCTACAGTGCGAAAGTGAGTGGTAAAAGAAGCCAAGAAAGACCAAGGCTGACTTATGAATATCAATTAGCCAGAGTTTAAGCCGACGGAAATGTCAAAAGCACTCGCATACCTAGGCGAAAATCTGTGAGGAGAATGATAAGATTTGAGGAAGCGAAAGAAGTATGTAAGAACCGCGACGCTTTGCGCTCCGTCCTCTCTGACTACCCCGTTAGGGATACAGCGTGAAGATATGTATGTATGTAATATATCATAATACATTCTTCGCTAATATTCTAACTTATTTTATTTCCCAAACAAGTATAATAACATCACTTCTATTTATTCTAATGTGATTTATATAAATCAATAATAGACACGTGCCTATTGAATGAATCTTTATTGAATTTATTATTGTTGATAAAAATAATAATTTTTATACTTTAAGCATTTATCTGAATTTCATATTGCTTCACATATTTATATTTCTAATATAAAACGCCATATGTTTTATTTAATTTCCTGCTTAAAATGGATTTAGCTATCCTTTAGAACAAGATTATTCGAAAAAGTAAATTTAATTCCCTGTCCGCTTCAATGATGCGGTTGTTTTTAATTAAAACTCTGCTCAATTATCGGGATATGAAAGCTAAAAATTATGTACATACGTATATATATGTGTAAAAGAACAAACTGTTATGTTTCAGGCTCGGATACTTTTTATAAGATACTGCCTGATGCCCGTGACTGCGTCCGCGTTTTTTATTTATAAAATAACCTATGTCCTTCCTCAGGATTCAAGCTGTCTCTATACCAAATTTCATCGCACTCAGATGAATGGTATAGCACATAAAATACGAACAATCAAACGAACAAACATAGATTTTTATGTATTAATTGTTTCAAATGTCAAATCGAAAAATATTGTATAATATCTTCCCACGTAGATTGCAAATTAAGCTAAAGTTTAAAGCTTTGTATACACTCTGTCAAGAAAGTACCGGGAAAAGATCAATAATACACGAAATGTTAGTTATTCATCCAAATTTTTTTATCACCTTCAAAATATACTTCTTCAGAAACGATACACTTACGCCAACGAATAATCCAATCATCAATCATTTTTTAAACGCTTTTTCCGAAATTGAGATCAGTGCTCGCCGCGAATTCTCATTTATGTCTTCTACCGAATGAAAACGGGTGCCACGAAGTGGTAATTTGAGTTTAGGAAAAAGAAAGAAGTCGGCGGGAGCCATATCTGGTGAATAAGGTGGTTGCTCGATGGTATTTGTTGAGTTTTTCGTCAAAAATTCGTTCACAATGATGGCCTTGTGCGAAGGCGCATTATCATGGTGTAAAATCCAAGAATTTTCTTTCCACAAATCTGGCCTTTTTCGTCGAATTTGCTCTCTTAAACGCCGCATAACGCCCAAATAATATTCTTTATTTACCATTTGACCTTCCGGCAAGAATTCCGAGTGCACAACACCGCGATAGTTAAAGAAAACAGTCAACATGACTAACTTTTGATCGACTTTGGCGTGGTTTTTTCGGTTTCGGTTCAGTTGGAAGGCGCCACTCCGAAGCTTGTTGACTAGTTTGCATGTCAAATACGTAAACCCACGTCTCGTCACCAGTAACAATGCGTTTCATGAATGTAGGATCAGAATTGACTCGTTCTAGCATGTCCTCAGCCACTCTTATGAGATTGAGTTTTTGGAGAAAATTCAGGTCTTTTGGGACTAGCCGAGCGGCAACATGTTTCATACCCAAATGATTATTTAAAATGGTACGGATCGACTCGTGAGACACAGAAAGTTCGGCGGCTATCTCTCTCAAACTTTAATGAGGATTTTCAGTCACTATTTCTTTCACTTTTGAGATGTTAACTTCAGTTGCAAACGTTGATGGCTTACCAGAGCGAGGCAAATCTTCCATTACATCTCGACCGTTTTTGAACGCTTTGTACCACTCATAAGCACGTGTTTTTGATAAAGTCGATTCACCGTAAGCCTTCTGTAACATTTTCAGTGACTCCGAACACGAAATTCCATTGGCGATGCAAAATTTAAGACAAACTCTGTATTCGATGTTTTTGTCCATTATGAAATTCGCAATACACACTAGAATGATATAATTAAAAACAGCACAGTATTTCATCTAAATAACAGATGCAACTTAAACTCCGCACCAAAATGGAAAACGGTTGTGCCAATCTAACAACAACAAAAAAAAACCAAAAAATTGAATTTGGAACCATAAACAAATCATCCATTCCCGATACTTTCTTGACAGAATGTATATTGTACAGATTCAGGTGCTGTTTTGGGGAAATGCATTTTCCAGTGGTGAACGAATGAATGAATGAATGAATGATGCCAGTGGTAAAGCTATGCTGCATTGCAGCACAAATTGAGCCGGCTCGCCCGGTGAAATACCACCCTCTCACAGAATATCGGCGTGAAATAACAGCATCTATTGCTGTTGTGATTCGTTCGGTAAGTGAGAGCAAAGAATATGTAGAGAAGAAAGCCGACTCCGGCGCCGGCCCCGTGCGTAACAGAATTGCCTACTGTCGGCTAGATACGTAAGGTTGTTGTGATGCAAAGTTGTGATGGGAGTGTGATGCGGAGAGCATATCGTTTAATTTATACATTTAGTACATAATAATAAAAAATAATGCACATGGATAAGCTTTTCGTGTTTGTTAAATTTAATTTCTTGTAAATGTTGAACAACGATAACTCTGCATTCGAATGACTAAAATTATTTAGACAGCTAAGGACATGAAATAATATACACCAAATATTCGCCACAGCTCGGCTTCTGACGCAATACCCTCTAATACATAAAATTTGGAGACTTCCTTGATACAAATTTCGAAATCAAGGCCTTTTACTTACTTTTTGCTAGCTGAGCAGGATGTAAAAACGATAGTGCAAACGCCGGCAATTGATCTTGACTAAACCTTCTTCCAAGAAGATAACGAGTAAAAATTGGGCATGTATAGCGACCGGCGAAAATACTCGACCAATGGCTTCATTAGTACAGGGCAAATCATCCATCTGCTTAGATGAATGATTTGCCCTGTAGTTTTCGAGTTTATGTTATTCTTTGCCTATACATTCTTAAACGCAGTATATTAGCCAGCTAAATGTATGAAAGGAAGAAAAGGAAAGACCCCGGGAGCGGCTGTTTGCGTTCAGGGAAAGGCAGTTACCCTCTCCTGCCCCCCTTAGGTACACCCATGCTTGTTATACGGAACTGATAAAGGCTAACAAACTGTTGCTGTTCTGTTTTACTATCTATAAGCCCAAATACATATTGCTATAAGTAGCACCATAGCACAGATTAATTAGTTACTAACGTAAAACCATAGTATGACTTTGTTGCGCCTTGATGTGACCCTAAATGGAAGGCAATGTGAGGTCATGTTACTAATTGACGACGTGTTAATAATTTTGGTGGTGGCCTTATACATCTTTCATTCCACAAAAGCTTTTCACTCCTCCAGGATATCGACGTGGGTGGAAATGAAAGATATATTGAAATATAATGAAATGACAAATAAATTAATAAGAAAAAAGTACATGTACATATGTTAATATTTACAAACTTAAAACTACACATTATGTTAAATAATAAACTTCTTCAAAGTTGCCGCTTAGAAAGCTGTCATTGCTTAAGGTACCCAGCAGACTGGCAGTATTGCCTCTTTGAATAGCCACACAAATAAATTATTATTAAGTAGTGATATCCTCAGAGTAATAGTGTCAGAATAATAGCCATCCGTTAGTGATTATGGTTGTAATAGTTAATTATGAATATTGATAATAGCTAAAATTACTAGTATGGAGAATTATAGGATAGCAGATCTAGTAAAATCTGTTGTTTTAGAGCCTCTAAAGGCCTGTTAATCCGAGCGTTCAGGCTGTCGCTAAATGACGGCGGTTGTTATGCGGAGATTTTACGAGCGACTCAAAAACTAAAAGTACATAGGTACTTACTTGCAGTTTGGCTAACCTATCTCAATAAATTTTGCCAGATATTGTAGAACTTAATCTCATCAATTTTAAGGTCATCATGTCAGCCACATAGCATTAAGGTGATTTATCTGATACAGTTAGTTATTGGATTAGTGGTTGATAGCATCGATATCAATTGCCATTGTGCTAGAGGTGGGTAGTAACATAATGGATATAGATCCTCTAAGACCAAATGTACTTACATCTAAGTGTAAATCGGACACATATCCTTTATTACAAGTTATTTGTTGATAGAGCGACTTTCTTGCCAAAAACGATTACCTAGGCTTTTTTATAACGAAATACTTTTGTGAAAAAATAAGTTACATTTGAAAACATTAGATACTCATAAATGGGTACATTAATAAGTATATTTATTTTAATATATTTACTTTTATTTATTACACATTTATAAACACTTATTTATACGTAGAAAAATTAAAGAAAATAATATAACTTTTCTAACCCTTTTTATTACATATTATGTTACAAAGGCTGATTGATACTTAATACTAGGGGCTGATAAAATAAGAAAAATATTTTTACAGAAGGTATAGGATAATGGAAAATGTCTATAACTAAGTACCTATATTTAATTCAAATTGATTTAGCTTACCGTGCGAAAATTGAAAACCCGATCTCTTATGATTCACCTCTGTGTCAAACTGTCTTTCACAGACGTCTTTCCCTTAGATTATTTTATAATAGCGACCTGCGCCGACTTTGCACGGCTAAACATTTTTTTTGAAAATAAAATTCAGCCCATGTTGTTCACTGATAATGTAGCTTTATATAGGTGAAAGAATTTTTAAAATCAGTGGAGTAGTTTTTGAGTTCATTACATACAAAGAAACAAATTTTTACCTTTGTAATATTAGTGTAGAAATAAAGTAATCAATTGAATGGAATAATATACAGTATAAACTCTAAATAACGGATTCCTTTGTAACGAAGAACGCTATACTATTTATTACGTTATATAAGTTTGGTTTTTTAAATTACCACCACCTGTATTTTAAATGTTGACATTATCTATAACACAAATGTAACACATAATTCTATATAAGAAAAAAGAATAAAGAAACAATTCGTCATTGTTTAGATGTCAATTTACAGAAGGCTTCGAATACATCTTTTATTGCCGTTTCTCCGAAAGAACTTTTCATTTCCTTTTTTTGTTATTTCACCATTACTATCGAATTAGATAGATATCCCACACGCATAGGTTTTGTAAAAGTTAATTGTATAAAATACGTAAAAGATTTTCAGTTGCGAAGTAACTTTTTAATAATAAACAATCGACATAGCTAAAAACGTCAGGTAAAGGTAATAGACTCCATAAAATAATTGTGTTATTTGAGCACAATTCTAAACTGAATGTAAATTGTTACTAAAATTAAATACTTGCTGATTTTTTTTTTGGCATAACGAGAACTTTTTATATAACGAATGAAAACATTCGGTCCCTTGAGTTTCATTAAATGTATAAATAGTGTACTCGATAAACTTCTAATATAGGTATAAAAATCCATGATTGTTTGTTTGTTCGTATTTTATGAGCTGCCATAGCATTCATCCGATTGCGATGAAATTTGGTATGAAGACAGCTTGAACTCTGAGGAAGGACATAGGTTATTTTAAAAGTAAAAACGCTAAAGAAGTCGGGGGCATTAATCGGTATTGAATCATTTTCTGTTGTTTATTTTGTTTTACAAATATTATATCAAAAAAGGCATATCGCAATAAACTTTATAGGTTCTGAAACCTACAACCTTGTCTTATCACCGTCTGAGGCAAATAACACTCATTCACTAAAGCGAAAGAATGTGGCCATTGTGATGAGTCTTTGAACTTAGATTAGCTAGGTTATGGAGAGGATAACGATAAATAGGATCATTTCATTTATGTATGTATGTATCACATGTTTATTTATTTATTTTAATTTAACAATATAAATAGATATCTAAACATATTAGCAAAGTAGATACCACATAAAAATTATATGTAACATTAATATTTGTGGTTCTTCATGTACGATCGAAGTATTTATTGTACTACTGTTTCCTATACCTACTATAATATAAACTATATCACAGCAAACAGCAAGATTATTCCTTAATGTCCTTAGGGACTATGAATTCTCGACATTTTTAAAGTCCGGGGACAACGAGACGGCTCAGGCTCGAAGTCCCGGAGCGTCTCGAGACTTTGAGACTTCGAAATAAAATTATTGTAGTCGAAATTTTCTGTGAGACGTATCAATATTATATTCATTTTGGTAAATCTATATTTTATTCACACGAATAAAACAAAATACTAACATTCGTAACGTTTATAAAACCAATCCTAAAACTTTTAATAGTCAACTATGAATAACAGATCATAAATCGCCAGTTTAAGAATATTAACGTATAAAACGTTATATATAACGTTTACCATATTAAACATAAATAAAACCTTTTAAAATGTTATGTCATAAAATTCTAACATTTCTAATTTTAATGCTAGTTTAACTAATTCTTCTTTAATTGTCATAACGACAGAATAATTTTTTAATTTTCAAACATTAAAGTTATTAATCAGCTTAAAAAAACTATAAACGAATTAATTAGCTTTTGTTGTTATCTATGTAAGAAAAAGTATTTTCTTTTCCTGTTTTAATAAAATAGGCATTCGAAAAATCAATGCATTAACAGCTTTATCCGACATCTGTTTCTTATTTTTGTAACAATGCCTCCAGACAAGGAGAAAACCTCACGTTTATTAATAGTATTGTAACATAATTATGTGAACACTGTTCATACGTATTTCTCAAGTCGAGTCTCGACTCAAAAGTTCCGGGAAACGAGTCATATGTAGTTGGCTATAGTACCGGGACTTCGAGACCCGAGACGACCCGGGACGCAGTTCCTAATGACCATTTTTCTACAGCTCGAGATTGTGAGGTTGTTGACTTAGTACTTTTCCTTAACTTTAATTGTTTTTATGTCTGTGAAAGTGAATATTAATGCGTGTATACCTACTATGTGTGTATTTGATGAAAATAATAATATGCGCGCGTGTATGTGCGTGTATATGAGTGTGCATAAGTGCGTGTTACTAATCAGTGTGTGTACATCTTATATATACATTTACATATATCCTAAGCACCTATACATATTTTGTAGAAATAATCTCGCGACCTCAAATTCAGTACTAGACTTGAAGATTATAGACTAGAAGTACATAAGAAACTGAGGACACACCCAGAAACACCCAGACTTCCAGACGATTAAATTGAACTAGCCAGGATTCATACCCAGGACTCTCAGCTTAGAAGATGGATGCACTAACTACTGCACCAAAGGATCAGTCTTTATAACGTTTGTTTTTATCTTATAATGTGTTTTTTGTTTCACAGTTTGTATCCGCAATATAAATAATTAGATTCTTGCTGCGATAAAACTTTTTTGGAATTTCGTGATATTTCAGCATTGTTATAAGCTCCGTACGGGATTGACTGGCAAAGATATATGCCCCATTTAAGAGCAAACATTTCTATTTACTCTCTTCCCGGTACCATACAATGGTCAGGAAAGAAAGCAGTTTCAAATTATGGCATTACGGATAGGTAAATTTATAAGTATTAATAATTCGACACTTCCTTTATGCTGTTTACCGAATCTTTACTTATTATGCCGGCTATTTCGTTCGCACGGACATCATTATTGCGGCGAGTCCTGTGGAAACTTTTAAGTACGAAAGTACTATGGGTGCCATATAACAAACAGAGGGAGTATTCTTATCTAAGAATTTTTTTTTAATTTAGTTGCGTCTGCATTTCATAGGGCTTCATCACACTAATATCAACAATCAGAAATTTAATTACTTTTCTGTCATTGGATTCCTCAGAAAATCTGAGCTCGATGCAGCGATTGATCTCTAAACCCCACACATTCGATAGTTTTAGCATAGATCGGCGATTTAGAACCTCTGTACCGCAATCGTCGAACGTAGAGAATTGCCTGAACACCGATCCATCAACCATCACAGACGTTTTTATTGCGATTTCTGTAATCCATATACTTCAGCAATTAAGTATTGTTGCCATTTAAATTATGCTAATTTATATTAAGACGTATAAAACTAAAGACAATCACAAAAAATGAACGAAGGGCTAAGCAACAAATTTTAAGGTGGCTTGTACCTACTCGAATTAAGGAAATTACATCTTGCTTGCACCAATTATTTATTAAATAATCAGTGCGAGCGATATGTTTTTGATGCGACGCATTTATAATAAAAAATCATCTCTCGGTTGTGATTGTTTTTTTATAATATATGTATATGTATAGGTACTTACAGTACAACACGTAGGCACGTAACGACGACTATTATTTAATTAATTGTTCAAATAGTTAAACAAAATAAATAAATAAACTAAAATTAGTTACACTTTATTTTCATACTTACTTTGAACAAACATACGAAGCAATTGGACCTCAGTGTTTACAAAGTTTATTTGACCCTCTGCTGTAACATTCGTAATTTGCCGTGAATGTTACATAAACATTAGTAATGTTTTTAATAGGGTCATTGAAATATTGCATCAAATTTTTACGAAGTAACTAGATATTTATTTATTCATAAATTCGTCTTAATGGATTTAAAATTCGAAAATGAAAATTTACCCGCTTATGCGTAATATACAATTTATTGTAAAAAGCTTAAAAAACTATGAATGTATTAGTAGTAATATTGGTTATCTACTTACCTTAAAAAAGTATGAGCAGAAAAATCCTAAGCAGAGCTAGTACACTTAATCACAATGACACTACGGCCCAATACGCATTATTTAAATTTAATATTATTCACTACAACTGATGCAGTTGGAAAAATATTTATGTAATTTATAGCACTGATTCAATTCAAAGTTTCGATCTTACTGAGAGTAGAGAGAACATGAAGACTACACAACTCGTTGCCGGCGTTTTTCAAATGCCTCGACATTACAACGTTTCCCGCCAACATGATACGTTATGAAGCAGAAAAATGGAAATGTATCCCGTAATTCTGTTTCTAACAACAAAAGACAACTATTTAACTTAGACGTATTGTACCAGTTTCATTCATAGTTTGGTATTATATAGACATCGTATTTATAATTCAAAGCATGGATTGTGCTCACGAAATTTAGTTGAGTTACGTCTATTTTGCGACATCTAGCGGCAATTATTTGAATAAATGAAATTTATTTTTTATGGTTATTGTAATTTTTAAATGGTTTGTGTAATTTTATGTAGATGGCGTAATATACAACATGTTGCAGCAGGTTAAAGCTTGTAGCGATATCGCAACCATGGATGACAATATGTGTAGCAACATGGTATAGTGTTCTTTATTTTACGCTAATACGTGCATCGAGCTAATAAAATCGAAGTCATATGTGTATGTACAAATAGATCTGCAAATGTTTTTGGAAATCTAGATGTAACATTAATTATTATCTGCAAAGAGCGATATACATTTCGCAATAGTTTACGATCAATTTTAGGAAAAACACATCCTTCACAAAAATGTATACACGTATATCGTCTAATTAAGTATGAAATATTCACGACCATTATTTGTGAAAATATTGATTTTTGTACAAATATTTACAAATGGCTTCTTACAGATATTTTTTGTGCATCTCTACAAAAATCTTTTGTGATTCGCGCGCTTTTGCACCGCATACCTAATAGTTACATTCCCTGCAACAAAGACTACAGTCTACACTGGAGAGCGCAATTAATTAGAACTAGATAAACAGTCCGAAATCCGTAACCTTGAGCTAATGATTGTCTTTTCAGTGATGGCTAACCTTGAGCTAAGCGAAAGGCATTTACTTATGTGTTATTTTACTTATTTTATCCCTTTCGCTTAAGCTAGATGTGTATAAAATTCGGTCCGGGAAACTAATAACGATACACGTTTCGGTAAATAATACTACAAACTAAAATTGGGACATTTTTTTTTCTTTCTTCATGGCATGGCACACAGTTTATCGCATTTGCCTATGTCACATATTAATAAGTAGAATCACAAGTTAATTAGTTTTTTTGTAGTAAAGTGATAGTAGGCTTTACTGAAGTTATAAAGGACTTCTTGAAAGAGCGCGAGAACTTCAGCTACACAACATGTTTATTGCGACCTATTCCATTCTTTTCACTTATACAGAACTTTAAAACACAATATACTACCTATCACTTTTGTGTTTTAAAGTCAAGTTCTGTATAAGTGAAAAGAATGGAGTAGGTCTAAATAAATATGTGTAGCTGAAGTCCTCGCGCTCTTCCAAGAAGTCCTTTATAACTTCAGTAACGCCTACTGTCACTTTATCGGAGGAGTTTTATGATAAGAAGAAAATACTAATTTACTTCGATTCTACTTATTAATACGTGACATTGGCAAATGCGCTAATCTGTGCGCTATGCTATTAAGAAAAAAAAAGTTACAATTGAATTCCTTATTTGGCAAGATCGAATTACCTACCCTTATTTATTAAACTTATCTACATATTTTTACTTTAAAAAAGAGCGTACTCGTAGTATCGTCATAAGACTAGTTGCCTAGGGTCTGGCTGGCGAGTGGAGTCACAATGCGTTTATTGAATTCTTTTAAATGGGAACATCATTTTCCGTCAACGATTGTGAAAATGTCTGTTTCTCATTCTCAACTTAGTCTCATATTATGTTTTTCGCAATTTTACGTTGCAAAAGGCAAAACCAATTAAGAGCGGTTTTCGAAACCTGTTATTTAACATGATTAAGAATTACAATCGGGTAAAAAGTGACACAGATCACGTACTAGCTAAAACACAACTAATTTTGTATGAAATCGTTTCAACAGCAGATAACTTTCTCATCACGTTTTGATACTTTGCCTGTCTTTACGTTTTAGTTTTCTGTGAATTCATTTTTATTATCATTACTTTTTGATTTTGAATTGTCTTGTCGGTTGTTATCAGCTTTGTTGTCTTTGTGTTATTGTGAGTTTATATCAACATTTTTTTAAATCTTACTGATTTAGAGCAAAAAGATTGAATCGAAAAAATTTATTTAAATTTCACAAAAATAAAAACAAGGGTGAAAAAATTAAAACAATTTCATCAACCAAATTAGAAACTACTCTCGATAGTAATGTAGAGTCGAAGCTCATTAAAGCGAAACTTATTTTAAACAAAGTCCTAAAGAAAAAATAAATGCGTGCATTCGCCGAATGCACAAAACATTCAAAACGCAAAAAGTTTAATTCTTTTTAATTTGCGGCAACAGAATGTCCGATAAGTTGTTATACATTCAATGAATTTACATCACAGACATCTTGCTTCCTAGATCTAATGGAAGCTATAAAAACACATGTTAATTTTGCACGGTGATATACGCCGAATATTCTTCAATAAGCAGAATGTTAGATTCAGTCGACCGTGATCACTTGATTTAAACGTTTTTTCATCGGAAAAAATTGTAGACGACCAATTAAAACTCAAATCCTGCCGTGCAAAATTAACAAGTGCTATTTTATGAGCTTCGGTTAGATCTACTTTGTAAGCAGGATATCTGTGGTGTATATTCATTGATTGCAAATGGTTCCTTATAGTCTTCCTATGCACATCGAAACGCTCCGCAAAATGTCTAGTTGGTACGAGTATAAACCCATCTATTTCGTAAGTACGTAACATTTCCAATTTCATACTGTCCGATTGGCCCGTAACGGAGTGCGCGCTCAGCTCCCAATTTTACTTTCAACTTAACGTGCCAAAAGAAGTAGAACTTCAAAAATATTTGATTACACGCTTTTATTTAAATGCTCTAAAAAGAAGAAAATAAACTTTAAAAATTAAATCAAACTCATCTATATAAATTATGTTACACAATTTATATGATAAGATATAAAAGCTTGTCGCAAGATTTACCTGTGTAATTAACATGAAACTTGATCTTGAAACAAGTAATTCTAAGAAAAAATGTATGTATTTCATTAAATAAATTTCTGGCGACAAGCTTTTGTATAATATAAATTGTGTAATGTAATAAATTAATGGGCTTGATTTACTTTTAAGTTTATTTTCTTCTTTTTAGAGCATATAAATGAAAACTTGGTTTTAAACATGTTTTACTGTTAATTTTTAAAATCAATTAATGTTAAATAACGTTTCTGTGTTCTGACGTTTGTTTCTAAATGTTACCACGTAATCATTCATTTCTATTTTATTTTAGAAATGCTACTTAAATCAGATAACGCATAAAAATTAAATACTTATGGTAGAATTGTGGTATTTGGAAAGTGCAAATGTGACAGTAATGAAATAATATGTATAGAAATGTATAGTACATTTTTAACTCGTGTGGCTACGGACCTACGTACTCATAGATTTATACTCCCTCTACGGACAACAGCGTTGCCATTGACATAGCCTGTTGGATCTACCACCTATTTCGCTCCTGCCATTCGATTCTGTAAAATCTCGAATCACCCAAGGGAGACTCGCTCGACAATTCACCCCACTTCGCATTCGAACTCACCTTCAAATGGAATTCTCTAAACCAAACATTCTAGGAGCGAAGTGAAGTGATCTTAGATGCGAGTTTATCGGAGATTGCTGTAAGAGTAAACATCTCAGTCGATATTTCGTATTAGTGTATTTTAACTTCTCTGAAATAATTACGTTAAATAAAACTTGTTTTTTATTATTTATATTAGATTATCATATTTAGCGAAACGTCAAGCAATTCATTAACGATGCTATGACTCGCTGCCGCACTCATCGAGACGGCGCTAGTATCTCTATCGATTTCAGAGAATACCGATCCACAGTTGACAATCTCACCGCGGATTCAGAAGTGAATTCGACAATTTGCGTTAGAGAATCACACCGCTGGTCTACCTATATACCAACACTATCCATAAATCTACCTATTTTTAAAGATATCACAACCACTATCACAACATTCTATTAAAAATCATTCTAATACGTAAAATTATGTGTAATAAATATAATACATACATGCACACATATCCCTAACGGAGTAGTCGGAGAGGTAGCTAGGTATGTGTAATATTAATGTAATTATTCATGTTTAGTACATGCTTTCCTAATATTTCAAAAATACTTTTATAATCATAGAAAAAAAAGCGGTTTTGAAAAAAGTTTTTTGCTATTTGTACATAGCTTTTTTCGTGAGAATAGAAATATTTAGTTACGAATTTAACAACGGTTTTTATTATCACTTATTAATTTTGTGTCCTTAATTTATTTATAATTTTATTTTCATTTCACTCTAGACCTTTCAGCCGAAAGGTCTAGACCTTTCGGCTCCCTTTCAGGAGTCATGATCACAGGTTCCAGAAAGGAAGCCGAAAGGTCAAGAGTAAAATAAAAATGAAATGATTACAACTAATTAAGCACACAATTCATGAATAAGTGTTAACAAATACGCGTTATCAATTAGATCCGCGAAAAAATTTTTCATTTAAAGGAATAAAAGCGAAAGTGTAAGAAGTAGATATAGAGTAGAAATAAATAAATGTTGTAGAACGGATTTCATTTTTGAATTTCTGAAAATTTTCTGAACTATAATTGTCGGGTGGTTGTAAAAAAGTTATAGGCTATAACTTGCCTGTACATTTTTTTGGACTTCATCTACGAATTTTCTAAAATTAGGGCTTGAGTCTTGAGACAAGGAGCAGTTTTAGACCGGTTAGGCGTTTATTTTAATTATATGCAAATGGTTTCTCGTAGATATCGTGACGTAAAATTAACGTAGTTTTGCGTCTCAAGTATCTACGCTATTGTGCTACTGCTGTGAAATAAGCGCTTATTTAGTAGTGACGTTGGATTTTTTTAGTGGCTTAGTCTATCTCAGCGGATCCTATTAGAAAGACTGCCTCAATATATTCGTCACCAGAAATTCTAAGAAACAATTAAAATGTATTACGCCGACATTTTAATGAAATAATATAAATAATTTATCTATTTATCACATTGAGTACCTACAAGGGGAGGCGCCATACGGCGCTATTTCTATAAAACACTATATATATAAAACTTACTAGCACTTTCTGCGAGAGGAGCGGTACTATTACAAGTAAATGGGAGAGCTCAATGCAATGATGAGTTGTGTCTACGCTTACGTAAACAAACATTTTTACAACATTCTCACATATTAACAAATATTACTACAATACTTGATTGAAATTTTATTCGTGATACATTAGGTCTAAAATTAAATGTTATCACGAATTTTTTTCTTTCTTTTGCAATTTAATTGTAATTTTATTCGTAACGTGTTAAGATCTTAATTATTACATAAAAATATAGTCTCGCTAGGGAGAGCGTTTACGTCATCATTTGTACAATTCGGCAATTACAAACTGTAAAAGGCCTTACTCGCGATGTAATCTGACTTGCGATTGATTGTTGTTGCTGCAATTTCTTGCAGTCGCAGTTGCCTCTGCTCTACTCACTTTAGCAACCGCGATTGTAATTTCATCCTGCGAACAAGCGCCACGACGTGTATACGTGCCTACCTATGTGTAATGAAAGTACCTGTAACGTAAATAAAATATACACATACATTAAATAATATAAAGTAAACCTACGGAACCTACATATTAAAAATAATCAATGAAGGGTTCTCGAAACTGCGTCTGCGTAATTCTAAAACGCATCGCGAGTGTTGCATTGTGAGGGTATTTTTTAGTCAGCGGTCGCAAAGTCCATGAATGAATCACGGATCACACCTCCGAAGTTGACACTCGTCTAACGTCTGCTTGTTGAATGCAGTGATAATTACGTGTATCTTCGTCTGCGTAGATACTACAATTGAAATCCTGCTGGGGTGAGTTCCTATTCAATGAGATTCAATTTAGCGCTATAATAGTAAATTGTAAGCTGTTTCAACGCTTTAGAAATTATAAACGTTGCGCTGTTAGTGCGTGCTTGTTTCTCGAGACACTGGACCTTGAACGCTTGTCTATCTACCGATCGTGCCTACACCCGCTCTAATACATGCGCTCTAGGTTTCCAGGATTCCAACTTCCAACTACAAGGTTCCAACTACAGGAGTACGGGTTCCAGTATTCCGGTGGCAACATTCCTGAGTCTGGATTCGGGAATTGTAGCTGATTTCTGTAGAATACATTTACTCGTGACTGGAAACCTCCATAGTACCTGCTCGAGAGTGAAAGCTAAAGGGACCAGACCGGAGCTTCTGGGCGGTGCTGCCGAGGGATTCAGGCCGGTGACTCATTAATATCTACGGAAGATCGGGTTGTGCGGCGTATGGCGGATTGGTGGCTTAATAAACCAGAATACTACAGGATATAAACTGGTTTATTTGACCCACACCTATAGTCTATCTACTTACCTGTTCACGGGTCGCCTTACTTCAGCACCCACTAGTAACCACGGGACACACCAATGAACCAATGTTGTCTAAATTTCAAAAAGCGAGTCTTGTTATTGCCGTTGCTGCATCAATTGAATTACCTAAGAGAAAGAAAAAAGCTTTTGATTATCTTTTTTGGGTAAATGTGGTGAATTTTTTTATACTTCTAAAATTTTTGTCCATACTCATTTTTCTTTGTCGT
Organism: Zeuzera pyrina; assembly: GCA_907165235.1. NCBI lineage: Eukaryota > Metazoa > Arthropoda > Insecta > Lepidoptera > Cossidae > Zeuzera > Zeuzera pyrina. The sequence continues at coordinate 5,956,784 of OU015633.1, read as the reverse complement.
TCCTTTTTGTGTTACCAAAGGCGAAACAGGTAAGTAGTCTGTATAGGTACTATTCCGCGAACGGTACGGCCGCGACTGAGCCCAAATTGCATGCAACTGCACTATACACATTGCAACTTGTTCCAGCAATTAATTGGTTGTGATTTGTGATAAGTTGCATGCGACCCGCAGCCTGCCTATTTACGGTGCAATTTCTTGCCTTGCAACAGATTGCATCAACAAATTGCTTGTCAAATTGTACCGTGAGTAAGGCCTTTAAATTACGAATTTAAGCCAATTCAAGGTTCATTATTGTATAAAAAAGATTATGCTACGACTTTCTAGAATGATGAACAAGTGAATGCAACATATTCGAATGAATCGAAATACGTTATGATGATATCGATAAATCCATTTAGTGAAATGATTCTGAAAAAATATAATAGAATGAAAAACTAGTTCGTAATACAAAAATTATATTTACTTCGCCATATCTAATCTAGTTAAAGACAAATATAATTCCGTCTTTAATTAGATTAGATGTGGCGGATTTTTTGTTGCACCTGCTGATGGTATAAGATAACAATTTTGCGGAGCTCTTGACCCAGTGAATTATTATTTTAACTTTTTTGGATTGCTCTTGATTCTTTTTAGTGATTTTCACTATTTGAACAAAGAATTTTCTTTAAATTTTGATTAAAAATAGAAAATCAACTGTTAATCAGGATTCCTATAAAAGCGTGTAATATCGTTTTTACAAAACCATTACAATTTCTGCTTCGGAACTGAAAAAACTTGCATCGATATGGAGCGACGCCATCATTTGACTAGAGAAGAGATCATGAGAGCCGTCGGAATGTTGCAAGCTGGTTTCAGGCAACGACTGTGGCTGTCGCTCTTGGCACTACAAAGAGCATCATAAGCCGTCTCTGGACACGCTATTGTAATTATATAATACAATTCTAAAAAATGCTGAAAATATAAAATGCATTCCGTATATAACAAAATTAAATTATAATAATTAGAAACGAATTTGTAATGTACACTTAGATATATACGTGTAGATTAAATTTAAAAATAAGAAACTTGTATTAAAATTCGTAACTTTAAAATTACGTATTAAAATTCGTAACTTCCGGTAACATTAAATTGTATGGAGATTTGATCATTGAGGGTAAAATAAAACAATAATGTCATTTGTGAAGTAATGTCGGTGAAAAGATCACGATATGGGTATGAGAGGACTGCAGAGTCACTCTTGGTATACCAGTGGTCGCGGCAACACCACAAACGAGCTAAGTAATTTATTTTAATATATATTAGTTGTTATTTTTTGATTATTTTTTGATGTTAATATTGTAATATTTTTGTTATAATCTTATTATGTATTTGGCTTGTGCTTAAATTGCTAGAAATCACTTATTCACCAGTAATTTAGATAGTTCGCAATGTTGATAAATACTGTGTAGAACGATTAGAATGGTATTGATACCGTATTTAGATATGTCAATACAACTTGGTGTTTGGGTCATAACGACAATTAAGCTGTATCGTTTGTAGATGATAGATATTAGATGTTGACAGTGATGTAGTTTAATAAAATATAAATTATATACTACATAATTAAACTGGATGCATGAGAGAATTGGTTTATTATTTACTATAATTACATTCCGTTTTCATGATAAATGTGGGTACATCTTAGAAAATGGGGAATCTTTTATTTAATTAATAATTAGCACCTCTCGGTGGCCGAGGGTTTTTATTTTTTTGCTTTAGTGTACGTAAATTCTAACACTATCGTATCACGGGCAGCTTGTCCGATCGACATGGAGGATGATCTCGCATCACCACTCGCAGACAGGACCGGTGCATCCAAAATACTGCTCGACGGAATCGTACCATGACCGCCATGACGTTGGCTACGAGGCTCCACAGCTCTTCAGGCTTGCTGATAAGCGACCAAATCATCCGAAATCGTTTAAGTGAAGTGAGTCTGCGTTCCCGAAGGCCGCTGAGAGTTCCGCCTATAGCATCCTGCAATCGTAGGGCCCGTTTACAATGGGCTCGCGAACACAGAAATTGGGAAGAAGAAGACTGGCGTTGTTTGCTTTTCCAATGAATCTCGTTTCGGTACGAGGCCGGATACAAGACATACTCGAGTTTGGAGGACCTCTAAACGTTAAGAACGTTTGAAATTTTGTCAGGAAGTTCATTCATATGGAGGGGTAACAATAATAGTTTGGGCCGGTATTTGGATCGGTGGAAGAACCGATCTCATTTGGATCAGGGGCAACCGCAATGTTCAGATTTAATACGGAAAAGATTGTTTCAGACGTGGTCATCCCTTTGCCAAGGCGGTTGGATGATTCGAATTTGTCCTATTTATTACTAAACCACTGTATGGACACACTAGTAGAAAGAGATGTCATTCACCGTTGTAGCTTTATACTTGGGAACGCATTATTTGATAAGAGAAAACAACAGTACTTTTCTCAAAGAGTAATTTTTTCATGTGATATCGTAATAATGTCAAAACGTGCCGGTCCACCATTTATTGCGACACGCTGACAAGTACACGAAGTGTCAAAACATTGATATGTTTTTTGGCCATTGATATCCATTGATATGGATTTAATATTTTTTAATGTTTCTGTGATTTTGTGCTGGATATTGGAACTGTTTTGTTAAAGGAGAAGCTAGCATAAGGCCACAATAATTTCCAAGTGTAAAATCTATAATTGCACTGGTAGGTAACAGAAATTCATTAATTTAGTCTGATGTTGTATATATTTCCATCGTAATTACTGCGTTTCTTAGTTTACTGTATTATAGTCATGTATATTTTTAGTTATTAGCAGTTTTTATTCATATAATATAGTAAATTACTTCATATTATTTTTGTTGTTATTGCAGTTAGGGCTGTTCATGTACATATATTAAAAAAATATCGATAAATACAGGTATCGTCATTATATCGTTTCAGATTGCCTTCATGTATTATTAGAGAAAAACACGCATACACATAGAGTGGCTTAACATAATCGGAAAATAAAATTGAACCCATATGATTTATTCATTATATATATTATGTTATTTGCATTTCGAAGAAACTTCTTTCGATAGAACATTATGAAAATAATTTTATGTACGAAGCATTGCCCTCGCAAAGGTTATTGGGAATCAGAGAAAATATTTAGTGGTAATTAATTACTTTTTAATTTCTTGACCATGTAAATACTCTATTGTGAAAAAATAACAGGAAAATATTGTTTACAGAATGTGGCTGAATTTTTATTTGATGTTTCCGGGAGAGAAAAATCTCATAGTTCTAAATATCCGCTTCTGAATGATGTGAATCAAAACCACGGCGACCACGGCGGCGTTATTTTTGCGACCAATAAGAACTTGTAGTGGTTTTACTAATAATCCAGATGCAATACAATTTAAAGAATCTTTTAAAAAACTTGAACTTGAAAAAACTTTTAAAAAAGGTGTCGGAAACTATTTCATTATTTTCAAAATTCAAATCTCGGTATTCAAAAGTTTCATTCAGAAATTATTTAATAAAAATTATGCTATTTAGTTATCTATATTTATTTATATTGTGAATATGTTATTAAAGTTTTTATGTACTTAATATAAATATTATTTTACAAACAATAATGTTAACAAACAGTTCTATTTTTCAAACTCAGTAAAAATTTGTTGCTATAGGTACATTAGATATGACTAGTCAAACATTGGTCACCCTTGTAGTACCTAGCAATTTACTATCTTAACTTTTAAAATATTTATTCAAAGGGCCGGTACATTGTGGTTTTTCTACGCTAGATAATATCATAAACTATAATATTACTTATTTCTTTACAACAGCCATTCCCAAAGTGGGCGATAACGCCCCCTTGTGGGCGCTGCAGGCCTAAAGGGGGGCGGTAAGAGACCCAGAAAAAAAATGGGGGCGTTGTGTAGAGGCCTGGGGGGTGATTTGTAATTTCATTTAGCTAGGAGGCATCTTAGACAACGACTGCATGAGCTCTCGACTCAGTAGACAAAATAAGTTTGGGAACCAGTGCTTTACAACGAAAAGAAATAAAATTTGTTTCAGTACGCCATGACTATAGATTTGGTTGGTCCGTATGTATGTTTCTCATAGCACTTAATTTCACCATTACCTCTAGAAGAAGTAACGTTATGCATGTAAAGAAAAGAAAAGCATTAAAAGGACTGTGCTATTCTTTAACTACTTGGACCTATGTTCACTGATCTTCAACATTTATGAAAGCGCTTCATAAAAATATGGGTTTCTTTTAAAAAGCAATTTTATATCTGTAATAATCATGGACGTACTATTAAGTATTACAAATAGAAGTACCTAAGTAATTTGTTTGTATGTAAGGTTCATTTAAATGAAACAAAAATGATCGAAGGACAGAAAGGGGCTATCCTTGAAAGCGCCTGTTGCTATCGTTGCTAATACATCTTTATGTCGCCTTAAGCGCAGATTCTAATTGTATGCCGATAGCATCGAACTACGCTGACTGCTGTTTTCAGTTTGAACAATATTTCAGTACTTTTGTACAAATCTATGACACAAAAAAAAAGCCCTCCCTTTTTCTGAAGATATCATACAAAATTATTTTTATTTCAATACTGGTGCGGAAACAATACTTATTTCAACAACTGACAACGACATCTACATAGTAGATATTTGGAACATCACTAATCAGCAGCCATTGTTTGCGACACTTGAAGTTTAGGTGGCACGATTATTTTGTACTTGTTTCATGTCCTTTACTTTCCTTAGTCATTGATTAGAATAGAAGTTCCTGCTATACCACTATTTATTTATATTTCTTAAGGCATTGGTAACAAGACTATCACCCTAATGACGTGACTTCTGGAGAAACACTAATTAGGTTCCCTAACACTCCTTCAGTAAAGTGATAGTAGGTTTTACTGAAGTTAAAAAGGACTTCTTGTAAGAGCGCGAAAACTTCAGCTACACATGTTTATTTAAATCTCCTCCACTCTTTTCACTTACACAGAACTTTAAAACACAATATACTATCACTTGTATTTACAAACTCCTAAAAATGTAGCAAATAGAAAATCTAAATAAAATGACAACCTCACTTCTTCCGTACCCGCTAAAAAGTCCCCTATTACCATTACCATTACCATGACTAATAACGCTATTAATGTCCAAGCTACAAGTAATGCCATGGATCATGGACGTACTAATAATGCTCTTGTGGTCTTGAGTAGGGATGTCGGAAGAGAAAAAAAATATCGATGTATCGATATTTATTAAAATATAATATCGACGTCGATATATCGAGGAAAAAATATCAATATATTGGACAAATTTTCACAAAGTTTTGCGTTTTATAATAATAATATATTTAGTTCAGCCTAGCTCAATAATTTCACTAGTCATTTTATACAAAATATATATTATTTTAATGCACAAAAATCTAATAAAAACGAAGGTATTTTTATCAATATTCCTTTTTATTAGGCAAAATTACAAAAATATCAAAAACTTAAAGATATTTTTTAACTAATATTTTTTAAATCTATTTATTTTATAAGACAAATCAGTATTTGTCCGGTAGCGAAAGTAGAAAAAGTCTGTTCTTTACATGCTCCGCAGTCAACCCGCTTCTATTGTTAGGAACCGCCAGATTCACGGCAGAAGCCACCCCCTCTGAAGGTATAGAGGAAGCCGTAGTGTCAAGTATTTAAGTGCCAGATTCGAAAGAACGGGTAAAATGTCTCGTGTCAATCCGATTATAATTTTCGATTACGATGTATTTACTGACGCTGATTTCTGCTATCAATCATGAAGTCGCTACTTATTATCGCAGCGATTTGTAAAAGGATTTTTTCAAGTCGCAAGAAATTTAAAATACTTTCACGTGGCTTAATTTGTCGCCGAAAACGAGCGACGAGCGACTGCATAAGACTAACATTTATCTTCAAAAGAACTCACGAATGAAAGTGACGGACGACTGCCGCACACACACACATTTACGCAACGCAAACAAAACATACCAGTCAATAGTCATAGACAATACAGTTATTTTTTTTCGTTCGTTCCTATCTTTACGGTTTGGGTTCTAGTGACATAGGTTACATAAACAAAATATATATATATATACTATATCGTTTTTAATACAATTTTCAATATTGGATATTTTGTATCAATATATCGATATATTGGATCAAAATATATCAGCTAAAAATATCGATATATCTAATTAAAAATATCGATATATCGATATTTTTTCAACAAGCATAATCTTGAAATTGAAACATTGAACATTGACACATCTTGACACTAGACATTTCTGTATTTTCAACTACTTTTCGCTTTCTCCAAGTTCTCCATTTCCATTTAGGTACTTATCTAGAAAGACTACGCTTGAAATTTTGGAAATTGATGTGATTGCAGTAAGCCGAACAATATACCGTATTCTGCATTTTATCTTTCGTACATAATGTTAAGACCGATTTACTCAGTCGGTTGCAGATTTTCTGCGGATAGTGCTTCTAAACAATTTGTGAGGAATAAAGTAGTTCATTCGACATCCATTTTAAAACCAGCAGAAAAATTGAAATTATACAACAAGGAAAATAAAGAATTGTTTGGACCGTTGTTGGAGACGAATAAAGAAAAAAAACGACGCTTACGGAAAGCCCGTAAGTCTGCACTGTTTTAATACCGCGTCAATGCAGTATGTACCTGTTGTACGGTTTCTTGATTTTACAACCTTGGAATAGCTTTGTTATTAAGACCTTGTAATATAAGGAAGCACTATGATACTCGTTTATCAACGTGTGCGGTTTGCGGTGTACGTATGTCAAGATTATTAGTTGTTTACATTAATGCTAGAGTGACAACTTTCATTTTCATTAAGCAGATAGTGCCAACTACAATCATATGACATTTGTTTTCTGACGCCATCCAATATGCGCGTGTATTTTAATAGTTTTGTTTGTGTGTGTTACAGTTAAAAATAGCAAAGCTTTAAATCAAAACAACATAGCCACATCGTCGAACAACAGCACAGATACAGAAGTGAAATTTGCTGAAAGTGTTCCGAAAAATGATTTGAAACATTCCCTTTCATCAAAACTATTCAAATATAATCCTGTTGTTTTATCAGACCATATAAAAGGGAAGATGTTGCAAAATACACGGATATGCCTAAATTTTGTTGGGGTGTTAATAAATAACACATCAGTGAGAATGTTGCAGACATCAGCAGTTAAAAATGCTGTAAGCAGCTCTGTGATTGAACCAGGGTATATGAGCGAAGACAAAATCATACAGATAAAACCTCATAAGAATGATTATGCACAGCAGTATCCATCTGTAACACTCATCCTGAATAAGACTATGACTGATGAATCAAGGGCTGCTTTGGAGAAATGGAAACAAGAAAGAATAGCTGAAATGGGACAGGAAGAATTCAATAGATTTTATGAAGGTATTCTCAAAATTTTTTACTTTATCTGAATAAATGATTTGTAGAGTATTATCTTACTTTTTTAGTGGCTCATGATACATTTCACATAATGTATGTATGTGAAAATGTAGTCTTATATCCAGGGTCTCCAAACAGTGCCCTGGGGTGGCTGCGTTACCCTCCTCTTTACTTTTATCACAAAAAGCTTGGTTATTCCCGAATATGAAATAATTTGTGTTACGTTCATTGCTCACTCGCCAATAAGGTTCACACTCAAAAACTTTTTAATTTTTATGCCTAGCTACCTAGGATTATCTACTAGGGGCACCGAGACAAAGTACTAAACCGATGAAAGGAAAAAGTTTGGGAGCCCCCCCCCGTCTATGTGATTAAGAGTTTTTATGTTTTGTCATGTTTTCACTAAAAATTTACATCAATGTACTTAATACAATTTCAAAAACAAACTTCTGTGTCATTACAATAATTGTGTTAATATTATGTTATTTGTTTTGTATACAATAAAATAAGAACTGTATTCTTACATTTTGATGTGATAATGGTGTGTTAGTTTGTGTAGGTAATACCTGTAGTGTACAGGTGCGAAAAGGAAAGAAGTACTCTGTCCTCCCCCACGCATGAGTGACAGAGCCACAACGCGGCTGTCTAGATAAAGGAAATAATTACCTACAACCTGTCTCTTTGATTCCGGACCCCCGTAGGGAACAGATGTGTAGTAGAGAGCAGAGTGTAACGGTGCTTACAGACCATACTATACAGTACAATACCTATTATACCATTCCCACCGGATGCCACAAAAAGGGAATGGATAAAGTAAATTTTGAAATTCATTGGAAATCTTTTTAAATAAAATTATATTTTAAAAGGAAAATTGTAATATAATCTGACACAAATAAACCAATACTAATTTTGTAAATAAAAGAGAAACAGAAAGATATCAAAGTGGTTGTGATGGTGTGGTGTAGTTTACAAAAATCAGATATAAATACCTTTCACCTTATAATTTACACATTATGATAAAAAAACACAAACCACTGGCTTAAATTAGATTGTATTGTCCCATACTTGACTCCCGAATGTTATCTCCAAAATTATAAGTCGACTTTATATAATTCTGCAATCAGCATCGTCATTGTAAATATAAGTTCTATAAACTCATATGAAACTGATGCGTCACCTTGATTAATGTGTCTTTATCCGATTGAAGCCATTGCTCTCCCTTATTCTTGTTGAGGGGTCCACTTGACTTCAGTATTCTGGTTCGAGCTTCTTTCTTTTTCACTTTGCCAACATCTTTAATATTCTTAACAGACTTTACTTTTACAAAGAAATCAAATATCTTTTTTTTGAGGAGAAAAATAATCTCTTCACTCCGTCACAACCTTTCTTCTTCTCTAAAAAACCACCTCGCTCTCTTTTTTTCTCATTTTTCAAATCCTGTTCTATTCTTCAAAAAAGAAAACATATTTAAATTTTTAACTTGCCAGTTCTATAATTATTTTCTCTGACAACCTCTAAGCTCTTAAAAAGAAGGTACAATAGCGAAAAAATGTTACACTATGTATCTTCCAAGTTGATGATCCCAGATACAATTCTCAACCAACTTCATTTATAAAGCTGCCTGTTTTTGAGTGCTTTCCTAGTTGGTAGTGCAGTACCCATGGCAGAAGCTTAGTGTGTAGTTTGGGGTTACAAGTTGCTTGTAATATTTATTGTTGTTGTCAAATTGTTAACTGCCAAACCAATAAACTACAAAAAACCTTTTTAGGAATTGTATATATTTTTTAAACTTTCACCTTATGAAGTTGAAAATATTATATAATTCTATATATATATATAGAATTATGTAATATTTTTAACATATAATATATATATATTAGGGTGTGCCAAAAAAACCCGATATTTTTTTTTACTCAGCCCAAAATATCGTAGAATATGTCCAAATAATGCACCTTTCCAAACGGAAGCTCTTAATTTTAATTTTAAGAGTTTCTCCATCGACCCTGAAGTTTTCCAATTTAAATAACACGGTAAATGGGACTTTTTTACATTATTTACCTCTGCAAGCCATGAAGATTTTATTTTTTCATAAAATAAATAAATGGACCTTATTCGGCATTAAATTTTGAACAAAAAATTTCCTCAAGTCAAATTTCTAACATCAATAGCTGACCTACAGAGTCAGAACTTAACTATTGAAGATAGAACAAAAAGTCAAATGATAGTTTTGTAGTTTATCGGACACACTATAAAAAAGTTCCTGACGAATTTTTTATATTATCAATATTTATAAAGATACAGGCCTACAAAGTCTTACTTTTCTAATTTTTAGCCGTGTTCAAGTAAGCTATTGATAGTAGCATGCAAAATTTGATACTTATTTTTTAGTACAAAAAATTTTCTATGAAATTATTTAGCAAAAATTTCTTATATCCACAATAGCTCAATGTAACGAGCCCTATAAGTCATATTTTTATGATTTTTCACCTATATTTTGAAAACTATTGATGATAGCCAAAAAATTTCAATGACAAATTTAAAGTCTATCCAATTCTCTACAAAATTAGCTTTGACTAACTTTTCATATGAAGTACAGTTTCATGCTAACATACAGTTTAATATGCTAACAATATTATTGTTACTTTTGTAATGTTTATTCCTTGAATGTATATTAAACATATGCAAATACAGTCATTTTCTTCAATAGAAATTTGAAGAAGAAAATAATATTGAAGTTTACACTAATTGATAAAATGATAAGCTCATATATTTAATATAAGAAATCTTTTCTAAATAATTTCATAGCAAATTTGATGTACTAAAAAATAAGTATCAAATTTTGCATGCTGCTATCAATAGCTTACTTGAACACAGCTAAAAATTAGAAAAGTAAGACTTTGTGGGCCTGTATCTTTATAAATATTGATAATATAAAAAATTCGTCAGGAACTTTTTATAGTGCGTCAGATAAACTACAAAATTATCATTTGACTTTTTGTTCTATCTTCAATAGTTTAGTTAAAAAATGCGAAAAACCGAAAGTTTAAAAAAAATAGTATTTTAAAGCTCTGTAGAAGATGTAATAACCTTGTATTAGCGAAATACTCACTGACTGATTTATCACGAGCTTTCCGAAACTATAGGTCAGAATGACTCGAAATTTAGCATAATTACTCCTTTCGCAGTGTAGACATTATGTTAAAAATTTATATATATACTCCCTTTCACAATAACCTTGTATAAGCGAAATACTCACTGACTGATTTATCACGAGATCTCCGAAACTAGATCTGATTGACTCGAAATTTAGCACAATAACTCCTTTCGCAGTGTAGACATTATGTTAAAAATTTCCATATATTAATGTTCATATATCTTTAAGCATGTCACTATAACTCAATGTTTAATTGATATACAGATATAGATTGAAATATTTGGATAAATTATATGTACAATAATTTGTTACTATTGTTACAATCAATTGTTACTATTTGAAACAATTAATTGTTGATGGAATCTTCCTGGAAGTATGTTGTTTAGATCATTGGACAATATTTATTGTTATGTGTATGGAAATAGGCTTTTATAATATTGCATAACACTGGCTTATTGATTAATGTGTCAAGGGTCCAGGGTTCAATCTTCAGACATTTACTCTTTACGACAATTTACCCATGCATTTGCACACTATGTAATAACAAAAAGTTATACTCCATTTCTTTTGGCAAGAATTACAGCCATACTATGTGCAAAATATTGATGTTGAGTGGTTGATACAAACAAACATTTTGTTTCTATTAGTTGAGATAAAGCATCTCATGTAATAAAACTATTAATTCCTGAGATGTGAAAACTATATACAGCCATATCTGTAAGGATTTCTTTCTAAACTAATAATATTAAAGAATATAGTTATTACAGGTTTCTAGCCTTGTATTGATGACCTTTCTAAATTTAACTTATTTATTCCACAGCCCAAATGGCAGTTGGCACGAAATTTCATAGTACCCTCAAAAACTATTTTACACAGCCTCGAACTCAACTGCGTATTGAAAAGGATGTAGAAGGTGTCTGGAATTCAGTGTCAGAGGTCCTAAAGAGCATAGCTTCACCCAAAGCCATTGAATCTAATGTTGTACACCCTGTACTAAAATACAGGGGGATATTTGATGCTATTGCAGACTATGAGTAAGTATTCTTTTTAGATTTGTCTTGGTACATAGATCCTATCATAGACAATTTCTTACATATTATACATATAAATATAAAGTTAAAAATTTTTAAATAATAATTTAAATTTGAATATTTAAACATGTACCTATTTGTGAAAAATCCATTTTATTATTTTATGTTAATTCAATGTCGAAACTTGCCAAACCAAAATCTCAAAATTTTGAATTAAACCAGTTTCATGCTATGGTCTATGTAAGCAGTTCCCATATCTATAGAACTGAGACATCGACATATGTGTAATTTTGTTTTGGTCAGTTACTTATTATGACGTAAATTTCGGCTAACTAACCTTACATGATTTTTAAGTTAACGCTTGTAGAATGTTTTCAATTCAATGCTATTGCGTCCTAATTAATAAGACTTATATAAATAATACCTTGTAAGATCTTTTGTCTCCCTTTTCAACGAAATCAATAATATTATGACGCTCTAAACTTAATACCATTACGAAAAAGGGTATATCATCATTGTTGTAATGTTTTTATAAAAAAAAAATATAAAGAAATGAAATATATGTGTCAGCAAATACAGTGAATTTAGTTAGAAGTTAATTGACTAATTGGGTTATATTTCTTTGATTTTCAGGGATAAACCAACTTTGATTGAGTGGAAAAAATCAGATAAACCGCGCAAGTCAATATCCTTGACGTACGACAATCCTGTACAACTAGCCGCTTACTTTGGAGCTGTTTGCAACGATCTAAATTACAAACATTTCAATGTCCGCGACGCTTTACTCGTCATTGCATACACTGACGGATCTAAAGCTGACGCGTATCACTTGTCAACAGATAAACTGAGGGAACATTGGGCCCAGTGGTTGATTAGATTAGAGGAATATATGAAGAAATATGGTAATGATGCAGAAAAGTTACTGAAAGGTGGCAAGAGGCTATTTGAAGAGGAACTCGCGAATCTCTAATTATTTCGGTAAATATTCAAGTTTAATTAATGCATTCTTACTTTTTAGATATTTTTTTTGACTTCATCTTCAAAGTCAAATCAATTTATTCAAGTAAGTCCAATTGCAAGGTATTCTTGAATGTCAAATCTATTTTAGTTCGGTTCTAAAAGAAAACCTGGACAGAAAATACAACATGAAACTGTCAGGTAGCATTTTTTCAACATCATTCCACAATAGTTATTTAAAATACAATATTCATAAAGCCAGTAAATGCATGTGCAGAGAGGATTATTTTCAGACTATTGTTAAATTATATACCTACTTATTTAAACTTAAATGTCCAAATTATACAGGTTGTACATACAAACGGGACATATTTTTGAATATGCTATAGTATATCGAGAATTCATCTTGATTACGATTTAATAAAGTATTATTATGCAATAATAACAAAGATACAGGTTAAAACACAATTTATTTCACTTGTGCTTCCCCTTAACACAAGTAAAAGACACCGAAATTTTATTTTTACTTAATTTCACAAATCCACAGAACCTCTTTTATTTATGTAACAATAACGTTGATATTCCTGTGTATTTGGAAAAAACGTATTTTTAAATTAGATTAGAATGATAGGTAGGTAGTGTGCCTTTGTCGCCACGTTCTCGTCGCAATGATTCTGACCTCTCACTGCGGACGTACAAATGGTTATGAAAGAAATCGATAAAAAAACAAAAGATAGACTCTGACCTTGTATTCAGGCTGCAAATTACCAATGTGGGTAAATCACAAAATTTGATACTTTTTCACATCACTTTTTTTCCATATGTATTGAGCTCCGTAGTAATCACACATTCACAAACGTAAATGTTCAAAAATGCGGCCTTGCGCTTATATGCATGCACGTGCACGCCGCGCTATTTCACTATGCACACGATGCAATACGTTTGACGTTTCTCGTTGTAATTTATTAAAGGCATCGATGATTTTGTGCTTCATGACCTCTTCTGTATCAGATTAGGTTAAAAGGATGGCGCAGGTCTTCCTTCTGCACTTTATGGACCGTACTGTGGGGTTCCTGTAGTAACCTTCCGGCCGACCTTGTACTATCATCGGGATGTTCATCAAAATGATTAAGAATGAGATCGCGGATGCCTTGGTTAGCATTGCCGCCGGCATCTGTATTGCGCGGTGTAAAGCTGCCATAATCCCTTAACCGTTGCACCACTCGCGTCAGTATTCTACCACTCGAAGGCACGTGCTCATCATTACGATGTCCAAAATGGTCCAAATACAAACACAAAGCTTCACTAGAATTACCACTAGCCATACCATAAGCCAAAACCATATCGGTGTATTGCAGATTACTATACAGATAAAACGGCATGATTTAAACAAGAAAATAATTCGTAAGTAGTTAAAAACGAATTGACGATGTACACAATGAATACGTCTCACAGAGATCGTAACCCGAATGCAACTGAATAAATTTAATAATTTTTGAAAAAAATCCTTATTATTCATAGGTAGATAAAGGTCGGTCACAATAGCTAGGGATAAACAGTCATGAACCATTTTTATTTCTTTGTAACATTCGATCGACTTAGGTACTGTTTTTAGTGATTTCATTATTTTATCAGCTTAAAATTACTTTTTAACTTATTAATATTAAATTAGCTTTTTATTAATAATAAAATAGGTAATTATTGTAGGTAAGTACCGATATACGAAGCTCTTCTTAAAAAAACAACTTTCTAATAGATGTTTCATCAATGTAAAACAATAACCATTATTACTAACCGTTATTTACTGGCCTGTTATGATAATGTCGTTGTGTCTTACATCCTTCGAACTACTTTGGTACATTTTGATAACATTTTATCTTACTGAAATTCATCTTGAGAAACCGAGCTTCCTTGAAACAATGCTCTTACCTCATCAATTCATTCTCTTTGTCCACTTTCATAGAAACTTTCAAAAATATTCATTCATTAAAAAATCGATTCTTACTTCGTATGAACACACCTTTACATTTTGTCGGCATCTTTGTGACTTTCTGCATTTGACTTTGCCGACGTGTGATTTACGGTGGCTTTCTTTGATGTAACGCCGCCAATCCGCCATATTGAACAGCTGACAGTTCATGACCTTAGCGATTTGTAAACATTGTTAAGGGGTATACGAGGGGTATACGCATTATTTTCGAAAATGGTTTTCAGGCTGTATTTCAGTAACGGATGAAATTATTACAAAATAAAAAAATACGTAAGATTTAAAATCTGTAACTGTACACGATCAACCCAATTTTACGAGAAATGATGGGGATAACACTTGAAAATTAAAACGGTCATAACTCTTAAACGGATACGTTTTTTTCGATAATTATTTTTGTAACTACATACTAAAGTTATGCCCTTTCATCCATTAAAGTAACTGTCCCGTTTTCATATACACCCTGTATAAATAATATTTTTGACAATTTTTTTTTTAGTATAAAATCCTAAATATTCCACCACTTTTTATTGTAAGTGTAAATAATATATAATATCTTTGTTTTTCAGTGGAGTTGCAAATTATTAACACTCTAACTGGACATGAAACACCAATAATACATCAGCATCAAGTAGAATATGAAAGAATATAATAATATTTTATTAAATTGAGTTGCCTGAACAATACAGTATGGGAAAGTAAGCAATAAAACAAAACGAGAATATATGAGAGCATCCATTGTTAGACTAACTTTGGTAGAACATGAGAAGTGGCGGTTAGATTTTGTAGAATTTTTATTATTTATATACTTTCCAGAGTTTCAAGGTATAGTAGTGATCAGATATCATGCTTTGAAGTTCTGTACAAGTTTTCAAAAATTACAAAATTGATGATGGGCTTATTTCCGCAAACCGACGTCCGAAGCACCCATTTTGCGTGTGAGTAGAATCGACTACTGCAATTCCTAGCTCTAATGTTGCTTCTAATATTGTTTTACTGGAAAGGAAAAAATAATAACGGAGAATTTAAAATCTCTGTGAATTATGGAATATTTATAAAGCTATTTAAGCAAAATAAATAATAATGTACAAAAGACATTGCCTGTATGGGAACATTATTTCTTTTAGCCTCCCAAGAATTAAGAAATTATGCAAAAAATATAGTCTGGAAATGAAAGTCTTCCACTCTATTGATTAATTGGGCTCAATAATTGTCTAAATCTAACATAAGTAAGTCACAAAGACTGGTTAGTTGTTTGTCGACATAATAATGTTGTCATCTGCTTAAAATTGTAATTTATTAATTTTATTAAAAAAAACGAAACACTGGCTTTTTCAAATATACGGCAATATTGTCTTAATTTGTGTAAATAATTCATTATTCGAAAAAGATCTGCAATTTTTTTTATTATTTTAATTTTATATTCAATATCGTTTTATTTTTAGTTTTGTAAAAAATTGTAACAAATTACAAAAGCTATGTTCTTTCGTATTTGCATAAGTAAATTGACATGCAAACGTAATAGTTGGGGTTCCCTTTTGCAATTCAATCTGCAATTCAAAATTTTTCACATTGAAAAAATCTGGTATTTTTCAAAGGAATGCTAAGTTCATAAACATATTCAGTAATTTATATTTCTATGATTTTTAATATTTAGAATTAGAGATACCTTCATACTTTTCCATTTTAATTAATTTAATTTTATAGCATAGATAACTAATATGATTAAGTTACATAATAATAAACAGTCCAGTCACACTCCACTTTTTAGTTTCCTAAAACATGCCAAATCATAGTAATGCCTAGTCAGCTAATTGTTACTAAACACATTTTTTTTAGAAATAATGTTTAATTTTAATTTTTTTTGCCATCAAGTGTACTGTTTGCCATAATGATCCTTTTTGAATTTTTTTATAATCTTGTTAGTAGATACATAATAAATGAAAAACAATATTTCTCGAAAACGATTCCAAAAACTGAAGCCATTTGTATGTAATTTAGAAATAACATTATTTGATTAAGTACTCAGACCTTTTTCGTTGGACTGAGATTACGTCACTTATTTTTATAAATATTTTATCTAAGGGAACATGCATAATACTATAAATAGCAAATAAATAAGCTTTTTGTGTGTTACCGGCAAATCGGATTAAATTTCTTGTGGTGTTTTTTCAATATTATGCTGACCCACTTTCATACAAAACGAAATTGATATTGATTTTAGTTCTCCAAAACTCCTCGAATAATTTTTTTTTAATTCTATGGTTTTTCTCATAATGATTATTATGTATGTACTTTTATATGTTAGTACATATAATAGAAACGTGTGCATGTTCTCTATTTTTTTGTAATACATTTCATATCCTAAAATTAAATGTCTAATTTTTTTATTTTAATTAATTGTAATATTGTACCTGTTTTTTTAAAGATGACAGCTGTAAATTTAACATCTGATTTAAGTTTGTAAGTAAGTTGCCTGTATTCAAATTGTATTGGAATAAAGTCGTTCAAAGGGTCAGTATACACCGATTTTTGAGTTTAGTAACCTAGAGTATGAGACCTATAGCAGACATTAGCTTGTGTATATGTATGATACAATTCCAACTGATTATCTTGAAATCTTCTTAAAAGACTGGGGAAAAAATTAACTAACAAATGCTGTTTTTAAACCAAGCTGGATCTTCGAAACTCTACAATTCTTAATGATTTTTACTACATGGATAGGCAAAATTGTAATATCTCAAATCACTCAATTCAGAATATCAATTGGTAAGGTAATTACAATTACGTACGAAAATTAGAGAGTTGTTCACGTTAAAATATGATCAAATCGTAGCTGTGAAAATTAACTTTATGTCTGGCTGCAAGCTGCTACCATAAGGCGCCATTTCTCTTGCACAGAACGATATAGACAATCTCATATTTTATTTTTATGATTACTTGAATCTATAATATTGGGTCCTTACATATGAAATTGGCGTTTTGTACGGGAGGAATATAAAGTCAATTTTTTTTTGTAAAATATATTTAATTAATCAAAGTATGCACCGTTGTTATCTATGCACTTTTGCCATCTCATAGGTAGTTCATTGATCCCTTTACTAAAAAAACCATGGGGGCGAGAATCAATAAACTCTTTGAAGGCGGTTTGGACTGCCGCATCGGAGTTGAATTTTTTTCCTTGTAAGAAGTTGTCCAAATTCCGGAAAGAAATGGTAATCTGTTGGAGCAAAGTCCGGGGAGTACGGTGGATGTCGCAGACATTCCAATTGTAGCTCATCTAACTTAGTGGTTGTTTGTTGTGCAGTGTGTGGTCTTGCGTTGTCGTGAAGCAGCAGTGGCCTAGAGCGGATTGACCAATCTCGGTTGTTTAGCAGCTAGTTCTTCCTTCATGGTTTGCAGTTGCTGACAATAGATATCTGCCGTAATCGTTTGGCCAGATTTTAGAAAGCTGTAGTGAACGACACCGGCGCTAGTCCACCAAACACTCACAAGTAACTTTTTCTGAGTCAATTTTCGTTTAGGGCAGGATTTGGCTGGGTCTCCAGGGTTCAGCCATTGCGACGAGCGCTTCCGATTATCGTACAGTATCCACTTTTCATCACATGTAATGATTCGATTTAAAATCCCTTCATTATTGTGTCGGTTGAGCAAAGTAACACAGCAGTCGACGCGTGTTTGCAAGTTCGATTCACTCAATTCATGAGGTACCCATCGTTCAAGTTTTTTACTTTCCCGATTTGCTTCAAGTGGATTAATACAGTTTTGTCACTTACCCCGAAGCCTGCAGCTATCTCTGAAGTGCTTTGTGATGGATCCGCTTCCACGATAGCCTTTAATTCTTCATTTTCCACTTTGGTCTCCGGCCGTCCACGGGGTTGGTTCTGAAGGTCGAAATTTCCAGAACGAAAACGTTGAAACCAAAAACGTACCGTGCTTTCTTTTGCGACACCAGCGCCGTACACATCATTAATCCTTCGAGCTGTTTCTGCAGCACTGGTGCCACGGTAGAACTCGTACTCGTAAATATACCGATATTTCATGTTTTCCATTGTGCGGTAATAAGCGACGCCAAAGAAAAAAATAATGAGGAAAAAACAAATGAATGACTGTTTTCAAAACTCAAATGTACCAGCTAAATGAATTTATAAATTTGAATTTGGAATTCTTAACCAAAGAGGAGATATTTCAGATCAAAGTGGTCAGTACGACAAAACGCTAATTTCATATGTGAGGACCCAATATATTACAGTGTTTTAGTTTAGTTTAGCTGGGCTACTTCCGCACTTAGCCTCTTGATTGGGCCATTGTGCGTGTGTCCTGTTGTCATCCTACTCCAACCAACCCAAGTCATCCCAGAAAGTTAGCAGTCTTTCCAGACTGCTAAAGGCTTCTGGGAGCGATGCAGAAGATTGGAGAAGTTTTGCCCGTTGATCTGCCACGCTCTTCTACCTCCATGCATCCTCTGCATAGAGGGCTGTCTGTAACACCTATGGTAAATAGGTGCTTGTTTAGGGGACAGTGGCCGGTTATAATACCCAGAAGTTTGCGGATCTTGTCCCTTTTTAATCTGGTGAGGTTACGGGCAAGTCTTTTTGAAGCCACCGGAACTGCGTTCTTTGTTTGCCTGCAACTATCACTGTTTCTCCATTCTGTATGGTGAGTTTCTTCTGTTTTTAAACGCAGCCATGTTTTTATTTGGGCCTGAGGTATGAGCAGTAGTGGTTCCGGTCCCTGTAATGTTGTCTTTGATCCTCTTTTGGCCAGTTCATCTGCTGCGTCGTTACCCCGTGCGTTGCTGTGTCTTTTGATCCACTGCAGGGTTACTCTGTTCGTAGTTGCAATGTATTGGAGTGCGTTGTGTCATTCCAGAATAAGGGCAGATGTTATGGTGTTCTTTTGTAGGGCTTGAAGCACGGAAGCACCGTCTGAGATAATTTTGATATTGATATCTCTGACATTTCTGGGTGCAACCGCCTGTGCCGCTCTGGTAATGCCAATACATTCTGCTTGAAAGATTGTGTTTACTTTACTAAGGGTTGTTGATATTTTAATGTTCAATTCTTTCGAGAAGACGCTAGCTCCCGTACCTTGTGTGGTTTTGGAGCCGTCTGTATATATCCTAACTTCATTGATGCCAGAGCTATCTGTTGATTCTGCAGTGAGTTGGATATTATATCTTCTATCGAATATGTGATGACTCGGTGTTCTGTCCATGGGTGCCTCAAGAAATGGTATTTCCTTCAGGATTCCCTCCAGAATTTTTGAGTGTGTTGTTTCTATATTTTGTTTCCATAGCCCATTTGCTCTTAGCCTTAGGGCAGCTGCCTTTGCCTCCTCCTTTATAACAAGATCTAGCGGTCTTAAGTTCAAGAGGTATTCTAGTGCAGCTGATGGGGTGGTTCTCATACATCCGGTAGCAGCTACACTCGCTAAGCGTTGTAGACTCTGGAGTTTCGTTTTCACTGTGATCAGTTGTGTTCTGGGCCACCACACTACCGATCCGTATGTCAAGGAAGGTCTGATAACTGATGTGTAACGCCAAAGTGTGATTTTTGGGCTGAGACCCCATTTTTTACCAATTAGTCTCCTGCATTGATAAAAAGCTATGTAGGCCTTCCTTGTTTTAGCATCGATATGACTCGCCCAATTTAATTTGCTATCGAGGATAACGCCCAGATATTTCACTTGTGTTGATAGGGAGAGTTTGGTGTCAAATAATTTTGGTAATTGGAGTTCTGGTAACTTCCTTTTGTTGGTAAAAAGGATGAATTCTGTTTTTTTCGGATTTACTGACAGTTGATGTTTGTCACACCATTCTTCTACAATCTGAAGTGCAGAACGCATTACTTTACATAATACATTATCAGCGTTCCCGTTTATCAGTATTGCTAGGTCGTCTGCATAACCAATAGTAGTGTATCCTCTATCATTTAACTTTTTTAAGAGGCTATCCACTACTAAGTTCCATAAAAATGGTGATAGGACACCCCCTGGAGGCGTCCTCTAGCTACCTTTGCTCTTGTGGTAGTATTCACTACTATTTGGACCGTCCTTTTGCTAATCAGTTCAGTAATCCAATTCCTGATAGTTGGTTCTACTTTGAATTTTTGTAGGGCGTGGTTGATGCTGTTGTGCATGGTTTTATTAAATGCCCCTTCTATGTCTATGAAAGCAGCAAGTGTTGAAGCTTTGTTTGTGATAGCCGATTCTATTTTGTGCACCACCATGTGTAGTGCCGACTCTGTTGATCTGCCTTTCCTATATGCATGTTGTTGAGAATGTAGTGGTTTTCCATTTAGTGCTACATCCCTTAGGTGTTGATCTACAAGTCTCCAACGTTTTCAGAAGGAATGATGTTAGACTGATAGGCCTGAAAGATTTGGCGTGAGTGTAGTCGTCCTTGCCTGGTAGAAAGACTACTTTCGCCACCCTCCATGATTTTAGTATATATTTAAAGGCAATACAGGCCCTGTAGATTGGTAATAGAAACTTGATAACTTGTTTGTTTTGCCATTGTAGCAATGCCGGGAATATTCCATCCAGCCCTGCGGATTTGAAAGGTTTGAAACTTTTTAGGGCGCAGTTTATTCTATCCGCAGTCACTTTTATTTGCAATTTCCCAATCTTGGGTTGATGGTACGCTGTGCTGCTCGTCTTCCCACTCTAGATCTAATGTGATTTCACATCCGGGAAAGTGTGTTTCTAGCAGTATTGCGCTGGTTTCGTTATCTGTATTTGTGTAAGTGCCGTCTTCCTTCTTGAGGGAACCCATGAGATTTAGGTTACCTTTAGCTAGGATTTTCTTTATTCTTGCGGCTTGGTTTGTTGAGTTGATGTTACTACAAAAGTTTCGCCAGGCCTCCGTTCTCCGGAATCTGATCCGCTTTTTGTAGTATTTCTGTGCTGCTTTGTATTCGTCCCAGTCCTCAGTAGTTCTAGTGTTTTTTGCTCTATTAAAAAGCATTCTGAGTCCCTTTCGCAACCGTTCAAGTTCTCACCCCCACCAGAGACTTTTTTCCAGGTCTTTAGGTATTATGGCAGGGCATGCCAGTTCATAGCTTTTTAAAAGTGTTTCAGTTAAGAATTGTACATTTGATTCTATATAGTGTGTACTAAGCGTTATGTCAGTAGGATGTGTGCCGCCTAGTGCTTTGGTTAATAGATTTGTATACCTTGTAATATCTGTTTTACGGGGGTTACGATATGGAACAGTCTGCAAAGGATGGCTCATTAGACACGTGCCATCCCTCAATAAGGTTAGCCACCGCGTGTGTTGCCAAAGTAATGTCTATAATTGTTTGATACCTTGAGTTAACAAAAGTAGCTTCCGTACCTTTGTTCATAATATTCAGGTTTGTTTGGAATAGATATTCAGTTAATCCATCACCCATATTGTTTGTATCCTTACTTCCCCACAGAGGATGATGTGCGTTGCAGTCTACGGAGATGATCAGTTCCCAGTTGTGTGCTTCGCAGTGTTGCACCAGTTCGGCTAGCTCTCTTGAAGGTACTTAGCCGTCGCTCGGCATGTACACTAAAGCTAACACATGGACAGTTTGATTTTCTGTAAGGATTTTCACTGCAGTGAGGTCTCTAGAACAGGATTGGTTAAGCACAGTGGTTGTTATGTTATATTACAGTGTTATCTAGAATATAATTCTTTTCGTAAAATTTTGTTTGCACAGAAAAACAAGAACCGTTTTTCAACTCTAACCGAACTTGCCAAGCGTGTAAAGATTTTATATTGAACTTTATTTACAAGAGTAATTTATCGGACTATTCCTCACTGCCTACTTAGATTTATTACGTTAGATAGAACTACATTAACCCGAGAAACGCTCTCACTCTTGCCTTTCAAAGATTGAAGTTTCCCGCGCTACTGAAATTTTTCTACAGTGTGTCTGCGTGTAATATCCATCAGTGCAAATTATACCTACTCTGGCGTGGGAATATTCTGAGTAGTAGGTACTTATTACGTAGAATTTTTCTAAAGTTTGGACTCAACTTCAATGGAACAGAAAAAGTGAATTCGTTTTTTTTTACTTATTTCATATCTCTAAACCAAGTAATGGTCCGCGGGTAACCATTAGGGGTTATAATAAAAGTCATGTTTAAAGCTTATTTTAAGTTAGATATTTATATTTGAATCTTGCCACAACCACACCGACCGAAAAGCCGTATAGTGTCTTAGTCAAAAAAGGTTGGGAACCACTGCTCTACACATTTACATCAATTCCATGGTCCGGACTAAGCACACAGCTCGTAAGTAGTTACTGTATCACACAACGAACTGTTAAACTATGTTTTCTAAATTGAACTGTGGACCGTGATCGAATTTTTCACTACAAAATAAACTGTTTGATAAAATGAAATGACAATATATTATTATGATATGAAATAATAAGGGCATGCTCGATTCAAAGATTTAAGCCGTTGGATGCAGTCTGCCTGTATTGTAATGTGATCAGACCACTTCGATTTAAATCTTTAGCTAGAACCTAGAACTAATATTGCCTACTCCAAGATGGACCTATATCAGAGAAAATAAAAACCAGAGAAGCGAAATTTAGTAGAAGGTACTTATAGTGAAAAAACGAAATGATGTAACAGGTCGCTTAATTACACGATATTTAGCGGTCTTAGCTTAGCGGTTTTGCATTTGCATACAACGGTCCAACTCACAAAGGGCCATTAGTGGCATCGGCCGATAAATACCTACACATTACCCGTGTTTAAGCATTTATTGACTAATGGCCAACAGAAACTAAGATTAACAATAATCGACCAGTGTTAAATTAATGATATTTGTCAAGTCTCAATGTAATATTGTGATCTATGTACTATGCATAATAAGCAAACTGCTGCTGATCATCGAAATGGATGGCGTTATGTTTCTTCGTAACTCTTTATAATATAAAATCAAGGCAAATACAATGCTCTGCGTCAATTAAATTGTTAAAAATGACTACATAATAGGGATGTGAAAAAATAATCGATTATGGAAATAATAGATTAAAATAAATTTTTTATAGAAGTAAAAATCGATTTTAACACGTGTTTTTAATATTAGAAATAATCGATTAATAATCGATTTTTTTATAATCAAAAATTAATCATAATCGATTTTTCATCTGCCACCCCCGACATTAAGTCTGGTCTTCTATAGATCTCTCCATCTGTGCGTCTACGATGGCATCCCTCATGTGCTTTTGAAACAGTTAGGTCATTCATTTAGGTAATCAAACATTCACTAGATGGAGTTAGCCAACGAACTGTACTATTTTACTGACATTCGGCTGATATATCATTAATTATTATTCTAATAGGAATAAAAGAAGACACTTTAGAATCCTGGAGAAGCTATGAGGGAGCTTATGCCCAACACACAGTTGGCGTGTAAGCACCTTTTGGTACCGGTTTCTTCGGCTCCAGCAGAGATTTTTCTCTAAAGCTGGCGCCATATTAACAAAGACCAGGAGCCAAATATTATCCAAATGTTTACCTAAGCTGTTAATTAATAAAACTATGATTAATATAGTATTTTTCATAGATTAATATGCAAGGGCGTCGCCAGCTTATGACTAAGGGGGGGGGGGGCAATGGGGCAATATTATGGAGGATAAAAAATATGAACGCCGAGAGCATGAAGCATGAGCATGAAGCGTTACACTTTGGAAGTCTTTGTCTCAATGACGATTGTAATAAGAACGGTTCTAATATCAATGTATAAAACTTCACAAGCCCTCGACAGCACAATAATTAAATCAAACTTTTAAACACAGTAATAATTATTTATTTTAACAAAAATTATATTTAATTAAAACATAACCTGCGGGGATGTTTTGCAAAACTTTCAACCACTTTATCATTAAAATTATTTAGGTTTTTATTCATTATAGCTCTGTGTACACTCATCATGGCCAGACCATTAAGGCGATCTTCTGCCATGGTGCTTCTTAGCCATGTTTTTAGTCTTCTGAGGCTGCTAAAGGATCGCTCTACTGTACAGGTCGTGCATGGTAAAGCGATCAAAATTTTCAATGCTTTTTCCGTTTCGAGAAAGAAGGAATTTGTTTCTTTTAGGACATCAACAACTGTTTGATTTGTTAGATTAAGCCTATCGTGCCACAATTACTGCCAAAGTTCGATTTCATTCTTTATGTTCGGTAAATCATAAAACTGGGCAATAGATTCACAAGTTTGTTTCAGATTTTCAGTTGTCATCTTTTGCATCTGCGCCGGTTATAACTTAGATAATGCGAATGATAGCGTGTTTTCTTCAGCAAAACGTACTTCTAGGAAGGTGATAATTGAATCCAAGTATGGTATTACTAAAGACCTCTTCCAGTATTCTGAAGCGCTTTCTGCTGGATGATTGCTTCTATGACGTTGTTTCCCCGTAATACGCGGCATTGATGTAATGTCCTCCTCCAATCCGACTTTCTCCGCAACAGCAGTAGCTTCATTTATAATTTCGTCTGTCACTTTTTCCGGATTTTCACGGTGGTTTTTAATTAAAAGTAAAATCCTTTTAACGTGTTCCGAGGCTTTGACCACGTCCAAAGCTACAGATTGGAGTACGTTGACAACGGGTTCCATCAAAGCCGAGTATTTGGCTACCAACATAATCCCAAGAATGAAAGAAATTCTGGAAGTAGCCGCATGCAGTTGGAAGGCACTTTTCGGAGTTGCACTATTTCCTTCCTGAGATAATGTTTGTAAGGCTTCCAGAATTACTGGAAGATTTTCTTTAAAAACTCTGATGGTTTTGTGTTTCTCACTCCATCTTGTCTCGCAAAGTCTGAAAATATTAGGTATCAACTTCCTCCTCAAAATTGATTCCCGAAAAAAGTTTATAGTATCTTTGGTGGTTCCCATGGCATTTCTAATTTCAGGAAGTGAATTTAGATCATTGATAACTAGATTCAGTTTATGGGACGAGCAATGAAAGGGCTTTGGCGTACTTTTTGCGTAAGATCGCTTGTACCCCTCCGTCTTTTCTTGACATCGTTGAACATCCATCAAAACCAAAACCAATGCATTTATTTATATTCAGATCTTCTTTTGTCAAAAACTCATCTATGCTATGTGCAATCGATTTCACATCCAAATCTTTTAGCTCAATGAATCCCACAAACATTTCTTGGACTTCCCGTGTTCCTTCATCAAAATATCGCATCCCAATCGATAGTTGTTCAGTGCCAGAAATATCAGCTGTTTCGTCTGCTAGCACACTATATGCTGCTGCTTCGTTCACTTTTTTCGTAATATCAGCCTTAATGACGCTACCACAAATACCAATAATTTCATTTTGAATATCCACTGAACGGTAGTTTGCATTCTTTTTCCCTTGCTCAATGTGTTTCTTTAAAATTAAATCTCCCGCGTCAATTCGCAGCCTGTATAAATCCTCGAGAATACCTTCACCATAATCTTTACCTCTCAGTGCTAAGTCGTATGATCCGCAAAACGTAATGCAGGAAATAATAGATTTTATAATTTTGCAATTTTCTTCAATAATTCCCTGGGAATATTTGTTCAGTTGCAAATCGACAGGCACACCTTCGAGAAAAGATTTAGCAGCTTTCAATGCCTCCTTATGGAAGTGGGTTTCAATGTGCTTTTTGCACTGCTCGTGAATATCTTTGAACTTACAAAAGGGCCTTATAGTAAATGATCCCAATATGCCTCTAAATGAATTTGGATTTGGTGGGAACAACGTACAATATTTACAAAATGCTCCTTTTTGGCGCCTGGAATATACCAACCATGGACAGTATGTTTCCAACCAAGAATAATTAAATTTTCTCTTTAAATGTTTTGCATCTTCCGCAAAGTTATAAGTCGCGGAAGGGGACCAACAGTTTTCAATCAATTCCTTCTTCTTTTCAGTTGATAACATGTGTGCCCGTCCAACATATCGCCCGATATCATTTTCATTGCAGTCATCCATCAATTAATCAGGATTCGGCGTCAGATATCTAGAGGAACTTGGTCTAGGTAGTTCCTGCGGCTGAATATAACCTGTTGTGGTTGTGGTGACCGATGAAGACACATGCGATATTGTCGTTACTTTGTCCTGTTCATCGCTGTCGCTACTTGATCCATCAGTTTTTTTTCGTTTCAAACTTCTTGCAAAACAAAACGCTTTGATAAAACTTTCTGTAATTAATTAAATTTTTACGGGAGAGCAGTTTTGTTCAATTACTTATAAATATTACTAATAAATACTCAGTTGTATTTTTTAGCTTTATTTATATCAAGGATCTGTTTTAATTTGTATTTAATTAAACCACAAATATAATTTATGTTTTGTTTTCATAATTAATTACTGAAAACGAAACCACTGTTTAGTTAACGTTAAATTCATAGAGATTGAATCAATAAACTCGTTTTTAATAAAATAATAGTTTTTCTTAACATTTCCCTTCCACATAATCGATCCTTTCTTACCACATCAAAAATATGCCAGATAAAATTAAAAATGATATTCTTAACGATTATTATACGTCTCTAGCTAGTATATCCGGTACCAAAGCTATTAGCTAAGAGAAATAAAATAAAAATACTAGCTCCAAGTCCAAGATTAAAGCAGTACATAACTTACCAAAAAACTTTCTGATGTCCATTTTGATAAGATGATGAATGGAGACACACTCAGAAACTTCACAACTCAACACTGAGATCTTATTATTTAATAAATATAAATTAATATTGACTAACACAGGCAAGCCGGTAGTCTTATATTCGCTTTCCAATTCGCTAGTTTAGCTTGTTTCGTTGATCGCTTCCAATTAAAAAGTGACTCGCTTTTTTTTTTTTTTTTGTTTCCGAGAGGCGAAATTAAACCCCCGCAGGCTACCCAGCCGGACTCTACGCCGACTGGGGAGTGTCGGACTCGAACCGACTAAACAAAACCCCTCTTTGCTGTTAGCCCTAGTGGCTTTTACAGCGTCACAGGTCCGTTGGGGCGAGCGCTGAAGGCGCCCTGCCAGATGGTCGACCGCCTGAGGGTTCCTCCAGACGAGGGATGCCTCGTATGGAGGGTGGATCTCGGGCTCAAAGCGTCGCTAGGGGAGCTTCCCGCACCTGCGTGCATCTTAACGGGCTTCCTATTTGGGTGAGGGCCAGGCCTCTAGCGGACCCGGCCGGCGAGGCGGCTGAGGGCCGGTTAGTGTGCCTAGTGTTCCGCGTGGCAGTTTACAATGTGGCTTAAGGCCCGCGTGTGTGCGTGTAGAGCTACGTGATCGAGCTTCTAAACGTGAGACCCTACGGGTGTCGCGGGGGTCGTCCTCGCCTCCGCCGGTGGGGGCGGTGCGGTCGTAGTGTGTAGGTTGGTATGTTCGAGTTCGAACGTCTAATGTCGTCGTCGCTGTCGCCTAACACGTGTCTAGGCCTACGATAGCATTTGCGGACGCGGGGTTCGGTGGTGTACGATGACGCCCTGACCGCTAAGGGATTCGGGTGTAAGGAGGAACGATGAAAGAAGCGTTGGGACGCCTCTTTTAGATGTTGAGTTATAGAGGACAATTCTAGGTCGTAGTGCCGATCTACGTTGCGCACGTAAGGAGGGGCACCGGTGGCCCTGCGCATGAACCTATTCTGAATAACTTGGAGGGAGATGATGTGAGAACGCGCAGCGTGAGCGAATACTACACTGGCGTACGTCATGATAGGCCTGACGCACGTCTTATATAAGGTGACTTTATGTCTGAGGGACATTTTGCTTTTAGCGCAAATGAGCATGTTGAGACGACCGAGGACGAACGCGGCGCGGTCGCGGACCGTTTTGATGTGTTGGCCGAAGGTCATGGCACTGTAAGGGTGACTCCTAAGTATTTGACTTTCCTAGTCCAAGGGATATCCTGGCCGAAAAGCGTGATTGTTCTGAGAGTGTTAGCGCGGCGGGCGCGGCTGGTCGTCGTGCCCCTCGAGAAATACACGGCGGCGCTTTTCTCGGGGTTGACTTCGATTCTCCAAAGACGGAACCACTCGCCTAGGCTCGTGACCGCGACTTGGAGGAGTTGGGAGACTCTGAGGCGACTACAGTCTGATGTGAACAGTGCGGTGTCGTCCGCGAATAGGGCGAGCTCTACACCAGGGGTTTTGGGGACGTCGTTCGTGTAGAGCGAGTAGAGTGTGGGCGATAAAACGGAGCCCTGTGGGACGCCTGCCCTGATGGGGCGGGGAGAGGAGAGCACCCCTTCGATTCTATAGCGGAAGGAGCGGTCCGACAAAAAGTCCCGTACTATGCGTACGAGATCGTCGGGCACGCCGAGCCGGCGCAGCTTGTACACCAGCCCGGCGTGCCAGACTTTGTCGAACGCCTTCGCTACATCGAAGAAGAGGGCCCCCGTGCCTATAGTGCGACTCGGGCAGTTAAGGCCCTCCAGGATGTGTTCCGTGAGGCGGTGGACTTGTTGTATGCTCGAGTGTTTCGCTCGAAAGCCAAATTGCTCGTCTATGAGGAGACCGGAAGTGTCTAAGTGGGCTTTGAGACGAGCCAGAAGGACCCGTTCGTAAATTTTCCCTAGCACGCTAAGGAGACTGATTGGGCGATAGCTATTGGGACTTCTGCAGGGTTTACCCGGTTTCGGGATTCCGATGACGATCGCTTCCTTCCAGGCGGTTGGGAAGACGCGGTTCGCCATGGTGGCATTGATAATAGCTGCTAAGAGCGCGAGAAGGCGCATCGAAAAAAGTTTGACTACTCGGTTGGAGATGCCGTCTCTACCGGGGGCTTTTCTAGGTTGGAGAGCCTTGACAATGTCCTGAACTTCGTCAACCATCGCGGGTCTGAGTTGGCAGGGGGCGGTCGCGGGCGGTAGGGAGCCTACTTCGGGATTGACTATGTCTAAATGGTTCTGATCTACAAACTGAGAGCTAGGGGAGCATTGGGCCTCCAGAGTGTCGGCCAGGAGTTCGGCTTTGTCTAAATCGTCGAAAGCTGTCTGTCCGTTCGGTTTCGTCAGAGGCGGCATTGTTTGGAACGTGTCCGATTTGAGAGATCGGGCCAACTTCCAGTAAGCCTGGTGCGTCGGCTCGATCTCTCGGATGAGATCGCTCCACCTGTTATCCCTAAGTTCGGAAATTCGGTATTTGACTTCGCGTTGGAGGGCGCGTAAGTTGCGTTTATTCGTTTCTGAGGGAAACGAGTCGTAAGCGCGGGTCGCGGCGTTCTTGGCTCTGATCAGCAGACAGATGTCTCCAGGGAGCTCCCAACGGCGGTCGTTCGCCGCCGGGACCTCACGGGAGCACGAGGAGACCGATCCGCGGATGTGGGCGGTGAGCGCGTCTATCGCCGCGGTCGCGTCCTCGGCGGAACGGATAACGTCCGGTATCGCGTTAAGCCGCGGCGAATTCTCAGAGTTTAGCGTTTCGTCTAAACTCTGCCAATCCGTCACGGTTTTTGTGAGCGTCCTAGTGTCTATCATAGGTCCTAGTTTGAGTAATACCGGCCTATGGTTTGAGTCTAACTCGTGTAACGCCTCTATTGAGTGCAGCGTTAGAGCTACGTTCTTTAGAAGCGCTATGTCGAGTACGTCCGGTCTGTGTGTTGTAACTCTGGGATAGTGGGTGGGCGTCATGGGGGCGATAACGTCAAAGTTAAGGACATCGGTTAGTTCGTCTAAAGCTCTGCCATTTCGCGAGGTGGTGTGCGAATTCCAGCGACGATGTTTAGCGTTGAGGTCGCCGGCGAGTATGACAGAGTCGTCTAAGTTTAGGAGGGCCTCTAGATCGCTTCTGATTAGCGCTTTACCGGGAGGGAGATAAACAGACGCAAGTGTGACAGGCGCGTGCCCCGTGAGGGCCACCCGGCACACCGACGCCTCTACGTTGGTGAGGGCGGGCGTATCGATCGGAATGCAGTGCAGGGACCTTCTGTAGTAGATAAGAGTGCCGCCTTTGGGGGCGGGCACCCTATCGTTTCGCACGATATTAAGCCCGGAGATGCCGGGGTCGCGATTTCTAGGTTTCAAAAAGGTTTCCTGCATTATATCATTATATCTATTTGGTGGCCTCGCGTAAACTCGTGAAGGAGGTCGTGTTGCCTGCGGAGTCCGTCCGCGTTAAAAAAGGAGATTGAGAGCCCGCGCGGTTTGATGCGCGCGGAGGGAGATGTCTCGTGGGTGCCCGGTTTTATAACCTACGAGGGGGCGTTGTGAAGCGGCTTAGGCTGTCCAGAAGGGACGCGTGTTTGGCTAGTATGATGAGCCGTCCCATCCCGTCGCTACAGTCGGGGATTTTACGCGCGACTAATTTAATTTCGTTAAGGTTGATATCCTTAACGAGGTCGGCGAGCATTCGGATGTCGCCGAGGAGATCGGACGCCGGCGCTGAAGGAGCCGGCGCCGCTGAACGCGCTTGAGGCGCGGGCCCCTTACGCCGCGGTGGTTGTGCTGGCGTCGGCGCTATGGTCTCTCGGGCCAGTAGAGCGCGCGCGGGCGCGGGTTTGTTCGGCGCTGAGGGCGCAGGTTGAGTTGGCGCGGAGGGCGCGGGTTGTGACGGCGCAGAGGGCGCGAGTTGTGACGGCGCGGAGGGCGCGGGTTTGGCTGGCGTAGAGGGCGCGGGCTGTGAGTGACTCGCTCGCAGCGGCTCACGTCTTTATATACCCAAATGAACATCATACTAGAATGTACAGTAACATTCTACCTGGTCTAGTAACTGCTACCAAAGTCCAGAGAGTTCATTGAACAAGCGCCATCTAGCGTCGAGTAGCAATACTAGGTTTTACAAGGATTGTAGTCGATTTATTCAACTGTAGGTGTTTCTTATGAACACTTACAGATGGCATTGTCCTCAAAACCAATTCAAATTGTATGTTTGTAACAATACTTGAACTGGCACTCGCATATTGATTACATAAAAAAAAAATTAACTTCATTCATGGGTTCATTACGGGGTATAGTCCGCTGTATTCCACGTAATGTACGGTTTAACATGTACAACTCTCTAATAAAGTCTCATTTGATTTACCTTGTCGAAATTTGGGGCAGCACAATAAAAACCAAACTTGCTGAACTGCAAAGAGTGCAGAACAAAATTATAAAAATGCTTTTCCAAACCAAACTTATGACTATACAACAGCTGTACACTTATCACACATGCATACTCATTCGCAAAATACTAAATAAAACCATTCACACTTCTATATCACTCACACTATCAAAACAAATACAAAAGCGTACCACCCGATGGGCTAGTTTTATCGTTCTACTTTTTTTTTTTTAAATATTTTGGCTTCTCGTTTATACGAATTCTGCCAGTGTCAAGTTATCGTTCTACTTAAGACGCGCACAAATTGTGGCAAAAGAATGTTTACATTTGAGGGAGCACCGCTTTTTAACAAACTACCATCAAATTAAAAAAAAATTGAGTTTTTCGAAACGTTTAAAATTAAACTTACTCATTACATCAGAGAATATTTTTTTGATTATACTAATAATACAAATAAGTTATTTGAATTGCTGTTGCGATTGTATAAACGCAGTGCGTACGACAAATTAAAATTAACATTTATAATATTGTATTCTCATGTAAGTGACGATTGTATGTCTTAAATGAGAATAAAGATTTCTATAACTTCTACTTTATTTAGGTATGTCGCATACAAATTTTACAAAACTAACGTGAATGCTGGTGAACGGCTGTCGTAGAAAGAAATGCAATGCACACACACCACACCTACCTACACATTTTTACACTGTTTAATGGCCTTGCGTTTTGGCAAATCTGATATAGTCGTGATGAAAATGGCGGCGATTTTAAAAACGGATGTCAAAATCTTAATGTTATTCTGAATATTTCAATACTTTCTACAATATACATTAAACCTTGTGAATTTATTTACGTTTTGTCATGCGATGCGGAATTTATGAATAGGTAAGGAAGTCAATTGCTCGCACTCTGGTCGCTTTGCGGCTAGCTACATTTGATCTCTAGGGGGGCAGGGGGGGCAACTGCCCCCCTGCCCCCCCTTGACGACGCCCTTATTAATAGGTACGTACAATATAATCGAGCATTTTTTCTGTTTCTATCTTTCTGTGGCAGGCACTCGCACGTTATGCCGTATCTTCATTTTTCGTATTACAGATGGTAAATTGTATTTAAATTACTTGATAATATTTGGCCTTGTATTAAATTTTAACGACACGCAAACACCGTAAAAACCTTACCTACGCAAAAGGGGTTATAGTATGACATTGCCGGCTTTGAATTAATTTTAAACCTCCATGGTATCAGATTTCAGAGTAAACCTTTTTTCATACGAAAATTATAACATTTAAAAAAAAATCATGGCATACGATTGTTCGACTTTCAATTGTTTTTATATTTAGCTTTTAACATAAAGATACAGCGAAAATGAGTGTAATTTTTGAATACGAATTCCGACGCGGGACTAAAGCAACAGAAACTGCTCGTAATGTCGATGCTGTGTTTGGAGAAGATACGGCTAACGAATGCACCGTGCGTTTTTGGTTTATCCGCTTTAGTAGTGGAAACTTCGACTTGAAGAATGAACCACGAGGAAGACCAGCCACTAACGTAAATAACGATGAATTGAAGGTTATGGTGGAAACCGATCCGTATCAAACTACCAAGCAATTAGGGGCATGGTTTGACTTTAGCATACCTACAATATTGACGAATTTGCAGCAAATCGGTAAAATTAAATAACTTGAAAAATGGGTGCCTCATGATTTGACTGATCCGCAGAGAGAAGCGCACGTTGAAGATTGCCTTACCTGATTAAGCCGATACAGAAACGAAGGCATTTTAGACCGAATTGTGACTGCAACGAAAAGCGGGTTTTTACGATAATCGCAAGCGAACAACGCAATGGCTGACCCCAGGTCAAACGCTACGCCAATGCCCTAAAGCGAAGCGAAAAGATGCCAAAAAGTGATGGTAACTGTTTGGTAATCACTTCATAGTCTAATTCATTACAGTTTCCTCAAATTTGGTCAAGCAATAACCGCAGATGTCTACTGTGCAGAACTCCGAATAATTACGGTGAAACTCGCAGCAAAACAGCTTCGACTCGTCAATCGATCTTCACTATTATTGCTCTCCATGATAACGCGTGACCTCGCACTCTTCGGGAAACAGTTTTAATACTACAAGATATGCAGTTAGAAACCATCCTCATCCTCCATACTCGGTGGAGCTCTCCCCAACTGACTATCACTTTTTCCGAGATTTGCACAATTTTTTGCACCGAAAAAATTTTCTTCCTAAGAAGCAGTACAAAATACCTTCACACAGTTTGTCGAGTCAAGGTTCTCACGGTTTTATCGCATAGATATCGCTAAATGATCTTCCGATTAGATAGCAAAATACCTACAGATAAAAACTTTGGTTAAAATAATTAATTAAAAAATTAGACCGACTTCAAAAAAAATCACTGAAAAGTACAAAATAATTATTCTTTACTAATCAAAACTCAAGTACTTACAAAAATAACTTTATAAATGCGATACAAATACCGTGTTTGATTAAAGAACTGAAGTCGATGCCAAGCCGGCCAAGCCTACTAAACTAATAGATTTTTACCTATAAAGTTGCCGTCCTACAATATTGGCCATTAGAAATGTAATTTGTGTATGGCTGGCAATAAATTCTATATTCAAATGAATTTTATTTTAAAAATATAGAATTTTATTTTCAAATTAGTCATTTGTTTATTGATTAGTGTTTTGTTTTCACTACATTTGTATTTTTTTTCATCAGTATGGACACGATAAAAATACAAGTAATTACGGAATACGAGTTCCGTCACGGTAGCAATGGGGCACAAACGGCCGCAACATTAACGACGTGTATGGAGTGAATACTACAAACGAACGCTTCCGACATGGAAATTTTGATCTGAAAAATGAACCCCATGGTCGCCAGAAAACTAACGTCAACAACGACGAATTAAAGGCGATAATGAAAGCTGACGATACTCAATCTACTGCTGAGTTAGCAGCAGCTTTCGATATTAGCATCAAAACAATATTGGTCCATTTGGGTCAAATTGGCAAGGTAAAACAGCTTGATAAGTGGGTGCCGCATGAAATGAACGATCGTCAGCGCGACGAACGCATTGAGGTATGCCTTGCGTTGCTTAATGGACACAGAAACGAAGGGGTTTTAAACACATAGAAGACATTAGTGTTGAAAGACTGACGAAGAAAATGTACAGAGCGAAAGCGAGTGGTAAAAAAGTCAAGGAAGACCAAGGCTGATCGTTTTAATTTTTCATTTTAACAGCAATTTCATACTATAACCCCTAATATTACATGCTGAGCCGGTTGTTAACTGCAGCTAAATATACCTACGTGTTATGATTACGGCCTCTGAACACAACCGACTTTTTGTGAATATTAAACGTGAATCATCAGTGTGCCACAAATTGACGAATAATATCGAATACAGTTACAGACACCATCGGTAGGTATATAAAGCTTCAAAGTGTTCTGAAATCTTTTGCTCACTATACCTACTACATTTCATATGATTGCCTAAAAACAAATTCATAGACAGAAACTTTGATATGATTTTGTACTAAATCAGCGGTCACATGCATTACCCTGTATACTACTTCTTTTTCGATGTAAGAAATGCATTATCCTGTAGATATACTGCGGGGCCTAGCGTAATTTTATCTAAATCTACCCACCAAATTTAGCAAATGCAAGGCAAATATTATTGGGACAAGCATTTACCAAACTGTTCGTAGGGATTCGCTCGCACCTAGTAGGCTAGCAGCATTACTAGTCTTACATTATTTGTAGTAATACCGTTGATGAGATAGTTAAAAGTCAGGTAGATTGTTGCCTTTTTTTTCGCAAGCAAGTATATTGCTATCCACTGGTTTCTTCTCAGCTAGTTTCTGGATAACCTTTTGGTTGACGCGGATATAGTTTGGAAAGCTCAAGTAGTTGTTAAGGGCGATAGAAATCTCTTGTGTAATTTCGTCTGATCATTTACATTGAAAGGCTCTTGAGTTGGATTAAGGGAGAAGGGGGAAATGGGGGTCACTTAAAGAAAAGTGAATGGTTTAATCCCATATAAGTAATTCATTTTTTATTTTTGGAATTTTAATATGTAATCTTTAGTTAATCAGATTTCGAGTCACTTAAGTATTTTTTACTATTATCACAAAGATTAAAATGAAAAATAAAAAACAAAAAAGTAATTTTGACTCCAATTACCCACATGTGTGGGCCTAGTTTAGTGTTGCCTAGACTTCGCAGATGACGATTGATGAATTATGCTAACAGCTTTGTTCGCTCTCACCTATTATAATATAGCTCGCATAATTACATTAAAGCGATACGTAAATCTTGGAAAAAGAGAAAATGGTGAAGGCTCTGTATTCGATGTTTATGTTATTTTTACATACGTACATATTATATTCACCCTGTATCCCCAACACTAATGCTGATTGCTGATGGCATAAGAGTATTCAATTTAGACGAAACTACTACAATAACCGTGCATAAGCCTCACAATGTTCTTGGTCCAAAAGGCAAGGTTACTAGCGGAGAAAGAGGAATTCTTGTGACAGCTTGCTTATTAATATGTGCAGCCGGATTTACTTTACCACTGGTCCTGACTTTTCCCCAAAAAAACTTCAAAAACCATATGGTTAGTGGTGATATTTGTCATCGTAGACTGATTTTGAGTTCTCGTTATATTATTAAAAAAAATCAAATAACCTTTGCAGTTTATTTCAAAGAATCTTGTTTGTTCACTGTGTACTCCTCCGATTTACTATGTACTCAGACTAGTTTCATTGAGTACCCTGTAATGACTTAATAACTTCAAAACTATTGAAGATAAGAAAAGTAGCTAAGTAATATACACAAATCAAGTGTCTAGAGATCAAGTACATTTTTAACTATAAAAAATTATCCAATTAATATTTATCAAATCTAGTCTTCCAGACTGGCTTCTTGCTTTAATTCCTATGTTCAAGTTAACAACTTTTCCCTATATTTTGTAAAAATTAAGAAATATTACACTTTTTGCAAATTGTGGGAAATTAATCTAAGTTAATGTCGTCAATTAAATGGCAAAAAAAGGCAAAAATGAGGATTTTTTAAATTTTTATTGTAAAGATAAAAAATGTATAATCTGTGTTTCCACCATTGACACGAATTACACAATCACAGCGATTTGGCATGCTTAAAATCAATTCATCAAAATCACTTTGAGGAATGGCCGCCCACATTCTTTCTAACAAGTCAAAAAGTTGTTTTGGTGTATGCACGGGATCCATACTCGGCAGAGCTCTTCTTTGAAGCATATACCATGCGTGCTCAATTGGGTTGAGGTCTGGCAATTGAGCAGGCCACGGCAGAACGTTGATGCGAGCGTCGGCAGGAGCGCGTGTTACGACTCTAGCCGTGTGTGGACGTGCATTGTCGTGCATTAGTCGAAACGAATTATCGAACTGGCTTGGCAAAGGGATGATCACGTCTGAAACAATCCTCTCCGCATAAATCTGAGCAATGTGGTTGCCCCTGATCCAAATGAAATCGGTTCTTCCACCGATCCAAATACCGGCCCAAGCCATTATTGTTCCCCCTCCATATGAATGAACTTCCTGACAAAATTTCAAACGTTCTTGACATCCAGAGGTCCTCCAAACTCGAGTACGTCTTGTATCTGACCTCATACCGAAACGAGATTCATCGGAAAAGCAACACAACGCCAGTCTTCTTCCTCTCAATTTCTGTGTTCGCGGGCCAATTGTAAACGGGCCCTACGATTGTAGAGTGCTATAGGCAGAACTCTCAGCGGCCTTCGGGAACGCAGATTCACTTCACGTAAACGATTTCGGATGGTTTGGTCGCTTATCAGCAATCCTAAAGAGCTGTGGAGCCTCGTAGCCAACATTATGGCGGTCATAGTACGATTCCGTCGAGCAATATTTTGGATGTACCGGTCCTGTCTGCAAGTGGTGATGCGAGATCGTCCTCTATGTCGCTCGGCCACGCTACCCGTGATAACTTGATAAGATAGCGTGTCCTATGACGCTCTGTGTAGTGCCAAGAGCGACAGCCACAGTACGTTGCCTGGAACCAGCTTGCAATATTCCGACGGCTCTCATGATCTCGTGTCAAATGATGTCGTCGCTCTATATCGATGCAATTTATTTCAGTTCTGTTGCAGAAATTGTAATGGTTTTGTAAAAACGCTATTACACACTTTTATAGGAATCCTGATTCGTTCATTTTCTAATTTTAAACAAAATTTAAAGAAAATTCTTTACTCAAATAGTGAAAATCACTAAAAAGAATCAATAACGAGCCAAAGAAGTTAAAATAATAATCCTCAATTGCGGCGATACTCTAAAACGTACTTGATCCCTAGACACTTTTGATGAGTGTATATTATATCACAACTTACAAGTACGAAAATCGAGAATGTTATAGTAATACGCCCATAACGCGTCGAAAAAAAAGTAAAAGTTTCTACAATGACCCCACTTAACATTTTGAGATCCCAATTGTTGAACCCCACTGCTTGTCCTGATCTCCGATTAAAACATCAAAATACATGTAGTGGGCTTTTTTCACATTTTCAGAAAATGGTTGACTGGTGACAACCAGAAATTCTCCACAAATATAACGAAACTTGTCAGAAGAAAATTTGCATCCGTGACGCGTTTCACTTGATATTTCGTCGTTGAAAAAACTTCCTTAGGTAACTACACCGAATCACTCAAATTTCAAAAAAAAAGAATTAATGAGAGAATAACTCCAATGTTAAAAACAATTTGTTATAATTTACGTATCTTTCTGTTTTGTAATACAAATCTTGCAAATCATTTCCTCATAAAGTTTACTATTTGCCAATACAAAAGTGTCTAATGAGCGCACTGAAAAGTGGACGTATTACAATTTTATGAATATTTTTTCTATTATTAGAACGATATTAGCACTGTGAAAATAATAGGTTGGGTTGAATTTTGGTTGAACTGTGTTACGAAAATCCTGTTGGTTAGTGTTGTTAGACGATCCACAGACGAGAGACATGTCGTCGATAGTTCTATAAATGCGGATGTACAGGTATATGTGTCTCAGAATAGCAATATCTACTTTGTACGAACTAAACATAAAAGTTATACAAGTCATAAAATATTTAATAAGTAAATTTGAATTATACGCCTGCGGAATAGAGTTAAATTTGCTGTAAAGATTTTAGATTTTCTATTGAATAACCGGTTGTCAGGCAGATATCTAATAAGTAATAAACCATAAAAAATGATAGGTAGCTGTTGATGACTAATTTATCTGGTTGTCTCTTTCTAACACACAAGAATACCATATGTACTGACACTGTAATTGCAATGTTTATTTACTACTACTTTTATAGAAAAACCCACGTATTACATTTAAAACATGTTGATATTATCTTTATCATTCACTCTACTCGTCTGACTCTGCCTGGCCGCAAAAGTGTAGTTTAGACAAAAGTTTTGCATAAGTTTCTTGTCTTGCGCTAGTACTGCTCATAGAATAGGTACTTAGTGACGCCATTTAGTGCCTATACTAAGCGGTAGTTTCAAAGTGCGCTCCCTTTTCTATTTCAATATTTCATTTCATACCATTTGTGTGTGTTTGTTCATGCACAATAGTAACTTTTAAATGAGGAATTAAGTAAGTATAATATTTTGTCAGCTACATTAGACGTATAGACAATAATTACAAAATACAGAGTAGTTATTTTATTACACAGCATCATTAAATTGTCGTGACACTTTCCTAGATAGTAATAATAGTAATAGATAAATATTATAATTTAAGGTAACTCATAGCTTTTCAATGGGTATAGGTACCTATTATTTATATTTTATTTTTAACTATTCAAAAAGACAAGTAAAATTTTTGAGGTGCTTAAAATACCTAAAGATATTGTTTGTAGATACGGGTCGCACTTCAACTTTTCATTTTTTGAATACTATACATACACCCTATATACATAGGTTATCTATTAACTTCGATTTAGTTAGCAAAAGAAACTAGAAATTATTTTATTATATATTATTATTTATAGTCTTTAGAAGAGTTTCGTTTTTATTATATTGCTTAATACCTACTCTAAAAAAGAAGACAAAAATACTTGTTGAATTGTTAGTAGTATAAATAATAATTTAAAACCGTCATGGGATATAAAATGTGGAGTACTTAACTTTAATTATGGACAAAGTCACGGCGAGTTTATTTACGAGGTTGCTTAGTGATCTGTGTTAAAATAACAGGCAGTGAGGCTTGCAATTACTATACTTTACAGCAGTACTTTACTACATAGTTACTAAAAACCATCTTAAATAAAAATGGATAAAAATTATAGTCATTGTTATCATAGATTATTCACATATTTCGTTGTTATAATTACACTCATTTTAACCTATTATAAATTATATATACATGTTTATAATTTTGCATTATAAAACTAAAACCCACTACGCGGATCTAACGAAAAAATTGCAAATAAGATGAAATATCCATAATTCCTTGTAAGTCCTAGGACTTAGATATTACTCTTTCCATCCTCTTCTCTAGAGTTGGAGGCTATGAATAAGAAGAGTAAGATGGAAAGTTATAATAGTCCTCTGAGTCTGAATTAATTCAATGAATTAGTTTCTGTCATTGTCTGTAATCAAGCTATAAGTGTTATTACTTTAGGAAATATGATGATTGATGACGCGGCAGAGAGCAGATATTAATATACTCCTTGTTGGCATTGGTTGTTGGGAATGACATCAGTTTTTCGACGAGAGGGTGACTTTTTAACTTTAATTTAACATTCAACTTTTTTCAACTTTCGGCGCTACTCTTATTTGTCTACAGAATTTGACCATAATAGTGGATTATTTTGAAAGCGTCTTTCATATTGACTTTATCTTTTTATTGTACTAAATTACCGAGAAATATAAATTATTATAATTTATATATTGCCATGATCTGTCATCCTTGTAGGCATCAAAATTT
Organism: Zeuzera pyrina; assembly: GCA_907165235.1. Taxonomy (NCBI): domain Eukaryota; kingdom Metazoa; phylum Arthropoda; class Insecta; order Lepidoptera; family Cossidae; genus Zeuzera; species Zeuzera pyrina. The sequence continues at coordinate 5,916,189 of OU015633.1, read as the reverse complement.
TCATGATAGTCTATATGAGATGGTAGAATTATATTTTGATAGAAAAGACTTATTAAGTAAATAAAAATCACGAAGTAGGTATTTAGGCATTCGTTCCTCTACGTTAATGATTAAAATAGCAATAAATATAAAATAATTAGTAGTTCGATCTTCGAACTGTCGTTATGTAGTGAGAGGTGAGACTGAGATGTGAGAATTATGAGACCCTGTGAGACCTTGCGTTTACTGTGTTTGTCTTGTGTTTGATGTTTGTGCTCTGTGGTGTGAACTGTGAACTGTGACTCTGAAGCTCAGTGTCTCGGTGACTGACTTGTGTGAACTTTACTTGCTCTGTGCTTGCGTCCAAAAGTACAAAAAGAATAATATTATACGTAATTACTACGTCTACATTTAGTATTCTGTGGTCTACATTTCTCCTTAGCATTTTACATCACTAATTTTTTTGTGTCATTGTCAAAGTATTGATGGTCTTTTGTTTACTTTAGCCAGTAACAAGTAATTAATCACCAAGGTAAACGTAATTAATCACCAAAACAAACGAAATGGCGAGTACACTTAGGCGTTCAACTTTACTATTATTTAAGAAGCAAAAAGTGCAGCCGTTGCAAAGACAGAATAGTACAAATTTGGAATCCAATTTACTAACATCTGTATATAAAGACATAACCAAAACAAACTATACTGTCAACGATTTTGTTTGGTTAAATTTGGACAGATGGCCTGATAGAACAGCTACGGTAAGTACCTATTATAAAACCGATATCATAATATTTTCTATCAGCAATAAATTAGCGATTAACTAATAAAATTTTACAAGGTTAATCTCATTTATCTGGGTAATCCATCTATTTTTTTGTTATCTATTCAAAAATATTAATATATGTATTAATATTGTTTATTAATGTTGAGGACTAAGTGTTACTATAACTAGTGCTTCCCGTTTTGACGCGACTATAGAAATTGTTCTTGGGAGCCAAAATTGTCTCTATTTATATTAGGTATTAGGTGTTTTCAGTATTAATAAAATTCTAAATACCATGTTTCTCTTTACGAAATCTTTTCTATCTAAAAACAACATCTGGCGGTTAGGTTACAAGTCTATGATCAAAGTGACCACCTCAGACTTTGGTGTTAAGTTTTTTTTTATACTATTCGAAAGTCTGCTATCACTAAACAAAATGATGATATGAATATTTTTCCTTTTTATAAATTATAGAAAATTGGTAATTATGTCAAAAACATTGGATGAATCTTTTAACTTTTTTATACATAAATAAGTGACCTGCCCTAAATTTAAAAAAAAATAAAATACAGCCCATGTTACTCGCTGATAATGTAGCTTGCTGTAGGTGAAAGAGTTTTTGAAATTGGTTGAGTAATTTTTGGGTTTATCCATTATATACAAACAAACAAAATTTACCACTACCACAAGTATAGATAAATAATTTTTAAATTTGTATTGGTTGAAAGATTCATCTCATGTTATTTATGTAAATTTTAATTTTGTACAATTTTGTACAACCCAGTGAATTAATAATAGTTAACTTTAATACTTATTTATGTTGACTAACAGTACAATCCATATTTTTGAAATTTAAAATTATTTGAATACTTAACAATTGTGAAGAATGTATGTACAAATTATGTGGAAATACTGAGATACTTACATACATATTTTCACACCGTATCCCTAACAGGGTAGTCAGCGTTGATGAAGTGCCAAGCATTGTAATCCTTACATAGATACCGAGATAATATAAGATTATTAAGCATACAAATCTTGTTTTAAAGCCCATCTGGATCATGCATCTGTAATATAATATTAATATAAGATATTTATAGCAGAACATATTATCATGGTATACTTATCATTAAATCATTGAATGAGCACACTGAGTACCTACACTTAATACAACAGAATTTGGTTTTAGTTCCCTTCTAATGGGACAACTTAGAGATGTATATTGCATGTAGGGATGTCCGCCAGGCTGCAGGTGGGCCGTCAACCTTCCTCAATAGGTAGCCATTAAGTTCTATTCCCTGGATCGGAGCACTAGTTACTACCGGCTTGGTGGTACTCACTTCTCTGTTTCATCCATTTTCAATTTCAGTTCAGTTCATTTTAGTTGAAATTTTCAGTTTTTCTGCAAAATATGAGGATATCCCTTAGTTTGGTTGTCCTTAGTTCCACTTCTTTTAGTGTGTTTCACCCTATTGTATGGAATCTAATGCCTGGATACATAATGCATTCTGCTATGAAATATATGCTGGTTTCTTCTCTATTGCAGTATTTGCAAAGGGGATCTGATGTTAAAATAGAGTATTGATAGGTGTCAGATTAGTATACAATGTTGTGTTTCCAACCTTAGGATGTATTTAGCATTTGCTTTATTTTTCTCTGCAAAATACATTTTGGTTTGTCTACTTAGTTTGGATTTTCTCCATTCTTCATTGCAGGGGAGGGGACTACTTAGTCCAATTCAATTGTAAAAGCTGATAGTAATAAAGACAGTAATTATATTTTTTAAAATACATATCAAAACCATAAAATACAAAATTTAAACTGTATTTTGAATCAAATAAAAAAAAATGAATAAGACACCTAATTCAACAGGTATTTATATACAGTCTGGACATAAATACTATTACAATAAAAAAAATAGTAATATTACATTCGAATTTGGAACTTGTCATTCTCATATGAATATTCTAGTGTTTTCTCCTTTTCGTGCCAATCTTTGTTAAATATTCTTGTGATATTAAAATAAAGTGGGGTGATAAAGAATAAGGAAATGTCCCCTTTTTGTAACAGAAAAAGAACAAAGCAGTGAAGGAAAGAATCTAAAGAAATCCTGTTTGAAAACAAAAGATTTTATCTATGGAATTGAATATAGCACACAGAACCATGTCACATATTTTTAAAAGATGACTTAGGACTTGCAGCTTATAAGACACACTAGTCATTACTTAACCGATCATTTAAAAATGAATAGGGTGCTAAAATCAAAAGAACTTGTTAGGCAGAATGCAAAGGGAGGTCACTGAAAATTTCTTTTCTGATGAGAACATTTTTGGGTAAGGCCGTAGATTTTGCCACTTTTTGAAAAAAAAAGTGTCTCAAATTTTGACTGCATATAAAAAAAAAGTACTTGATAAATTGTAATAAAGGTATCTGAAGTAGAATATATAATTCTTCTACTATTAGACTGTATTTTTAAAAAGAACGTAAGTCGTGTAGTTTAAAAAATACCGTGAGTTAAAATCGTTAGGACCCCCAAATTTAGCCAAAAACACGCTGTTTTTTTGTTCCGCCAAAGTAATTGGCATTATAAAACATATTTTTTACAATGAAAGTCTAATTAATGATGAATATCTGAAATGTCCCAAAGTTAAGCTGCTACATTATAGTTTTCGAGTCTTTAAATACTCGTTTTTTATTGAGTTATCATTGTTTAAAACTTTGTCTCCATTATTTTCGCGTATACGTTACTATTTTGTATGTTACCAAATTCCGACTTCCATGTATTAAAAACAGTTCATGATAGTATTTTGAAATGGCACTGGCGACACCGAGTACCCAGGCAACATGTTAGAAAAAAAAAAAGTGCCATTTTGTCGTCTCTGGTGTTTGTCAAAGGTGTACACGTGCGTTTTGGCTGTGAATTTTTTTTCGAATTTTAACGATTTCAAACGTAAATAACAGTTTTATTTACGCAGATTTTAACTAATACTATGCACAAGAGATTAATAAGTGCGAACTAATGTATCTTATTCTGAAATTCCACTCGGTTTTGTAATTATAGCTATTTATAACCTCAATAATCACGCTTCTCCGTTACTTCTATGTAGCTTCTATGTTACTAGTAACGTTGATTCTCTGTTACGTAACGTTGAAGTGTTCTAAAGGTTCGTACATAATAGTATTATAATTTTTGTACTCAGTACTAGTTTTCATACAATAATTAAACTTGAATTGATTTGAATTCGTACCTTACGGTTTTTAATTGCCGCATTGTACAAAATATGACGTAAACACACTTCCTAGCGAGATTACATTTTTAGCTAACATTAAATTACAGACCTTAACGCTTTACAAATAATTACAATGAAATTGATAATGAAAGAAAATATTTTGTGGTAGCATTTAATTTTAGACCTTAATGCATCATGAATAAAATTTCAATCCAGTTATTTTTATGTATTTGTTAAATTGGGGGAATGTTGTCGAATTGTTTGTGTGAGTAAGCGTCTATAAAATCATTGCATTTGAGTGCTCCCATTTATTTGTGGTAGTACCTCACCTCCCACGAAAAATGCCAAAAAGTGTTAAATGAGAAATAGCGCGAACGTCTCCTTCCGTTGTAGGTACTCAATGAATTGATGTGGTCAGATTGCCGTGGTTGTGTACATATTAACTCCAAACTATTAATACTTAGATTTAACATTTTTCCCTACTCCGCGCGCATTTGACTAATTTTTCTGCTATCATTGAATACAGTTTATACTAATACAGATTGGTATTAATTTTGTACCGAAGTTTATGGTCCAAGCATACACATATCGTATTACTAAACTTTAACGCCAAAAATACCACATTATGTTCTCAGCTTTACAAACATTTTGCGTTACTTGTATGTTATCGTAACATAGAAGTTTCTATGTTACTCAATGTTACAAAGTGGCAAAATTTACGGCCTTACCCTTTTACTATCAAGCAACATTTTAATAAGCATAATGACCGAGTTTATGCTTAAAGCTCTAGAGAAGCTTTTCAATTAGTCAGTACAACGGGTACAACGTGGGCGTTATCCGGCTTCAGTAATAGTTCGGTGGGGTGTTTGCTATCAAGAAATGACAGCCACAATTTTGTAAAGAAGTTATCAAAACATCAGCCCAAGTATATCAAGATACGATTCTTGAGAAAGTAGTTAAGCCTCTTATCAAGACCATGTTCCATAACCAAGAATGGTCCATTCAGTAAGACTCAGCACTGAGTCATAAAGTTTGATCCACGAAAGCATGGCTGGAAAAGAATGTTTCTGACTTCATAAGAGCTGAAGACTGGCGTAATCTAGTCCCAATCTTAATCCACTTGATTATGATTTATGGTCTCTTTTAGAGAGTTTGGCATGCTCTAAATATCATGATAATTTAGAGTCCCTAAAACATTGCATAAGATTGGCAGTGGCGAATTTTCCCATGGAAAAAGTGCATGTTTCAATCAATAATAACTGGTCACAACGTTTAAAAGATTGTATTAAGGCCAAGGGTATTCATTTTGACTGAGCTTCCTATTTTTGAAATGCTATTATGTTAAGGTTTAAACTAACGCACACTGCAATAATAAACATTGTATGAAAAAAAAAAGGATGTCTTCCTTGTAACAATATTTATGGCAAGACTTGGTAGTTATCGTGTATGAAATATGTATGTAATATGTATTAATTCGTAATTTTAGTTTGTTTGCAATACTTCAGACATAAATATTATGTGTTTTGTCACCCATTTTTAAAAATGGCTAAATAGATTGTCACAGATGTCAATTTTTCATAACACACTAACTAAAACATTAAGCCCCTCATTTAGTGATGACACTGTAAATTGTTCTATGGTCTGTTCATTCGCTTCGTATTATTTGACAGTTTACTCTGTGGTTTATTCTTGAATTTTAGTTACAATCTCGTTGTCAGTAGCTGGTGCACAAACAGTAATAGAGTTATCTATGCCAATAAAGTTTTCTTAGAATCGATTCTACACACACTGTTATTATGATTAAATAGATGTGGATATTGATATTGATAACTACTCTTTTCGATATTATAGCCGCATGTAAGATTAACTTAAATCTGAGTTTACCTTGAGACAGTAATTGATTGAGTCATTCGTCTCCCTCCTATCATTTAGTAAGCCATTTAAGCGATTTTAGTGTTGGATATATGTAGAATGTAGTGATCACTTACTCAGTGATATGGGGCTCTATGCTCTGAATTCGTGGTACGTGGTGCTCTAGCATCATCTGTTATGTAGTAGTAAGTAGTATCTTATGTCTAAGTAGCTATGATCTGGAATTGGTAACTATTTGTATGATAATTATAGTTACAATATACAAAATGTATAGATAGAAAATATAAAATTACTGGTCCTATGCTTGGAATTCCTTCTACTTTACTTTAGTAGCTTATGATCTAAAAAGTATAATAGTTAGTTACAATGTACAACGTGTATCTAGGAAATATAAAATTATTATGTTTTTAATTACCCTATGTACTTATCTAATAATATAATAAACAATATTATTATCAGGAGAACAAAAGACAAATTATTGGAACGATAGTTCCTTACGGCAGGCTTGGAGGAGATAGGGATTTTGCTGCGCGACCGAACTCAAAAAAATGTGAGACTATAACCGTAAGAAAAATATATAACGGAAGTTACGTAGTAATATTACATTCTCTGAACGGAAGTGCTGTAGGCGTATTTGGAACGAAGTTCCTAATTCTTTGTACGATTTTCCACTACAAAGGAAGGCAAAGAGATATATGCTCATAACAGCCGATGTCTTCAGTAATGTGTAGATATATTCTTCATATTATTACGAAAATGATGTTCATTTTCAAATCCAATATGGCGAATATTACTTTTTTTTTTGGATAAATCGATATGGGTATCAAATTCTAAGTTTTTCGGGGTGCTGATTACGAAAATGACTTTCATTTTCAAATCCAAGATGGCGAATATTACTTTTTTGGATAAATCGATATGGGTATCAAATTCTAGGTTTTTCGGGGTGCTGATTACGAAAATGACTTTCATTTTCAAATCCAAGATGGCGAATATTACTTTTTTGGATAAATCGATATGGGTATCAAATTCTAGGTTTTTCGGGGTGCTGATTACGAAAATGACGTTCATTTTCAAATCCAAGATGCCGAATACGACTTTTTTTAATAAATCAATATGGGTGTCACATTATAGGTTTCTCGGGGTGCTGATTACGAAAATTATGTTTATTTGCGAATCCAATATGGCGACTATTATTTTTTTTTGGATAAATGGACATAGGTATCATATTCTAGGTTTCTAAGGGTACTAAATGCGAAAATAATGTTCATTTTCAAATCCAAGATGGCGAATATTACTTTTTTTTTTTGCAAATTGCGTTGCTTATATATTATCCGAAGGAACTTTGTTCCTAACTGGTGTCCCGTGACACCACATCATTTTTTATGTTTATCGTACTATTGATCATAATTATTTTAAAGTTTAATGATTTCTTTGATTTCTTGTTAAAAATTGATAACATTGGGTATATACTATGTGGCATCCATCTCAGTTCCAAAATAAAATCAAAATTACGTGAATTGTTTCACACATACTATCAAATTGATTTCGTGTCTTGAGGAAACCGCCGATTACTCTACACTACATCTAGTGTACTACATCATGTAGGGCACCAGCCCTAGTGTAAAAGCATCTAGGGATGTACGACCCTAACTTAGGGCGATAGGGAGACCCGACCGCATTACATGGCCCAGTACATGAAGTGCAGTGGAATCACAAGTAGGCAGAGCGCCTCCATGAGGCGATCAGTTCATGATCAATATTGCCGCGGCATCCGATACAAATGCTTGTGGTTTATACTTCCTCTTCACAATCGGCCAGGATGAGCGATCACATAATGGGCCATGTTTGTCACCATCATTGTGCAGCTGTCCACACGATCGTGCATCGTTCATTTGATATTTGACTTCTGTTCGACATGGATGTCGAAACTAGCAGCTGCTGCTATATATTTGATTAGTGTTTGAGTGATTGATGAATGGTGGACACGCGCGCAATCATGGCCCAACGTCCTTTGATGTTCGTCCGAAAAACCGACACAGCGGCGATTGCAACTGATCGTCACCGATCATGGACAATTATAGGTGATTATGCCCTCCACACGTTCGTGATCGCCTGTGTTCATCCATCATGACCGATCGTGACGGTTTTGACTTTGAGGCGTGTCAATTTCATTAATTACAGTCCCGAGGGGACCATGTTAGAGGTTGAAGAGGATACGCTCGCTGTTACGGCAAGGGCAATGCCGATTATTTATTTGCATTTCCGAAAGCACGTCAGGTGCCATGGTCGGCATTTGGTCCCTGACCACTCTCTGACTGAGTTAGTGTTCCTATGTAGTACAGTGTAAACAGAACGCCCTTATATCTAGTGCCATAGCTAGTGCAGTCACCAGTGCACTATATTATAGGTAGTGTAAAAAAAATATTAGAAATAATTAAAGCAATTAAAATCGTTTTTATTACTCATGCGGGATAAACAGTATCTAAACGCACATTTTTGCGGTTGATAAGTAACTATTTTCTCATTTTACAATTTGATTGCGACGAGTTTACTTATCGCACGCAAATTTAGCTTGGCACACGTAAATTCACGATTTAAAAAAGAATGTAAAATGAATATCTAAAAAAAACAAAATCGATTTTAGTACCCATTGAGATCAGTGTGAAAGATAAATAAAATTTTGATTTCGAAGTTTTAGATTCAATTTCTACAAAAAACTCAAAAAATATCAACATTACGATTTCAAATTTTTCAAATATAACTGTTTATTTAAATGAAAAAAATAATGAATTGCTCTTGTTAAACATGTCCATTGTTTGCAATAAAGTTATTACTTTCTATAATTTTTCTTTCTACCGAAATTATCTCCGCATTAGTAATAAAAAATAGTATCTGCAACTCGTGGGGTGTTATTGAGTGGGCAATCGACAACTTATCGCACTTGTTGCACAATATACTATTTGTTGATGCAAAGAACGCACACAACCTCCTATTTACTCTAATGCACTTTACTAAAGCCGTGTTACTAAATTAAATTGTCTGTTTACACTACAGCGAGTTGCGAAGATAGTGTGGCGTCATGTGTGGCGAGCGCAAGAGTGTGTCGCTAGAAATAAGAATAAATAATGATTTATTTGATTTTGGTAGAAAGGCCGGAAGAATCTTACTAATGCGAGTAGTACTAACCACTAGAAACGACCGTTCACATGTTTCTACTAATGTACTATGTACTCTTCTAACACACTTACCACGCTCATACAACTAGACCAGACTAAACAGAACAATTCCGAGGTGATCGACCTATACGGATTTATGATTAGATAGGGAAACTATTAATCTTTGTTCAAAAAATTAGATACATACTTAATTTGATAGCAGTTGATAATTAATAAATAATGCAATCTAATTAAGATCAATTTGAAATTATAACAATTAAGATTTATTTTATTCGTAGTTTTTTTAATAGCAATTTCGTACCTTCAATACAGAGACACATAGATAACGGTAATCAGATTAAAATGGGAACCATACTTACTTGGGAATCAGATTAAATTCCACACATTGTAGTGTATCGTCTACTTAAAAAAAAATCGTTAATTTACTTTTTCTCTGCCATAGTTGGGATAACGTTCGGAAAAGTATGGAGTACTGTTCTTATGAATTAATTTAACTGAATAATTGTGAATGATATAAATCGTAAACAAGAAGACTGATTATTCAAAAAGACATCTAATCAGTCTGTATAAGTCGGGTTAGTTACACCATTTATAACTCAAGAACGGCTTTTATGATCTTTGAACTATTTTTATGATCTTTGATTTGTTGGATTTGTCTACACCCCGAATAGCAAAATTACTATTAAAACATAGGAAAAATTTAAATTATATATAATAATAATATAAATTTTTAAATTAAATTTAAAAATTTATGAAGAACATTAATTTTCTCATACATTTTGTATGGAATGGCTTTTTTGATGATATCTCGAGAATGGAATGGCTGATTTCGATGAATTTTTTTTTGTTCGTCCTAATCTCGACGGGGTGATTTGAATGTAAACAATTAAAATACATTTCATTTTGATTTTTGTACTTTTATTTAACCAATTTCATTTTATGTATTCTTAATAAAAAACTCAATTTAATTCAGCTAATAAGTTACCACAACATTTATTGATCCCGAGGTGGTACGAAGTTCGCCAGGTCAGCTAGTATATGTATAAATATTAATGTTTTTTCGTCTTCTATTGTTCTCGTTATTATAAGGGTGATACGTAAAGCCATTACAAATAAAACTGCGTAAAGAAAATATGAAATAATTAAACATGTATTTTTCCGATTTAAAAATCCACTCCTAAAGTGGTAAAGAAGAGTTTTAGAGTTTAGCTTACACCGTGACAATAAGTTTCGTGTACATACACTCTATTTTAGATAATGAAACATGGATTTCATCGATTTGGAGAAATCTGTAAAAAGGAGTGTCGAATAAAGTATGAAAAATATGTATTAAAAATGTGTGTAGTGCACTTGTACTTTGTTCGCAAAACTTTGTGTAAAATGCATTTAACTGTACAAAAAAAAAGAACACGTCTTGACCCAAATCGCTGGGTCGAGTCTCTAGAGACTTGAATTTTATCACAGAGGTTTCTTATATAGAGTAGGTTGACAACCATTAAGGAGTCATTTTTGCAAATTCTATACCTAAGGGATTAAAACGGGGTGTTCATGTTCTTATAAAAAATACGAAAAAAAGGTAAAAATACAATTAGTAACTTAAAACTTTGTTTTTAGAATGTCAAATGAAGATACTTAGAGCTCCGTCCTCTCTGACTACCCTGTTAGTAATACAGCGTAAGGACATGATATGTAAATATGATATAAAAATAGGTGTATAATAGGCAGTATTTAACACTACAATTATATAATAATTCATAGAAAATGTGATTACTAATTACAATTGTTTTCAGATATGTGCGGTAACCGGTCGCGGTTACACGTACGCACAAACACATAGGATGTCGATATCATTTGCAGCTTCATTAAAAACAAAACTAAAGCTTAAAGAAGACGATAAAGTTGCCATTATCTTGCCCAATATTCCGGAATATCCATGCACAATTTTGGGTACCCTACAAGCTGGTTGTGTAGCTAGTACAATGAACCCGGCGTACACTGCACGTAAGCGCTCTTATAATAATTTTTTTACTCTTCCTATTTAATATTATTGTCTAGTGTTACTTACAAGAATAATGATATAAAAATGAAGTAGAAAAATACAATTTTAATAAGATTCGTGATTTCACAGAGGTGGATATTGAGTGTGGGCCAGTGTTACTATTTTATCTTATAATAGTTATGTGTGAATATTGCTTCCGGTAATATACTATCTGTTAATATATATAAATGGTAGCAATATTCCCACCTAAACATAAGTATTATTAACAATTTATTTTAAGTCATTATAAATCGAATATTAATTATAGTCAAATGAGACAAGTAGATAATTGTTTTTATTATCAAGTAGTACGAAACTTCATTAAAATTGAGGTTTATTTCTAGACTTTATTGATGTCAGCATGCTCATTAATGAAGCTTAATTAACTTTAAACATAGATATCGTCGAACTGTAATGAACTTTCTTGCGCGTAAATATGTATTTTTCCAATTTAAAAATCCACTCCTAAAGTGGTGAAGATGAGTTTTAGAGTTTAGCTTAAACCGTGACAATAAGTTTCGTGTACATACACACTATTATAGATAATGAAACATGGATTTCATCGATTTGGAGATCTTGGGCGTAAATACTACATATTATAATAATAATCTATACATCTATACATATAAATAAAATTGAAGTGTCTGTCTATGATTTCGAAATAAAGGCTTTTTCTTAAGCTTATATGAATTTCTGCACGTCACCAAGACCCAAACAAGCGTTTTTTTTAATTTTTGTCTGTCTGGCTATCTGTCTATCTGTTTGTTTGTCCGGGCTAAAGGGTTTTCTAAAGAATATCTTCTACACGAATAAAAATTAAGTGCAAAACTAGAGAACGGCTGGATCGATTTGGCAAATTTTTTTCGCATGTTCGTAATAGCCGAGTACGGTTTTTATGGAAAGAAAAATTTAAAAAGTTACCCAGAAAATTGGGAAATTGGGGAAAAACTGAAAGCACTTTATTCTATATGATTTTTATATGAACTCATGACATATTGTATAGACTCAAGTGTTACTTTGCGGAAATCCATTTCATGTGATGAATTCCTAAAATCTTCAGCTATTGTCCATTCAAACTCCAAAAACCACCAAACGACACGTGTTTTGTTTTGATTCGGTGCTGGTTAGCTAATCGAGTCTGATCTCTGGAATATCCTGAGGATGCTTCTTTGAGAAGCGAAACACGTGTCGATTGATGGTTTTTGGACTTTGAGCGGAAAATAGCTAAAGATTTTAGGAATTTCTCACATAAACTTATGATCATAACTCATGAATAATAATTTAATACTAATGAGCCACAGGAATGCTTGGCTATTCAAAGTTAGTTACATATGAGATTGTTTTAGCAATCAGTTTCATGTTGAAATATAATTAAATTAGGTATTTCCACATTTCAGATGAATTAAAACGACAATTGGAAATTATAGAATGTAAAGCCGTTGTCACATCTAAAATATCATATCAGAATGTAAAAGAGGCACTGAACGCTATGAAGACCAAAGTACCAGTTATTATGACAGATAATGAAACATTGCCTGAAGGTGTCATAAAGTTTGCTGAATTTGCTGAGGACTTGAATGTGGATACAGACTGTCTAAAATCTGTCGACAGAAAACCAAACGATTTGGCCATATTACCTTTCTCAAGTGGAACGACAGGTTTTCCTAAAGGAGTCGTATTGCCTCATGGTTCTGTAGTGGCTATGAACCAGCAAATAGCAGATCCAGAATTGGTGGCTATCAAAGAAACCACAGGTCAGTAGAGTGTAATTGTAATATTCCAAAAAAACTCATATTTTTTTGTAATCCAAGCCAATCACACCAGTTGTATGATCCTAATCTATGAATCACATAACGGAAAGGGGGGAATTGCAAACATTATTATTTAAACAGTTGATGTGAGATTTTTTTTATCATACGATTATGTGTACTCAGAATATTGATATAGCATAGAAGCCAGGCTAAAATAAAAAATCTGACAGCTTGTGTATTCAGTTTTTGTTATAGCCTAAAATAAGGTGCGTGAAGTTGGCCCGGAAAACATCCCGGCTGGAGGGTAAAACGCATCAATCGATCGTTCATCGTTAGACCACTTTTACCTCCAATTAAAGTCGTTTTACTCCCACTCAATTTTTATTATTCATGTGTATTGACCCCTAAAACCTGTTCTCTTCGAGTTATTGCGACATATTTGATTTTCGGAAAAAAATGTTTTTTCTTACTTCTAAAATTTTTTTTGGAGGGTGTAAAACAAAAATCAAATTGCAGGATTAACATACATTAACGAAGTACTGTCAAGTGCCACGTTAAACACCCCAGCCTGGCAATTTTTCTGGACTTGTGAAATTGGTCGTGAAATTTTTTTTCGAAATAAAAAAAATTTAGAAGTGGTAAAACGATTTTAATCGGAGGTAAAATGTGGTCAAACGATGAGCGATCGATTGACGCGTTTTACCCTCCAGCCGGGATGTTTTCCGGTCTAACTTCACGCACCTTCTAAAGTATGCGAATGAGTAAAATTAATTATATTTCTAGTTGTTATTTTCACGTTGACACGAACATTGATTTAGGCGAACCTCTGACAACCTATACCTCAACTATACGATCATGAAATATACAATAATTAACTGTTACCTTTAATAATTAACTGTTACCTTTTGTTGATATCTTAGTCCAGTTTCTATGCTATGTCATTATTCTGAGCCTGATAATAGAGGAACGAAGAGGTGTCAATGAACTGTTATTATATTTTTACATTTTACTTTCAAAGTAACATCGAAAACGGTTTCATTTTAACTAGGGCTTTACTTTCTATATAGTTTATACACTCATCAAAAGTGTCTAGGGATCAAGTGCGTTTTAGAGTATCGCCGTAATTGAGGATTATTATTTTAACTTTTTTGGGTCGTTATTGTTTCTTTTTAGTGATTTTCACTATTTGAATAAAGAATTTTCTTTAAATTTTGTTTAAAAATAGAAAATGAACGAATCAGGATTCCTATAAAAGTGTGTAATAGCGTTTTTACAAAACCATTACAATTTCTGCATCAGAACTGAAAAAAATTGCATCGATATAGAGCGACGATATCATTTGACACGAGAAGAGATCATGAGAGCCGTCGGAATGTCGCGAGCTGGTTCCAGGTAACGTACTGTGGATGTCGCTCTTGGCACTACACAGAGCGTCATAAACCGTATCGGGACACGCTATCGTATCACGGTCAGAGTGGCCGAGCGACATAGAGGACTGGTACATCCAAAATATTGCTCGACGGAATCGTACTATAACCGCCATGATGTTAGCTACGAGGCTCCACAGCTCTTTAGGCTTGCTGATAAGCGACCAAACCATCCGAAATCGTTTACGTGAAGTGAATCTGCGTTCCCGAAGGCCGCTGAGAGTTCTGCCTATAGCACCCTTCAATCGTAGGGCCCGTTTACAATGGGCTCGCGAACACAGAAATTGGGAGGAAGAAGACTGGCGTTGTGTTTGCTTTTCCGATGAATCTCGTTTCGGTATGAGGCCGGATACAAGACGTAATCGAGTTTGGAGGACCTCTGGACGTCAAGAACGTTTGAGATTTTGTCAGGAAGTTCATTCATATGGAAGAGGAACAATAATGGTTTGGGCCAGTATTTGGATCTGTGGAAGAACCGATCTTATTTGGATCAGGCGCAACCTCAATGCTCAGATTTATGCGGAGAGGATTGTTTCAGACGTGATCATCCCTCTGCGAAGCTGGTTGGATGGTTCGTTTCGACTAATGCACGACAATGCACGCCCACACGCGGCTAGTCGTAACACGCGCTCTTGCCGACGCTCGCGTCAACGTTCTGCCGTGGCCTGGCCTCAACCCAATTGAGCACGCATGGGATATGCTTCAAAGAAGAGCTCTGTCGAATATGGATCCCGTACATACACCACAACAACTTTTTGACTTGTTAGAAAGAATGTGGGCGGCCATTCCTCAAAGTGATTTTGATGAACTGATTTTAAGCATGCCAAATCGCTGTGATCGTGTAATTCGTGTCAATGGTGGAAACACAGATTATTAATTTTTTTATCTTTACAATAAAAATTTAAAAAATCCTCATTTTTGCCTTTTTTTGCCATTTAATTGACGACATTAATTTAGGTTAATTTCCCACAATTTGCAAAAAGTGTAATTTTTCTTAATTTTTACAAAGTATAGGGAAAAGTTGTTAACTTAAACATAGGAATTAAGTAAGAAGCCAGTCTGGAAGACTAGATTTGATAAATATTAATTGGATAATTTTTTATAGTTAAAAATGTACTTGATCCCTAGACACTTGATGTGTATATATAGTTTATACATATACCGTGTGTACATCAATCAAAGATATCAACAATTGAATAAAAAAAAAGTAAGCTCCTTAAGGTAAGGC
The DNA here is from genome assembly GCA_907165235.1 of Zeuzera pyrina. Lineage (NCBI taxonomy): Eukaryota > Metazoa > Arthropoda > Insecta > Lepidoptera > Cossidae > Zeuzera > Zeuzera pyrina. Next base: position 5,900,725 of record OU015633.1, on the reverse strand, counting down.
TTTGCTGTAGTTGACTAAAAAGTGATAGTGGCCTTGTAAATCAAACTGTCATAACAGAAGATTTCATTACTCTCGTTCTAGGACAGTCTTAAAAAAATTATCCTGTAGTAATTATATTCGATAGTAACTCCACACGATTGAGGCGATTCTAAGGACATCTGGTTTTTTAAATTCATCAAATCGTTTAGGCTATAAGATGTGTGTGTGATGTGGAACTAACATATATACACAAACAACAATGCCCTTCTTCTAGGGCAGTTCGGTAAAAATAAATAATCTAAACTAATATTACCGAGAGGTAAAATTTGTAAGTTTGGATGTAGGAGGTAATCTCAAGAACTACTTATCTGGTTTCAAAAATTCTTCCACCAATTCTTAGAATAAACCTTCACGGTGGACATACGCTATCGAATATTTATTATCCTGTTTTCCACGTGGACGAAGTCGTGGGTAACAGCTATGAATAGATATATTGCTGTTATTTTTATATGCTACTTTTTTGATATTTATTTTGTTAGATTTATATATTAAATACGAAGTACTACTTTTTCCTTAAAGGCCGGCAACGCACCCGTGATTTCCCGGACGTTGCGGGTGTCCATAGGCGGCGGTGATCGCTTTCCATCAGGTGACTCGCTTGCTCGTTTGCCCCCTCCGCCATTAAAAAAAAAACATAGAGTACAAGATTATAATATGTATCGCGAAAAAATTAAGTTAAACATTTTATTTATTTGTCAGACGATTCGAATTCACGGTTCGGCCAAGTCCTTTCTGAGAATCTGAGACTTTTGCTTAGATGATAAAGCCGGTACATTAGCAGGCTAATCATAAATAAATTATATTGTTTGTTAAATAAATGTAGGTTAATTTCTATATTTACAAATTAGCATGGTTCTATCTATCTCAGTTAAAACATAACAGAAAAAAGAGACTGCATTTAATATTAACGTATAGGTAAATAAATAAGCAATCCCGTACATTTTTAGCGACCCACCAGGAAGTGTTACCAGCAATTTTACCATTATTTCATATATTCGGCTTTAATGCAGTCATGATCAATCAGTTGCATTTTGGCTGTAAACTCGTCACAATGCCATATTTCAAGCCTGAGCTGTTCCTGCAGACTATCGTCAACCATAAAGCAAATGTATTGTTTATCGTGCCACCAATGGGTAAGTAAGAAAGACTATAACTACTTACTGTCCGTTCACAATAACATGAAACTTGAACCCGTTGACGCGATTTCTTTGTCTCGTGCTTGTACAGTGGGTATACACTAAAAATACTGAATAAATTAATTTTTCTATGTCATATTAGTTAAATTAGTCGCGTTTTTTTTGTGCACCGTGCAAGCGCTAAAGAATGAGGTCGCGTCACTGCATCACGTCTCATATTATCGTGCATGGGATATAGAGCCTTTACTTTTGTATTAGGTATAATAAATGTAGGTAATTGCATCACCGAGTATTGTAGTTCTTTTGATATTCTCGAATTTAATTACTTTTTTCGAATTTCTATTTTAAATAGTTGCAGCAGGCTGTAGGAAGAGATACATCTGTTGAAGTCTGCTAAAGTACTTAGGAAAATTAATTATTTTTAGGGTGTTCCACTCCGTGACTAAAACAACATTCGCCTGTCCGTACGTCACAAGTCACAGTCGAGTTATTGAGTCATCTTTACGCCTACTGAACTGAAAATTTGATACAGAGATGTAGATTAGCACCCTAAATTCAAAATTGAAATAGAAAAAAATAAATAATGGATGTTTTTAAATTTTTATTTTTATCTTTAATAAATTTGTACTTTGTCCGAAATGGGCTAAACGATTGCTTCTAAAACTAATATATTTTATACAGTATTAAAATGTTTAAAAAGTTTGAATAGAATTATTATTATGAAAAAACTGCTTGAGGTTCAAAGACAGAAATTAAATTGTTGGGTTTTAAACTTCTGTAGAGGAAACAGTTAGGATAAGCTAGAGGGAAATAGCATTACATAGCCGTGGCGTCACAATATCGCAGTAACATTGCTCAGCGCTAGGAGCAACGGAGATGAAACTTATCTTCACTCTGTTTCCACTACTCGAGTTTAAAAACGAATAACTCTTAAATGTTTCATTGTATTTCCAACATTTTTCCACAGTTTTGTTAACGATTACTAAACTTACATTTGAATTAGGTTATTAAGAAATAGCCAGAGTGTTCGGGGATGGAAATGTCAAAAGCTCTCGCATACCTAGGTGAAAATGTGTGAGGAGAATGATGAGATTTGAGGAAGCGAAAGAAGTATGTAAGAACCGCGATGCTTGGCGCTCCGTCCACTCTGACTACCCCGTTAGGGATACAACGTGAGGATATGTATGTATGTAAGAAATATTCATCTAGCCCACTGGTTCCCAAACTTATTTTGTCTACTGAGTCGAGAGCTCATGCAGTCGTTGTCTAAGATGCCTCCTAGCTAAATGAAATTACAAATCACCCCCCAGGCCTCTACACATCGCCCCCATTTTTTTCTGGGTCTCTTACCGCCCCCCTTTAGGCCTGCAGCGCCCACAAGGGGGCGTTATCGCCCACTTTGGGAATGGCTGATCTAGCCTATTGCTAAGAAACCCTAAGTTAATATTATGTTTTCGACACCCTTATAGCAGTTTTTTTGTGTCAACTTGTTTCCACCAATTTTATGTGCCCACTGCTGGTCAAAAGTCTTCTCAACTATATTTTTATTTATACTTAAAATTCGAATTAAGAACTGTATTTATTTTTTTAATTTTCAGCGATATTTCTGGGCAAACATCCTTTAGTGACATCGAAACACTTGGAGACAATACACTCTATCATCTGCGGCGCTGCCCCGGTATCAGAAAATGACGCGATAGCAGTTATCAACAGAAATGTAAGTATTTTTTTTATCTTTTAAACTAGTTCTAATCGGTAATTACCTATAATCAGTAGCGGCATATGGGTAAGGCGCGGTGTGCGGACCATTTAAGGCGCCAAACTTTTTGTTTTATATGTGTATTACCTATATTTTAATCTAATGGAAATCCCCCACTATCAATGCTCATGTATTTTCATAACGAGTCAGTAAGTTCAATAACTTAAATTACTTAACATAATATTAGTTTGAACCGTGTTGGTGGAGGAAGCAGGATGATTAGTGACGGCATCAAATATGTTAAAAGCCCAATTGTTCTTTTCTTTTCTTTTTTCAAATTGTACTTGTAGAATAGAGACAACACTAGGAATGTCACCCAGGGTGCCAGTCTAAAAGCGGGCCTGGTTACTCAGGACAACAACAAACATAGAAGCCGGGCTACAATAAAAATCCAGTATTATTATTTTTTACTGTCTACCTACCTACGACCTAGATGGCGCAGTGATTTAGACGTTAACCCAAGCGCGGAAGATTCCAGGTTCGATTTCCGGTCGGGTCAATTTAGAAAATGAAGTTTTCTAGATTGTCTCGGGTCTGGGTGTACAGAGAGATCAGTAGTCGTCGTCTGGTTCTCATAGCACAGGGAATACCCTAGTTTGAGATCAGATGATTGGTGTGTATTGTCTGGCGCATTATTATTATATTATTATTACTGTTTCTGTAAAAGCCTGGTATATGCGAATGATTGACACAAATAATATTACTGGTCTGTATTTTATTAAGTGCCAGAAGGTTTATGAAATAAGATTGTTTAAAATCGACTTAGATAATACTGGCATAAATAAAGTAATAATAAACATCTCACAGTTACATGATAATGTAACGTACCGACTATTATTATGTATCTCTTTCTAACGTTCTATCAATGCCGCACAGTTATTATATATCTCTTTCTAATGTTCTATCAATGCTATTAGTAAAAACAAAACGAAATGTTTTGCTGCTATTTTAAGCTGATGACTACTACAAATCTAAAATACCTGACGAGGAAATATGTAACATTTTACATATATCTGAATGTAATCGACGTCATGTTAAAACTAATTTTTTTGTCGGGACCTATTCTTTTCAGTCCCGTACGTATCTTCATCACTTATTCTCTCCGTATTTTATCAAACTACAATTACATGTAATGTATGTTATCACAACAATATTAAATGTCTATAAAGTTAAGTCTGCTGTTTACTCGAGCCGATTACACGGACTTTGAACTGTGGACGATGTGATAAACAGATGAAGTTAAATTGTTATTCTTAACTTTAACTAGCTTTGGCTCTCGTCTTTGATTATTTAAAAATAGGATGAGTAGATCTGACAGTTATTGAAGTCGGTGCTAAACTATAAAAGGCAACAAAATGCATACTAGTTTGGTTGGCTTGGCACCGACTTTATTCATTTTTAGATTTAATTACATAGGTATTTTTATCTTTTACATATGTAATTTCGTTAAATATGTCGTATGAAGTAATTTTTGTATTTGAATTTTGATAAGTAAAGAACTAAGGATAATAATTTTATTATTTACATTTCAGTTTTTATTTTGAAGTCGGCTTATTTTTTTAGAGTTTTTTATTTCTCTCTTTCAAGGGACCTTGGCCTAAATAAATATCTAGAGAAGGTCTACAACTAATTTCTTATCAGATTCTGGAACGGAATGATAAAAGAATCATCAATACAAATAAACCCTTATAAGCTATTAGGATTTATTTGGTGTATCTTCGAAGTCCAAGCTACAATATCAGTGACAATTTAAATGGGATCACCTTGCAAATAGGAAATCGGTTCTACAGGTGCAATCTTATAATTGGCCTTGATGTAAACTTGTATGTAATATCTTTAGTTGTTTTAGGCTGTAAAATTTCCTGAATAAATTAAAAAAAAAGTTATGCCCAAACATACGTAAATAAACATACATATAGACGAATGTAGAACATCCTTTTTTTGAAGTCGGTTAATAACCAGAAATTATTCGATGGGTTTTTGGACTCATTTTTTTAAATTTTATTGTGGCGTTACAGCGCACCACATATTTTGTGGTGTTATGGTTCAAATTATAGACAAAATCCAAAAGAAAAAAACATGACCGTATAGAGATCTGTAGTTTAAGTTTGCACTAATAATGTTCTTTTTTATTATAATTTGAATATTTCAAAGTGGTAACTAGTACGAAATGTGTGGGTTAAAAAGATATATCAATTTTAGATTTTAGTTTCATAAATAGACTGTCGGACAAACATACAGACGGTCGGACACATATATACAGGTTCAGCTACTTCTTTTGAGGAACGGTTCATAAACATCCGGCCGTATTTATACAATAGAATTTAAATATTTACGTACTACGAAAGTATGACGTTATTCGACACCCGCAAACAATGAGATTTGAACCGGTTTTTGTAACTTGTCAATAATTATACAAAGTTTTTATAGGCTACAGTTAGTGTGGTTGTTGTTGTCGTACAAAGTCTAAAGAACTCAATGTCATATATGTAACTACACAGACGCAAAGAATAACGATATGTAAACATGTAACCTCACTTTCTTGCGGCCTAACCGTATTTATAGTAGCGGTCAAGTAGTGCTCTCACTTTAGAACACTGAATATTATCTCTGCATTTTTCTTTTGAGTTTATATTTTCGGTTAGATTACGGGACCACTTTATCACTTTTTACGCGACTACAGCAAAAAGAGCAAATTTATTATTTTTTTCTAACATTTGTGATTATTTAAGCACGTGACATTTATTCAGTATACGAAATAGAGTTCCTAACTAAAATCTGACTAACTATTTTTGGTTGGTTCAGGTGTTCTTATCTAAGAGCGGAAGGTTCCGGGTCAGATTCCCGATCGGTTTAATTTAGGTAACGAACATTTCTAGATTGTTTTGGGTGTGAGTGTAGTACGGGTTACTGAGTTACCCCTTATAATCATTGTCTAGTTCTCATAGCACAGGGTATGCCCTAGCTTGAGACCAGATGATGGGTGTATAACAGTATACACCCATCATCTGGTCTCAAGCTAGGCATACCTCGGCACATTTATTTTATTGTTATTTATTTCAGCCTGTATACCATAAGTGCTTTTGTTCATAATATAGATGATGAATATGTCAATGCTATTTTTGAATTCAATAAATAACTAAAAAGATATTTGATATGAATCCGACTTGATGCATGGTGATAAGAAACAAATAAGTAAATACTTAGTTTCAAAATGTTATCAGTTGTTTATTTTATCACTTAAGAACACGATAAGCGTTAAATATCGATTTATCCATGTTTCGTATGTTTTCTTTGTACATAAGCTAACATTTTTTATCTATTTAAAGCAATGGTAAGTATGACAAGTTGACATACAGTCTGTTCCTTTTATTAGAAGACGCGGTTATCAAAATGTGTTCTCCGTTTTAGGGTTCTGTAGCAAAAATAGCTGTAATAGAACCCTTAACATTTCATTATGTTTAACAGTGTCCAATTCCATTTCAATTAAATAACGCCTCTGTTAAAAGTGCTGATCGACCATTATTATTGAACAACGTTCCTCTAGTCTAGATCAGGTTAACAAACTAGAATCATTATTAGAAAGAGAAAATCTCTTCTAATTCCTTCCAAGTCAACAAAAAACGGACACGCTCTCAGAACAGACGCTTCATTCATTTTCTTTGTCCGAGAATATATGTATGAGATATAAAATGCAAAAAGGAAAGCCCATATCAAGAAATTCGTTCATTTTTGTATAAAAAAATATGATGTTTTCTTCATGATGAATTGTTATTTGTGATTTTAGTTTAATTTTAACATGTGGTATGCGAAAGTTATTAATATTTTAGTTACTTTATTTTTTATCAATTATACTTACTAATAGTTTCACAATTATACCAATTGTGGGACCCAAACTAAACACAAGGCTTTTACAATAGATGTCACATAAGGGACTGGTATCTGTCAACATGTAGAGTTGAAAACCAATTTAGAATAGTTTATTTACTAAATTAATCTGAAAGGAGATGGAATCCGACCCACGCCTTAGTAGATAAGTGTCATATCAGCACACTAACGAGCCCCAGCGGGTCAGTTATAATAGATGTAAGCAACAAAATGTTTAGAAATGTGTATTTTAATAAAAATAATTTATTTGTCTACAGAAAAACATAGTATTCCGTCAAGGGTACGGTTTGACGGAAACCAATGGGGTGATATCAGTTGGAAGGAATACTGACAATAACCGCGCATCGGTAGGCCATGTTGTCGCTAGCTCACAAGTCAAAATAATTGATCTACAGACGCAAGAATCTTTGCCTGCTGGGAAGGTAATTATTATAATTCGCGCAGGAAAAGTGCATGGTTATATGTTTGATGTCATTGCATGGTAATATTTGTTTGTCTGTGACTTCTCCGAATGGCATCGTACCTCTATAAATCTGTATCGTTTTTTTTTTGTATAAACATTGAAATTTTCGAGAATATCGCCTTTGAATATCTTAAGAATGAAACAGACCTAATTCAAATGTTTCAGAATTTGAGTTAAAATATACATTACGTACATATCATCACGCTTACTCTCTAACGGAGTAGTCAGAGAGGACGGAGCGCCAAGCTACGCGTTCCTTACACACTTCTTTAGCTTCCTCAAATCTCATCATTCTCCTCACACATTAAATGAGTTGAAATATTAAACTTAAAAATACCTACTAAATGTATATGTAGTATGAATTCACCTATGTGTCCGCCCCTTTAGCTAAATATCGTGAGTATATTTATGCATGTATTTGTAAGAAATCCATTTTATTATTTTAAGTGAATTCAATGTCGTAACTTGTCAAAACAAAATCTCAAACTTTTGGATTAGGTCTGTTAAGGTGTGACATGTTTTTAGCTGTGGCAAATTGGCAATAGGTCTAGTGATTCCCAGAAACTTCATCTCTTAATTCTAATAATTGTGAAGTAATATGAGGTACACATATTTAATTATTTGCGTCAAGGTTTTTAAAAATTTTTTTTTTTTTCATAGTTTTGAGGTCTACGAATTTCCATATTTTAGCTGTTGGTTGGATTAAAGGCGACTTAAGTATATTGTATACATTGTACTATAATTTTTTAATTCAAAAATCAATTTAAAAAAATGCTATTATGTTTAGGACCACCTAGTTTGTAGATATATAATTATAATTATTTCGGTCGGTAAAAATTATAATTTGGTCGTTTTACAAACATAGATGTCTGAGATATACCTACCAAACACATTTCTTGCTTTTGTCATCGGCAATCGGCGATTTTCAATTAGTTTCTCAAAAATATTTATTGATAATGCCGTTGTATTATAAAAAAAAAATGTAATATACTAGTTGTTACCTGCGACTTCGTCGGCGTGAAAGTAAAAAAAGTAGTCTATGTACTTCCCTGGCGTTTAGTCCCATCCGTTCTAAAGAATTACCAATACATATGCACCACAATTTTATAAATAAAGGTGATTATGTAGTTTGGTAATAGTATAGGTTTTAAGTAATATGTAGAATATACATCATATACTATTAATTAAAATAGTAGAACTGGTAAAGTGTTCCATCATATCTATATAATCTACATGTACTGTAGATTAATAGTTTTATTTTTAGGAAGGCGAGGTATTATACCGCTCTCCTAGCCTTATGTCGGGGTACTACAAAAACGAAGAGGCGACTAAGGAAGTGATGACGGAAGATGGCTGGTTTAGGACGGGAGACATCGGCAAATACGACGAGAACAAGTATCTGTACATTACAGACAGACTCAAAGAACTTATCAAGGTAAGTGGATAATTAAATACATTGCAGTACAGTGTAGCACAGTACACTAGCTTGCAATACAAAATAGGCAGGCTGTGCAGTACAGTGCAGTTCAGTGCAATGTGGTACAGTTGTACCTTGTTGCAGCAAATAATAAAATATACATGAAGAATAAAACTAGATACATTGAAAAAACTGGCCTTATTGCTGAAGCGCAATTTTCTGTCGGTTATTTTATGTAATTTATGTAACTTTATAGCTTGTTATTTATATATGTAATGTAATTTGACTTTGTTGTACGGTAGTGAGGCCTGGATATGCCCGAAATCGAGTGAAAGTATGATAAATGCTGTGGAGATGCGGTCTCTCAGAAATATGTGCGATGTCACGCTTGTGGACAGGATAAGCAATGATGAGATACGCAGTATGATAGGGTTGCACAACAGTGTTATTGTAAAAATGAAGAAAGGAATGCTTAGATGGTTCGGGCACTTGGAAAGAATGAGTGATGAAAGACTGACGAAGAAAATCTACAGAGCGAAAGTGAGTGGTAAAAGAAACCAAGGAAAACCAAGGCTGACTTATGAAGATCAAACAGCGAGAGTGTTAGCAGACAGCAATGTCAAAAGCACTCGCATACCTAGGCGAAAATGTGTGAAGAGAATTATGAGATTCGAGGAAGCGAAAGAGGTGTGTAAGGACCGCGACTCCAGCCGCTCCGTCCTCTCTGACTACCCCGTTAGGGATACAGCGTGAAGATATGTTATGTTATGTCATGTAATATAATTATCTATTAACTGCATAGATAAGTATTAATTTCAGTATCCTACCGGCTGCCCTATGTTATGTTATTTATTAGGTACTTTATTTATTTTAGATACATACAGCGTTTCCATTTAGACTGACTTATAGTATCATTCAAATGTACATCTGTACATCTTATCCACAATACATAATATTCACATATACCTACTTACAAATTTTAATTTTTTATGACATACTCAAAGCTTCCGGCTATTAAGTTAGAATTTATAAGCTATTTAAGTACATATGTAATTTGTGTAGTCACCTACTCTTAAAATAACCTACATACATTTCTACCTGAGTAAATATGTAAATAACATTTATAATGATATGAGCGGTTGACCGTTGATAGAAACTTCATGCGCCCCACGATTTTCTTTAGTTTCATCAAAGCCTTAGATTGAAAAGAAGAGTGGTGTCATGACTGGTACCTAGGACCTACCTAATTATTTATTAGCTTTTAGTCCATTATCTACATCATTATTGTATTTTTTTTTCAATAAAACCGTTTAAGTTAAACATTTTTTTTTACTTATTTAATTTTCAAGTTTTTAGTTTTTATTTCGTTACTTAATATTTCTCATTCTATGTAGTGTATAGACTGTCTAAACTCTATGATCCGCCACGCACTGTTTTCTACTTGTAAAGCCCTTTCATTTAATACCCATTACTCATATTAAAGGGATTGAAACAAATATGAAATCCGCCATTTTGTACCGACGGCCATCTTAGATTTGGAATTGTACATAGTGTACTGTATTCTACTAGTCAAGCCCTTTCAATTGATAGCCGCCATTTTGTGGCGGCGGCCATCTTGGATTTATAATGATACTGAACATATTCAAATGTATTGTAATCCTATAGATATATCCTATAAAGCTATAAAGTTACATAAAAACCACAGCAAACAGGGCAAGCTAAATAAGTCCGTTTAAAAATGATACCTGACTGAGTTGCTTGTCGGTTCTTCTCAGTGTCAAAGTTTCCTTTTTGACCCGAACTAAAGTGGATTTTATGTTAATAAATACTTTGCAATTGGGTTTACTTGTATAAAGTTTTCAATACAAACAAATCTAGAGGTATACTAGTATCAGATTAATTAGTTAGCTAATATTATAAAAAGATTAACTGTTTGTTTGTATGTAATGTAAACTAAAAACTACTCAACCTATTTCAAAAATTCTTGCACATATAAAAAGCTACATTTACAGAGACTAACATGGGCTGTATTTTTTTAAATTTCTACCAATGCGAAACCGGGGCGAATCGCTAGTTTGTTGATATAGATTTCTTAACTGTTTGGAAATATCTGTTATTTGTCTAACTGTAACATGAAAAGATGTGTGTAGTGCCTATTACTGAATAGCATGCGACCCCCTCGCAACATGGGCCTCGACTCCTCAGGGGGTCGCGAAAGACACATAGTACAAGTATAGTTTAGTCGAACATAGTTCGCAATTGATTCCAGGTGAAAGGTTTCCAAGTTCCTCCAGCAGAGCTAGAAGCGCTTATTCGAACACATCCAAAGATCCTCGACTGTGCCGTAGTAGGAATACCGGATCAAGTGCTGGGAGAAGTGCCCAAAGCCTTCATAGTGCCTCAGCCGGGACAGCAGGTCGTTCCGGAGGAAATAAAACAATTCGTAAATAGTCAAGTCGCGGTTTTTAAGAAGATAAGCGACGTTCAAGTTATTGATTCTGTGCCGAAGAATGCTGCAGGTAAGATATTGAGGAAAGATTTGAAAGAAAAGTATTGCTAAAATTTAAATTATTGACTTAGATATAAGGAAAAATTACGAGAGACATTTGTTAGGCTGATACAAATGTGTGCGAAAATTTGAAATGCAACGGCTCTTAGAAAAGGCCATTATCTACTGTCGTCTTTGTTAGTAGGTGACTTTTCGTCCATTACATGTATTTTAGTTTTTAATTATTGTTAATGACGTTTGAGAAATTCTGTCTTTAGTCATTTTTAATCACCGACGAAAAAGAGGAGTGTTATACGTTTCTTTGTTGGATGGGAATTGGGATTTGGGATCTTTAAGAATACAATCACAGCTGGTTTAAAAGTTTTCATAAAATTGAAAGGTTTAGATGCGACATGAGCATAGGTGTCAGCTGGAGAGGAAAATGGGAATGTAGTTAAAAAGACTGCTGGAAAAATTGCGCTGAAGCCCAGTAAATATCGTGCAAAAGAGTGGAAGCGAGATCGTCCATCTCCTGCCGAAGGACAGCGCTGACGCTCTCCACAACCGCTGCCTCACTGTTAATGTCTGTACTAACCCATTTAATAGTGACCCCAACATCAAGTAACATAGTGCATTTTATTGTAGTGGCGTGTAACCACCGCAAAAAAAATTGGACGTACCGCATTTTATGTGGTTTTTATTGTTTGAGAACTACAGTTTTCGTTAATGCTCTTGAATGTGTTTGGTGTAAATCGCTACAGTCACTCTTAGGGTATTCAGCTCTGAATTTTATATATAAAGGGACCTTAGGCACTGTTACCCGTTAAAGACCTCGATTTTGGTCTCTGTTGGCGGCCAAATACCTGATAATAATCAGCTTAAAGTATTAATAGTAATAGGTAACTACTAATTTTCTGTTACGTAATTTTAAAAAATTATATAAAAAATACCTCGACCGAAATAATTAGGTACCCACAAACAGCGATAAATATGTGATGAATTCCTATAATCTTTATCTATCTCCCGCCAAAAATATCAAACTTATCAACTAATACGTGCTTCGCCTCTTAACGAAGTATCCTCAGGTAGACACAGAATCTATATAACAGCGATGAACAATAATACATAAACTTAGCGGCTCGCGACCCATTTATTGATTTATAGGGACAACTATGTATTGCCTTTTAAAGGTACTTTCTTATTATTGTCGTGTCCAAGGTTTAACCTTTTTTTAAACCTTATTCAAAACTTTTTTTAGTGGATAATATAAATACTGTAATATTTATATTATCCACTAAAGGTGTTTATTCCGTTTTTGAACAGGGACTTTATTACCAAAACGACAATATTTTATACTTCTGTAGGCTAAATATGAATGTAATGTCTACAACCCGCGCAGTTAAAGAATGGGACTGAAAATGGCGGCTGACTTATCGCTGTCTATACTCGCTCCTGCGCGTACTGTTAACAAAAAAATCAAAAGAAGTTAGCCGCTAGCGATTAGCCGGTATCGTGACGATCTTGCAGAAAGTCCAAGCACACTGTAACCTGTCCTATCCTGTATGGCCAGATTGAATAAATGATTTTTGTGTTATTTATTGATTTTTGTTTATTTATTTCTAGGAAGATTTACAGAAAAATAACATCAATAGATAGAGATTTAGAGGGAAAACAACGCTGTTAACAAGTAACTTAAAACGAGCATGAACTCATATGAACTCATTATAAAGCATCTTTATTCAATAAAAATTTTAAACTTTTTTGTTAACAGTACAGACTTAGTCAGCCGCCATTTTCAATACCAATCTTTAACTGCGCGAGTTGTTCATAAAGCTTCGTCAATTGTTCTATATAATGATGCAAACCGCATTGAAATCCGCTTAGAAGTTTGGAACTTATAAGCAAATACACATACAAACGCCTATAGTGACTGATTTTACTCCAGAGATGACGATAGATAATGACTTTTTTAAGGCACTTGATAATTTTTAGCAAAAAATATTTCATGTTTTCATAGTGAAGTCCGTGTTGGGCAAAGTAATCGTAAAAACAATTACAATTACTTTTTGCAATTGTAATTGTTTGCCTAACAAAATGTGAAATATCTAAAAACACGGGAAATTAACGCGATTACCTTAATTACCCGTGTTTTTAGATATTTTATAATGCAGCGCGAAAGTTTAAAAGTTTATGTTTATTGTAAAATGTAATTGTGAACACATTTTGTTATAAATGTGTTCACAATTACATTTTACAATTACAATTTTTAATTGTAATTGTTTTTACAATTACATTGCCTAACATAGCAGTGTTCAAGCAATCGAAACAGTTTTTAGTAAACATTACTTTTAGACCAAGGTTTTTTCGATTTATATTGTTTAGCAAACTTTATTTTCTTTTATCTTCTTTGGGCGTTCAATTTTCTAAGAAATTCAAAACTTGGTGTAAAATTCCTATTTTTTGTTTTAAGAAAGAATTATCTGCGTAGTTTACGTAGGTAATAATTATATATGTAGTAGGTTTAAGTAAAAATTTTATCCTTGACAAAATCACAAGCTTTATATAAACTGCTTTATTTGTAGATTTGTATTTTATTTCATGAATTTTAGTCTATTGAATAAATTTGAGTTCTATTTTCTTTTTACTATATTGTGTTGTATAATTTTAAACTATGGTTCGCTCTTATGTATCAATATATTTCTTTTTATAAATTGACTGGAAATGACAAATTTTATAATGAACTCACTTTTTATTACGAAATGTGGAATTTTATATGAAAACATTATTTATTTCAAAATCTTATTTCTTATTAGGAAAAGTATGTAATTATAAATGGAAACATCTATGAAGTAAGGTAAACTATATACTTTTTTACTATTCTAATTAAATTAGGTTTATATTAGGCTCAAATGTTTTGTTTTTATTTTTGAGGTTTTTTGATTGTGTTTGTTGGTTTTTATATCATTGTATTCTCGATTATTTTTATTATTATCGGACAGAATAAAAGACGAGAGAAGATGTACACAACATACATATTATTATGATTTTTGTTTATTATCTTTACGTTTAAATTATTATTTGGCATAAGTTGAACCATTTTTTATTAATATCGTACGATAATAATAACAATTAGTTCGAAGATTGAAAATATTCGCTGTATGAATGGGTGTAATGCTCGTTTTCACCAACAAACCCTGCTGTCCTTAATATAAATATTCCTTTAAACATATTTCTTAATTGACTGCTCTTTAGGATTCTGTACATTTAAAGAAAAAGATGGACCGTCATAGGATTATATATGTTCCAGTATCAGGCAAAATGTAATTTTAAAAACTATTTCAATTACAATTTGTAATTATTTGCCTAACAAAATGTTTTTACAATTAAGTTTTACAATTTCAATTTTTAATTGTAATTGTTTTTACAATTGCTTTTTGCCTAACACTTATGTGTCCTTCAGTCTGGTCGGTCAAAGTCGAATTTACATAAAATGACATACTTTAGCATCGTGGTGTATTTCGTTAATCCACGTAATGTGCACTCTCAGTACGAAACTAATCCTATATCAAAACTAATTCGCCTATTTGAATGAAAGAAAAGCAGATGTCTCTAGCCAGCTCTACTGTGAGATAGTTAAGCTATTATTATGTGAGCGCTCTGATATTCTTCGTTATACTCTTTATATTTCGTAAGTATACAATGGTACTAAGGTGGTTAAAGTAAGTTCAATCGCATAATATATACCTTAGCTAAATATATTTGTTATTTTTGTATTGAACATTTTATAAATATTTTGTAAGTACGTTTTACTCTTAGACTTGAAATTAATGTTAGATATATTTAATATAATTTTACATTACAAACGTTAAGGATATATTTACAATTGTTATAGATGTATTATGTGGAACGTATAGTCGTATACAATACGTATATTCTGTATTCCAAATGATAATTTCAGATTCTCTCATGAATCTAATACAATTTATGGAATATTTAGTTAACATAGAAGCGTCTTGAAAACTACTTAGAAGCATTTTGAAAAGTAAAAAAACATCACAACATCACAAATAGTGGCGTCATTAGCGCCGAAAATCATTGCACTGATTAATAAAATTACAACTTTAATTTAAGTATTACAATTTTAATGATAAGCAAAGAAAGTATCTATATTGTGATAAGACAAGTTGCTTTAAACATCACTGTCCTGAAGAGTGGAGACAATCTTCAGCACATTATATTATAAACACCACATAAATATCCATCACATTGGAATAAATTTTGTAAAAATGACAATGATTTACAAATAATCATCACAGACATATTGTTCGTAACTACATAATATAATTCTGAATTTGTATTGGTCAAGGTATGCCAATTTTTTTCTAATAAAATTGTATAACGCATACTATTTATATTGATTTATGCAAATGGTTGATTTTTATTTGTTAATAATGAATTATGATTTGTTTTGTGTTTCCTTACATCCTTGCCATGTATTTTTTTGATCTAAGTTTTATTGTGCAATAACTTTTATAAAGAAAAATATCTCAGGAGAAGGGTATTACATAGTAATAAAAATGTTTTATAATGGGAGGTTTAAGATTGGAACTTAGCCATGTTTGAACTACAATATTTGGTTTTGTTCGACATTAATTCTTTGTTTACAATTACATTAGTTCTTTTCTAGAATAGTGACAGATACATTAAAGTTGAATAACATAAATTTTTTGTCTATTGAATAAATTTGATTTCTGTTATAATCTTTATTCTATTGTATTTTGTGTTGTATAATTTTGAACTATAATTCTCTCTCATGTATCAATATATATTTTTTTATAAATTGACTGGAAATGACTTAATTTTATAATGAACTCACTTATTATTACAAAATGTGGAATTTTATATAAAAACATTATTTATTTCAAAATCTCTGCTTCTTTTTATACATTAAAGTTGAATAACATAATATTTCAAAGAATTTATATACATTTTATTTATTACTTAGAATAACTATTAGGTTTCTTATCATGTTATGTGGTTATATATTGACATACGTATTTTATTTATAATTTACTTTTAGAAAAAACATTAATATTGGTTAATAGCATTTTTTTCAGTCGATAGACATTCGATTACTGTTAGCCTATTACCGATTAGAATTGAATCGAATCGTTTTCATTATACATTGAATTTTCATGTAAGTACCGGAAAATATTATGTTTGCAATTAAATGCTTATTTGTTAACTTTATACAGTGTAATCTAACGAGTTAATATAACGAGCCTTAATATAACGATTTCCTGGATTTAACAAAGTTTTCGAAAACCCCTAGACTGCCCGTAAGAGCTAGTGCAAAATACACCTCTACATTACGAATGCATTTGTCAAAAACCTCTTTATAACGAATTTTCATCGAATTCAATCAAATGATTGCAGAATATAAATAAGTATTATTTACCTCTATTTAACGAATTTTGTCATCATAACCTTTACATAACGTCCTATCAATTTATTGGCACTCAATTCCTCAATAATTCAAATGTGTTTTCATATATTAGAGGAAATTGTTCACTATAAGGGTAACCAGATGAGTAGTTACGTAATGTTGAGGTTAATAAAGTTTTCTTACCTTGTTAAAACTAATCGTAATCCAACCTAACCTCTATTTAACAAGCCTAATTGTAACAAATTACTTGGTATAACGAATATTTTCTAATTCCCTTCAGTTTTGTAATATTTAGATTGCGCTGTATAATATTAATATGTTTATAGGTTTAATTGTATACAAAAGGCTCCTTAACAGTAATCCTTTCTTGAAATTACTGTTTTATACATTGAATTAAAATAATTAAATAATAATAAATACTTCAGACAATTACACAGATCGTGTGACCCCGAACTAAGGAGTTAGAGCTTGTACTATGGGTACCACACAACGAACTCAGGGGGAGTTCCCAGTAACACCCAGACTCCAAGCCAATTTAGAAAAGTTCGTTTCCTAAATTGACCTGACCGGGATCGAACCCGGGGCCCTCTAGCGTGGAAAGCAGATGTTATTCCACTGCGCCAACGGGTCAGTCATAAATATCATAAATATTTGGACTAACCCGTTGACGCGGCGGCGGAGCATCTGCCTTCCAAGTTAGAGTCCCGGGTTCGATCGCAGGTCAGATTAATTTAGGAAGCGAACTTTTCTAATATAGGAAACGAACTAGCTTGGAGTCTAGATCTTACCAGTCCAGATTGACTTTGAATATCAACTTTCAAATGAATTACTTTTTGGTATTATTAATTAATTATTCATTTTTACTCATGTATTATTGGTATTAATTCAAAATTAAAATACATATCGTAATATGAAATTGTATTTAAATATTTTGTTAATTATTAATTTTTTTTATATGCAATTGTATAAAATGATTATTGATTCTTTGGTTATTATGTTGGTTAAGCCTTTTTCATTTGTTTTGCAATATATTCACGAAATGTCCGTGGTATGTAGTGTATGCAGTTATAATAAATATTATTGATTGATATTATTATTATTTTTTATTATTTCCTTTTTCTATTATTTTATTAGTTTCAAACAAATACGTTTGACCTTCACGTTAAAATGTTCTTTGAGAAACAATGTATGAACGTATATTACATTGCTATAATCAATAATTTACGCAATCAAGTAGGGTTACGAAAGACAGGAGGCCTAGACAATTGATCCGGTTAACTACGTCAATCGCATTATTAATACGATAAATCTATTCTATTTTAATAAATCTGTTTATAAACGGTTCAATAAAGGTTTTTCAGACTTTTCTGGTTCTAAAATATAAATAAAAAGTAACCATTATAGGATCACTTCATTCCTCACTGTCATCCCTCTTCTGAGGAACACGGAGATATTAAGTTGAAATTAATAACAAATATTTGTCTGCGGGCCCTTGGAGCTATAAAAAAATCAAGCTTCTAAATCAACACAATCAAAAAATAACTGTCTGTTACGTCTAGTATTTTGATACTTGCAAATCAATCAAAATCTGGAGGTAAATGAATGAATTGTAGTAGGAAAAGTTTCTAACGAAATTTCATTTTTCATTGAACCAGAGTAGACCTGCTGCACTACTCGGTTGAGCTAAGTTTGCACCTCGCTGGAATGCGAGCCCCCCTCGCGCTTCTCCACGCTTGCCCGCGTTCGCACAGTGGCGTCAGTACGGCGGGGTTATTACCTAAAAATTTGCAGACAACTGACAGCCACGCGATCACTGCGCGACCGGTGACTAATTGTAATAAAAAATTAGTATCATGTATGACGATTGCGTGTCTATTATTCTATGATCGTAAAATGCACGTTTCGCGGTAAATTTAGCGTCACTATACAAATTACATTACACAAATTCTCGTTTTGACAGCAGATATTGCGCGATATTGGCTGTCGCATGCTGTCTGCAAGTTACGTAATAAGCGTGCGTTTTGCATCTTTGTTACCGATACGTACCTACGTGTTAATTTTCGTTACCTACATACCTGTTCAGTTTTGGATTATTTTCGTTAAGGTTTTTGTTATAATTTATTGTTTTTTGTTAATTTACACAATATCAATAGTTACTATTTCGATTCAAATAATAAATATCTTATTTTGTTAATCGTTAACATAAGAATTATTAAAAACTTATTGAGTTTACGGTTCGGGATTTTTGCATACCATATCCGAATGGCAAAATGACGACATCCGCGCCAAGTGCAAACTTAACCGGGTTGTAGCGTACTTCTCATTGACATAGAATCATGAAATTTGGCTAGAAATAAGGTCTCACAGCACAAGTAAAGGAAACAATCAGAAACATGTTATTTTGTAGTTATATCACATGAAACATTATTTCCGTCGTGAATTTATTTTTGTTTTCGGAGAATATGGAAAAACGTGTTTTTAATGCAAATTACTTTTTGAAGCCAAAACAAGTTTAACGATAACATCAAAACGTATGTAACTTTGTCGATTGTTAGAGTCAGCTTTATACAAATATATTACAAGTGATGCGAATGGGACTTCTATAAATATGTCAATTCAGTAACGTTTTTCTAAATTAAGGCGACGCATTGATAAACAATAATTTAATCTAAAATAGACCTTCTGTTCTATGCAAACGTGCATGCGCTAGCTTACGACAAATACGAAAAAACAGTTATTTTCGCTTATTTTAAAAACTATAATTAATTTTAAAAAATCCAACTGTCATTTTGAGGAATATGTATAAAGTAAACTTTACAGAAAATTTAGAAATATATTTATATTTCTAAATTTTCAAAAATTTAAAAAAAAATTGGTCCCATTGCTCTGAAAAACGTAAATATTTTAAAAGAAGTTTCTTTGATATTTTTTTTAACCAACCGTGTCCAACCAACTGTCAAAATGAAGTCAATGAAATGAAGAATCAGGATACCAAATATCACTGTCACACGTTTTGTAGTCACTTAGTAAAATTGAGTTCCCTGACGTCAAAATTTCTAATGCGTTACCTTAATTTGATTGTATAAAAAATGTACGGGCATTGATTTGATATTTTGGGCCTTTTTCAGAGCACTGGCTCTGGGCTCGTGCTCCACGTGCCCTTAGGTCTAGGGTCCGACTCAAGTCCGATGGTCCGACCACAGCACATAGTACTTACTTTATCCGTGACTTTTAATAAGAGGCTGCCTATGCACACCGGAGTGTTTTATGACTTGGATTTCGATATCTAATAAGACAGGTTAAATATTTGGATACATACAACTCTTAACTCTTTATCTTGAAATCCTTGGAAACATGATTGGAGAAAAAAACCTCTATAAAAAATTCCAGAAAATATCCTGTTTTGTACAAAGATTCGGTTGGGTTCGGATTCGAATTCGGTTGCACTGGGCTGCAGACGGACTCTTAGACGCTGCACAGATGTAGCAACTTTAGTTGAAGCAACTGTCAACTTTTTACATGTTTCCGTCAGCGCCGGATTTATACTTAACGGGCCCTTGGACCTAAGGCTGTGAGGGGCCCCACTGTAAGGAAATCAAAAGCGAATTGATAAATATATTTATATATTTCCTATTTCTCTAAAATTGTAATCATACAAAAAAATGAAACAGTATCAAGATAAATAAATAATATATACAATAAGTAATACATAAACATTTTACAACATTAAATAAAGCGTTTCCGCGCTTTTCTCTCAGCAAAATTTTATACTCGTAGGATGACATCTATATTTATAAAATGTACAATATCACGTTCCAAACTTATTATTGTTAGATAATTTAGCCCTCCTTGACTCATTTAAACCCTCGAAGGATCATTAACAACATCTAATTTTTAAAATGATCTTTCTGCAGTACAATTACTAATGATTAAAGTTGAATACGTTCTTAAAATCTAAAAATATATAAAAAATTATCGGTTATTAAATATTATATTTTCTCAAAGAAGTTTTATTATTGGAATGATCAATGTGTATGTTCCACGTTCGTTTTACGAAAATGTAGGAGACAAAAAAATGGGCTATTCAATTTGTGGGGACCCCTGGCTTGTGGTGGCCCCCAGGCACGTGCCCAGTGATCTTATCTAAATCCGCCACTGGTTTTCGTAATGGTTGCTAGTTACGGCGACAGAAAAGTAAAGTTAATGAGTGCGGCACCTTTCAATAATAAGTTCCACATGTATTAGTGTGACAATGGATTTTGAAGAAGCAGCACTTGTAATTTCTTTACGTCGCCGCTTCGACATCTATAACGACAAACTAATTTCCGTGATCGACGGTTTTGGGTTCAGCCTTATTTGCGAAGTAGAACGCAATTCATTAATATGAATGAGCTTAGAAAATATGATAAAAAACTTCATCAATATTTTAGATGTCTGTTAACTTTTTGATGCAAATTAGTTATTTTGATTGGTCTCTTTCCATTGACTGTTCCAAGTACGCTACCCAGGAAACCGATCACCAAACTCTTTTGCACACCCAATAGCAGAACCTATGTTGGCAAGCAGTCACCAATATCTAGAATCTGTGATGAGTTCGGTAGAGTGCAGGTGGAATTGCCTGACTTACATGTGTTTTGTGATTCCCTTCCAAAATATAGGAACGGGATAGGCCGCCCATTTCTTAATCTATATCCTATTTAGTGTGTTTCTAATGTTGTATTGTGATGTAATTTAATTTTGGTATTGCTGTATCGAAAATGTGTGAGGAGAATGATGAGATTTGAGGAAGCGAAAGTGGTATGTAAGGACCGCGACTCCTGGCGCTCCGTCCTCTGGCTACCCCGTTAGGGATACAGCGTGAAGATATGTATGTATGTGTATGTATGTATGACTACTTTGTATAACGTAAGCAATAAGCATATTGAATGTTGTGTGTATCTTTAATTGGCATGAATATTTAGTTGTTAAACATTTATTAATTTATGAAAGAATGTAATGTGTGTGCTGTAGATATGCCTTTTTTTAAATAAAATAAAATAAATAAAAAAATTTCTCAATAAAATTTTAAGTAGGTATTTAATCCAGAATTCATAATTATGTTCGTTTTCTTCCATTTTACACTAGTGCACAGGAAAGTCAACCGTATGGTTACTGTATGAGTCACTCGATGGGTTGCGATTGCTGGTGTCGAAAACCAGTAATTTGAGACAACTGGTACAAATCCGTAAGTTGCTAGTTGCGGCAATTAAGAATTTCTTTAGTCACCGAGTTTGACAATTGAAAACTGTAGTCAGTTTCCGAAACTCGGTTTGTCTGCGCGGTTTGCTGAAAATATATGAAAATCGTCATCACCAGCTAACTAGAAACTAGAAGATCGAAATTGCTACTTCTGCGCACCATCTTATTGATGCACGTAATCCGTGTCATTACAGAGTCCCTACATACATTCGTGACACGCTTTCATTTTCACAGATTCCATTCCACTTCCTGGTTAAACGACTCGTACGAAAGGGTAATGTGTCCAATTTATATTGGTATGGTACATCAATCAGTAGGTAACGCAAGAGATATGGATCCATGGACACGTATTCATCTGGATCTACCCATTTCTATGTAATACCTACATTGTAAAAATATATTTGACTGCATTCGTTAATTAGTCTAAAATGTCAAACCTGTTAATGGATCGGAAACGCGATTAGACTTCCACAACCTGTGTATTTTGTAAAAAATATCAGGTTTATACAATTTTTTTCGTTTCAAGGGTGTTGTGGTGTGTTTCAAAGAGTGATCTGTTGAGCAAGCGTAATTATATAACCTCCATATTGTTTTCCATCAGGAAAGACTTAAATTTTAAAGGTGGTAGAGCCATGCTGCATTGCAGCACGAATAGGGCCGGCTCGCTCGGTGAAATACCACCCTCTCACAGAATATCGGCGTGAAATAACAGTATCTATTGCTGTTGTGTTTTTTCGGTGAGTGAGAGTGCCGGTGGCCCATCACCCCCTCCCCCTCCTTTCCCTCTTTTCCCTATTTCCCTAAAGGCCGGCAACGCGCCCGTTGCTCGTTTGTCCCCTCTTTTATATAAAAAAAAAAGACCACGGTCAAAATTGTAAGAGATGGCTAATTGTTAAGATAAAAATTTTCGTTAAGCTAACATTTACTCTTTATTGCAATCACAAAAGAGAAGCAGAGAATACAATACAATTAAGTATAAAAGAATACAAAGTAAAAGCGTTATTTTTCTCACTGTAGGTACAAGAATGAATATCAGCGATCGAATACTACTTAATATACGCTCCCAAGCAGTATATTATATAGTATGAAACAAATAACATATAAGTAGGTATAAATAAATAAAGGAGAGGAAATGTTTATCTTTAAAAGTTTAGCTTAAGATTATGCAAAAAATCGACTGTGATATAAGAACAGACAGAAAGACTAGATAAAGCCAAGGTCTCTCTGTTTTAACAATTTTTTACAGAACCCTAAAAGTGTAATTGAACCTGGAACTCTCTAACATCCTTAACGACGCAACATTTACGATATCATAGTTCAAAACACTTTTATCATTGTGTTGTGTCATTCCGATAGACTTCGTTATAACTATGTTATTTCAATTGTATAGTGTTCAGTTGTGAATTTGCTATACACGAGTGAAGCACGCAAAATGAAAAAAATTACGCGAACATTATTTTTAAACCAAATAAAAAGTTATAAATGTGAGAAACGGTTTTCAACAGTCGTAAATTTGAAAACCAATGACGATTTCATTATTAAATCACCATTTAAAGATGTGGTGATACCCAATATGAGGATTGTGGACCGATTATGGATTAATTCTGGGACTTTCCAAAATCATGTTGCTGTGGTAAGTTTTCGTTTAACAGTTTTCTAGTATTCTATAATTTTCATTTTCTTTTTATTTATATAAATACACCAATTTCTTTATTTAATATATATATTATATTATAATATAATTTTCGTAATTATTAATCTTTAACATAGTTATAGGTAAGTATTACTTAATTAATCATTCCACATATATAATTTAATTAAAGCTATAAAAGATTTAATTAAAAATTTTAAAATATTACAACACAAAAACAATACTAAAAAGTCAGCTTTAAAAACAATTAAATATTTCTCTATCTGTTCCCTGGAAGATTGATACTATAACAGTAGGATTGGCAAATTAATAAAAACGTCGGAATCCGCTAAGACTTTGGCTAAGACTTCTTTTAATATTGTATCCTTTGTTTTTATAGCGGTCTCTGACGTATATATTAATCGCCAACTCTACTGTTTGTATGAATCTTCCATGGAGCAGGTAACAGCGAAATATAATTATGTTAGTTGCTTTTTAAGACTGACTTTTTGTATGGGAAGATTTTGAAATTTTTAATTAACCGTTTTATAGCATTAATTACATTATGTGTATGCAATAATTATTTAAATAATACCTGCTGACTGTTCTTATGTCGTGTCATTTCTTAATTTTTAATTTACCTCGTATTAGATATTTTTTTAAGTTAGAAAAAGGAAAACTAGTAAGCACCGAATTTTAATAATATCTCATGCTGGTCATCATTAGACTTACGGTTGTAAACTGAGATGAAGCTTGACCTTTTTAGACGTAAAGTGTCAGAGGAATATTTTGAAAATGGCTGGAACGATTTCCATCAAAGCTAGCTAAAAGCATTCTTGATGACTGCAGCTTTTAAATGAAAAAAGCCACGCAATTCGTCCATCCATTTGGGAGCTATTAAGTTACAAACAAACATACAGACTCAGAGAGACAGACAAAGGCATCATGGGTGAAATACAAGCAGTTTTTATAGTTTTCTTTCATAATTTCAATAAGTTAGCTGTGTCGGCAAGCTTTGGTTTCAGCAGTTAGTTTGCTATTTTCGCTATCGCCATACCTTGAGCGACTTTACGACCTGCGCGGGGAATGCCTTATAATTAATATATACTACTCTGTCAAGAAAGGCCCGGGAAAAGATCAATAATACACGCAATGTTAGTTATTCATCCAAATTTAATTTATCACCTCTCATAAGCACGTGTTTTTGATAAAGTCGATTCACCGTAAGCCTTCTGTAACATTTTCAGTGATTCCGAACACGAAATTCCATTGGCGATGCAAAATTTAAGACAAACTCTTTGTTCGATGTTTTTGTCCATTATGCAATTCGCAATATACACTAGAATGATATAACTAAAAACCGCACTGTATTAATCTAAATAACAGATGCATCTCAAACTCCGCGCCAAAATGGAAAACAGTTGTGCCAATCTAACAACAACAAAAAAAAACAAAAAATTGAATTTGGAACCATGAACAAATCATCCATTCCCGATATTTTCTTGACTGAATGTATTATTATTTATTACACATAAGACTTATGCAAGCCAAAATTTTGTTAGAAGTGACGTCAAAGTGTGATTTTGTCGTCCTATATGCTATGTCCTCTTAAACTTATGTAAGCACATAAATATATTACGAAATAGAAATAAATAGGTAGGTCAGTATGGATAGACAATAATAATAAATGTACTAATATTCATACAAAGTATGCAGGTAAGTAATATTAAATATAAACACAATATCACATGAACGCGAAACAACTTATGTGTACGTATTGTATATAAAATCCAATTGATGTTAATACTGTTATAATTTAATTTCGATACATATACTTAGTAGTAAACATAAATTCACACATTTATAGAAAAAACCTCGTCCACAAAAGATTAACATTGAAAACTCATGGCCTTGCCGAGGGCCTTGAACCGCGACATCGCGACACTATTAATATTTGGAAGCCTTCTGCCTCAGCGTTATCCACATTGAGAACGTCGTCAATTACGAAAATCTTACATCTATTTAACCAAATGGATTATTATTTCGTATT
Source organism: Zeuzera pyrina (assembly GCA_907165235.1). Taxonomy (NCBI): domain Eukaryota; kingdom Metazoa; phylum Arthropoda; class Insecta; order Lepidoptera; family Cossidae; genus Zeuzera; species Zeuzera pyrina. The sequence continues at coordinate 5,875,171 of OU015633.1, read as the reverse complement.
GTTTTTTACTTCTTTGGAACACCAACAGCTTACAAATACAGCAGTATAATAATAATGTAAAACGAGAAATTATTATGTGCTAACCTACAAGGTATACATAGGTATACAGGATTAATTTAAAAATATGCATAACCTCTTAGTATTTTGTTCATAACATTATCCCCAATAGCTTTTGTTCTACGACTTAAAAATTCATAACTTTTTTTTTCATACAAAAATTAAAAGACAATAAATGTTTCTGAAAATGTACGCGGTCGCTAAAGCGTCACACACACAGGGGCGCGGAGGATGCCGCGGCCTGGATCCCGGTGCGCTGGCACTGTACCATTGGAAATCCGTACACAGAGTAATAACGTTTCAGACAGTACAACAAAACTTAACAAATATTTTTTGAGGAACGTATTAAGTTTTGAAAAAAGTCGTAGAACAAAAGTTGTTAGGTATGATGACAGGAATTTTGCACTAAGTGGTTATTAGTATTTTTTAATTAACTGTATATGTATGCATATACACATATAAATAAGCATATATAAATGTATGCTTTGTATACTCCACCTACTGCGTTTCTCTCCTGTTTTACTTTTGACGTCCTTATCTTTAACGCTTCAAAAATTGGTTCAAAATATCCAACATCGATTTAATTCTTTGTTTCTCCACCTTAATAGGTGTAGTTAAGTTGTTGCTGTAAGTCGTCTAAATTTTGCTGTTTTGGCTGCTAAGTTTAAAAATTAAGTCATTTCGTTATGCACTCAAATATAGGTACTTAATTGTCAGGTGTTACTAACCTGTATAGTTAAAAATTGTATGTAAAATTAATCTTTTAACAGTACAAATGTTCAGTAAACGAACGAAAATGTGTCAATGATAACAAGATAATTTTGTTAGTGATTATTTTGATGATTAATAATTGTGTGCACAATCGAAGTTCCTCGATAATGCGCCCAGGACGCCCACTTGAGAAGTTTTGGTGATTAAAAGACCGATATAATTCAGTCACATCTCAAGGGAGCTGGGTACTTCTATGAAAGTTTCTGTCGCGTAACCAAACAAAAGTATTAAAGCAATGAATTGGAAATTTCGACGGCAGGGATTTTAATTTTACAAAGTGATTATATAACGTAAGAATGTGATGTTTGGTAACTGGGGGCCTAGACAATTGGCTCGAATGTCGTAAACGTTAGTAGAATAGAATGACAAATACCGCGTGATTTAGAGTAACGAATTTTAAATTGGTTGTCAATCAGTATTAACTTTCTTATATATCAAAAGAAGCGTAAAATCGTTGAAAACCGCCGTATAAAACAGCCAAAGGGGACTTAACGTGCAATATTGCCAGCAAGCGTTTTGATTTTAGGCAACGTTTGCCACTTGTCTAGGCGCTCAGGGGTCCTAGGCAAGTGGCTCAATTGTCATAATCACTAGTAGAATAGAAAGATAAATACCACATGATCTAGCGTAGCGAATTTTAAATTGGTAGTCAGACGTTTTTAACTATCTATGGTATTAAATCGAACGAAAAGTAAAGTCGTGTGAAAACCTCCGTATACTAATACATAACCAAATGGCAGTTTTGAAGCAATAACCCCAGCAAGCGTTTCGTTTGTGCGAAGCGTTTGCCACTTATCAAGCCGCTCAGGGGATCTAGGCCCGTATTAATAAATCGAGCTCAAGACTGCTCTCAACTGTGATCACGCGCTTAAGATCGTCGCTAATTAATAAACCTTCATCAGCGACGTATCACTTGAGATCGATCTCAAGAGCGCGATCTCAAATAAACGTAATTTTTGAGTGAATAGTGAATGATTAGGAATGGATTGACGAAATGGCTAAACGTTTCGTCGTTGCTAGTACAGTCGCTGTTGATTCGATCACAGTTTTGCAAACTTGAACATAATATGAGTTCACAATCTACTTATTTGTACTTATTTATACTACAATACTTTAATCATGTTGACTAAAAAATAATTAGTAATAAGTCGGGAATTTTGACATGGCGTGACGTCACCACTCACCGGCTCACGGCCTAACACTGCGTCATTGCTTGCTTTAATAATAACAACCGATTGGACTTTTGTATTTCGCTTCACGGTATTTTATATTTTTATAGTGCAGTGTAGTCCTTTAAGATGTCGAAAAAGAACACGTTTTTACCCCAATGGAAAGAAACGTGTTTAAGGACTTGTTGAATATAACGTACAGATTCTTGGTGAAATCTATATCTTTTCTGAAGTTCTTCCGCACACATTTTAAAAGGATTATCAGTCTCTTATATATCTTTTAAGGATACGATATGTATTTAGCCAAAAAATATCGTCATAATGATCATATTCGTAATAATAATTAATTTCGTTGAAAATTTGTTCAAAATCCATTTTTATTTAACATACAACAGCAGACGCTCCTTACATTTATTTGATATTATTGTTATTTAACCACACGACTCGTACTCAAGTCAGGGGTTCATGGCACTCGGCAAACACGCACTTGAGTAGCATCTTAAGATCGGTCTTGAGTGTCGAGTACGTGCGACACTCAGCTGATTCCCTGAACTTAAGAATGTGTTTAAGTACGATCTATTAATTAGCACAGCGTCTTAAGTGTGCACTCGAGACTGATCTCAGACATAAGAGCGATTTATAAATACGGGCCCTAGCCAAGTGGCTCAATCGCCGTAAACGTTAGTAGAATAGAATGACAACTACCACGTAATCTAGCGCGACGAATTTTAAATCGGTAGTCAAACGTTATTAATTTTGTATTCATTCAAACATTCGTGGGAAAACCGTCGTATAAAACGCCGCTCTAAGCGGCTAGAGAAGCGGCAAACGTTTCATCCAATCGCTTGCTACCGTTATTGTTAGTCTAAAGTGCCATTTGGCTTCTTTTTATTCGGCACTTTTCACACGACTACTTTTCGTTTTAAAATTAATAACGTTTGATTACCAATTTACAAATCGTAACGCTAGATTGCGTGGTATTTTTCATTCTATTCTACTAGCATTTACGACAATTGAGCCGCTTGTCTAGGCCGCCTGATTCTTCATTTCATTGGCTTCGTTTTGCCAGTTAGGATTGGTTAACTTTTGTAATAAAAAAAATATCAAAGAAACTTCTTTTAAAACAGAGATTTACATTTTTCGGACTAATGTAACCGATTTATGCTTCTAAGGAACTGATATCTCGTTTGCACCAATCACTAAATATTTTAATTTTCTGTGTAAATTTATCTAAACGTACTCTTCAAAATGCGTGTTGGATTTTTTTAAAATTACTTATAGTTTTTAATGTAAATGAAAATAACTGTTTTTTTCGTATTTTTCGTAAGCTAGCGCGCGCGCGTTTATACTGTGTAAGAATATATTCTTTAAGTAACTTTTCCTCTAAGTTACTCAAACCAAGGCATACAAGTTTTATAATACATATTCTAATGGTAGTTGATAGTAACCTGTAACCTTGGTACATATTATCCTTAGATTGTGTCGATATTATACTGAAGGTAATCCAACGAAAGGTAATCAGTCTGAAGGTGGTATTGACAAATTTAATTTTTAGGGTTCTTTGCTTGAAAAGAAAAAAGGAACTTTTCCGTCCTTTTGTCTGGAAAATATTATAATATAAAAAAAACATAATAAAAGATAGTAATAAAATAAGTGTCATGTCAATTTGCTGTTATAAAAGGTTTGTTTGATAAAGTTCGTCGAGAATATAAATATTCAATATAATGATTATAATCGGTTGAACATAACAAGTACCCAAGGTCATCATGGACGTGTGAATTTGAATGCGATGCGGTCGATATTCATATACTTACATACCTACCTAGGTATCTAGCTGAAATGAAATCAGTGCTCCTGAAAAGTGCATTACGTCAATTTACAGTAAACGGTAAAAGAGATTACTGTTGTAGAATTTACGTTTTTATATTTGTATGTATTTAAACTTTTTTTTTTTTTAACTGCGTATAGTATAATAACAATTACAATATCCCCACGCTGTATCTCTAACGGGGTAGTCAGAGAGGACGGAGCGCCAAGCTTCGCGGTCCGTACATACTTATTTCGCCTCTTCGAATCTCATCATTTTCCTTACGAATTTTCATCTAGGTATGCGGGTGCTTTTAACATTTCCGTCAGCTAACACTCTGATTATTTGATCTTTATAAGTCAGCCTTGGTCTTCCTTGACTTCTGCTAACACTCATTTTCGGTCTGTAGTTTTTCTTCGTCAATCTTTCATCACTCATTTTTTCCAAGTGTCCTAACCATCTAAGCATTCCTTTCTTCCTTTTACAATAACACTGTCCCTGTCATACCGCGTATACTGCGTTACAAATACTTATGTACCTCAAACAATAAACACTGAAATGTAAATTAAAAATATACAGAATAAAGTAGGGTATTACTTCTGTTTCCACACTAGGTTACCCTGTATTCTGAAGTACTTGAACTGTTCTTTACAACTTCGTCTTAAAAAACATCAAAGTCAAATCATTTTATTCAAGTAAACTCAATTACAAGGTATTTCGTCAGAAAGTAAAACGGGGGTTGCGGGTTCGATTCCCGTCCCGAGTCTGGGTGTTTATGTATAATATGTATATATTTACAAAAGAAAAGTATATAAGTAGTATATCAGTTGTCTGGTAGCCATAACACAAGCGCTGTGCAGCTTACTTTGGGACTAGATGGCGCTGTGTGAAATGTCTGAGTATTATTATTATTATTATTATTGTTTGTTTGTTTTGTCTTATAATTGCATTAAGTAAGCGGTACCACCATCTAAAGTATAGCCTTACATTATGTCATACAATGAACTGAGGTGGTTCGTTTCCTTTAACTGATCTGATCGGGAATTGAACCTGAATCTTAGCCTTGGAAGCAGACATGCGTTAACTACTGTGCCGATGCATCAATAGCGATGAGCATTTTGCAGAAAATAAATTAAATACATGTATAGACATAGTTTCAATAAAATGGAATTGCTAACTTTATTTTATTTTTATTGGTTTCGTTCTGGCGTTTATGGGCTGGTTATATGGATGTCTGGACACCGGTTTCTATTTTATAATTCTGGGTGGTCTCAAAAAACTAAAAATATTACTTCGAAATTTTAGCTAAATCCAGTGGTCAGAATGACATTAATACTACTAATACTCTAGTGTAATTTATTCAAATATCAAGTATTACTAGTAATGAAACAAGTACCTACTATATACCAATTACAAGAAGTACTACACAATACTTATACGTATCTCTACAAATAAATAAAACTGAAGTGTCTGTTTGCGATTTCGAAATAAACGCTTGAACTAAATGTAAACAAGAGTTTAAACTGTCTGGGCTAATCTCCAAAATAGTTTAACCGATTTTGACGGGATATTCACTGGCAATATCTCTGAAAATATAAAAATGGAGACGAATTTTCACTTTTGTGTTTTTTTTATTATTTAATTTAATTTCTGAATAGTTTTAGATTTATGATTACATTATTTATAATTTATGACTACCCTCATACTAATTAAATATTTATGCCTTCTTTTTGAATTTGTAAATTGAATTATTGTTATGATAGACAAACTGAAAACGAATCGTGTACAGAAAATTATTAAAATTACGTTGTGTTAGATAAATGTCAGATTATTACAATTTTTAAATAAAAACGAGGCTTTAAGTAACAACAAACTTCGTTTTGCGGTTGGTTAAAACCGCAAATTAAAGCAACAACACAGAACACTACTTAAGAAGTACTACTTGTAACTGACAACAGCTTACAACATGGACTACAACCTAAACAAGTACTACTCGTAACTGACAACAATTTACAACACGGAATACTACTTAAGTAAGGACTACTTGTAACTGACAACAACTTGCACTACGGAACACTACTTACGCAAGTACTACCTGTAATGGACTGGTTTCTTGTCAACAAGATATTAATTAATTATTATTATGAGATGTTACATGCTTTTAAATAAGTAAAGTATTCGTTATTGTTAATGCTAATTTTTGGTTTCTACTTGAGTTAATAATTCGTTTTAATTGAACAACGAACGAGGTTGATTCATCGTGAAAAATAGGTAATTACGGACACAATCAGCAAAATCGGGAAGGTTCTTTACACTGTACGCTCTGAACATTGAAGGGGTGGTCTATACAGTATAGTATAGAGATTAATTAGTTACTAGTGTAAAGTACCCAAAACATAAATGTTCTTGCCTTGATGTTCCTGCGTAGTAGACTAATTTTAGTAGTGCAGGAAACTAATCTATCAATGGCAGAGCCGAATATTTCTTACTTCTACTTTTTTTACGGGTTCCACGATTTCGGCTACAGTTGGGAATCGGTTACGCTTTTCTCTGCAAACGATAACTAACAAAATTAATTACATTTCGTGTAATTATTGTAACTGTATGTACGAGTACAATACTGGACCTTTGTGGCCTCTACATAGTCATTTCACGTCATTTTTATTATACTTATTGTAATGAAAATTAATACTGGTAAATACAGGAAAAACAAAGTTTTTCCTCCTCTATTTTGACTCTTAGTGTTATTTTTTTACAATATAATACACGTTATAACTAGGAAAAACATTTGTTTTACAAGAAAATTCAAGGGAGTGGAAATGAAAAATAAAAAATTTTTTTTGTGAACTGAAATGTCAAAACTAATTATTCATAAATTAGATATTCATATATCTTTACTTACATAGGTATGTAGGTACATGAATTGATATTTCTTGGTTTTTTCTCTTGGTTTCTGACTTTGGGTTTCTGTCATATTTTATTATTGTTTTGTGAAATTGAGAAACACTGTGGTGGAATCTTTGTGGCGTGTGTTTTAAATTAGCATATTGGATTTTTCTTAGGTATCGCCAGTATTTAGAGGCGGAAGACACGACGTGTTGTTTGTCGTGAGACAATTAAAAGACCTTTCAGGATTGCGGCTATCGGAGTTGGGGCTTCAGTCGTCCATTGGTGCGCCTCGAGGAGGACGATGTATCCAACCTTCGGAGGGAGACTAGGTTATATGGGACTCTTCCAATGAAACGTTTGCACGGGGCTACCTTGACGAGGTTGAGGAGATCCGAGACTATATAGAACGCATTATGTTGAAGTCCGTTTTTGGAGGGTCAGACCGATTCTCTTAGCACCTTTGTAATGCTATGGCAACGTATACTATACAACTATACACATAGTCTCGTAACCATTGTTTCGCATTGTTTAGCCAGTAATGAACATAATAATATGAATATTGTATAATATTATGCTCTATAAATGTTTACAGTATATATTGTTTTTTTACAGGAATGTCAATTAACAAAGAAGAATTATACTTACAGACAACTTCAGAAGAACATAAATATCTTCGCTACGTCACTCCACAAGAAGTTCGGATTGAAACCCGATGATGTAGTCTCTGTAATGTTGTCCAATTGTCCTGAATACGTTGTTATCGCATTAGGAACATTGCAGGCTGGATGTGTCATGACTACTTTTAACCCCATTTACAAAGAATGTAAGATAATAGAATACATGTAAATACTTGTTTTTAATAATAAAATAAGAAAAATATGTATAGGAGTGAGATTAATTGATATAAAAATAATTCAAGGAAATCATACTGGAAGGGTAAAAATTGTACCTATTTATAATAAAGTCTGTTTGTTCTATACTTTCTAAAATTACTGAAATACATGATATGCGTGTTTAAAAATAATTATAGGTAGGCATATAAATATTTTTTATGTACTAATTTATTATCGTGCTGACAATTTCGTACACGCTGATGACAGAAAGAAGCAGTGATATTCATTTTGACTAAGACGTCTCACCTCAAGCATGTGGTCGCTTTCGGGTCACTAACTTAAGGACATTAAAATTCGCATATTTTTTTGATTGAATATTCCATACATCTTCACGCCGTATCCCTAACGGGGTAGTTAGGATATTCCGCTTGAGGTAAAACAAAAACTAAACGTTACTTCAAGATAAACTCCACATTATTCTGAAAACTCCATTCAAGTCTGTTCCGTAGTTTTACGTGGTACATTCATAAAACAGATTTTACGCTTACTATGCCTTAAGATCTCAGGAAAAAAAACCCGAAATAATGTTATTAGGTAACACCGTAATAGTAATGTGTGCAAATATTTATGTTACATTTTCTTTATTACAGATGAAATTAGTCACCAAATACAAATTACTAAACCAAAAGTAATGATCACTTCTCCAGAATGCTACAATACCGTAGTAAAAGGTTTGAATGCTGCAGAAAACGATTCTAAAATCATTATAGTTGATAAGCCTGATACAGTAATGCCAAGCGGTACGATAAGATATTCAGAGATAGCGGAATCTGGGGAAGCAGATTATTCTATGTTAGATAAAATAGAAAGGACGGCGGACGATTTAGCTTTCATATTGTTTTCAAGTGGCACCACTGGTTTGCCAAAAGGTGTTAAATTAAGTTTTAGTAATCTACTAAGCGGAATACAAATGATGCAAGATGAAAATATCTGTTACGCTGAAATGGCGAATGGTAAGAGATTAAAACTTTTATTTTTTTCTTAACAATTTAGACAGAACAGAAGGTTTTAGAGTCTTTATGTATTTTTAGAGATCTCAAAATAACACTGATGGTAATACGTATGTACTATACTCACTTTATGATTAAAGAAAAGCTGGATATGGTATGCTAGAACTATGTGTTATCTAAAAATGGAATAACACCAATTAGACAAAGAGACCGTGTATGAACAAAATACTGGTGAGACGCTATTCACACCAGTAGCACACCAGTATTTTGTTATAGTAAGAGAAAGAATGATGCTTTAGGCTGTGGCGCAAGTGGAACGACCTGTCGTTATTCTAATAATTTCGAGTTTTTTCGACTCGGCCGGAAACAGCTCAGTAACATTTCGTAGAGAATTAAGAGAAAATAAATGAAATATAAAAGATGTAACTTATGTAATGTTAAGTTATAAAAATAAATAGACCTGTGTAAATACAGCGTTCGTTAAAAGAAATGACGCTACATCCCCTGTGCTATGGTAGCAGTAACTATACGCGTAATTCTGTTTGAAAACGACTACATTTGAAATGAAAGTTCTGTTCGAGATTAATGAAAAATGATCTTTATTAAATATGGAAATCTTTATTAAATATTTGACAACTCAATAATCAAACAAAAAAAAAAAGAAATTTCATTAGAAACCAATAAATATATAATATAATTGCCAATAAAGTGCGTTGTAACACAACGTCGTTGATTGAGTGAAAATTTTGATTACAGGTGATTTTCAAGAAGTTTTGCCTTGCGTTCTTCCTTTCTTCCACGTCTACGGTTTGATGATCACGGTACTTGGTCATTTGGCCAAAGGTTGCAAGTTGGTTACAATAGGAAAATTCTCACCTAAATCATATTTGGATGTTTTGAAAGATCATAAATGTACATTGCTATACGTCGTACCTCCTATAGGTGAGTTATCGCGGCATTTTTATGACACATCTTTTTATGAGTATCATTTAAGTGAAATGTAAATCGATTGTTTGTTCTACAATTTGTTGATAAGATAAAATGTGTACTTTGAATATGCTTTTGATTACTATTACAAGTACATTCACACTGCACCTCTGAGTATTTTCGGTTACGATTAGATAATTACTCATTTTTTCCAAAACCGTTGTCTGTAATTAATATTGTATTATTGACAGGTACCTAATTACTGCAAAAATGCTATGAAATGTATTCTTCATTTTTCCTTATCCAAATGTAATACTTAGAATTATATTAATCGGTTTGTTTTTTTTTGATTATCACTTATTTAAATATTATAATACTCATGCTTAGTTGTTAACATACCTAATAAACTAGCAACATGATATCAATTTTAAAAATTTAATTTACCTGTCATTGTTCGATACAACTGCAAAAACAAAACTTTACAGTAACTCACTTTCAGTTTCTTCGTTTTTTAATTATTTTAAACTTTGAATAGTGTAGTTTAGTAATTCAACGTCTGACTCTGAAGAAATTTGTACAGATTCAGGCGACGAATTAGAAATTTTAATGGCAAGGATCTCGTTTTTTCTAAGTGATTATAAAAAGTATGAGAGTGATATTTGGTAACCTGATTCTTCATTTCATTGACTTCATTTTGCCAGTTGCGTTACACGATTTGTACTTTTGTAACAGAAAAAAAATATCAAAAAACCTCTTTTAAAACAAAGATTTTTTAGAATTAACTATAGTTTTTACATAAAGGAAAATAACCGCTTTTTCGTATTTTTCGTAAACTAGCACGCACACATTTGTTTGGCGCTAAAGGTCTATTTTAGATTAATTTAATGTTTATCAGTGCTTCACCTTAAAGCGAGAAGTGGAAGAAATTCGCTACATGTACATACACTAGTAACATGTAAATCCTTATCAAAATTGTCCAACAGAAGTTATGTATTTATTAACGGTGTACAACGAATTCTAGTATTTCAGAATTCGTTGACGGTGTACCGATTTCTTATTATAAGAAATACAGTCTATCTAAACGAAATAAAAATACTTATGACAAGGTAAATGACAATAGTTACAACATTTATTAATGAACTCTAAGATTTACTTTCGAATAGGCTGGAAGAGGAAGAAATATGTAAATAAAATGCGTCAGGAAGAAAAGTCGGCCAAGAGCTATAGAACTTGAAAGGAACAACAACAAGTATATTAGGCGATAAATGAGCTATTTCAAATTTTCATCTATAGTTCCAAATACTGATATATTATACACTTCATTTAACAAAAAAGATACATTTCGAGATTTCCTACAAAAGCGAGTATAATATTTTAAGGTGTTTCTTCCAGCAAACCCCACAAAGCGGTGTGTAGGTATAGTTATTGCTAGAAACTATATTAAGATGTTATTTCATTTGCACCTGCTCTAACCATATTTTAAATACAGAGCGCGACTACATTCGGTAGTATACGTAAGATCAGTAAGCGCGCTGCATGTCTTCATTGCCTTTCCCATGTATATCATATTTATTGTTCTAACCATCATTAGCCAAGTACATCAGCATTAAGTATTAGGTTTGACTTTTTAATTTATGTCATAAAATGTGTATTCTACGTAAATACTTATGGTCCTTCGAGCCGGATTGCACTTGAATAAATGTCAGAAAACGCAAATTTTCCTTATTTATATAATAAAGTTGTGAAATGTGTATACCATACATAATTACGGTCATTCGTACCGGACAGGTAAATATTTACAAGGATAAGCAACTCATCTCTTTATGTTTTATTTACAAGTTATAAGCTGAAACCATATTTGTTGTCACAATATTGTAAATTAGCCATAACATTTTATGTCCTATGGAATAACGGCAATTTTTAATTTTTATTTCAGCTTCATGGAATAAACTTGTTGAAAAACATACTCTTCTATAGCCCAAATCAGGCTAACGCTCAATTGCAAGAAATTTAAAGTGAATTAATGCATATTTAAATATCATGCTGTAACATAAACTTTCGTGTTGCATTATAAAATATATCTAAAACGGGAAGTTTAACGCGATTACCTTTTTATTCTGGCTTGACGTTTCGACCGAGTTGCATCGGCCGTGGTCTCAAGCAAACTGTCGCAGCAAGTTTCTCCTGTGATTCAAGCAACAAAACCTCGTGTTTCGCTTCGGTTAAACGCATGGACACTGTGAGTGTTGAGTGTAAATATCCCGAAAACTATTTACAAATATCGGGGGTAGATGACAAAACGTCTACCTCAGACACGGAGTGCAACTTGCTGCGCCAGTTTGCTTGAGACCACGGCCGATGCAACTCGGTCGAACGTCAAGCCAGAATAAAAAGGTAATCGCGTTAAACTTTCCGTTTTAGATATATCATACTGTAACGTTTTGAAAATGTGATTATCGATAAAGTCAGTATGATTTTAAATGGAGTATTTATTAACTTCAAACGATTTTATTGCTACTGGGAGTTAGTCTATTTATGTTACATTATCAACTATAATTATTATTGACTTGTCGAAGGTTATGATTTATGAATTATATACTGTAATTCTTTTATTTTCAAGCACTGTTTGTTTCATTATACAAGTATATAAATTATAATTATGTACCTACATTGTATATTACTGTGTACATGTTTTTCTGTTCTAATCATAGTTATGCAGCAATGACATTTGTAGGTAGGTATTATCACTGTATTATACGTTTGTGATGTAATTGAATAACACTGTCGTTAACTTAATCAGTGAGTATTATCGTAATGTTTTTATCATATTTAGGTCAGTTTTGTAAACTGTAGATGTACAAATGTTCCCTGCAGGATGCTAAATGCGTAATATCTATTAACTAATATGAATCTCAATTTTTCTTTTATCTTCTTTGATGAATTCAATCAGATAAGAGTAGGTATCTATATATTAATACGTGAAGCGAAAACTTCGGATCTTTCGGATTCTTTTTAAGAATATTGTGCGCAAGGAGGAGTGTGACATTTGGCGTAATAGTTAAAATTTACATTACATGAAGTTAATATATTAGCTTTATGTAATGTAAATTTTAACTATTTCATTATTATAATGTATTTGTAACACGTATTAACGTGTTACAAATACATTAAATAAAATAAAATAAAATAAAATGAAACATTCATCGTTTACGTTTATACTGGCAATGTCAAACACATAATTGTTATACTCTGAATTTCAAACACATAATAGACACATTATTGGAGTTATACTTCTTTCGGCACGTTTGGAAAAACAGCCGTGTAATTTCAGCATGTAGCGGAAGTTACGTCATCGATGTAAGACATAATTTATTACTTTTTATTTCAGTAGTAGTACTGTTTTCCTTTAAGAGGGAAGGTAAAGGGATCTTAGCCCATACAACCGACGTCTTCAGTAATAAATAGATAAATTCTTCATATTATTTCATTAAAATGTCGACGTAATACATTTTAGATGTTTCTTGGAGTTTCTGGCGACAAATATATTGAGGCAGTCTTCCTCATAGGATCCACTGAGGCAGACTAACCCACTACAAAAAATCTTAAAATCACACTATTAAATAAGCATTTATTTCAAGAATTTCAAATAACAGCACAACAGCGTTACTTAGGACGCAAAACTACACCAATTTTACATCACAATATCCACTTGAAACCTTTTGCAAATAATTAAAATGAACACCCAACCACTCCCCATAAAATCTCGCCAAAAACTCCCTTTTTATTTCATTCATTTCAAGCGGCAAGTTCTATTTTTTTATATGCCATTTTGTTTTTTTATACGTGGCCCGTTTTGGTTAAAAACGTCAAAGAAGTATAACTTCATACGTACGTACGTCAGTACACACATGGTTTTTTTTTGTTTACAGCGATCCTTTTAGACAAACATCCAGATGCGACCGAGGAACATTTCCGACATATAAAAAGGATAGTGTGCGGTGCTGCACCATTATCAGCGACTGACACTGAAGGAATATTGAGAAAGAGTAAGGTAATAAAGGGATGTTAATACGGGTTACACATTTCGTGGCTTCTTAAGCTATTCGTGTGACTACAAAGTACGATATACCACATACTACGTTCAAAAACATCTTGTAATTGGGTTTACTTGAATAAATTGATTTGACTTCGACTTTGACAATATATTTTAATGTATAAACGTATTAGTTAGGGAGCTGGTGGCACTAATTTTGATGTATAATGTGAGCAAGTTTTGTCCTCTAAAGAAGGTAAAAGTGTCAACAAAAAAGACGATGGAATGAAATAAAAATTAAAAAAAATTAAAAATTTAAATAATTATAATACAGTTTTTTTTCCAATTTTATAATTATTATTAGAAAAAATACTACAATGCAGACAATCATTTAGTTTGTTATGTATATAATGCCTTTAATTAAATATATCGATGGGAGCCACGATAATGTAATTTTGGACAGTTATTTTTTTATAATTTCAAAATTCTTTCTAAAAAAAAATCAGGGATATCTAATCTCAACTCGAATTTTTCTAATCCACACAGATCTCGACTACACTACATTATATATTATTACCAACGACGATAGAATCGTAAATCTAAATTACCACCAGCTAACTAACTATACTTGTCGCTGGAAGAGGTGTCAAGATGTCATTTTTGATTTAGGTATTTATCCTGAATGGGAATTAGCCCGAAGTTAAATGAAGATTCATAATATATATTTCCACTGGACATTTTAACAAATATAACGTTTTTTAAGAATGACTATCGGTGTTTATAATATGTGCAATGGATCAGTAAACTGTTACTACTTAGTTCAGTTGCAATACAATGTTGCTAGTAGCAGTGTCAAATGTGATTTTCTTGGGCCTTAATCTTAGGGTTCACCTCAAACGAGATGTGTCTAAACTTATGTATGTATGTGTAAAAATAGTCTGTTATTTTCAGGGTAAACTGCAATTCGGCCAAGGTTATGGGGCTACAGAGACTACGTCGTTAGGCACAACTACACCCAAATACGCCGTCGTAAAAGATTACTCCGCATCTGGAACCCCAGTGCCGAGTGTGGAGCTAAAGTTTTGTGACCCCATAAACGGGACACCAGTACCTATAGGCGAAGTAAGAATATGGTTCATAAATTTGGCGCATTGTTAGTTTTAGGGGTCAATTGAGAAAGCGTGCGACCCCTGCTAGCCCTTTTCAGGGCTGCAATTCCTCTCCTGTGCACACTATGCGGGACAACGTAAATATGAGACCTAGGGTGTCCTCCGAAAGCGACGTACACCGGTATATCCCCACTGGTGTAAGTAGAGTGCAGTTCGGTGTTGCGTACCGCCACCCAACACGATGTGCACCTCGCGGCGGGATGTGGAGAGAGGAGTGCAGAATAGCTGCGTGGAATGTGAGAGGTGCAATTGACGAGAAGATGAGTGAAGTGATTGATATTATGGAAGAAAGAAGATCGGATGTGTTATGTTTAAGTGAAATCAAGCGAAAGGACAGTGACATAAAGACAAATTATGGAGTCTTCTGAGGGTCTCTTACTGCAGGCTGTGAGGTCACTATATCGAGGTCACGCAGCCAGTGTAAGGATAGATGGTGACTTGTTGCCCTGGTTCGAAGTCTGTTCAGGCGTCGGACAGGGCTGTGTGATGTCTACGTGGCTATTCGTGCTGTATTTGGTCAATTGGCTCCAGACATTGAAAAGTAGTATAAGTGGTATGATATGTTATACTTTGGTAAACTGCCTCTTGAACGTTGACAATGCTATGCTTATAGCACCATCAGAAGCGGAGTGGCTGACACTAGTTACGTGCATGAAAGAAGAACGTGAAGTGAAAAGATTGAATATGAATGTGAACAAAACTAAGGTTCTGGTGTTTCAAAGGGAAGACTTACAGACAGTGTGAAATATGGGTAAATGGAAAATGTCTAGAACAATTGAACGGAATTGTATATATCGGGAGTGCGTTTTCGAGGGATGGAAGATGTGAGTTGGATGTGGAGAGACGAGTAGCCGGCAATTAAGTGAACGGTGCTCTCTCCGCATTAGTAGGCAGTGTGAATATATCTAACTCAGCCAAAATGGCTGAATATAAAGAAAATACACAATACGGTGTTGGTGTCAAGTTTATTGTATGGTAATGAGGACTGGTTATACCCAAAATCGTGTGAAAGTAAATGCAGTAAAAATGCGATCTCTTAGAAATATGTGCGGTGTCACTAAGAGTCACCCTTGCGGACAAAATAAGCAATGAAGAGATACGCAGTATGACAGGGTTGCACGACAGTGTTATTGTAAAAATGAAGAAAGGAATTCTAAGATGGTTCGGGTACATAGATCGAATGAGTGATGGAAGACTGACGAAGAAAATCTACAAAGCGAAAGTGAGTGGTAAAAGAAGCCAAGAAGACCAAGGCTGACTTATGAAGATCAAATAGTCAGAGTATTAGCCAACAGAAATGTCAAAAGCACTTGTATACCTAGGCGAAAACGTGTGAGGAGAATGATGAGATTTGAGGAAGCGAAAGAAGTATGTAAGGACCGCGACGCTTGGCGCTCCATCTTCTCTGACTACCCCTTTGGGGATACAGCGTGAAGATATGTATGTGTGCATGTATGTTAGTTTTACATTTGTTTACATGTCAGTGATGAAAGTATCAAACACATAGTCACAGAATGACATGCAAATATTAATTTTAACAAGTACCTACATAATTACATAAACACCGCGAGAACCATAATAATTTCTCAAGTCGCAGTGTCAACATAATACCAGTTCCACGTTAAGATACATTTGTAATAATGTCAATTTTTTATAATAATGTAAATTCTTTATGTGATGAATTCCTAAAATCTTTAGCTATTTTACGCTCAAACTCCAAAAACCACCAATCGACACATGTTTCGCTTCTCAACGAAGCATCCTCAGGATATACCAGAGATAGGGTTCGGTCAGCTAATCAACACCGAATGATTCGGTGCTGGTTAGCTGACCGAATCCGGAGCACCAGCTAGTTTTTGCGCTGGAGTTTGAGCGGAAAACAGCTAAAGATTTTAGGAATTTATCACATGAAATGGATTTCCGCAAAGTAACAAACACCTGAGTCTATACAATAAATTCTTTATAATAATGCCAATTGTAATATTAATTCATGTTACATTCACGATGTCTGTAATTTTATATTGATATAATTTGTACTCAGCTGTAATAACTTCTAAATAAATTCAGTAACAACTGTTTATTGTTAGGAATCTGATACTGAGCGGTGTGTACATTGTTAGGAATATTGTTACCGATTACTATTTGAGCTTAATTCTATTTTATACATTGTCTGTCTGTGATTCCGAAATAAAGGTATTTTCTTAAGCTTATACGATTTTCTGCATGTTACATATACCCGAACAAACGTTTTTAAAATATTGTGGCGCAACGGCTTAACGCGTAGGAAAGTAAACGGGGGTTGCGGGTTCGATTCCCGCCCCGAGTCTGGTCGTTTATGTATAATATGTATTTATTTACAAAAGAAAAGTATATATGTAGTATATCAGTTGTCTAGTACCCATAACACAAGCGCTGTGCTGCTTACTTTGGGACTAGATGGCGCTGTGTGAAATGTCTATTTATTATTATTATTATTATTATAGTGGATATAATCTTAAATCAATAAGATTTACCACAACGATTTTTTCATCGTAAATTCACGCGGACGCAGTCGCGAATTATAGCTAGTCTATAATATAAGTATATTCTATTACTAGGTCTTGATACCCTCTCGACCACTTAACGTGAATAAACTTAATCAAATGTAAAATATCAAAGTTCATGTTAATTATTTATCGTTGTTGTGACATTTACGTAGTCGTATATAGGATACTTCGTGCTAATCAAAATAAACAATGGTGACGTCATTTACAAAATTAATCAATTATTATTCATTTCGAATGTGTTTGCCATTTACATTGAATTTTCGACACAAGTATGTTCAGAGGGCCTAGTCAAGTGGCTCAATTTTCGAAAACACTAGTAGAATAGAATGACAACTACCACGTAATCTAACGTAACGAATCTTTGTTTATTTTTGCATATTATGTGATTACGTACCAGTTAAGGGCACTCGTTGAAATATCTGAGTTATATTATACCTATATAACTATTATATGAAGATCAAATAGCTAGTGTTAGCCGACAGAAATGTCAACAGCACTCGCATACCTAGGCGAAAATATGTGAGAAGAATGATGAGATTTGAGGAAGCGAAAGAAGTATATAAGGACCGCGGCGCTTGGCGGTCCGTCCTCTCTGACTACCCCGTTAGTGATACAGCGTGAAGATATGTATGTATGTATATATTTTTGATGGATGTTAAGACCAGGTTATCCATACCGTAAACCGTATTGTGAGATACCACTTTGACGATAAAAAATCGTCACCTCTACTGGAGTTGTAAGCTTAGAAAAAAACATGCGCAAAAATACACTCAATTAAACACTTCAACAAATATAATTTAAAATAACGCTACATTTAATGAAAAATAAAATAGATATAATTATATAACTTAACAGCTGAAAAAAGTTTCATTTCGAAGTTGTCGTTCATACAACCTTACGGTTTTTTTGGAAATATGAACTGAATACATTTTAAATTAAATGATACATGGATGACATTTTTCATTAGTTATCAATTTTTCTAATTTAACAAAAATGTTTTGAAAAACACTTTTTATAGTCTAAATATTAAAGGCTGTCGCATTTTATTTTTCGAATCTAAACCCTATTATTTCACCGTTACGTCATCCTCTCGACTCGTTCATTACCTGGGAATCCGTGTTTTATAAACATCCTGCGCTTCCTAGCTGTAGTAGGTCTAGGTTTACTTTGTATGAACTGAACAACACCAGAGAATCACTTAATTATGATTTATCGACTTTTATATTAGTGATTTAGTTATGAATAGTACAGAACAACAACTTAATTAGAGTATTAATTTATGGGCGATTTTGATAGTCAAGTGGCTCAATTTTCGAAAACACTAGTAGAATAGAATGACAACTACCACGTAATCTAACGTAACGAATCTTTGTTTATTTTTGCATATTATGTGATTACGTACCAGTTAATTTGTTATATTGCTGTGATCTCTGTATTTTTTGCAGCATACAATACACTTTTTTTCTTTAATTCCCGTAATTTTATTAATGCATAATACAATGCCATACACAATAACCACTTTCTTTTTATTAATTTTGATTAT
Organism: Zeuzera pyrina; assembly: GCA_907165235.1. Lineage (NCBI taxonomy): Eukaryota > Metazoa > Arthropoda > Insecta > Lepidoptera > Cossidae > Zeuzera > Zeuzera pyrina. The sequence continues at coordinate 5,856,417 of OU015633.1, read as the reverse complement.
TTTTCTTAATAATAATAATTCATGACGGGCGATTAGCGCAAGCCACGGTAGTAGGATGGTAAGTCGTCCACGTTACAAGTCGGAGTTCTGGCTTAGTTTTCTGCTCAGGTCAATTCAGGAAACTTCTCTAAACGAACTTCTCTAAATTAGATTGAGGTCTGGGTCTGGGATACTGGGAGCTTTCACTATTCGTTATATATGGTATCCATACAAGCCTAGTATTGGGGTCTCCAAATTGATGTCCATATAAACCTAGAGCTTTTGGAGCAAAGTAATTGCTAATTATTAATTACTTTCAGGTTGGTGAATTGTATCTAAAGGGCCCAAATGTATCTAAGGGATATTATAAAAATGAGGCAGCTACCAAAGATACCTTTACGGAAGACGGTTTTTTCAAAACTGGTGATTTAGGTTATTATAAACCAGATGTTGGTATGTTTATTACAGATAGAATAAAGGAACTAATAAAGGTAATTATTTCCTATTTCATTAATACAGTCCTACCTAAATAATGAAATCACTCGTAAGGTGTGATTTAGATGAGACCGTTTGTTCTTAGCCTTTTTGTGTTTACATAATTAGTAGGTATCTAATTTGTCGAAGTCAGTTCTAAAGTTATTATTCTAAGGTAGCGGTTCTCAAACTTTTATGACAACGGAACCTTTTTGGAACACCTAAATATTTTAGGGAGCCCTAAAATAAAAAAAATCTGGTTTTGTTTATTTTAAGTTTAATAAAAATCATACAAAAATAGATATTTCATATAAGTTGTAAAATACTTATGGTATTGTAAATTAATGAAATTCTTTATAGTTCTTATTCTTTCTTATTTATAGTTTACGGGAAAAAAGATAAATAATAAAAATAGGTCTTACAGATTTCGTGAAATTATGTACAGAAATCGACTTGACGTGATGTTCTTAAAGTGATATTGATATTCTTTTAGTATTATTATTATTTAGTATTATTATCTTTTAGTATTATATTATTTTAGTATTATTATTATTATTATCACAGATTAATTAGTATATTATTTTGATTTGATATTTTTTTTATTTTATGTGATATTTATTTACTGGAGCCCTCACAGAGGCCTTATGGAACCCCGGGGCTCCACGGAGCACACTCTGAGTATGGCTGTTTTAAGGTTTTGTTATAAAACTGTTAAGTCAATCGATTACATCATGAAGTCTTAATAAATATATTATGAAGTCAATTATGTTATGAACCGACTTTGTGACATAATTGATTTCATAACATTATTGAAGTCATTAAGTTATTGACTTCATATCATAATTAACTGACTTCACAATATAATTAACCTATTATAATAAAAGCTATATTATGAAGTTAGTTCAAATTATAATAAAATTAAAAATGTATGTAAAAATGAAATGTAAAAATGAAAGCAAAATTATCGCAAGTTCAATAAAATTCTGTATCGATCAGAATTAGTAAGAAAAACAATGAGGTATCGTTTTGTAATACCAAATTACAATTGAATTTTATTATAGTGCTTTACAAAGGCCGGTGGTACGAAAATACAGATAAGATAGGATTGAATTCATAAAAGACTTTTTCATTACTTATACTCGGAAAGTAGGCCTGAAGTTGCTTGAGAAGCGAGTTGAAAATAGTACTTTTCAGCCCTAGGGAGAATCGTTTTCAAGTGACAGCTGTCAAATTATAAAAAAAAGTAATTAGTTCTATTTTCACATTTCTATTCAACCATGGCCAACTTTCTATGCAGCCACTCAATTACAGCGCGATGTGAAATTGAAATAACGTAAAGATAAGTATTAATTAAAGAATATATTTTTTAAAATGACTTTATTGTAATTTACTTTCAACTACTTTTTTAAAATAACATAGATTTGGGCAAAATAGTTAGTAATTAATAACAATGGCCGGCCACAGAAAAAAAAACAAAATAGGCGGGAAAGCAACAATCCTATCTTCATTCGTTTTTTCGAGTTGTAGAGTTTTGTTTATACTTCCGTATAGCAGAGATTTGTATTAACACGATGAGTTCATCAGATTCAGATATGGATTTAACGCCTGATTTCATAAAAAAAGAAGCTAAAGCAGTAGTGGAAAACCTTTTACCGCCTAAATAAAAAAAAAGATACCTAAAATCTTACGACGATTTTATGAAATGGCGCGCTGAGAAAAAAGTTAAATCGTTATCAGAAAACGTTTTATCAAAGACTTACAAACCTTCAACATTATGGAGCGTGTATTCTATGTTAAAGACAACATTAAATATTAAACATAATGTACATATAAAGGATTTCGAGAGACTAACATTGTTTCTCAAAAGGCAATCAGATGGATTTAAATCGAAAAAATCCAAAGTTTTCACTTATCAAGAGGTAGAAACCTTCTTAAACCAAGCGCCTGATGAAATATACCTAGCAATGAAGGCAAGCAAATCTTTTTATTGTTAATTGTAGCTTCTTCTTTTAAATTGTAACGTTCCATATTTTATACACGTATTAAAGAGATATATCTACTTTTCAGGTAGTGTTGATATTGGCAGTAAGTGGCGCTTGCAGAGAAGTATCGAACTAGTAAATATGAAGGTTGATGATATTGAGAAACAAGGTGAACTGGTGAAGTTACGTGGCACCAAAATCAAAGTTGAACGAACCTTAGTTGTTAAAAAAGAATTTGTAAATATAATAGAAAAATACCAAAAACTTCGACCAAGTGGTATGGAAACAAACCGTTTTTTCATAAATTATCATAAAGGGAAGTGTCTGCGGCAAGTTATTGGCAAAAACAAGATTTCGAGTATTCCTAAAGAGATAGCCACCTACCTTAATTTGCCAAACTCAAATCGATATTCGGGTCACTGCTTTCGCAGAACATCAGCGACTTTGCTAGCCGATTCTGGTGCCGACTTAACTATCATCAAAAGGCATGGAGGTTGGAAGTCGACTAAAGTAGCTGAAGGCTACATAGAAGAGTCAGTGGAAAATAAAACTAAGATATCGCATACAGTGGCAGAAATGATAAATCTGCATTCCATTGAGTCTCCACAACCAAGTACTTCAAAGGATTATCCGGTGCAATCCAAAAACATTGCTCTAACAACAGCTGAAAAAAATAGACAAATACCGATGTCCCCAACATACACCCAAGAATCCCTGGATACTGCAGAAACTCAAGTTTCCCAGAAAATATCAAATATCAACATACCCGGAAAAAACCTTTTACTAACTATAACTAATTGCTCTAATTTTACCATAAACTTTAAATAAATATCTCACCAAAGTTGTTGATTTATGTAAAATAAAATTCACTCATTTTTTCTTTAGCTAATTAATGTTTTAAATTTTACTTTCCTCGTATTCGTAATGAAAAGCACAGTGTTTACCTTGGGTGAAAGACTTATTTAGTCCCTCGAACTATTGGCCAAGCCCGGTCTCGGGCCTAAATAAGTTACTTTCAGCCCTAGGGTAACAATGTACTATTCCATTTTTTGAAGGTCATTAATAGTGTATTATTTATGTATTAGTTTTTAAATTATCTACCTTGAAAATAAAACTAACTGTAGTTAAATTAATTAACTATAGGTCTAACGTTTTATGTTTAAAATTTCGTTATATAGTTATGAAGTCAGTTAGATATAACTATAAGTCAGTTAATTATGTAAATTATATTATGAAGTCGATTAATTAAAACATGAAATCGGTTAATTATATGTCGCTGTATTGTGATCTCATTGAAAACCATGTAATTATGAATTTGTTTTATTTAATTTTCAGGTCAAAGGCATGCAGGTAGCACCAGCTGAACTGGAAGGGTTACTTCGAACACATCCGTATGTCCAAGATGCAGCTGTAATAGGAGTGCCTCATCAGCTCTATGGTGAAGTACCAAAAGCTGTCATAATACCTAAGAAGAACACAAAGGCGTCTGCAGAAGAAATACAAAGCTATGTAGCGAACAAAGTAGCTTCGTTTAAGAAAATAGAGGAGGTCGTATTTGTGGACGACATCCCTAAGACAAGCTCAGGCAAAATATTGAGGAGAGAACTGAAGAAGATGTACTCTTAGGCTATAGATCTCAAATTCATAATTGAGAATATCTCTTGTATATTTTGACCTTTATTTTCGATTAATGACCACAAAAATTTAATTTCTTAGTGTTTAAAGTTTAGTGAAGTTTATTTTCATTCGTTTGTTTATAGCGTAGGACAAGTTGTCAGCGCTCAACTCAGTTGAATAACTTAGCTGTTTTATCCATATTATAAACGACTTGACTTGACTGTGTTTCAAAATACCATAGCAAAGTTGGTTAAAATTTGGACACTAAAGCAAAGTTTATTGTAGTATTTCCTTTTAAATAAAAAACAATTTGGGATAAGTTTAAATAAAAAGTGAATTAGATAATTTTTTTGGTGACATTTTATGGAGGATATGTATGTTTGGTGTAGATACATACACTTAGTATGTACTGGCGTATAGAATAAAATAGACTAAATGGCGTATAGAGTAAAAAGCTTGTTGACCCGTGACGATTTTTAATTTGTCATTGTCGCCTATGAAATGAATAATTCCCTTGATTATTGTGATGTGTAATATCACAATCACATACAAAACACGTAACCATTATTTAAAAGTACAGTACTTCTTTGAAATAAAACAGGAATAATACAAAATAATACAATAAGTCAACAGCGTTCTCCACAGCGTGACGACTTGTGACGACCTGTCATTCAAAATGGGTTACAATAGCGTCCCGTTCGCTATCCCTTTCCTACTCGTGGCACTATCATAAAAGGTTACATTCTCACTCGCACTCGATGTAAGTCTATGTGCCAGTATATACTAAGTTTCTGTGTAGACACATTGTAAACTAATTAGGTAGGTACTTATTATATATTAAAATAAGAAAACTTCGGAAGGAAATGAAAATGAAAGGAAATCGTGACTATAATAAATGGTTGAGAAGATTCGTAAGAACAAAAACCAGAATAGAACTTTTCTTGCAAGTCTTCTCATATACTCAATATAAATAGGTGTTAGTCTAAAACCGGTAAAGCGGTCTTCGATAATAATTGATTTAGTTTTAAGTTCTGCCTGTGATTTTGTTTCGTTACTGTTATTACATTATGTTTTTATACCTTTTTGTGTTTTATTTAATTTTCAACTGTTATAAGTTTAACAATACCTAATTCAGTCAGTAAAAATATTGTAAAACCAGAAAATTAAAGAATTTGAATTCGTACTTTTCAGGGTTCCGTAGTCAATTGGCAAAGATACGGAACCTTATTATTACGTACTTTCAGGGTTGCCAATTGGCAAAAATACGGAAACTTATTATTATGTCCTGTCCCAGACGAATGGGTCTATCTGTCCGTATGTCATACTTATTTTACTCCGAGACTACTGGTTATGTAGATGAAATTTGTAAGGTAGCGGTGTATTCCATGAAGATATCGAGCCTGTTATGGAAGAACATCGTAAGCGACAAATATGAAATTTTACAGGAGAGGTTTTTTTGGATTACTTTTTTATGTTACTCAAAGATATCCAGCTTTTGTATATATTGCAAAACGTGTTAGGCTAGGTCAGGCTCTATGTATAATGAATTAAATTATTACCATAAGAGTTAAATTATGAGTACTTTTGTCACTTAAGATAAAAGACTTTTTGCTGAAGATAAAAGATTTGTCGCTTACGATATTATTTTTCTATCTATATTATAATCTACTTATTTGTGTAAAACTATTGTAGTTGTGATGAATTCTTACAATTTTTAGCTAAAATTCCAAAATCAATAATCAACACGTGTCTTACTTCCCAACGTAGCATCCTCAGGATATTTTAGAGATCAGACTCGGTCAGCTAACCGGCTCCGAATCCTGGTGCACGGTGCTGGTTAGTGCATCTAAATAAAGTGAGAGTGATAAGCGCGGACGTAGAAGAATGTTGGCAAGACCTTAGAGATTCAAGTTGCAAAACTTTGTAGAACAAATAAGATCGGTAAAAAATGTGATGTGTGGTGGGATAGTGAAGTGTGGGGGTATGTGTACAAAAAGAATAAAGCATGGTGAGACTTCCTTTCTGTAAAAAATAGTTCTTGTAAGAAAGATTTGATGAAATAGAGACACAATCTTTAGAAAACTAAAACGAAAGCATTAGTGAAATAGAAGCGTGAAAAGAATAATATTAGACGACAACAAGATATCAAACAAATTTGAGGTAACTTTAAACTACTTTCAAAATACGTAATTATGTATGTACCAAATAGTCCAACACCATGTATAATGAATAAAATGCATTCGAAACTTGTTCGAAATAAACAATCTGCAATGGACGAAAGCAATGAACATTATTGACAATTGTATGAAAGTGGCGACTCTGTCTCTGATACCGAAAGTGAATTCCTACACCCAGGTCAGGGACTGGAGGAAGTCATTGTATAAGAAAGACTAAGAAAACGATAAAAGTCTAAAATGAGGAAAGGTTGCTAGGAATTATGGGAATAATGAGATAACTACTCGGATGATCAAGGATGGTGGTTCTCAAGTCAGAGACATCTTTTGTGAACTGTGTAACTTTTGCTGGCATAAAAAAGAGGTTCTGAAAAACTGGCACAAGGCAGTTATAGCACCACTTTAAAAATGGAAAGGTTCTCATACATAGTCGGTGTGTGCCATGTAACAACAATCAGCTTGGTCAGCATAGCAAGTAAAACTTAAATTAATTTGTTCAAGTAAATCCAATATGTTTTTGAACGTTAAATCTACTTTCGGTTCGAAAAGAAAAAAAATAATTATACGATATTAAGAAGGTCGGTAAATGCAGAGTTCCAGACTTATTGAAATTATTTCCAGACTATTTTTTTGTGAGTAAAATCTATAACGGAGGTGTTGACCACATGAATACATGAAGACATTCACACACACAGACATTCACGAAAGATATTTTTGGGAGGCAAAAGGCGGTTTTAGTCATGATTAATGTCATGTATCAGAATTTCTCGCTACACGTGGTCGTGGGAAGGATTTAGGCTATAGGTAGGAGAGTTTTCCGCGGTTTTATGGATCTAGAAAAAGCATATGAGATTTGATAGTGCGAAAGAAATTATAGAGCCTTCTGCCTGAATACGGCATGAGAGGTCTCTTACTTTGGGGTGTATGGTCATTATATCGTGGCCACAGTGCTTGTGTAAGAATGGTGAGGTCTTGCCCTGGTTTGACGTACATTCAGGTATCAGACAAGGCTGCGTGAAGTCTGCCTAGTTATTATTCATGGTGTATTTGACAGTTACTTCCATACATTGATAGGTGGTAGGCGTGGTATGATGGGCGATGGCACAGTGGTAAACTGTTTTTAAATGTTGACGATTCTGTGCTTATAGCACCATTAGCAGCCCAGTTGCAGGCTAGGCATGCGTAAGAAAGAAGTGAAAGAATTGAATATGAATGTGATCAAAACTAAGGTTCTAGTAAGTGAAAGAGCGAATGTTCAGACGAAATATGGGTAAATGTAAAATGTCTAGAACAAGGGAACGAAACTGTGTGACCAGGGAGTGTTTTTGAGGAATGGATTATGGAAGATATGAATCGGATGTGGAGAGATAGGCAGCAGCTGACTATAAAGTGAATGGAATCTGGCCGTTGTAGTAGGCAATAATCTAATTCCGTCATAATGGCCATCCCCAATGAGGTTTTGACGCGACTTTATCGTACAGTAGTGAAGCCGCAAATACTCGCAATCGAGCGAAAGTAACATAAATACCGTAGAAATGCGATATCTTAGAAATATGTGCGGTGTCACCCTTATGGACCAAACAAGCAATGAAGATATATGCAGTATGACAAGATTGTACAAAAGAATTATTATAAAACGAAGAGAGGATTGCTTGGATGGTTCGTGCACTTAGAAAGGAGTGACGAAAGACTGACATAGAAAATCTACAGAGTGAAAATGAATGGTAGCAGAAGCCAATGGAGACCAAGCTGATCAGACCAGAACGATAGCTGATCGAAATGTCAAGTGTGTGAGGAGAGTGATGAGATTTGAGGAGGCAAAAAAAGTATGGAAAAACCAGAATACTTGGCGCTCCAGTCTCTGTAACTTCTATTAGAGTTACTTAATATTCTATTAGAGTTAGAGTGAAGATATATATCTATTATAAAAACACCTAATGAAATATATTTACTTTATTCAAATAAATAGGCAAACAAATATTCAGATTATAACATAGATTTTCGGTAGATCTTAAATATATGTTTCTTTAGTAAGCGACGAATGTTACTTACGATAAAGTCGGTTGCGATAATTCAAATTTCCATTTTTTTTAAACTTTTACTTTTGTGGCTTGCGACAAAATTTGTTTTCGGTTATAATTTTGCCGTTTACGCACATACGACTATGAGGATCTTTGCGTTAGGATCTAAATTATTTAAGCTATACATTACAATGAAAAAGTGAAATACCTACATTTTGTCGCTTACGAAGTTCTTCCATAACAGGCTCGATATGTTGGGAGGTTTTTGAGAAATTGGTTACGTGTTAAGCGACCATAGAATGTTACTTTGTATTCCTATTTCTCGGGAGCAGCTGGAACGATTTGGAAGAAGTTTTGTATTAAATTAGTGTTTATTTCCGAGTTAGGTGTTTTCTCCGAAAAAACTTTTTACATTTTTTTTTTCTAAAATATTGATTATAGCGTCATCTCATAAGATATTGCAGTTCAGAAATCTAATACTGAGGTACCTTCTAGTAAATTGAAATATTTAGTTCATTGTTTTATTTTTTTAATTTCATTGAACGAAAATGTTCTATATGGCTGAATTAAAGACCACCAAACTTCTTAAGCTAATTCGTATTCTCTACCTGGGTGAGAGAATACGAATTAGAAGGTCTTAGGGGGTCAACTGAGGAAACGTGCACGTCGCGACCCCTGCCAGCCCTTTTCAGGGGTGCAATTCCTCTCCCGTGCACACTATGCGGGACAACGACAATAACAATGATAGGGCGTCCCCCGAAAGCGACGTACACAGGTCTGTCCCCGTTGGTGTGTGCAGAGTGCAGTTCGGCGTTGGGGACCGCCACCCAATGCGCTGTGCACCTCGCGGCGGGAAGTGGAGGGAGGAGTGCAGAGTAGCTGCGTGGAATGTGAGAGGTGGGATTGAAGAGAAGATGAATGAAGTGATGGATATTATGGAAGAGAAAAAATTGGATGTGTTATGTTTGAGTGAAACCAAGCGAGGGGACAGTGAACTTGCCGACTTGCCCGGAGGGGGCATCGCTTTGTGGTCAGGGGTACCACATGGAGACAGGGGATGCCAGGGGGTGGGCGTTACTGTCCTCTCGTATGGTTAATTGTATGACTGAGTATGAATGTGTAAATCCCAGACTGCTCTGGGTGCGCCTCAAGATGAGGTTGACAAGAGTTTTTATTTTGGCAGTATATGCCCCAGTGTAAATCCCAGACTGCTCTGGGTGCGCCTCAAGATGAGGTTGACAAGAGTTTTTATTTTGGCAGTATATGCACCAGTGTCCCCTGTTGGTTTGGCTGAACTAGAACAGTTTCTAGCGACGGTTGAAGAGAATGAGGGAATTGTTGTGTGTGGAGACATGAATGGACGGGTCGGGACAGCTCGAACAGGATTTGAGCCTGTCCTAGGCAAATATGGAGATAAGAGAGTGAATAATGCTGGTAGGATTGTGTGAGGACTGTGTATGGAAAAGGATCTTTTTGTAGCTAATACCATATTGAAGCACAAAAGAATATGGATCCTTTTGTGCTTAAATATGGTATTAGCCAGTACACATGGGAAAGAAAGGGTGTGAGAAGTATGATTGATTTATTCCTGGTGGATGGCAGACTCTAGAAACGGGTTATGGACACAAGAGCGTTTAGAAGAGCCGATCTCGGGACGGACCACATTCTGGAGATAACCAGAAAAAGGGGTTTGTTTGCAGCATGGCGACATCGCGTAGTGTCCAAACCAGCAGCGGTTAGTCGCATTAAAAGCTGGAAATTGCAGGATGCGACCACCAGGAATGAATATGAAAGGGTATTATCCAGTAAGCTTGATGATAGATTGAAAGTGTGATGAGCGAGGATATTAAAGAGTGTTGGCAGAACCTTAGTAATAGTATGATCGAGGCTGCGAAAGAAGTGTCTGGAACGAATGAGAAAAAATTACGTAAATACCGAAATGGTCCGACACCTTGCAGAATGAATAAAGTGCGTTCGGAAGAAAACAACCTGCTTACAAATAAAAAAGATGTTCTGCAGCGATGGATTGAATACTATGTAGAACTGTATGAGAGTGGCGACTCCGTCACTGATACCGAGAGCGATTCTAATGAATTGCCACACTCGGGCCAGGGACTGGAGGATGCCATTAGTATGAAAGAGATTGAGAAAGTGATAAGAAGTTTGAAATGTGGAAAGGCTGCGAGAATTGATGAGGTGACTGCTGAGATGATCAAGTATGGTGGTCCCAGGGTAATGGAATACGTTCTGTGCACTGTGCAACCATTGTTTGCAGAAGGGGGAGGTTCCAGAGGACTGGCGCACCGTAGCCATAGTACCTCTCTATAAAAGGAAAGGTTCATATCTAGACTGTGCATGCTATAGGGCCATCAGCTTGGTCAGCTTAGCAAGTAAAGTCTATATAAGGTATTGGACTGAACATATGAAAGGCGTTTCAGAAAGATATTTGTGGAAGGCGCGAGGTGGTTTTAAGAACGGTAGGGGTTGTATGGATCAGATTTTCTTGCTTCGCGTTATTGTGGGGAAGTTTCTGGCTATAGGTCAGAAAGTTTTCTGCGCTTTCGTGGAACTAGAAAAAGCATTCGATAGAGTAGTGCGAAAGAAATTGTGGAGTCTTCTGCCTGAATATGGCGTGGAGGGCTCCTTACTGCAGGCTGTGAGGTCATTATATCGAGATCACAGAGCCTGTGTAAGGCTAGGCGGGTACATGTCGCCCTGCTTCGAAGTCTGTTCTGGTGTCAGACAGAGCTGCGTGATGGCTGCCTGGCTGTTCGTGCTGTATTTGGACAGTTTCCTCCAGAGATTGAAAGGTAATATGAGTGGTATGGGATGTGATGACACAGTGGTAAACTGCCTATTGTTTGTGACGATGCTGTGCTTATAGCACCATCAGAAGCAAAGTTGAATATGAATGTGAACAAAACTAATTTCTGGTGTTTGAAAGGGAAGTGGTAGAAACGAAATGTGAGATTTGTGTAAATGGAAAATGTCTATCTAAATGAAACTGTGTATCTGGGGAGTGCGTTTTGGAGGGATGTAAGATGTGAGTTGGATGTGGAGAGACGGGTAGCGGCTGGCACAAAGTGAACGGTAGTCTGTCCGCATTAGTAGACTGTGTGAATATATCTAACGCTGCTAAAATGGCCATCCACATTGCGGTGTTGGTGTCAACTTTATTGTACGGTAGTGAGGCCTGGATATATCCGAAATCGAGTGAAAGTAAGATAAATGCTGCGGTGATGCGATCTTTAAGAAATATGTGCGGTGTCGCGCTTGCGAACAGGATAAACATTGAAGAGATACGTACAGGATAGGATAAACAGTATGACAGGGTTGCACAACAGCGTTATTGTAAAAATGAAGAAAGAAATGCATAGATGGTTCGGGCACTTAGGAAGAGTTCTTAGAAAAACTTTCATCACTCAGAAAGACTGACGAAGAAAGTCTACAGAGTGAAAGTGAGTGGTAAAAGAAGCCAAGGAAGACCAAGGCTGACTTATGAAGATCAAATAGTCAGGGTGTTAGTGTTAGCAGACGGAAATGTCAAAAGCACTTGTATACCTAGGCGAAAGTGTGTGAGGAGAATGATGAGATTTGAGGAAGCGAAAGAGATATCTAAGGACCGTGACTCCTGGCGCTCCGTCCTCTGACTACCCCGTTAGGGATACAGCGGGAAGATATGTATGTATGTGTATGTATTCTCTATCCGTCAACCATTACTATAGAATATTCGTGCATTGGTATTAGCTATTTGAGAACAACAGAAGGCACTGTTAAATAACAAAATACATCGAGCGAAACTCGGTCACCTATGTATTAATTTAAAAAACCCAGAATTCTCACACTTACCCATTGTCGGTGTAATCCTACCGCACCTTGAAGCCTGTCGTCATAAGTGATGGCGTGTCAGGTGTCACCTACTCATACAGGTACTAATCGGCCACGGCCGCTTCGGTAAGTGACAGCATTGGATAGGTCGGGAAGAGACGGCACGGTGTCACCATTGTAAAGGAAAACATGACAATTGCCAACACATGCTGAAGGAGTATCCTACATGGACCTCAAAGCGCCAAATCGTGGTTGGCCATATCGGTTAAGATTTGTCATAGTCATTTGTTGTAACAGTTATGCTAGCTGATGAAGTGTCGTGGAAGGCCATTTGCTCCTATTGCGAAGCAAGAAGTAATAGCATAGTTAATAGTGCAGAAGAACAATGCCCATCGGGAGTGCAAAAGGTTCGATCTCACTCGGAGACGATGACGCCGGGGAGGTGGCAACGTATGCCCTGGACCATCAGTCCTGTTGTCTGGGCAAGAGAACAAGGCCACGGTGTTCTCCGCCTATCGCAAAAGGGAACTAAAGGGGCCTTTGTGGTCGCTGGCATAATAGCTCCCTGCATAATATAATCTCACTCCCGGGTGCTGAATACCTCAGATTTCGCCTGCGTCATCAAAAAATTTATTTAAATTTTAACAGTGAACGTTTATGCCTGTGACACGACAGAGAAGCGTCTCTTTTTGTCTGCGCGTGGTTTGACATGCACTTAACCGGTATCGAACAGATAATTTAGCATCGCCAGTCGGTATTTGTTTTCAAACGGTTTTATTTAGCTTGCCCTGTTTGTTGTTGTTGGGTCTAATTTAGTAATTCAAATTTTACCCCTTTTCTGTTGACCGATTGATCTGAAATTTGGTACACATCTTTAGTTCTGATGACAATATAATTATTTATATTCAGTATCATTGTAAATTGACGATAGTCGCCTTGCATTGCATTCTCAATTTTTATTGAACACCCAATTTTCAATTTTTATTAAATGCCCCTCGTAATAATACGAATGATACGGTACTATATATACAGTATACCGTACGGTAATACCTAAAACAGTAATATAAAGTTACAAGTTAGTTGCTTAAAAAACAATTGTTTGATTTTGCGAAGATGAAAACTGATACCTAACAGCAACATTTTTTTTCAATTATTTTGCTAATAGTAAATGAATTGTAAAATAGTTAAAAATGGCCAGGAGCGTGTTTGCCACGTATTATCTTAGGGCTTCCTAAAAATTTCGTCCAAAGTGAAAGTGAAAAAATCAAATGAAAAAGTTAGGTCCAAAATAATTATTTAATTTTTACGTGTCATGTTTTTGCTTTACCTATTTTTCTCTGTGCTTTTCGTTTAGTAGGTACGTGTAAAGACGATGGAATAAATTGCCCGCGACATATGGACAGATAGAAATTGTAGTCGAGGGTTTTCTTTTTGCGATTTTGCAACGGAAGACAGAACTTTAAAAGTGTGTTATAAAATTTTACATACAACTGGCCATTTTCCCTAAAAGTCATCTCTTTATTCGTAGTTCCTGGATATTATTGGAAGTCGGTAACTACTTATTTTATATTTTTGCTTTATATTTTAGCGAATGTGTTAGTCACGAATTTTAATATGTAGTTATTGACATATAATTTGCATGATTGTTTGTGACCCATATTTTTGACTTATAAAGAACCGAAAATACTATTCTTTAAAAATAAGAGTACCTTTGTAGTTTGTACCTATCTACAGACAGAAAATATTTATCCAGCCAAATATTGCAGTATTCGTGACGTCCACACGTCCACACTTTCATATTCAACTCACTTCATGCTCGTCTCACACATTCACACAGAACCGGCTTGTTTTCCATTTAGCACTGCTACATCGAGTGATCTGTTGTTCATATAGCGCATTTGTACACAATTAAACACTGTGCTTAGTTGAATCATCGCATATTCGTTTGTTATTGTTAGTACTGCATAAGGTAGTTTCGAGGTCGCACGTTCATTATCGCTATAAATAAAATCAAGTGTAGTTATACTTTTTTAAGTTTATTTCAAATGTATTTTATTTGTTTTTGTGCTAACTGAGATATTTAATCAAGTGTTTAAAGTGTACACAATCGCGATAATTTCTTGACATAAAGGTTTGTTCACATTTCTATAATAACACATGAACGCTTATTTTGGATTTAAAAAATGTTGTAATATATTATCAACGAGAGGTAAATTATAATCTAAGTATTAGGTATATAACTCGCTTGGTAACTTGTGTCCATTATGTATTTTCCGTATAGCTTCAGACTTGTTTCTAAGAATTTATTTATGCACTACCTTCTTTTGAGATTTGTTATACCAAGTAATACATTTAACGACAGTAAAAGTACACTACTACCAACCATCCATGGACGCATCTAGAATTATTTTTTGGAGGGGAGTTGCGGTTTGATTGCGAGCAATTTGAACAAAACCATTTCACCGTTTCAACTAGAATCCATGTACATATGTATGCTTTTAAAAACCTAACCATTAAATCTGTTTCAATGAATTACCATTATGATTGGGAGAGTATACATACATTTCCCCGCACTGTCCCTAACGGGATAGTCAAAGTAATTGCATCCTTCTTAGTTACCTCCATGTAGGTACAAGACCATAGAATACCGTTTATTGTATTTAACCTTTTGAGATTTGAATTTATTATCTACAAATTAGAAATGACAATTTTATGTACGAAATGGGGGTAGTAGGAGTAGGTGAGTAATTTTTTTTTACACACAAATGAGGGTAGTCGGCCTTCGTAATATACCGTTACGAATATCAAGTAGAAAAACATATAGTTTTAGGGTGGTTTGGATTTTGACATCTCGCTTGCACCAATTATTTAATAGTAGGTGCAAGCGAGATGTCAAATTCTTAAATCAAGTTTAAATAGTTGGGTGCAAGTCACCCTTAATGTCTATAATTGTGACGATCGTGACGACAAAGGGTTAAATACAGTTAAATACCATATTATGTATCTTCAGCGCCAGTATTAGCGACACTGACATAACTGTCAAATAAGTATGTCACAATCCTACCTACGTCAATATATAATAAAGTGCGGTGGTAGGTCATAAAGTAGTAATAATAGCTGTAATATTGATACCTTAGATAGCTCTGAACCAAGCAATGTGCGACATTCAGCCTTTGAACCAATAATAGAAAGTTGAATCCTTAACTGTCTTTCTTCCTCTGTTTCTGACTAATAAAGCACCCATTTTATCAATTTGTTGAACTATAGAACAAGTTTAGTGACTAGTTAAGAGCTATAAATTAATCTAATAATATTATTATTGTGAGACATTCATTGGCTAAGCTTTAGATGAACTACGTAAAATAATCTCAGACACTTTTTGCGAGTTGAGAGTGAAGCGGTAGAACAGAATCGGTTCTATAAGAACTCCGTTTTTGGTAGGTTAGGTTACGCATATCAAAATTCACATTGTGTAATGAAAACAGTTCTAACACTCCAATGTGGCACTTACGTAACTTGTCAGTGTTATGTTACAGACAGTTCATATATATACATGTGTAATATCTATTAGACACTGTCTTTTTAATGTCTAGGATTTTATGTCTTTCCACTTTGAACCACATCGTTAATGTTGGAATCGAATTAGGATCTCCTGTGCTTGAGGTTTCTGAGGTAATTTACAATACCGGTCATCGGAAATTTAATTTAAAAAAAATTCTAATGATTTTTCATTCCGTTTTAAAAATCTATAAAAATCAGCAGCTGACGAGATAAAATTATAATAAAAATACAAGCAATAAAATTTCTTTAATACTGAGGATATTATGCTAAAATCAAAACTTTGGCCCTGACATTGTTTGGCATATTCGCGGTATTTACATGAATTTCTCATGTTTAAGTAATTTGACATTGACAAAACTCGTATGTATACGAGGAGCCACTAATATTGGAAAAAGAAGAAAAATAATCTAAATTTCAGTGATTGATTTTTGGTAATTTTTTTACTGAAAGACATTTTTGAATTCAAGTCTTTTTGATTAATTTCACTTCTTATTTAATGCATATAATTCGTAACTCTTGCAGATGAACTCAAATGAGTTAATTATAATTGGAGCAAACAACAAGAAAATTTGTGAAATTTTGCCATTTATTGTAAATCTTTATAAAACAGACAAATACTGTTTCACTAGTTTGATGAACAGATATTAAAAAAGACGACATATAACAGACGCTCAAATAATTACAATCTAACGGCCGAATACTCAAACGTTTCTTAAATAAAATTTTAGTTAAGTTATCCTTAGTTTAAGGACGGTCTCAAATTTAATTGGTATTTTCAAACGTAACTCATACATTGTAAGTATCCGCTTATCTAAGGAGACCTTAAACGCTTACTGTATGGCAACACCAGTACAAACAAGTCCGTTTTCGTTTCCTTTTCGATAGTACTACAACAACTTTTCTTTCCAAGTAAGTAACTTATATTTTAGCATATTTTACAAAATCTAATTAATTACTAAAAGCTGCTATTTAGTTATTAGTATATATAATATATCTTTCTTATGTGTTTCTGTCAAAAGTTAATTGCCGTTTGAATATGCGCTTTTTGATGTTTTTTCCAATTAAGACGGCCTTAAAATTAAGGATGTATCAAAAGTTAAGCAACTCTCAATTTTTCTTTTGAGTACGAGTTAAGGTTGCCTTATGTGTTTGAGAAGCTCTTAATAATTTAAGAAGCGTTTGAGTATTCGGCCGTAAGACAGTGAAATAGGTACTAACGAAAAACCAAGTTTACTTCTCCCGATCCGTCAAAGAAACAACAGTTACGTATCTGATGTATGTTGTTGCTGGCTCCCTCTGCTGTGTACTTTGAGTACGACCACATAAATATACCACATATTAATTAATATGCAAGTTTTACATGTAAACAAAATTAACATATAATTTACATACACACACAGAAATAAAATTAAAACATGTAAAAGTTTCAGAGGTTCATGCGCACAGAACACTATTACTCCTTTTTTGCGCAACTATACCATTAACCGAAAATGAATTTTATTTATTTTTTCGTTTCGCTGTATTTAATATAAAAATATGTATGTCTGATTGAATTTTTCAATGAGTAAACTCAGACTAATATAGTATAGGTACATTCTCGGGAATGAAAGTTACGTGATTAGGTCCCAGGGTTAAATAATATTCAGGCCAATAGGTTTATTTTTTATCGAGTTTATGATCTAATTATTTCGTTACTTTTTTCATTTATCGATTAAATATTTTTAAAATTTAGATTACCTTATTAAAATTTTGTATTTAGATTACCTTATTAAAATTTTGTATTTAGATTACCATAAAAACTTATTGTATTTATTTCTTCAAAAATATATAAATCTATTTACATTTTGTTATTATTGTTGTCTAATTAAAAATTATTACTTTATACCAGTACATACATATCTTAACGTTAATATTTACAAACTTAAATCTTAAAAAATAATAGTTCCTCAAAGTTGCCGCTTAGAAAGCTGTCATTGCTTAGGGTGCCCAGCAGACTGACAGCATTACCACTTTGAATAACGGAACTGATTCGTTGGCGCAAGAAGCTGCCAGCCCGACGGTCTCCAAAGTCTCGACCAATATCTTACAAATGTCAGAAACCAGTACCAGTCTGTACTCCTGTAGTATAATAAATAAATGTGATCATTTTTCCGTTTTACCTACATGTCGATATAATATTATGTGTCTCTTAAAT
Source organism: Zeuzera pyrina (assembly GCA_907165235.1). Classification (NCBI taxonomy): domain Eukaryota; kingdom Metazoa; phylum Arthropoda; class Insecta; order Lepidoptera; family Cossidae; genus Zeuzera; species Zeuzera pyrina. The sequence goes on along the minus strand of OU015633.1, from coordinate 5,838,587 downwards.
TATAGGCAAGTGATAAAGAAAAAAGAAAATGCTGTCGAATAACAATATAAGCAAGCTGAATAGAATTATAAAGTTACTCGAGAATAGTTCAAAGTCGAGTGTAACGGTGAGGAAGAAGAGCACGGAAATATGGACACAAGATAAAATCGTAAAGTCGCCTTATGAGAAAATCGAAATTCCGAACTGTACTCTATATGACTATGTTTGGCAAAACTTAGAAAAATGGCCACAACGTACGTTGTCGGTAAGTTAAGTGTCACTTCAACACGTCCGTCGATTTCCCACTGATAATAACCATAATAATGTGCCAAACAATACACGCCAATCGTCTGGTCTCAAACTAGGTGTTTCCCTGTGCTATGTGAATCAGACGACAACTACTAGGGACGTTTCCAGTACACCCAGACCCGAGACAATCTAGTAAAGTTCGTTTCCTAAATTGACCCGAGTGGGAATCGAACCCGGAACCTTTCGCGTTTAGATTAAATCAACTGCCCCATCGAGGTCGTCGCTTTCCCATAATACATAAATTTTTTAGTCTGTGGGTAATTTTCAAAATATTCTTGATCGGTAGTTTGTGAGCTAGATTAACGATATATTTTTTATACTTATCTCCTTTTGACTGCCAAAAGTACTCTTTATATCGAAAATTAATATCTGTTCGTGTTAACCTATCTTTTAATCTATTAAATCTTTTTGATAAGATTTTGATCTATTAAATAGTCTTTAAATACCAGATAGAAGTTGAAAATGTGAAACGCTTTCAACTTCTATCTGGTATTTAAAGACTATTTAAGTAGTAATGCTATATGTACTATAATTATAGACAAGTAAAGTTCAAAATTTAGCCAACTTTTTACATATTTATGTTGGCATTCCTTGTTCTCTTTATCAAATCTAGCCTAGTTTTTGTCAAAAGAACAAAGTCTGCCTTTAAAACTTATTATAACGAAATTTGATGAGTTAATGATAGACTTTGTACTCTACTGGATAATTGGTTACACACAATCAAATTATTGTATGTACGAAATCATTATTTTGTTATGTAATACATAGAACATAAAACAACACGATTTTTATAATAACGAGGCGTGCGTCTGTTTGCAAATAGTTTGCTCGTTAATTTGCAGAGAAGCCTTGAATTTTTTTTTGTTGACTGTATTTGGATCTTATTAAAGTTGTATCATTGACACTGCAAAAAAATGTTTCATTTTGCTTATAAAATTTGTAATTACAAAAAATTATTAAAAAGTGATATCTAATTGTATTTCGTTCAAGGATTATGAGTTTATTGATTTATACTGTGTACTTTTTTATTTAATATTAAATTAATCGTGTATTAATTATTTATTAATTGACTAACAATAAATCCTATTTTTTAATGCTGCCATTGATCATTCAAATGATTTAGCTAATTTTTTAGGATTTATATTATTTTCTCTCATTATTCGTCAGATCAGTTATGATTAATTGATATATATTTTAACCATTTTTAATCGATTCGTGTTTCGTGTCTCAAAAAGGCACTTCTCAAAGATAAATGCTTCGAAAAAGAATTGACATGTGAATCAGAAACATTTTCCTGCAGGTGTCGGGTGTCGATTACAAAAATTGAATTTTGACGAATATCCGCTAAACAGTACCAGAATCAATACAATGTTATCTACTTAGTTATATTATATCGTGTATTATAAAATATACATAGGTTTAATCATAATTTTATCCTATAATGGAATTACCACTGAGAAGAGTGAAACGATAGTTTATTCCCAGTTATTTTTATGTGGCTTACAATAACAATGTGTACGTCATGTAGTTTAAAGAGTATTTTGTTAGATGTCTAAAATTATGATATGAAATATGAAATATTTTGTTAGATCATTAACCATTGTACAAAAAACTGCATTGCACGTTGATAGCCGTCTAGTCGCGAAGACTGAGTCGCAGGTATCAGCGCCCAAAAATCTACAATCATTAGTAAGACGTTCTAGAAAGCTGACGCTAAAAACCTACCTAAGTAGGTATATAATTAACATTAAAGTACTATTTCAACTATGGTCGGGAAAACAAATTACTGGTTATGTACACACATAATTCCGAATTCGTTGACACATACTTAGCGATGCCGTCACATCATTTCCATTTATAGTGGACAGAGCTTCATGGTGCAACGAAGTAAACCCCGACGCCAGCAATGAATATTTGGGTTCATAGATGGCGAAGCGGTGCAAAGTAATGGCAAACTGCTAGTTCGCTTTTACCACGTCTTTGTAACAAGACAGGCAATTATTACATCAATTTTCTTTATTTTCTATATTAATTTGTTTTCCCCACCAGGCTGAAAGCCATTTGTGTATGTTTTGTATTGTTTTTAATTTGCTAGCACTTTAATTCCAGGTATGTGCAATGACTGGAAGAGGATATACATATGAACAAGGTTTTAAACTGTCTAATACATTTGCTGCTCAGCTTCGAAAGAAATTTCACATTCGCGATGGAGATACAGTGGCTGTTATGTTACCTAACGTTCCTGACTTTCCTATAGTTGCTATGGGTATACTGGAGGCGGGAGGAGTTATAACGTCTATTAATCCTTTGTATACTGCATGTAAGTTCTTATTACATATTTAATTATAGGTTTTATATGCTTATTGTACGGTAGTGAGGCTTGGAAATTCCTGAAATCGAGTGAAAGTAAGATGATAAATGCAAATTATAAATGCGTTCTCCCACAATTATGTGCAGTGTCACCCTAGGTAAAATAAGCAATGCAAAAATACGCAGTATAACAAGGTTGCACAACAGTGTCACCACAGGTTAATTAGTTTACTGTGTTACTGTAAAAATGAAGAAAGGAATGCTTAGATGGACGGACACACAGACATAATGAGTGATGAAAGACTGACGAAGAAAATAACTTTTCTTCGAGACCAAGGCTAACTTAAGAAGATCAAATAAAATGAGTGCTAGCTGACGTAAATGTCAAAAGCACTCACATACCTAGGCGGAATTGTGCGAGAAGAATGATGAGATTTGAGGAGGCGAAATGAGTATGTAAGGACCGCAATGATCGGCGCTCCGTTATCTCTGACTGTTCTATTAAGCCTACAGCGTGAAGATATGTTATGTTTTATATGTATGTGGGTATGTATACATATATTCAGATGTATTTGAGAATTCAAAATTTATAATGTTGCCATTCTTAACATGGATGGTAGTTAGAGAGCTACATAAGACTGGGACGCTCAAAGATTAATGAATAGAGGTGCCATCGATGTGATTTCTTAGTCAAACTAATGCCCAATTTACATCGGTCAAGGACAGTGGCGAGTTGCATGTGCATGTACAGTGGGGAGCGACGAATGTCGAGTCAGTGACTGTTTACACTACAGCAAATCAAGTGACATTACTCCGTCGGAAATGGACGAGCAACATTGAAAAATTCGTGCAATTTCGTGCAGAATTCTTTTCATTACAATGGAGCAAATAGAGAGAAAACGTTTTCTTCTTCTCTTTTATACAAAAATGAATGTATACCATTTAGATGTCATTTTATTTAAAATATCGTATAAAACGGTACACGCGGATCGTCCTTTTGCCGGTCACTTATACACTGTACTAAATTTTACCGTTTACACTGCACCAAGTGACGAGTCAAGGACCGTGTGGGGGAAAAGAGCGCGCGCGAGGGGCGCCACTGACCCAAAAAATAGAAAGTGATTCTATTTGGATCAACTTGCAAGGCAGCATGCAAGCCAATTTGACTCGCCACTGTCCGATCAGTTTACGCCACTGTACTTTTCTACTTCGCTAAACACTTGATTAATGTAAATCGTTTGTAAGAGGCCATATTTTTGAACTGTACGTCTGTTTATATGTCACAGACCTGCTATTTATGACTACAATAGTAGAATGAAAATTGGTATAATGACTTAACCTAGAGTACCTACAAATGAAAAAAATTTTTTATGTCGCCTCCCATGGAATACACTCTAAAACTTTTTTCTGTTATTAAGTGTGGTGTTATTAGGTACGAGTAGAGATCTCTCAGACTATTGTAATAAGAAATTCTTTAGAACCTTTTGATTTTAACCCTTCAGTCACTATGTACGTCTTTGCTTTCAAACTCACATCGAATCAAATGTTACGCTTATTGTTATATAAAATCGATGTGGCGTCAGAACACGAGTGTTATGTCACACAGAGTTTTTGAAGGAAATAGAAAAAGATGTTTGAGCCCTAAGTCTTATTTTTGTACCAGACTCCTCAATTTTGAAGTAGCTAATTCTAACAGTACTTATTTATTTTGAGAGTCAAATCATTCGGACCCCTGAAAGTAATTTATTCATTTTAAATTCTAACAGCAGTATAGGTATGTCGTGTTTCAGGTGTTAGTTTAATTCATATATGTCTTTCCTCTTGGCGTTACATAGAGATAATGGTTGAAGTAGAACCCTTATATTTCCGTCATGTTTGTCTGTCTGTCTATATGCCACCGTCAATATATTCCGTGGTCTTATATTACCTACTGATATTTAACACCGAGATATTCTAATTGATAATTTCAAACCAGAAATGGGTATCAACAAATTTAATATTTCATAAATTTAACTTCCGTTTTGTTCGACATTACTACTCTTAGCTTGTTTTTAGATTATGTGGTACTGAGTTATTGCAGATTAGTACCGATAAAAACTACTAACAAGTTAATATATATATGATATAGTGTTATTGCCATAAATTGCAGATGTTTTTGATCTTATTATTATTTCAAATTTTAGATGAAGTTCAGCGTCAGTTGCTATTGTCTGATACGAAAATTGTCGTAACTCTACCTGAGCTCAGTAACGTTGTGAAAGATGCACTGAAAATTGCGAAATTGAACATTCCCATCATAGTAATAAGGACTCGTCAGGAACCAGTGCCAGAAGGAACAGTATTATTTAACGAGCTAACTGAAGATATAGGGGTAGATACGTCGTGTTTGAAAGAAGTTCGAAGAAGTACAAAAGATATTTGTTTTTTGCCATATTCCAGTGGTACCACAGGCCTACCAAAGGGAGTAGAATTATCAAACAGAAACCTTGTTGCCAATTGTGAACAAAGCAATGATCCAAAGTTAAGGTGTTTTAATGAAACAACCAGTAAGTTTATACGTACAGTAAAAATTTTACAATTTACACATTTTCAGCAGGGTTGGTTTCGTTTATTATTATTAACGTGCGCGGGATGCATACTATCAGCTCAATAGTAATTTATGACCGAATATTGTTGTACACTACAATAAATCGAGCTGAAGTTCACGAGGCTTTATAATAACACCGTGTGATGCATACTATCAGCTCAATAGCTCATTACAATCAATGATATGATCGAAATCTGTTGGTGGCTCAGTGTACTTGGACACTACAATAAATCAATTTCAATTTTGAAGCCTTTCATCAGCAACTACTGATGTGTTTTATTTCTTTATGAATATCTATTGAACCTGTAGTGTTGGGGTTAATAACCAACAAATTTATGTTTTAGATATAATCCAGAGACTGTATATATATAAATGGTTTTTATTGATAACGTAAACGACTTCATGTGCGATTATTAGTTCACATGTTACGAACTCTGGAGTCCCAGGATTTATTTTAGGAAACCAGATTTTTTTAAACTGGGTTGCCCCAACTCGTGTCATCTCCGTAGCTTGTACAATAAGTGCCCAAAACGAAAATTTTAAAATTTTTCTGGAGTCTATGAGAGCTCGGGAATAGTTCGTTTTCGTTTAGTTTGGGACATACAATAATAAATTAGTGCAGTACATAATAGTTTGAAATATTAATTTGTATACCATGTTCAAATTTATTTTTTCAGAGTCCCATCAAGATGCTCAGATGTGTGTACTGCCGTTCTTCCATATTTATGGAGCAGTAGTGTGCATGTTCCATAAAATGTCTCAAGGAATTAAACTTGTGTCTTTAGCGAAGTTCCAACCGATCCCCTTTCTTGAAGCCCTTCAGAAATACAAAACAAACTTGCTATTTGCAGCTCCACCTATGGGTAAGACTAAGTCTAGTGTGATGGGAATTTATAAATTTACTCTAGATTTCGTCCAAACGGAAATTTGTAAATAGTTAGTTTATATAAAGATAAGTCTTATATTCCACAGTTTAACAGCCGATCTTTGTACATACTACTCTATCAAGAAAGTACCGGGAAAAGATCAATAATACACGAAATGTTAGTTATTCATTCAAATTTATTTTATCACCTTCAAAGTGTGCTCCCTCAGAAACGATACACTTACGCCAACGAATAATCCAGTCATCAAAACATTTTTTAAACGCTTTTTCCGGAATCGAGTTCAGTGCTCGCCGCGAATTCTCCTTTATGTCTTCTACCGAATGAAAACAGGTGCCGCGAAGTGGTAATTTGAGTTTAGGAAAAAGAAAGAAGTCGGTTGCAGCCATATCTGGTGAATAAAGTGGTTGCTCGATGGTATTTGTTGAGTTTTTGGTCAAAAATACGTTCACAATGATGGCCTTGTGAAAAGGTGCATTATCGTGGTGCAAAATCCAAGAATTTTCTTTCCACAAATCTGGTCTTTTTCGTCGAATTTGCTCTCTTAAACGCCGCATAACGCCCAAATAATATTCTTTATTTACTGTTTGACCTTCTGGCAAAAATTCCGTGTGCACTACACCGCGATAGTTAAAGAAAACAGTCAACATGACTTTGACTTTCGATCGACTTTGGCGTGGTTTTTTCGGTTTCGGTTCAGTTGGAAGGCGCCATTCCGAAGCTTGTTGACTAGTTTGCATGTCAAACTCGAAAACCCACGTCTCGTCACCAGTAACAATGCGTTTCATGAATGTTGGGTCGGAATTGACTCGTTCTAGCATGTCCTCAGCGACTTATGCGATTGTGTTTTTGAAGAAAATTCAGGTCTTTTGGGGCTAGCCGAGCGGCAACACGTTTCATACTCAAGTGATTATTTAAAATGGTACGGATCGACTCGTGAGACACAGAAAGTTTTGTGGCTATCTCTCTCAAACTGGAACGAGCATTTTCAGTCACTATTTCCTTCACTTTTGCGATGTTAACTTCAGTTGCAGACGTTGATGGCCTACCAGAGCAAGGCAAATCTTCCATCACATCTCGACCGCTTTTGAATGCTTTGTTCCACTCACAAGCACGTGTTTTTGATAAAGTCTATTCACCGTAAGCCTTTTGTAACATTTTCAGTGACTCCGAACACTAAATTCCATTGGCGATGAAAAATTTAAGACAAACTCTTTGTTCGATGTTTTTGTCCATTATGAAATTCGCAAAATATACTAGAATGATATAACTAAAAACGGTACTGTATTTAATCTAAATAACGGATGCAACTCAAACTCCGCGCCAAAATGGAAAACAGTTGTGTCAATCTAACAACAACAAAAAAAAAAAAAAATATTGAATTTGGAACCATAAACAAATCATCCATTCCCGATACTTTCTTGACTGGATGTATCGTCCTAATGACCAAATAAGATAAGCATAATGATACTATGTACCTCATTATTTAAGTTGGACATATATGCTAATATTGTACACTATATTTTAAAAATTGTTAAAATTTTACCCGATTTCACACAATCATGTAGTATTCATTATGTCATTATGAAGATCAAATAGTCAGTGTTAGCAGACGGAAATGCCAAAAGCATTTGCATACCTAGGCGAAAATGCGTGAGAATGATGAGATTTGAGGAAGCGAAAGGGATATGTAAGAACCGCGACTCCTGGCGTTCCGTCCTCTCTGGCTACCCGTTAGGGATACAGCGTGAAGATATGTATGTATGTAGTATTCATGTAAACATTAAATTGATTATAATAATTGCATATATACATACATATTCATATATTTTTTTTATAATATCTGTATGTATACGTTATTTATTTCTATTTACTATTTCTGATTGTCAATCGACAAAAGATCGGATCTACTTGTACTTTAATTTATTTTAAATGTCGGTTTTAAATATCCTAATGGTTGCTCTTTAGAGAATGGTTCGAATAGCGTTAATTTTGCCTCAAAATATGTACCTAACTGCTATTTTTCCTAGATTCTTTTTCCTCAATATAAACATTTTTATATATTGACGAATTAAGTACGGTTCAATTACTCGGGTTCCATTACAATTTTTATGTATTATCTCTTAGTCTCTTACATACTTATAATTGTATTTTCTAAATAATCTTATCTACTGATCGTGTGCCTCCATCGTTGTTTGACTTGTGCGAGATCGATAGATCGCATTCACACGTTCAATCTGGCATCGGTCTGATAGAATTGACATAAAATATGGAAATAATTATAAATTCGTCAAGGTTGATCATGGATCCATTAATCATTGGCATTACACAATCGATTTAACATCACTTTGATATCAATAATGAATTGAATTGATGGCAAATTTACTGTATGACTTCCATCGTAGACGCTATGTTCGCTCGGAGTATTGTGTTTCGTGATGCTGGTGATAATTTAAGCTACGGTTCAACCTAGGTCCAACATTTTGAATTAATGTGTATTGCAGTGACTAACGGTTGAGTGACGTATATATTTAGCAAACCATCATGTAATTGACATATTTCGCATGACGCTTGCATGAGCATGACACGGCCGCCTTAGGGATATTTTAACTGCTTATTTCAAATTATGTTCGATTAGGACCAGTTATTTTCCAATAAATGAAACAAATGGAAAAAATGCAGGAAAAATGTATGTAACATTAGTTACTTTTTTGCAGTGTTAATGATGACTTCACATCCAGCGGCGACACCTCAAAACCTCCAGTATCTAGAAACGGTAATTAACGGTGCAGCGCCATTGTCTGCTACGGATGCTGAAAGATTTTTCAAGAAAGCTAATGTGAGTTAATAAATAATTAAATCGTGTACCTAATTCTTTGTTGGCTTTGCGTATTCGAATTTATTTTTCTGCCGAGATAAGAAAGAGTTAATCCGTTCGGTTGATAAGAAGAAAAAGGATAAAAAACATGTACATAATTATAATAATATTAAGCTATGTTTCGCAAAAATTCAGATTTATTACTTAACACGTATTCCACCTCTCTACGATGCATACTCCACAAAATATAGTTATATAAAATAGGCATCCAAAAAGAGACATTTAAGTCCAAATGAAATTTTAAAATAAAAACACAGTTGGTATATACGAAAGAGGCTTGCGGGTTCGACTTCAGTTGATCAGTTTTAGAATCAGTTAGAGGGTTGAACCCTCAAATCCCCCCTCGGTACGCCTATGTTCGAAAATAAGGATAATGTTTAGTTTAAAGTCGTCTAACCGGTGTGATTATATTATTATAATTATTTGTGTGTTTACAGCGTAAACTGGACTTCCGTCAGGGTTATGGTTTAACTGAGACATCACCAATAGTCTGCATCACTCCTAAAGGATTGGAGAACTATTCTTGCGTCGGTCATCCGATTAACAACACAGAAATTAAAATTGTTGACAACGACCTTAACAATTTGGGGCCCAACGAGGTGAGTTTGAAAGGGTACCGACTCTTAGGTATAGGATTGATGAAAGATTATGATTACTAATTGTAAGATTTTTTTTTTATATTTATTTTTCTTGTTTAATGTAAATAATATTCATTTCATATCACATTATTAATTTATTTCATATCGTAATATTAATTATTAAATTAAATTTAATATGAATAACAATTTTTATTTTTTTTGTTGTTAATAATATAATATACAATACATTAACGGAGTCAAGTAAGTCAAGCTGTAAGAGAAAGTATACCTAATTCTAGGCCTTCAACTCCGGCAATGTATTCAAGGACTACAATTATTTCATTTTGTTTGTAGGTTTTTGTTAAATACGTAATCGAATTTTAGCTTTATATATTTTTGAGAGAGCAATATTCATAAGTTAAGGTGACGCAGTGATAAACAATAGTTTAATCTGAAATAGACCTGCATCATACGAACGCGTGCGCGCTAGGTTACGAAAGTGCGAACAAGCAGTTATTTTCATTTATATTAAAAAGTATAATTAATTTTATTGTTGTAAAAATGACAAACAAAAATATTGAAAAAAAAATTAAAAAAATCCAACTGGCATTTTGAAGTGTTTAGATTAACATACACAGAAAATTCAGAGGCATAAATCGGTTCCGTTAGTACGAAAAATGTAAATATTTGTTTTAAAAGAGGTTTATTTTTTTATTTATTTTTTGTTACAAAAGTCAACCAATCGTGTAACGCAACTGGCAAAATGAAGTCAATGAAATAAAGAATCAGGTTAACAAATATCATTTTCATACGTTTTTTAATTATTTAGATAACTGAGATCCCTGCCGTCAAAATTACCTATTCGTCGCCTTAAGACTGGATTACGTCGCTATAATTTTAACATATTATATTAATGTTTTATACAGTACATTACGAAAAAAAAGAAAATTAATTATCGACTCGTGTTTTGCCTCTCAACAAAGATTTTCCTCATATTCTAACCGAGTCACTCAAAATTAATCAAAATCCGTTAACTTTTTGTGCGAAACAATTAGTGATCAAGTTGAAGCTTTTCCCGAACATGCTTGATTGAGAGGCGAAACACGACACGTGTTGATTAATAATCTCATTTGGCACAATATTACAAAAATGGATATGAGATGGACTTCTGTAACGTGCCATTTGCTTTAAAATATAACATGTCTGGAATTTATAGATTTTGCTTAACTTTTTTTCACAGACTGGCGAACTTTTAGTTAGAGGCCCTCAAGTGATGAGAGGCTATAGAGACGACCCGAAAGCAAACTCGGAGGCTTTTACAGTGAATGGATGGTTCAGAACTGGAGACTTAGCTATTATTGATGATGATGGATTTGTTACTATTTCTGATAGATTAAAAGAACTTATAAAGGTATACACAGTCTGGGCATAAATCCTGTTAAAATAAAAAAAAAAAAACAATAATATTACATTTGAATTTGGAACCTGTCATTCTCAGATGAATATTCATAGTATTTTCGCATTTCGCATCACAGTGTTTTCTCATTTTCGCGGCAATCTTTGTTAAATAATCTTGTGATATTAAAATGGAGTGGGTTAATAAAGAGAATCGAATTGCTGAGATAGAATTACGCAGTGTAGGTATGGTGACGCAAATGCAATTTATGAAAATATTCGGGAAAGTGGCGCACCGCTGAGGCCCGGTGCGCTTGCACTGAATCTAGGAAAAAAGCGCAACTGAAAAAACCGCAAAGGAAATAAACGCACAGAAAAAGGCGAAATGTTATATAAGCCCACAAGAAATATCCACAAGAGGAAAATTGCATACATAGATTAAATCGCACAAGGAAATAACCTTTCATGTATAAATGCGCATATAGAAAAAAGCACAGTGATGTGCGCTTTTTTCCGAGAATAAAATTAGGTTATGTCAAAAAAAGTTATGTCAAATTAAATTGTCAATAACAATGCACTTTTTTCTGTGCGTTTATTTCCTTTGCGTTTTTTTATTTGCCCTTTTTTCCGGACACGGCTTGCACTGTACCATTGGAAATACGTACAGAATTTCAGACAGTACAACAAAACTTACAAATATTTTTTGAGGAACGTATTAAGTTTTGGAAAAAATAGAACAAAAATTGTTAGGTATGATGACAGGAATTTTGCACTAAGAGCTCGTTAGTATTTTTCAATTAACCCTGTGTAAATTATGTACATCTAGTTATACTCGCATTCCTGAATTTTTAACTAGATTTCCAAGAGATTTCCTGATTTTAATACACTTGCATAGAATTTCAACACAAAATAATATGTAGGTACCATCTTATCTAGAAAACTTCGAATAAATTAAAAATTATATAATATTCACAATTTAAGTTTTACTTATGTTTACTTTAATATTTGTAAGTTTAAGTTAATTATTTTTTATCGAACAAATAAGTAATTTACATAGGTGGGAACATTTCAACTAGAATAACGTATTTGTTTGTTAGCAACTTTTATGATTTGATAGGTAACAATTCCTACATAATACATGAATAGCCATTGTACAAAAATAAAAGGTATAGCCTATGTAATGCCGCGTAATCATTGTTTATTATTATAAATGTTAAAACAATATGATTATTTTTAATTAATGACTTTATTATTATTTGTTTTAAAGGTTAAAGGCTTTCAAGTAGCTCCAGCGGAGTTAGAAGCAGTACTTAGAGAACATCCCGCAGTGGAAGACGCTGGTGTAGTGGGTATACCACATCCAACTAATGGCGAAGCTCCAAAAGCATTTGTTGTTCTGAAAAAAGGTCAAATGGCTGGAGCACGAGAGATAAGTGACTTTGTAAAGAACAAGGTGGCGCCTTTTAAAAGCATAGAAGAGATCGTGTTTATAGATACCATACCAAAAAGTTTGTCTGGAAAGATTTTGAGAAGAGAGTTAAAGGAGAAATATTGTTAGTTTTTTTTATAAATAAATTATTGAATATTTTTGGATATGTAAGTTTTTGTATTGATGACTAAGTATAAGGTCAATGAATACCGATATTATTGACCTTGTTCCTAAGTCACTAGAAAAATACGTAAAAACGATGTGTACCTGTCTGTGTTAGAGCGAACCTAAAAATTAATTTTAAATATTGTTATTCTATAAGCATATATACGTGCCTTAAGCCTTAGAAAAAATTTTTTACTTTTTGTGAAAAATTATATAAATACCTACAAATATCTGCGGTGTGAGTGTACTGGATCTTTTATTATTCAGTTTAATATTTTTGTACTTTTTATATCATGATCATAATGTAAAGTAAGCATGTCTATAATACTATATTATGCAAATATTACGTCTTGAATGTTATAGATAATGTGTTTGTGACTCTTTTCCTATGTTTTTGTTAGAACGGATCAAATTAGAATTGTGTGTTACTGCAAGACCCATATCACTCTCGTCGTATGAGATTTTATAGTCTCTTAAGACGCGACGTCGCGTTCGTTTCTATGAATTTCTATATAGTGGGTGGTCCAACTATTAATCGGAAATTATTATGATTTTTAGTACTACGTTTTTAAATCTCTCAAAATGATGCATATGTGTACCTGTATTTTCTGTTTAAAATCTGAAATATAGCTTATTGTAATAAGCTATAAAAAATTATTATAATGTGTGAAAAGAAATCGATTAAATAATTATTAGACGTTCTGAAAATGCATATACATAGGTTCATGTAGACCTATCTGGATATATGAATGTTTGTGCAAGTTTTGATACGTTGCAATTAATGTTAATTTTGAGATAATTATTATGATCGCTAAATAGAAAAGAAAATAAATCTGTTTTTTGGAAATTTCTACAATACAAAATTTATAAATAATAAAATTTTTAAGAATTGAGTGTTTGTGATGTTTAAATAAATGTAATGATATTGATTTAATGGTTGTTTTTTATAACCTGATACCTAAGTTATTAAGATTAGACATCATTGAATAAATTCTTTCGAAAAGTGGGAAATTTAAGAAAGCAAATATATTTTTTGGGAAACATGTTTATAGGAACACTAATATTAATTGCACTTTAATGCATTTTAATTTTTTTTAAATAATGTGCAAAAAGAAATGAACTTGACAACTTACCGACATACCGTCTAATAACGTGTAATCCTGGCAAACGTAGATACTGTTCATTCATACAGTTACATAAAAAATATTAGTACAAATTGATTGTGTAAGCTTCCCTTACATTTTTAAAAATTACCGCATTAAATATTCGAGGTCTGTGACGTAACAAAAGAAAATACAGCAAATCATTTTATTTACTTTATTAGCAAACTCCACAACTACAATTAAGAATAATATTTGAATTAACGTCTAAGTATCTAATTATGAAGTTAGAGAAATTACGAACCATTTGTACAATACAAATGTACAGTACAGAAAAATTGTTTCTGCATATGAAACTGTATGTGTTATTTAAATGATGACGTTAGTAAATGAAAGAATACTCTTTTACACATGTATATGCGAATGTATAAATGGGGGGGGGGGGGGGGGGTATGTATGTATGTGTATGCATTTGCGTCCGGTGTGTGCGTGCGTGTCAATGTGTGTACGTGCGTGTCAGTGTATGTGCTTGCATGAATGGGTGAAGCTGGTGGGTGGGTATTATGTGTGTGCATAAAGATTTTTATGTGTGTTACAATGATATCAAATATATTAATGATTTCCTTCACAAATAGAGATCGTTTAAGGCAGAAGACATCCACCAGTGAGTACTGTCACGTCACGACAGCTCTCCATGTATACACGTTTGACTAAAAAACCCTCCTCTTTGCTGTTAGCCCTAGTAGCTAGCTTATATAGCATCACTGGTCGTGTTGGGGCGCATGCCATATAGATGACTGCCTGAGGGTTCCTCCAGCCGAGGGATACCTTGTATAGAGGGCGACCTTGGGGTTCAGGACGTTGCCAGGGTGTATACGCGTGTCATATTTGCACTAATATCTATATTCAAGAAATTGACGAAGTCTCACACCACAGATCAGTAAGTCTTAGATGAAGATTATGAGGGCACTTGAGACTGCCAATAGTTTAGTAATGTATTACTTAAACGTCGACTACAGCCTCCACTTATCCGCTCTCGAGTATTCAACGTCTAATCTCGATGTGGCCAATCAGATCACAGCACACAGTCCCATGCCCCATAATATTTTAACTGTTTTCATTATACCATTATACTGAACTGAAACGAACACTGATAACACTGCTCTAGCATTTTCTTTTGCCAACATAATATTAAGGTACTGATTAGATTGAGATGAGATATTATAAGAAGATTGTTGTGAATAGATGAAAAGTTTGTTATTTTTTGTGTAATAGTTTTAGATTGAGTGTTCGAAACTATTACACCGTTTCTCTCAACTGAGGTTTGGGGACCACACCTAGCTCACTTTCAATTCGACATTTGTGCAGTAAACAACGTAACAGATTTGAAGTCATTTCACGTTTGAAGCATTTGTGTAATACCTTTGTAATAAATAATTAAAAATCGGTGCTTAGTTTGGTATTAGACTGCAAAGTGAATTTACATAAAATGAATTTTTGAGGACTGAGCGCCAAGCGTCGCGATCCTTACAAACTTCTTTCGTTTCCTCAAATCTCATCATTCTCCTCACACATTTTCGCCTAGCTATCCTTTTTAGCTTTTGACATTTCCGTCGGCTAACGCTCTGGTTATTTGATCTTTATAAGTCAGCTTTGGTCTTCCTTGGCTTCTTTTACAACTCACTTTTGCTCTGTACGTTTTTTTCGTCAGTTTTTATCGCTCATTCTTTCTATGTGCCCGAACCATCTAAGCATCCCTTTCTTTATGTTTACGATAACACTGACGTGCAGCCCTGTTATACTGCGTATCTCTTCATTGCTTATTTTGTCCGCAAGGAAGTCGCCGCACACATTTCATTTTCTTTATTTGTACTGCATTTATCTTACTTTCACTCGATTTCGGGTATATCCAGGCCTCACTACCCTACAACAAAGTTAGAACCAACACCGCATTGTGTAGGGCCATTTTGGCTGAGTTAGATATATTTACACTACCTTCTCATGCGGACAGAGCACCGTTCATTTTGTTGCCAGCTACTACCCGTCACTCCACATCCCACTCACATCTTCCATTCCTCGAAAGTGCATTCCTCAGATATAAAATTTCTTCACTTCTTTTAGACATTTTCGATTTACGCATATTTCAAACTTTGTCTGTATATCTTCCCTTTCAAACACCAGAACCTTAGTTTTGTTCACATTCACATTGAATCTTTTCAGTTCACAGTCTTTTTTTAATGCACGTAACTAGTATCTGCAACTCCACTTCTGATGGTGCTATAAGCACAGCAACGTCAGCTTACAAAATGTAGTTTACCACTGTACCATCACATATCATACCACTCATACCACCTTTCAATGTCTGGAGGCAACTGTCACACGAATAGCCAGGCAGACATAACGCAGTCCTGCCTGACGCCTGAACAGATTTCGAACGAGAGCGACAAGTCACCACCAATCCTTACACAGGCTTTGTGGCTCCGATACAAGTATAATGACCTTACGGCCTGCATTAAAAGACCCTCAGAAGACTCCATAATTTGTCTTTCCATAAAGAGAAAATTTCTCATTTGGACTGCGCGTACTATAGGGCCATCAACTTGGTCAGCTTAGCAAGTGAAGTCTATACCAAAGTATTGATTGAACGTATGAAAGGCATTTCTGAAAGATATTTGTAGGAGGCACAAGAAGGTTCTAGGAACGGTAGGGGTTGTATGGGACAGATTTTCTCGGTCCGCGTTATCGTGGGAAAGTTTCTGGCCATAGGCCGGAAAGTTTTCTGCGTTTTCGTGGATCTTGAAAAGGAATTCGATAGAGTAGTGTGAAAGAAATCATTATATAATTTATGTAAAATAGCTAAAAATAGATTATTTATGCTTGATATAGTCTGGTCGCCGGCTTTTGGAAAAAGAAAGACATACGTATATAATTTTCTTTGTGAGAAAGACAGAGGCGACAAAAACATATTAAAATTGTTGCCATTTTCGCCGCATTGTTCCTGACTCCTGAGATACAGGTTTTTTTTACCTACTTTGGGAGTCAGAGGCTTCATAAAAATATATGTAAAAAATTTTTTGGTCAATTAACTATTTGATTTGATTTGATTGTTTATGATATTGTTGATTAAAATTATAAATTAACGAAATGATAAAAGTCAATAACATGACAAAACAAGAACTGAGTTTTATTATCTTACCAAGAAAAGAATAACTACAAAATGTTATTTTGAAGAATAGAATTCATAGATTACATAACGATACTCTTGTTTTTACTTTTACAAAATAGCAACATTCGAAACAAGTTTATCATAGACCCAACAATGCCTACAGGGTAAGATATGTAAAGTAAAGCTGCGTTCTGAAACTAAAACAATATGAACCAATCAAAAAAACAGCATTACAGCGCTAACCATGATTATTAAATTGTTTTGATGTACTATTCTAGTGTAACGTGTAATTAAATGGCATTAAGAGACGACATGTTCTACACGTCACGTGTACGATGCTCGCATTTCGCTTAAACAGAATTGTTTCAAAAACTAAATTTGGAATATTCAATTTTTTTAAAGAAAAAAGTGTCTGGACTAAAGAGAAAATAGTGAAGTCACCCTATAGTGATGTTATTGTGCCCGATTGTACGATATCTGAATATGTGTGGATGAACATGGAGAAGTGGCCAACAAAAACAGCCGTGGTATATTTTGTTGTTTTTGCTTTTGTTTTGAGCTACGTTAATAAAGTATTGTAATTATCGAATCTTATGAAACCAGTGTACTATATGTGTATTAAATCGCAAAAAAATATCCGTTTACATATTTTGGAAGTTCAATATTATATTACTAAGCATCTGCGTTTAAACCGTCAATTGCAAAATAAATGTGAAAAAATAAGTTTATTTTGCCAAGTTATGTAGTGTACACTTTCCGCTTAGTCAAAAGGAATTACGAAGTTAATTATTTAAGTACGTCGCTAATTACACAGTACAAGTAAACAAGCAGTATTATATCTCGGCAGTGTCCTTGAGATAATTACCTACGGTCGCTCGGCACGTAAACACGCAATAGGGCTGCCGACTGGGACTGACTGTTTTTCTTGGGTTACGTATTTGATAATAGGTACTATATTAAATTGTCATATTATCTTTTCATTTTATATAATTGCAAATTTCGTAAGTTTTTATTTATAATTCTACTAGTATTTTATTTCTAGTTTCAAAAGTTTGTGAGTTAGTATGGTAGAAATGGACAAAAAATGCATTTTATGTTTTTTTTGTGTGCAGTATAATTAAAAATCAGCAACAAAGTATCATTATGATAATATATTTCCTACAAATGAGCAACAAAGAAATATTTCCGGTTTCGATAAGGATTAATTCAAACATCCATACACTGAACAACATGCTCGAAAACACGTGATGCCATAATATTTCGTCAGTAAATGCGCGGGAGCATCTCACACCGTCCGACGACAACCGCGGAACACCCGCGACTGTTGTATGCCGAGAAATGTCGAGATTTTGAAGAGCGTCGTTTGGGAGCGTTCATATGAAGATAGAATACTGTTTGCTTACTTGTACTGTGCTACTTATGACAATAGAACTGATTACAATACTTGTACAAAGATAAAATTAGAATTAGATTAGGTATGAATAATTACACAATAAAATTTTGTTATTTATTCGGCCTGTGTTATCAACTTCAAAGCAAACAGCAATGTACTTATGCCACGTATGGATATTTTAATCGTATTTTTGGGACGCATCAAGATTTTGTCATGCGGTTAATGCATTAACATTTTGTTAATGTGTTAGTGTTTGAAATCAAGCTTGTAAAACCACTTGGTTTTACTTTATTTTGATTTATTTTAAACACTTGTAAATATACATTCATACATGTCTTCATTCTGTATTCCTAATGGGGTAGTAAGAGAGGACGGAGCTCCAAGCGTTGCGGTCCTTACATATTTCTTTTGTCTCCTCAAATCTGATCATTTTTCTATACATATTTTCGGTTACGTATGCAAGTATTTTTGACATTTCTGTCAGATAAGATTTGGCTATTTGATCTGCCTAAGTCAGGCTTGGTCTTTTTTGGCTTCCACTAGTCGTTTTCGCTCTATATATTTTCTTTGTCACGTATTCATTTAATGTGACCAAATCATATAAACATATTTTCTTCATTTTTACAATAACATTATCGTGTAACCCTGTCATACTACGTAAATAAACTATCTCTTCATTAAATATTTTGTATGTTTGTCGCGTTCTCGAAAACGATGAAATAAATGAAATTTATATAGGAGTTTACTTACATAGTACATACAAATCTTCACGCTGTATTCCCAACGGGGTAGTCAGAGAGGACGGAGCGCCAAGCGTCACGGTTAGTGTTTCTGGTCGAGACTTCTCGAAGCGAGAATTCCCGGGAAATCTGACTCTACTGGAGACGAGAAAAAAGTGTCGAGAAATCGAGAAATCGCGACTTGATCTCTTGATTATGTTTGCGTCCGTGCTCTCTTCTCCCGCGCGGTTCTTTTTTTTAATTAAACGAATGTGATTAAAAGCTCTAATTATTTATGGAAAAAAAGATACTGTAAGTGTACAACTTTAATTCAAAAATGGTTTGTATGAAGATACTCGTTATTTTAATTGAGGCTATTGCAACTGCCGGGAATTTGCGCCGTTTGGCTATAACTTTCGTTCGTCTCAGTAGAGGAAATACTCATTATTTCGTTAAACAAGTGTCGTTATTAATAAATCTTATATAATGAAAGTTATAGCCAAATGGCGTAATTGCCCCGCAGTTTCAATGGTTTCAATAGCCCCGACCGATTATATATTATTTGTTTAATGAAAAATATACTCAAATTTAGTTATTTTGTTTAAAAATATGTGTTATTAGTTATTACTCACAAGACTGAAGAATTAATAAATGTTGATGGTTATTGCATAATAAGCGTAGTTTTATTTTGCATTTAATTAAAAATGTTCTATTTTTTTTTAATTTAAATATTTCTCGAATATTCGAGAATTCCCGGGAATTCTTAGTCGAGAATTCTCGAGCTCCGGGAAAAAAATAAGTCAAGAAATCAGAAACCCTAGTCACGATCCTTACATAATTCGTACTTATAAATTCCTAAACCCTATTGTCATTATTACTGAATATGTATAATAATTACATTTGATAATAATAATACAATTATCATATAGAGAGGTTCGGGTTATCGGCGATCCGGTGCTCTCTGATCAGGTCGACTCTCTGGCCCCGAGGAGGGACATTGCGTGCCTAAGCATATTTTGCATATTTTACCGCATCTATCATGGGGAATCTTCTGAGGAATTGTTCGGAGTACTACCCGCTGCTGAATTCCATTACCATACGTCACGCAATCGACTGTCTTTCTATCCCCACCACCTTGATGGATGTCGATATACAACTGTGCGTTTTTACAACATTTTCTACCACGTACGGCTATTTTATGGAACCAGCTTATAGCGGCGATATTCTCGGATCATTACGACTTAGGAACCTTCAAGAAACGAGCCTACTCTGTCCTTAAAGGCCGACAACGCACCCGTGATTTCTCTGACGTTGCGCGTTTCCATGGGCGGCGGTGATCACTTTCCATCAGGTGACTCGCTTGCTCGTTTGGCTCCTCTGCCATAAAATAAAATACTCCAAAAAATACATACATTTTGTGACTTAAACTAAGCACCAGGCTTGTACCATGGGTAGCACACAACGGCCTGGGGGAGCGCCCAGTAACATCCAGGACGCCAAGCCAATTTGGAAAAGTTTGTCTTGTAAATTGATCTGACCGGGATAAAAACCGGGGCCCCTACTCGGAAGACAGATGCTCTGCCAAGCCAATGGGCGGAATTTAATAATAATAGTACGGCCAAGTATTATTGTTATTGAATTCAATAAAATACAAAATTCGCTGAAATTATTAATTTTTTTGGGGTTCTTTTTTATAAAAGAGGGGGCCAACGAGTAAGCGCGTCACCTGACGGAGAGTGACCACCGCCGCCCATGGACATCCGCAACATTTGGGGAATCACAGGTGCGTAGCCGACCTTTAGTGTAATAGGGAAAAGAGGGAGAGGAAGGGGAGAGAGTGACGGACAATCGGTGCTCTCACTTACCGAACGAAACACAACAGCAATAGATGCTGTTATTTCACGCCGATATTCTATGAGAGGGCGGTATTTCACCGGGCGAGCCGGCCCATTCGTTCTGCAATGCGGCGATGTTCTACCACTCTTAAAACACACACACAAGCATTTCCGCGTTGGTGTTCGGAATATCACGGGTATCCCTTTATTTGAAAATACACTCGCTTCTATACTGGTCTGGGATAGAAGGAAATAGAATGAGCTGTTTTAGCTACGTATTTTCAAGCAAAGCTTGTAAAAACGAGTCATGGACTTAATAAGAAACTTGTACAAAAGATGGGTTAGCAGCCTCGGATTATTTATTTATTATTTTCTCTATTGGTTGGCTTATACAGTTAAACTGCTGGACCAATTTTGATGAAATTTAGAATGGAGATAGATTAAGCCCAGGGGATGGTTTGGGAATGGGAATGATGGTTTGATTGGAAGGGCATAGACTACTTTTTTAATTACAAGCGAATGAGTCGCGGGCATAAGCTACTTTCATAATAATATAATCTAATATTATGAGCCTCATGACACAACAGAAAAAACAATCCGTATTTTTTTTTTGTTTCACTTATTAAAATACCGGCCTTTACAAAAAGTGAGTAAGAATCCTGTCACTGAGTTTTATTTTAGGCTGGCTTCTATGTTTGTCATTATTCCGAGGTTTGGCTTGTAGGTGGTATCATAAAAGTCGCAATATACATGTACAAATAAACGCATAATGAATTAAGTACATTACCTTTCTTTTGGCATCGCCGTAGGTGGATAGAAATCGTTATGGCTTCACGATTTTTTCAGATTTGCGCTTCAACAAAAAGATCATATACATATGAAGAAGTATATAAACTGTCGCAAGTATTTGGAGCCACGTTGAGAGCCAAGTTGAATATTAAAGACGGAGATACTGTGGCTGTGATGCTCCCAAACCTTCCAGAATTCCCCATAGTAATATTTGGTATTTTAGCAGCTGGTGGTATAATAACCACTGTAAATCCAATCTACACTGCCTGTAAGTAAAATAATGTGTTTAATGTAAGTAGACCTAGTTGTAAGAAAAAAAAAATAAAAACCGTGTCAGTTGCTTATCTTCCAGCTCACGCTGTAAAAGTCGGCCAAGGGATAGGATTTTTTATAAAAGGAAAAAGCACACGCCATATAAGTTGGCGAAGGGATATAATTTCCTATAAAGGAACTCGTACGGTTGACGGTCGAGATGGGAGGGTCTCGCTGCTCCTATGCATGAAGTGTGGGCCGCTCAGCTCAGGGGCGCTTAGGCTAACGTTTAGAAGGGCTGTTTTAGGCTAGCGTTTCGAAGGCCCAATGGCGTAGTTTTGGCTACATGAACCAAAGCTGGCTTGCCAATGTCGGTTTTTTATTCAATTATCAAATATTTTGTAATACTGGATAAGCAATCGGCTAGCATAGAAAAGAATATCCAATGCTCGGCCATAATGCACTAGCAGTACGGGCCCGGCATGTATTAAAGCAAATACAGCAAGGCTTTTGTACTTGTTAAAAATGCTAGTGTCCAATCAGTTAAATTAAAATTTTATTTCAACAATACCAGTTATCACCTTCGAAAATTAAAAACAAACCTTCAAGGCAACGCTTAATTCATAGATTTATGAAGAATGAATTACTTATTTCATAAATTTAATTCACAATTATATATTTATACATTTACAGTTGAAGTTGAAAAACAGTTTTTGTTATCAGAAATAAAATTAGTCATAGCCCATCCAGATGTAGCTACAGTAGTAACAGAAGCATTGAAGAATCTCAGAACAGATGTACCTATTATTTGCTTAAACATCGACTCTTATTTACCAAATGGTACAATATCCTATAAAGAAATCATAGAAAATGAAAACATCAATTTGAACATTTTAAAAGAGGTAAAAAGGAAAGCCAACGATATCGCTATTTTGCTGTACTCGAGTGGAACAACTGGACTTCCTAAAGGTGTAGAACTAACTAATAGAAATATTCTAAGTAATTTTAAGCAATTGGACGGAGATTGTATTCAGCACAGACTGACCACTGGTAAGATAATCAATAAATTAATTTGTTACATTATTGAATTTTGATAATTGATTCATGCACAAATTACCGATGGAATGATATTTCATTAGAGTTGACTTAATAACTTCAATTTAGCTATACAACAACTTTCTAGTTAGAAAAGTAAAAGATTCCCGGGATCCTTACACTTTCATTGTCGGTGTGCCTGTTTGTTTGTCGATTTGATAACAGCTGATTCTTTCCGTTATTATTTCATGACTCATATTCACAGTATTATTTTTGTTACTCAAAAACAGAAATGAGAAACCAAAAATTAAGTAATGGGTACTTTGGCCCCGTCTCATCTTCATTTTTTAAATTTGTCATTAATGTGTTAAATCAAACTTTGTGCAAAATTGTTACGGAAACCTTTATTTAATGTCGTATCTGAAATACTAATTTTTATATTATTATTGCTAAGGTGACTTATTTCAACGATTATCAACGGAGATTCATTTTTTATTTCAGATTCCTATCAAGATTCGGTGCTTGTCATTTTACCTCTGTTCCATTCGTATGCATTAAGTTTTGTGATGTTGCATAAATTGTCAGCGGGTTTGAAACTGGTCATTATAAACAAATTTCAGCCGGACGCATTTTTGAAAGTTTTATTAGATCATGAATTGACAATGCTATACCTAGTGCCGCCTTTAGGTGAACTATTACTTTTTTTATTTTATAATGGTTTTAAATTGTAGTTAGGATAAATACTTTTTGATTGACTTCAATAAAAGGAGGAGGTTCTCAATTCTTCTGTAAATACATTGTAATAAAATTTATGTGTGCTCGGACATACCTTTTTTGTCTATGTTTATTGTCTATTATTTCAATTAGGTTCAGACTCCAAGGTGATCCCATTTGTGTCACTGGTATTGAAGTTTTGGACTTTGAAGATACACCAAATACTCCTAAAGATTTATTTAATTTGATGGTTCTTTTGTATATCTTTCCGTTTGGAAAAAGACAAACATCGTAGCGACTCTTACTTATATTTTCTTTAATAGGTATTAGTGACCAATAAAATCATATCTTGACGTAATTATTAGCGATTGGCATGTAACATAAACGGCAAAGGACAACCTGATAGTGACAGATTGACAGCTTATCGCCTATTACTAAATGATTTTTTTTTGTAATAAACACTCCTAAGTCTGAGAATATCCTTTTTCTTTAGGCAAGACAAGACAATACCTTCAAGACAAGGGTGAACGTGTAAACTTTTAAAATTTCGCGTTGCAATATAAAATATCTAAAACGGGAACATCGGAAGTTACATCGGCCGTGGTCTCAAGCAAACAAAAAACAGCTGTTTGCTTGAGACTACGGCCGATGCAACTCGGTCGAAACGTCAAGCCAAAATAAAAGGTAATCGTGTTAAGAGTGAACGTACTTTGAAGGTATCTTCTAAACAAGTAGTGCAATTAACATCTATCTACTTTATAGCTATTCATCAAGGACGACTGATGTAGGTATTTGTAAAAATACTAACGGATCGACAGACGTTGTAATGCCCGAACATTGTTAAAAATAAAAAAAATACCTAGAACCCAATTACAGCGCAACCAACCGGATCCAATTGTACATCTAAATCATCCAGAGACTCACTCAAACACACATAAAAATTCTATCAAAATCGGTCCGGTCGTTTAGGAGTTCAGTGACATACACACGTACAGAAGAATTATATGTACAAAAATATGTGTTTCGTACATTTTCATAACTTTATTACTCTTTCATTACAGTCTCGTTTCTTGGCTCACATCCTCAAATTACTCCAAAACATTTTGAACACGTTCATACCGTCACGTGGGGAGCTGCGCATTCGCCTGAAGCAGATATCAATAAATTTTTAGAAAAAGCTGGAAATGTAAGTAAATATAACTGAGTGAAAATAATCTAAACCTGTGAATTCAAACAATAGGCTAATTGCCCGATTTCACCAAAGTTCCCTAATACTAAGTGAAAGCTATTAGTTCTTCTAGGATGTCGACATGGATAGAAACGTGGGGTATTTTAAGAAGTTTTAAAAGTTAGTTACACACACATACAAGTTATTTACACACACATACAAAAATATTTAGGCAAGTGTTTTAGAAAGCAATATATATGAAGACGACAAGAGAAAAAGAGAAAGTAATTCAAGCTTTTTCTAATTTTAAACAACTCTAAATGTAAGATCGCTTAACGCACAATGAATTGATTTCAAATACTAAATGCGAAGCGCTTAGGTTTAAAATTCTCTGACAATCGCTCTATTTGTTACAACAATATCTGTAACAGTCTTTAAGATACATTTCGCCTAAAATCCATTGAACGACATATTTTTCTTAGTACACAATGTTAAAAATGATAATGACAATAATAACATATGGTTTAGCTGTCTTTTAGTTAACGGCAGGGATATCCGCAGATTGCTGGCGTATTGCCTAAACTCTAGGTTCCCAAACTTATTTTGTCTACCGAGAGCTCATGCAGTCGTTGTCTAAGATGCCTCCTAGCTAAATGAAATTACAAATCACCCCACAGGCCTCTACACAACGCCCCCATTTTTTTTCTGGGTCTCTTACCGCACCCCTTTAGGCCTGCAGCGCCCACAGGGGGGCGTTATCGCCCACTTTGGGAATGGGTGCCTAAACTATTGCTTCATAATGAGCCCTATCCCTTGTTCAATTACTACATACTGCGCGAAAGATAAACGCAAGAGTTTATTAATATCGGATTTTAATTTACAACAAATACGCAAACGCATGTATATTTCGCGGTATACCACTAACTTTACGTGATAACACAGATTAATTTTATTCTATACTAGCGTATAGTAATAACGCAGTTCAACGATAGTCACATTATATGATAATAAAGTCCGACAGTAGGTACCAGTCAATTTTGTATAGCTTGACGTTCATTATTTTATGTCTGTCATTCAGACTTGCTATACTGCGTTTCTTTTCTTTGCTTACTTGTCCGTCAGAGCAATACCTCACATAATACGACTTATACGAAAAACTGCTCTGGAACTTTAACTTTCACTTGATTTCGGGCATATTAAGTGTAATAAGGACTACAAAAAAATTCAGGAAATTCCGTTTTCTAAGGAATCGAACCTAAAACTCTCAGCATGGAAGGAGGATACACTGTCCACCGCGTCAACGCACTAGTTATAGAAATGTTTGTAACCTTACTTGAATGAACATCTTTTCAGTGCTTCTGTGAAGATTTCTCCAATAGATCCATTGAAATTTATTTTATTCGACATGTACTTAAAAAGTGTTATTACAGACACAATACTGTATACCATATCTATAATTTCATCTCAACTGACTTATGTTTTTTTACAGCGTAATATACAATTTACACAAGCTTATGGGTTAACTGAAACCAGTCCAGTAGCCACTCTTGGCCCCCAGGGATTCAAGGATTATCGGTCTGTCGGATTCGCTGTACCTAATTCTCAGTTGAGAATAGTTGACGAAGAATCAAATAATCTAGGACCAAATGAAGTAAGTGTATTATGAAAAACTAAGTGTTAAAAAACAAAGTAATAAAAACTATACTTACAGGAAATGAAGCAAACTCATCAATCGGCGTCATTTTCTGGTCCAAAGAATATATTAACTACATTAAATGCAAAAATTAATAATTTTACGATTTTCATGAAGACAAGAATCGTTTCGCTTATTCTAATTGCAAGAAAACGTGAGCTTATAAATTCTCTAAAGACTTAGTTAAGAGAAAAAAAAACAAATGTAGTGGGAGTTAAAACGGAAAGTATGAAGTCTAATCGAATCTAGTCTAATCTCTTTAGGTTAAGTGGTAATCATTAAACACAATAATATAATCTAAAGTAACATACTCTAGTCGAGTTGAAAGTTACGAAGTACATGACAGGCACTATACTGCTCCGTCACCTAGCGGGTCAATTCCCAGTAAAAACCTATTAAAAATTTCCAACATGCGGAAATTATCGTAACGGAAGGCTATCAAATTATCTATTTTCCTCACGAATGTCACCGAATAAATACATAAGTAATGCCCGATTTCATCAAAGTCACCTAATACTTACCAAACCCCTATCTTTTTTTAGGGGTTTGCTAAGTGTTAGGGGACTTTGGTAAAATCGGGTATAAGTCACGTAATTTTAAATACGAGGTCAACAAACTCGCATCTTGTTACCACCTGCTACAGCAATAGTATTTCGGCTAACGTACGGTAAAGCTGATAGTGACTGATTGTTACCCTGTAGATGTAGACTATGTAGGATCTTTTTTTTTCTTTCTTTATAGCATGACGCACAGTTTAGCGCTTTTGCCAATGTCACGTATTAATAAGTAAAATCACTAGTAAGTTAGTTATTTCATAACGTAAAACTCCTCCAGTAAAGTGATAGTAGGCTTTAATGAAGTTGTAAAGGACTTCTTGGAAGAGCGCGAGAATTTCAGCTACACATGTTTATTTAGACCTACTACATTCTTCTCACTTACACAGAACTTTAAAACACAATATACTGTCACTTCTGTACTTTAAAACTCCCAAAAATCCCAAATCTCCAAAATCACATATAGTATCTAAACTAATATTATAAAGTCCTGACTAGCCCGTTAGGGATACGGCGTGAAGATATGTATGTATGTAATATTATAAAGAGGTAAACTTGTTTGTATATAATGGATAAAATCAAACGATACTCAACCGATTTTACACCAGAAAAATCTTTCACCAGAAAGCTATCAGCGAGTAACATGGATTGTATTTTATTTAAAAAACAAGTTTCGGGCGGGATTATATTATACATTATGTTCAATGATTATAATAATTTTATTTGTATCGCTCTTAATTTATCTTCCAGTTACATAATTTAATATTTTTTTATCTGTACCATACATAAGCTAAGTATACACAAATGGCCATTTTAAATTTCAATCTTTATTAAAAAACAACAATATATTTCTAGATATTGAAATTAATGGTAATAATTAGTGAGTAAAATCTATCACTGTCAGGACGTACGTCATCACGATCTTTTAAATAATAATGAATAATAACACCACTTATAATAATTCCCAGAAAATCTGACTACTGATTAGGAAATGTCTAAATTAATAAAGATGAACGTGTCACATTTTTTACTCCAATATCTTTTTGTTCTCCAAAACGTGAGGTAATAATTGATGAGATGGTAACTTAAAGCCTCGACACACTACAATTTTATGATCGATGTGGGATGATTTTGTGATTGTATTCAATTGCAGAATCGCTGCAATATAACCTGGGAATCATCTTCTTCTCTGCGCATGCGCTGTCCACCGATGTCTTTTGATACGATGTACCTAATGTTAATAAGGTGATACCTGACTGAGTTTCTTACTGGTTCTTTTCAGTGCAGTTTATTTTCGAGGCAGTAGATTTGATACTAAAGAAAGCTTTGTAAAGAGGTTTATTTAATAAAAGTGATCTGATTTTGACTTGCAATTGCTCGTATTTATACCATTTTAGAGTATTACGTCGTAGGAATTCGCTTGTTGCATAATGGTGCTTCGGTGTTTCATTCGATTACTGAGGAGAAATCCTGGATCCTGGCTATTACAGATTAGAGGCCTTATGAATGACTTGTAAACTGTTTCAGTAGACTGAAAATTAGTAAAATTATTGTTTTGCTGTTGTCATTGGAAATGGCGTTAACGGCATCCAATTCAAAAGACCCACGAGTTGGAAGTGGCCAAAAGGCTCACGATGCCCCAATTTTTAATCTCTTTTTAGATTAGATCCAAGTTGAAATCAAAATTTGTTTGTCTTTCTCTTATGTGAAAAGAGTCTTGTGCACTTGGGGGGATAAAAGTTGTGCAGCTGGCGGGATAAAACCTTGTGCAGTAACCGAGCGGTAAAGAGTTGATTTCCAGTGTGAAGGGTAAGACAGCCGGTGAAAGTTCTGGCATAAGAAGCATTTATTAGTCATCAAGTTGCCGATGCATATGTAATCTGAAGTGCTTACTTACCCTTGCCATGGATCTTAGTCCACTTACCATTAGGCGAACCGCTTCTTCCTTTTTTTTCCATAGTATAAAAAAGTAGGACTCATACCTGAACTTTATAACTCCAGAAGTTCTGTTCCGTACTACAGAGTAAGGCGACTAAAATCAAATAAAATGTAGACCTGTGGGTACTTAGAAAATAGCAGACGATCAGCTTATCTGATAACAAATTTGTATCATATGTACAGATGACACAAGTTATCTGATTAACCTCACCGTTGTTGCCCGGACACGTTGCCTGGATTTTCATTCATTTATATCTGTGGACATATACAGACCGTTATAGATAGATTAGTTCATTATAATTGTCTTATGAGAGTTGAACTACAAGTTTCAACTTGTAGTTGTTGTTCAATGACAATCGCTATTCGCTGATAAAATCATGGAGTTTGCGATGACTCTTATAAGATCGCTGCGAACGATGATCTCAGACGCAAGTACTATTTGAAACTGTTTGCGCAGCGACAGTCCATTGTTAGTGACATGCAAAAATTATCGAATAATACTTCGTTGATAAAACCATTAAAGTAGTCTCAGACATGACCTAACTCGTTTACATCAACATTATTTATAGTATTTCTTACTTACATGTTTTCTTCGTGGAAAATGTTTATTTGTTATGAGGTTCTTTGAAAAGTGTTAGTAAGGTGCTATTATTACATACTGTTAAATCATGGGCGTATAATTAACGAATAAATCTAACGCATAAATCTTGCGTGTGGTAAATAAATAAATCAATAAATTAGGTAGCTACAGTCCTGTCAAATTAATTTGGAAAATCACTACAGACCGCAGTCTGACTGTTTACAATCCATTTATTTAAAACTAGAAACCGTGTTTTATATAATAATTAAAAAAATCGCGATGAACATTATTATCAATTTAAAGAAACTGTTAGCTGTAATAGTAATTTTTGATTGTATATTGTATCTGTCTATATGCGCATGCATCATGCTAAAGTTATCAGACGGATTTCAATGAAACAGCACAGTGTTAATATCTCGGCCTGTAGTTCGAGCTAGAGACGGTGTTTACGGTGGTTACTGTGTTCCTTGCTTATCGTAAGTGACTAAAGGAGTTTTAGTGGTCGCAGTCGATAGAGAGTAGGGATTCAGTCGTCTATCCATGCTACCGAGAGGAGGCCAACAGCAGTTCGTGCAGTCATGGCACTGCGAGGGTGTAGGCGAGCTCTGTCACTGCTTCCTGCTGAAGTGCTTTGACACAACGCAAGAAAGGATTCGCCTCCGGTGCATTCCGTAGGAGATCTCGGATGCATCAAAGACGACACAGCAGAAAATTCTGTAGGCACAAGCTTCACATAAGTCCCTCCCCCAGGGAGCTGGGTATCTGTATGCAGATATCTGCTACGTTACCGAAAAAAGGGTTAATGTCTAGAATACCATTATTCTAGAAAATAATAGGTTATCGCGCAATAAAGTAAAAAGTGACTAAAGACCGTGACGGACAGCATCAAGTCAGGGTTCACTAGCATTTTTGTAAAATATTTTTTAATATTTATTCGACTTTTTGTTATTCGTTTCTGACTTAATAAAATAAAATTTACGTATTACGTGCGTACGTGTACCTTCAACTATTTTCTTAATACTAGAGCGTTGAAGACGCTTTATCTGTTGTGCATTCCGGTCAACTTATCGAGACCCAAGTGCTACTCAGCAGTTTTACAGCCTAAGTCATTATTGTTATCGTGCCATGTCTTCTAGCGGAATGCATAACTTCTCACATCCGAAATTAACGGGTGAACTTTCATGAACGCGATGATTTCGGCAAAAACATATGAGATCTATGTAAAGTGTTAGGAATAAAACATATTATTGTTTCTATTGTCTCTCGATACCAAGAGATGTGCTAGTTGTCCCGTCAGCGCCGTTTATTTTAGTTTTTTTTTTTTGATATGTGGGTTATTTTAGTGTGTGAATTGAACGTTGTTTTAAAGAGGTCTAAATAAACCGTTCGTTCGCTTTGTGATAAGAAAGGGAATGTTTTGGAATATTGGTTCTAAATGATGATTATCTTTTTGTTTTGAACCTAAAAGAAATTCTGTCGTGTTTATATGTTATGTTGTGTTCGCCGAGTGGAATTGGTATTTGATTGTATTGCATATACTTTTACTATATAATTCTTGAAGTGGTAGGCAAAGAGGTTAGGAAGGTGATGAGTGGATCTATCTTCCATTTTATGGCTTTACGGTGCCGGAAGCCACCTTCGACTTCCATCACCTTGAAGACTAACGGATATTAAAGGTATTTAGCCTCTATTATTTGTACAATTTTGTTTATTAGCGCCGCGTATCGCGGTCGATGTATGCCCGGCACGTTTTTTACCTTGCAAAAATTGTAAAGGGCGCAGCACGCGCAGTGGTCATGCTTGAAACTGTACCGCACAGAAAAGTAACAGAATAAATACGCTGTAAACTAGGGACAAACGAACGGACAGACAGTCAGATAATAGGTGGACAGACGTTCAGACGGACATAGTGACACTCATTTTGGTTACGGAACTCTAAGACATCGAAGTAACTCGATGGAAAAGATGTAAAACGGTAGTTGTAATATTAGTTTTATACAATATTAGTTGTAATTAATGTACCGAGTAATATTGGATACACCTCAACAAATGAAACAAATTATTATTAGAAATAAAGGAGATTTCAGGAGACATTCAAAAACCATATGCATATGTACGTAACTTATATGCTTTTATATATACGAATAGGCACATAATACTCGTATCACAATGCTTTCATTATTCTCAAATGCATTGTAGCTATTGATATTACAAATACATTCATGTTTTACTTATCGATTAAAGTGTGGTCGGTTACATTCAAATCTTAGAGCAATAGGCGAAGAATTTACGGAAATTAGCTAGTTATTTAAAAATTTGAAGCAAATTAAATTTGATTTTGAATTTTTAGTTTGGCGAAATGTTGATTAGAGGACCACATGTTATGAAAGGGTACAAGAACAATCCTGAGGCGAATAAAGAGGTCTTCTTAGGTGACGGCTGGTTAAGAAGCGGAGACATTGCGAGAATTGATGAAACTGGAAAAGTCTACATTGCCGACAGATTAAAGGAAATTATAAAGGTAAGTTTACAATAATTATTCTTTATACAAGTACTAAAATTTTGGAATTATGATTAGTTTAGCATTGACATTATTGGTTAAAATAAAAATGTATCATAATTTTGGAAAGACTGCTTTTGTTACTACGAGAAGCGATACTTATTTCCTCCGGCCAGTTTTATTTCACCCATGGTTAAGGGTTAAAGTGTATGCCTTTTTCGACCGCTTTCTGCTCAAAATGGTTTAGAATATTAAATTATGCGTTACAGTAGAACAGTAAATCAAAATAATAATCATGAAATTTATATAATAATAATTACTACAAATAAGTAAAAGCGAAATAGTGTTATTGCGTCGTCGCGTCGCTCTAAATGGGCAAGTCCAATTCAACTACGACAATTTTATAATTTGGCGTATAGTAAAATAAATTATATTTCAGTAATAAAATTTTGTTAAATTTAAATGTATATGTTGCAGTCTAATACTAAATTGTGTTAGCTACGATAAAATAAATGGTGAGTTAGATACTTATAGCAATGGAACACCCCAAACTTTTCTTAAATTATCGATTAATAGATTACTATTATTATTTAATATCATTTAATAATTAATTAATTCATTTGTATTGGAACACTTTGTGCTGCAGTCGTGAAGGTAAAAACAATAGAGAGACGTGGAGCGTTCGAGTTTTGACTTATATAAGCTCGAGCGGTAGTGAGAAACAAGCCGTCAGTCGTTCTTTTCTATGACGTCACAAACACCGTCGCGCTCTTTTAGAGGGCGCCAGTGTTCCCCTTTATGATTATTCGTCGGTGTTGCTAACAATTGAGCATTAATTTTTCTATTACTTATCGAAGAGTATTACGACAGTGTTTTAATAAAGAAATGTAGCAAAATGCACTACTTTCACTGCAGCTAGATGTGATTCCAGAACCACATGAGTGGAACATAGTGATTGTTTCGAACAATTAATCTAGGACGTACTACATACATATCGTTGATTGAGAAAGAGTTTGTATGTTACGATTATTTACGTTGTTAATGTACATAGCGTCGTCGCTATCAACGAGCGCGTTGTCTCGTACGCTTATGAAATTGTGAGGCTATCAATGGCCCCATGATTTACGTACACACACAATAGTGTATAGACGGCTTAGTTAGTAGTATGTTTGAATACAGAAGAAAAAATTGCAAAAAATCTTGTCCTTTCACAGGTCAAAGCTTACCAAGTAGCTCCAGCTGAACTCGAAAGTGTATTGAAGGATCATCCAGCTGTGTTTGATGCAGCTGTTATAGGTATTCCAGATCCTGTAACTGGAGAGACGCCTAGAGCCTTCGTTGTATTGAATGAAGGATGCGAAGTAAGCGACAAAGATATAATGGACTTTGTTAGGGAAAGAGTAGCGCCATATAAAATTATAAAAGTTATTACATTTTTGGATAGCATTCCTAAGAATCAATCTGGAAAAGTTTTGAGACGTGTTCTAAAAGAAAACTATTCATAGATATTAATTTTTGTAAATTTATGTCATTTTTCATTTTTAAATTTACCAAAAGCAAAAAAATAAACAGTACAAAAGTAAAGAATCATATAATCCAGTGAGCGGCCGATAGACAGGCCTACACTTAGCATTGGGTGGCGATGGGCTGAAAAATAAAAAAGATATCCTTCACGTTATTTTTCATTCAAGGTGGACAAGATCCATTTCTAATAATAGGTATCCTTTTTCTACACTTAGTAATAAATGGTTTATAGATAAAAAAAGCAAAACTAGATGGTAGCAGGTCGTAAGCTCATCACCTATACAAAAAATAATGCTTAGAATTTCATAGAATTTACTAAAAAGCGAAAACGATATTTTATTATAAGATTTAGATTTTCTTTTTTGATATCTCAAATGTATATTTTATTTATTGTTATTTAACTGCGCTTTGAATATAATATTAATATAGCAATACTAATATGTTTTTATTATACATGGTTCATATAGCTATGGCAGGTAGTGGTAAGAGAAAGTAGGACAACATTATCTCATGTCTCAATTTGAAAATGAAGCATTAAATAGTACAATAATCAGAATGGCGCTAATGAGTCCTAAGGATATGAGTAGCGGATGTAGTTTGCAGAATACAATAAAATCTATATCTTTGTAAGCAAAATACCATTCACTGACTGATTGACTCATCACGGGATCTGTGAAACTATAGGTCTGAATGACTTTAAATTTAGTATAGTTGCTCCTTTCGTGATGTAGACGCTTACTAAGAAATAAGAACGGATTCTGCGAAAGTCCTGTTCAAAATGGCTCTGCTACCCTTGCGAAGCCGGAGCGGGTCGCTAGCCTACATATATATAAGCGAAATACCACTCACTGACTGACTCATCACGAGATCTTTGAAACTATAGGTTCGATTGACTTGAAATTGAAGTGTAGGCGTTCACTAAGAACGGCTTTTACGAAAGTCCTGTCCAAAATGGCTCTGCTACCCGTGCGAAGCCGGGTTGGGTCACTGTAAATTTATATTGAGAGTGGATAAAAACATTGTAATTATGAGTGATTAACGGGTAACGTAGTCAAGTGAAGATTTAGATAGCAATAAAGATTTAATATTTGATTACGCCTTAGTCCTTTAACAACAGCAGCGCCATCTTAATTTAATGTTATTTATGAAATTTCTTTATATTTATATCGGATAGTCTTCCTAACCTTTACCCTCCTCCACACATATTTATAACGTTGTTGTGTTAAAGATATTATGTCGAAATACATAAAATTTGTTTAGAAGGAAAATCGTCAAAGATATAGACTATCAAAGTATCCTGATAATGATTATTAAATGTAGGTACATAGTTCAAGATTTTACTGAATTTTGATATCTTTGATTTGGTATCTAATGTAAAACAAATTATCTTTTGATTGAATTTTGATAGTATACATCTCGATTCTAATTGTCTTCTCCCTATGCTTAAAACTTATTTTATAAATTATAAATAAAAATGGGTTTCTCATAATCTTAACCGAAACATTGCTCGTAACAAAAATGGCAACAGAAATTAAAGAGTTTAGAAAAGTCGGTCAGTTTATTGTCTAAATGTCTACAAAGGACAGCATAGACATTAGACACGTTAATCTATTAAATAATTAAAGCTAAGGAAGTATTATTGTCGTCATTTAAATTTATTTGGTACATACACGTACAGTCTGACAACCAATTTAGGGCATGCAAACCGGTTAACCGGATAACCGAAAAAACCGAATAACCGACACAATTCGAAATTGGATTTTTCCTAGTTATAAATCCGGATTTATCAATATTTTCGGGTTTTTCTACTATTTTATTTAACTCGCACAAAAATATGCTTCTTGAGTCATAAACACAAAAAAATAAATAAATACAATAAAATAAAATAAAATGTCATGTCACGTATGTCTATGTAATATGTATAGTATTTAATTTAAAAAAAAATTTCATTTAACATCAAAGAGCAACTTGGTAAAGAAATAAAGCCACAGGCAAACAGGCTAACGTATAGAGCCCCTCATTCTAGAATTAGTAAAATTCTTTATGTAATCTAGTAAATATTGGTTTTACTTACGCAAAAAGCGTTTTTTGAAAAAAATTAAGAGGTTAAGTTTTATGTCATAAAATTATCTATACATTGGTGCATATCGCAAGTACATATAACTTTTACTTATGAAGTAGATGCACGTATTTCGAATTTTTAGGCTTTCTTTTGAATACATATTTTATATGTATTTTATATATAAATGAAAATTGTGAAAAGGGAAAAGTGTTGTTAAAATATAGAAGATTATTACTATATTTTAATTATTTTCCATACTTTCTCAAATAACGAAAAGATATCCTCTAAAACTTCAAAAAATACAGTACTTGACTAGAGCAAGTACCCTAATCATAGTGTAGAGCAGTATTCAACTTTCTCGAATACGCGACCTCTTTACTAGTAAAAGAGCTCTTGCAACACCCCGGGATTATAATAAAACTGGTGATTATAAAGATGACGTATTAAATTTTTATTCGAATGAAACTACACTGATCAAGAAATCTAGTGCACTGTGCAAATTAGTCGCGGGCGCTTTGTAGGCAGTGATACATAATTCATTTACAATTGCAATTTTTTGGTAGTATAATTTGACCTTCAACCTTTACTTCTTACTTTTACTTAGCTTGCGACGCGACACTTCGGGTAAAACTTCACTGGTGGTCGCGACCCCCAGGTTCAAATACACGGGTGTAAAGTACAGTAGTAGACAATTCGAAGAGTTTTAAATATTTATTTTAAATATTTAGTTAAGCATAACTATGGTAAAAGGTTTTCTTTACCAGTAAGCGAAATATCCTGTACTTGATTTCTGTAAGTTTAATTTTGATCTGTTTTTAACTTAAAACCTCGAAAAAACCGATTTAGTCGGTTTTTAAAAATAAAAACCGAAAAACTCGATTTTCCAAAATCATCCGGTTTTTGCATGCCCTACACCAATTATACCCTATTTCTTGGCAGATTTTTACGACTTTCTGTTATATGTTTTGTTTTCTTTGTCAGACCATAGAGTATTAAAATATTAATAAAAACCTTAACCCCTACTTCAATTGAAGTATTCAATTAAAGTAATTTCAGGAACAATTCATTATGATGATGACTCGAAATTCTTTCTTTCGCACTTATTTTTGTTGTTAAATCTATATTATCTATACTAATATTTTACGTTAGTAACTAATTAATTTGTGCTAATATTATAAAGAGAGGGAGGGCGAATTTTGTAAGTTCGTTTATACGTGGAGGGTAATCTCCGGAACCATTGCACCTATTCGAAAAATTCTTTCGCCATTTGAAAGGTAAATTATTCCAGATAGATATCTAATACATAAAAATCAACACTTGTTTGTTTGTTTGTTCATATTTCATGGACGGCCATACCATTCATTCATCCGATTGCGATGGAATTTGGTATGGCGATAGATTTTACCTCGGGGAAGGACATTCGCTATTTTAAAAATAAAAAATGTGGGTGAAGTCGCTCGCATCAACTAGTAAGATATGTAAAATGTTTTCAACGCGGGGGCGAATCTGGGACGGAGCGCTATCCTCGGTATAGTTAATATAATTACTATTATTAAATTTTATGTTGTTTATAATTGAATCTTTATCTTTCCGCGTTAAATGAATGTACCCCAACAAAAATATTTGAGACAGACAAACATTGAGAAGAATTCCATAAATGTTCCGTTTAACCCATTTTGGTATCGAATACAATAAAATAAAAATATAGATTTTCTATTAACATAAAATTGTTGATTTGTAAAAAAGAACAAAGAATTTAAATGTTTTGATTGAGATCTATTGTAATCTTTTTGTCTCTCATTTTAAATTCAGTATTTGATAGCTTGTGGCGCCAGCGAGTAATATTTTATTGCTAAAGTCTACATTATTGCCGGATATTACTCTGATTTACATACGTATAATCTTTATTGACATTCTTATGGTTATTACATTTGTATAATAGAGGCGCCTTTTATAGCACGAGAACAATATAAACGATTTTTTGTTTTTATTAAAGTAATTTAAGACCATAAATTAGACGTTAATAATAATAACACTCCAGACGATTATATTAGTTATGTGACCCCAGAGACCCTAGGAGTACAAGCAGTGGCGTGCACAGGGTTATTCAACAGGGTAGGCAGTCAAAATAACAAATATATAAACAAAAAACAATTTTAATACATAATTACTTATACTTACTTTAATTTTTCGCAGTGGTTGTAAAGCAAAATAAACTATTAGTCTGTGTACAACGTCAGCTAGTTAAATGTTTTATAATTAGAATTAAAATTTCGAGTCGCATTACCTGACTTTTGATATAAATGCAACTCTAGAACACACCTGTCTTTAGCTATAGTTTGTAATTTTTCACTAAATGAAAACTTCGTAAACGCGGCTTGTTTCAATTTTTGTAAACACACACTGCCAACACAATTGTCACAGCTAAAACATTCCATTCTTTAAAACACAACTGAAATTATCTATTATAAATTTATAAACCGATACTTTACTTCAAATACGAATTGTAAGAAGAATAGAATTTTTTAAAATAACTTAGAACAACAAATCACTTGCACGAAGAAAACAAATGTGGAGTTATATTTTGATTCAAAAATAAACCACAAACAAAGCAAAGAGTTGGAAAAGTACTGAATTTTGGACTTTTTGGCAGGAACGGGAGAAGTGAGGTTGTCATTTTATTTAGATTTTCTATTTTTTACATTTTTAGGAGTTTTAAAGTACAACAGTGATAGTATATTGTGTTTTAAAGTTCTGTGTAAGTGACAAGAATGGAGGAGATCTAAATAAACATGTGTAGCTGAAGTTTTCGCGCTCTTCCAAGAAGTCCTTTATAACTTCAGTAAAGCCTACTATCACTTTACTGGAAAAGTTTTACAATAAGAAAGAACTAATTTACTTGTGATTCTACATGGATTCTACTTATTCTGTGTCTGTATACTAGTTTCTGTTAATGTGTGACATTGGCAAATACGCTAATCATCTACTGAATTGTTTTCTCGCTTTACTTGACGTTGGCAATGTACTCACGTACGGTGCCATTTAAAAAAAAAAAAGAAAAAATACTGAATTTAAAATGCATTTAACTCTATGATGTTGTTGATGTAGTCAATCTCACCAAAACACGCACACAAACTTAATTTTCATGTATAAAATAGCACATAGTAAAAAGATTATTTCGTGTACTGATAAGTGAAATGTAAATATGTGTCCGTAAATTGTAAGCACCAGAGCGAAGGGCCTCCGCGTATAAAAAAATTATATGTATAATGCATATTTTTTGTCGATAGATGGCATGATTGTTAAAAATAAAATACAGCAATGTAAAAATACGAAATGCGATTACGAACAGATGAAAAACGGAAAAATGGCGATGTTAGACGGCGCTATTTCTAAACATTTGTTGTTTAATTCTAAATTGTCTATAAAATATAAATAAATTATATAAATGGTAGATAACGAAATAATTTCCATTTAAATTGTCTTGGTAGGCAGTGTCTCTGTGCCTTTATATGAGATGCATGCCACTGAGTACTAGCCAAGTTAAAAAACCTCGCTTCCTAATTGACCTGTCCGCGAGTTGAACCTGGGGCCACGGTGTGGGATCCACTTTACCATCGCGATAGTCTCTCGTTTGGGCTCGTTTAAGCTAAAATAAAAATAAAGGCATTCTAAATATTACTCTCTGACTACCCCGTTGGGATACAGCGTAAAGTTATCTATGTACTATTTATTAACAATACTCACAATAATAACTCTACAACAAGTGAAGATTATAATATAGAAATTCTGACCGTATATACGCTGAGTGTAGAATAATGGGACTAGAGTGGGTAAGTTATTGCAAGAATTTGTATATTAGGTGTTAATTAATTAATTTAAAAACACATTTAAAATCACATTCAAATCGATAAAAATATCGAAAAAACTAATATTTATCGCATTAAAAATTTATTGGGCTACAACAAAATGTTCCATTTTAAAAATATGCTAATTAGAAAATGTAAGCTGAAAAAAATTTAAATAATGTAAGATGATTTTTTGATTAGTTTGTATGAGTAAAATATAATTCCGTACATAATTTTTCCGTTATAATTTCGACAATCATCCTGATAACATCATTTGTTCGTGGTTTATATGATTTAAATTGAAAGAAGTTAATGTGAAATCTATTAATTTTGAAGTTTGTATCAGTTAATGGTTCAAAGTAGTTTTATTGTGACTAATATTTTTCAATTCATAATAAATGAAAACAGATTACAGTACGTTTACAGTGGATGCTATTGATTTCATTAAATTTAGTTAGTTGTGGTTTGTTTGTAACTTACATATAATGTATATATTTCCCTTACATAACGTATTTAGGGTACTTGGTATGTGTTATTTATAGAAATACAGATAACATTACTTCCATAGACTTCTCGTATTACAAATCGAGGCGATTAAATTGAAAGTAAAGTAGATATCTAAGTGCTGTTTTCTAACGAAATGGCAGCGGATTAGCTTATCTGGGGCCCTAGAGAAGTGGCTCAATTATCGGAAACGCTAGTACAATAGTGGTAGAATAGAATGACAAATACTGCGTGATCTAATGTAATGAATTTTAAATTGATAGTCAAACGTTATTCACTTTCTATTCAATCAAGCGAAAAGTAAAATCACGTGAAAACCGCCGTGTCAAACAGAGCCAAATGGCACTTTTGACGTGCATTGACGCCACCAAGCGTTTTGATTGCACGAAGCGTTTGCAACTTGTCTATAGCCGCTCTTATAATAAATGTGTATGTTCACGAGAGTCAGCTTATCTGATATCCCTCACCGTATCTGCTCGGAAACGGCGTCTGGAGTTATTTATAAAGTCTATGGTTACTTCGATAATTTTTATTTTAAAATAATTGAAGATTACGTTACACAGATCACGTTTATAAGTTGAATACAATTATAAATTTTCATCTATACATTTTCTATACATATAAATAAAATTGAAGTGTCTGTCTGTGATTTCGAAATAAAGGCTTTTTCTTAAGCTCATATGAATTTCTGCACGTAACCAAGACCCAAACACGCGTTTTTAAAATTTTTGTCTGTCTGTCTGTCTGACTGTTTGCTTGTCCGAGCTAATATTCGAAACGGCTGAACCGATTTCGGTACGATTTCCACTGGAAGATAAAGGATTTTCCAAAGAATAATTTAGTCTTGTTATTGTCCGGAAAGTGTAAGATAAATCTATAAATATACATACAAAAATCTATAAGTATCTAAAATAGTTTTCACAGTTGCGTTTCTTTAAGTCAGACTTGCACATTAAAGTACGTTCTGTCGTGATCTGCTGACTGGAAGCTGAGATCTAAAATGAGCTCTCTTTAACTGAGCGGCGCCTGTAAAGTGAGTTTAAGTTATAGTGGTCTATCCGTTGACCTACATTTAATAACTGAAACAGACATAGCAGAGACATCTATCCATGATAGTTTAAAATAGTAACGAAATTGTATCTGCACATTGGAGATATTTTTGAAAAAGTGATTGAATTAGTAAATAATAACTATTTTAATTTTAGAAATACATACATAGGTACATAGGTGGTAAAAATTGTAAATAATTATACATGTATTAAGAATAAGTTTTTGACGAAAAGTCACAAAGAACCTTAGAAATTTTTATCGACATCCCTATTCCTTTAACAACAAACCATAGAAGTTGCACCAGCAAGAACAGTGTTTCTTTCACAGTCATTCAAGCACGATATTATGTCCGATGATGACTAGTCGCTTTCAGCTCTACATTCTGCGTCTTTGACAACAACGTGATTATGTAATGTAGTGTATTCGTATATAATACCTACAATAAGATTTACTACAACGGAATTTTCATCGTAAATTTACGCGGACGAAGTTGCGGGTTACAGCTAGTATGAAATAAAAACATCATGAAGCCGCCTCGATGATTACAATTTTTCCTTGTAGAACTTTAGTTGAGAATTTAATTATATTTTTTTTTCATACCTTGATCGAAAATTCGTATTTCGGCCTTATTTTCAGGGACGAAAGTGCTACATTACCTCCCGATTAAATGTGTAAATAAATTAGTTCGCATGCTTAAAATTTTTTTGCACATTCAGCATGCATCGTCATATGTCACTAACGTATTAAATAATTAATTCTCGATCTTTCTTCGTCTAATTCTCCATAAATCTCCATAATAAAAACTCCTCGTAACATGAATCGTACCGATCTTTCGACTTTTCGGGTAATAAACTATTTGTAGAGATGTGATTTATTTGAAATACATCTATTTAAAATACAAATACAAAATGAAAAATACCTATTTTTATTTTGCATTTGAAATGCATACTTTTTTTCAAAATGCATTTTGTATTTTATTTTAAATAATTTACAAGAATATTATTATTAATATGAATATTATGAATAGTATTTGTAAAATAAATGAAAAATGGTTTTGTTAATTTCATTAATTCATATTTCGTATTTTTCATTCTTAAATTCATAATTACTATATTTAAGAACGCCCCCATCCTAAATGTTGCCAACAATAATGTCAACATTGCAAATCAAACTGTTTTTGTGCCAATGCCAATAATGCCAATACTACAATAGACCTGGAAACACTTCCAGGTCTATTTTCGTTTTGTGGAATGATTATGAGGCCACATACTCGGAACATGAAAAATGAACTTCGAACAAAACCAGTGTTAAAATCAGTGAAACAAGTATTTTATTTGAAGAAAGTATTTTGAAAATACGTATTTTGTATTTTGTATTTAAATACTTTTAATAAACCATAAACAATGGCGCACCGTCCTCTCTGACTACCCCATTAGGGATACAGCGTGAAGATATGTATGTATGTATGTATAAACAATATAGATATGTAGAAGATATGTATGTATGTATAAACAATAATGTTTATTAATAATAAAAAATACATACATACGTTAATATTTTAATATTTATTAAACTATTTTGCATATCTCTGACTATTTGTGATTTTTTCGCTATTCTTTCTAAATTTCTAACAATTTCTTCTGTTAACTCACTGTCACATTCTTAAAAACTCATTTTATTAATTTAGTTAGTGAATTCTTAATAATATATTTAATTTTTTAAGATTATTAAATAAATAAATAAGTTGTTGCTTAGTTACGTAGTCAAGGAAACGTAAATCTAAAACATGCTTAATGAATAAAAAAAATTGACGCAGCGCACTAACTACAACTAACCAGGTTATAAAATAAAATTATATTAATTTAATTTCAATCGAACTTTCGACCCTGTAGTGCGATTCTCTAACGCAAATTAGT
This sequence comes from Zeuzera pyrina, assembly GCA_907165235.1. Taxonomy (NCBI): domain Eukaryota; kingdom Metazoa; phylum Arthropoda; class Insecta; order Lepidoptera; family Cossidae; genus Zeuzera; species Zeuzera pyrina. Next base: position 5,795,733 of record OU015633.1, on the reverse strand, counting down.
CAAATTCACTTCTGAATCCGCGGTGAGATTGTCAACTGTGATTTGGTATTCTCTAAAGTCGACAGAGATACTAGCGCCGCCTCGATGAGTGGCGGCGGCGAGTTGTACTATCGTAAATGAATTTTATGAAGTTTCGCTAAATATAACAATCCTATTTAAATAAACGAGTTTTATTTAACGTAATTATCTCAGAAAAAGTTAAAATACTCTAAAACGAAATATCGACTGAGATGTTTACTCTTAAAGCAATCCCCGACAAACTCGCATCTAAGATCACTTCACTTCGCTCCTAGAATGTTTGGTTTAGAGAATTCCATTTGAAGGTCAAGTGAGTTCGAATGCGAAGTGGGGTAAATTATCGAGCGAGTCTCGCTTTGGGTGATTCGAGTTTTTAGAGAATTGCATGGCTGGTCTGATAAAAATTGTTTACGGATCACGGGAGGAAAGTACGACATCGCAAACCCCGTTTTTATTTCATTTCGCGGGTTTTGATGTCATACTTTCCTCCCGTGGTGCGTAATATACTATTACATCGATGCTGATGTTAAAGATTCAGATTCTGAAATGACGTTAACTAATTCATTAACATCCTATTTAAGTATGTTTTTTAACACATTTTATAATATTTCTGGATTTTAAATAGGTATTAATCAATTCAAGTTTCCAGCTGTAAAATAGAGAAGTAAGATAGAGAAGTAAAATAGGGAAGTAAAATAGAGAATGTACCAGTCGCTTATTTTTCCGCGCGGGTCGTATAAGTAGGCCAAGGGATAGCCCTTGTGTTATGAGGAACTAACATACGGCGATCGGCTAATAAATCTAGTTGAACCAGTACCTACCAAATACCTTATTGCTAGAAATCATTGTGTGTTTTAATCGTACAGTTTGTACACAAATGTCGTCAGCATCATTACATAAGGACGTACGCACATTTGAACAACTTTACAGGAGAAAAAAAAACTGTCATATTTATTAAAGTTTTATCAGAAAAAAAAATATTTTCAGTATTGTCTCTTTGTATAAAGTTTTGATATCGAGGAGCATTATTAAAATAACAACTTCATTGTACGGTAGTGAGGTCTGGATATGCCCGAAATCGAGTGAAAGAACGATAAATGCAGTAGAAATGCTCTTACAAATATGTGCAGTGTCACCCTTGGGGACAGGATAAGCAAAGAAGAGATACGCAGTATGAGGGTCGCACGACAGTGTTATTGTGAAAATGAATTAAAGAATGCTTAGATGGTTCGGGCACTTAGAAAGAATGAGTGTTGAAAAACTGACAAAGAAAATCTACAGAGCGAAAGTGAGTGGTAAAAGAAGCCAAAGATGACCAAAGCTGACTTATGAAGATCAAATAGCTAGAGTGTTAGCAGACGGAAATGTCAAAAACACTCACATACCTAGGCGAAAATGTGTGAGGAGAATGATGAGATTTGAAGAAGCGAAAGAGATATGTAAGGACACCGACGCTTGGCGCTCCTTCCTCTCTGGCTACCCCATTAGGGATACAGCGTGAAGATATGTATGTATGTATGTATTAAAATAAATAAAAAATCCGATCTAGTCTAATTTCTGGAATTAATCTGATCTCTGAAATTTTTATCCAGCACTGAATCACTGTTATTATTACTAGTACTTCTACGTTAGAGGTCATCCAAAGATCAGCTTATCACCGATTTAATAGACTATGGTGTTAATGTTTGTCAATATTTTCATTTAAATGATATTACAGATATTTAAATACATAGTGTATAATATATGAGTATCATATCAACGCGGAAGTTAGTTGCCGGATATTTATTTCTATGAGATTTTGCGTAAAAGATCTTTTATTGTTAAGAAAATAATCTTTTGATACAAAACTATATTTTTAACTCTACACTGCTGCAATATCACGTTTTATAACAGCTAATTTAATTTTTTAAAGTAAATAAAGTCTAAGAAATTCATAAATTCTCAGAGTTCATTTCAGTGAAAGCAATACATAGTGTTTTAATTTATGATTTTGTTGTTTCAAAATTTATGATTTTTAAATTAAATACGCGTATGTTAAGCCATTGTTTTCTCTGATGGAAAACAATGACATGGCGTAATATTAATTACGTGATCTGAAGATACATAATCACTATTGCATTGAATGTGACCGAGTTGTAAAAACTGTACAATTTTTAGAAAATAATTTTAATAGCAGTAAAGTTAATGTATGGAAAGCTGTAAAACCTAGGACTTTCATTACATATTTTTTTTTATATTTCAGGTAAGACATCATATTACCTAAAATTTTTAGAATTAGTCCTTAGTCCTTAGCATGCACATTATAAATAACTCCAGACAGTTGTCCCGTACTATGAAATAAGGAAAATAAAATCAATTAAAATAGATACATATCATACATATATATATCTTCACGCTGTACCCCCAACGGGGTAGTGAGAGAGGACGGAGCGCCAAGCGTCAATTAAAATGTGTTAGGAAAATAAAATGAAAAGTTTTAGGAACGGAAGGTGAATATATTATATTTTCTTGTTCCGCGTTATCATGGGAAGGTTTCTAGCCATAGGTCAGAAAGTTTGCTGCGCTATATCTAGAAAAAGTATTTGACAGAGTAGTGCGAAAGAAATTGTGGAGTCTTCTGCCTGAATATGGCGTGCAGGGCCCCTTACTGCGGGCTGTGCAGTCGTTATATCGTATTAATGGACCTCAGTTTCAAATGGGGAGAATGATCACGTTTCAACCCACAACCAGAATTTAGATTGCAGTGGATATGAAGAATAGTAAGTTCGTTCGATGTCCAAGATTTCACATTCATCCTGTATAATCTTGTTATTGACGACTACCTACTACTTCTTGTCAAACCAGTCACCATTTCTTATCAGTTTAATGTATGTAATTAATCAGTGGTCTTCCAATATATTACTGCATGACTTTGATACTACGAGCTAAGCGTTAGCTGTCACATTATACATTATAATGAGATAATATTCAAATCGAGGTGTATATAAATCTGTTACATAACAGAGATGCAGGCGGGCGCCACAATGGTGGTAGACTAGATTATTTGCATAATGTGTGAATGTATTCAAACATTAATATACATATTAGGTGTATGTGGATGGATATTCATACCGGATATGAAAAGAATGCCATCGAATGTAACATTGATTAAATTGATAGCAAAATTTAAAAAAACGTAATAAAACCAGGTATTTTGTTTACCCCATTGTGTTTACCATTACTACTACAGAAGTTGATAATTAATGGTTTATTTCATGTGATAAATTCCCAAAATCTTTAGCTATTTTCCGCTCAAACTCCAAAAACCACCAATCGACACGTGTTTCGCCTCTCAACGAAGCATCCTCAGGATATACCAGAGATAGAATTCGGTCAGCTAACCAGCACGACGTGAAATGGATTTCCGCAAAGTAATACCTGAGTCTATACAATGGTTTATTTGATATATTACTACTGATTCGGTAAACGAAACTATAAAAGAAAGGTCTATAAAATTCATTAAAATGTAATCGATTTTCTATTCGTTTACCGCACCTACTCATATCAATTCGATTTTTAAGGTCAAATTTATAGACGTCTATGGTAAAATTACGATAATTACATTTAGCATATCTTAAACGATTATAATATCATATCTAAGTAGTAAAAAATAATAAAAAGTCGTAATCCACGTTTGTCTGTGTATTTATTTGCTTATAATTTCCAAACTGAGTGGATTTCATGCGATTTCCACCATAGTTTAAACATATTCACATTTAGTCTATAGAAGCACAGAAATGTTGACATTTCCCAATCGATACCCTGTGCGAAGCCGGGGCGGGTCACTAGTGTTTTATAAAATGTAGATCTATCACTATAGATCTATGTAACACCACAGTTTAAGGGAAAACAAGCAGCTGGTGCATTTCATATTCTAATTAATCTCTCTTATATTAGCATACTTAGAAGTGTAGAAGCATGGGATAAACCTAAGCCTTCATCTACTCATAAAAACTAGTAATGGTTCTTAATGTATAATAACTAACGTTTTTAAAAAGTTTTTTTATAACGAATTAATAAAGTTTTTTTTTCTTAGTACATGAAGTTTTTATTATCTAAAACTACAAAGATATTAACAGCACCTTTACAAGATACTAATGTGTACGTTGAAACAATTGAAATTAAATTAAATTGAAAAACAATTGAAATTACCCCGATGTCTGTATCGATCCCCTTCGCTTTTCTCAAAAACTTAAGTGAAATAAAAAACCACAACGATTTAATAGTTGGTGCAAGCGAGATGTCAAATCCTTAAATCGAGCAGCTTAAATAGTTGGTGCAAGCTCACAAATATTTTGCACTCTAGCTAAAGGGGCAAATTGCACCAGACTGGAGTAATATCCCTCGTCCTTATCTTCGCAAGTACTGGACTTAGAACTTTTTCATTTTCAGGAAATATAGACTCTTACAGGAAAAATAATACAAAAGTCCTAAGTTTTACAATTTATTTACCAGCTTGCGCATGAAGCTCCCTGTGCGCAAGCTGAACTCGTATTTGACCTTTTTAGGGTTCTGTAGCCAAGTGACAAAAAACGACACCTTATAATTTCGTGCTGTCTGTCTGTCCGTCCGTTTATCATAGCCATTTTTCTTGGAGATTATAAGTACTAAATAGTTGAAATTTGTAAAGTGAGTTATTCCTTGAACCGTTACATAATGATGTATAATAATGTGAAATTTTGAAAATAAAGGTTTAATAATAAAATTAAACAGACGTCAAAAAAATAACTAAAAAGTACGAAATAACCGTCCTTTACTAATCAATACTCAAGTACAAAAATAACTTTATAAATACTATATATACATACATATCTTCACGCTGTTACCCTAACGGGGTAGTCGGAGAGGACGGAGCGCCAAGCTTAGCGTCGTAAATCTCGTCATTCTCCTCTAATTTTGTTTATTTCTCGCTTTTGAGTGAGTGACTTTAGCCTAAATAAATATCAAGGGAACGTCTACAGTTAAGTTATTTTCTAACTCTGTTCCGTAATGACATACAAGAGAATTATCAATACAAAATAAATAAAAGTTATGAGCAGTTCGCGTTATTTGGTGTATCTTCGAAATCCAAGCTCAAATACCATTGAAATTTAAATGAGACCAATCTGGAAATATATCCATTCAAATAAAAAATTAGTGAATTCTGAGGTAATAAATAAAAAAAAATACAACCAAATTGAGAACCTCTTCCTTTTTTGAATTTGGTTAAAAAAGATTAGAGGTGGCACTGCATACATATAACAAACAAAAAATCCAGATCACATAAACGTGCGGAAAATATTTAGATAGGCCTTCAAAAATCAGACTTTCAAATAAAATTGGTTTCTAAATACGTTGAGTAGTTTTTAAGATATGGGGTATTTTCGGTTACTCACTCAGTGACTGCAGGAATAACTTTAAACGCTAATGAACTACACCGTCTACGGAACTCTTTATTGTGCATGGTCCGATACGCGTGTGTCCGGTTTTTTTTTACATTTGGGTTACTTCATTTGCTGGCCGACAGTGTGTGGGTTTTACGCGTAGTAGAAAAACCCTACTGTGGCATCTTATCTTATCAATCATTACAATTTTGGTGTATTGTTTAATAAAAAAGGTAATAAACAATAAACGGCCAATCACTGACGAAAACCAGCGTATCTCGAATATTTTTATTACTTTGTTCATTAGATACATTTATGGTCTATAGAACCATGAGATTATTGACACCGTTGATCGTACAGGACGATCGATAGGACCTTTTATGGAGAACGCGTCAAATATATCGCGATGAACCAGTTTATTCCCGTTTTTTGTGATTTATTATTTTTATTGCATTTTTTTATCATCCTGAATTATATAGGTAATCTAAATAAACAACATCTGTTTATTTAGATTTCGATACTTATAAAGTTCTAAGGTCAAGCGGGCCATTTAGATCATAGATTACTATCTATCTATCGTCCCTTTTAGAAAAAAACAAAAATTTCAAAGCCCTCCAGTCCCTAGTCCATAACAGTTCATTTTGTGTGAAAATTTAAAAGATAATTTACATAGCTAAATGAAATATAATTATACCTGAGAATTTGTGTTTTCGGCCCCGAAGTTCCGTTACCGCGCATCCCTTCTAAGCCAGAAGTCACGCTTTGCCTTGGTATAGTTGAATTTATATTATTTCCATCGAACAATATAATAAATGTATTTTATTTATTTATTCTATTACCTCTCTTGACTACCTCAATGGATCCGCTAGCGGCCTTATGGAAGGTGGATGGAGGTATCACCACCGTTTGGAATCAGTGATCTAGATTCTAGGACTCAAATCCCCGAAGAACTGAGTTAAAAGTTAAAATGAAAAAAAGAAAAAGTGAAATCTTTGTGTTGGAAAAATTTGTCAATTTTGGGTTTGACTCGACTTTGATTAGCGAAAAAGAAGTAGAATAGAATAGCTATCTATTCAAAAAATAATTTATTTTATTAGTGTCATTGGTCAGTCATTATAGCAATATCAATATAGTGACGTAGTATGTATAGTACTTGGACCACGTATCACAATGGACGGACAGAGTATTTGCTTTAAGGCGCTCCCCCAAGCAAACAGGCAAACGTACAGAGCACCTCATACTAGAATTCGTAAAATTCTTCATTTAATCTAGTAATTATTGATTTTACTTATGAAAAAAGGGTCTTTTGAAAAAATTAAAATGGTCAAGTTTTATATCACAAAATTATCTATACATTAGTGTAGGTTTATCGCAAGTAAATATAACTTCTATTTATGAAGTAGATGCACGTATTTTTAATTTTTAGGCTTTCTTTTGAATACAGATTTTATATGTATTTTATATATAATTGAAAAATATGAGACGGCAAAAGTGTTGTTAAAATGTCGAAGATTAGTACAATATTTTTATTACTTTTGATATATTTTCAAATAACGAGAAGATAGCCTCTAAAACTAGCAAAGAAACAGTATTTGACTAGGGGAAGCGCCTTAAGAGTGTGTTCCTACAGTGTTCTTTTTTGGTGACCGAGTTTCTAGATTTTCACTAATGCGCGTGACTAGGGAAGGTACAACGATACACAGCTGAATATGACGTATTTTTATTTTTGTGAATACTGGTAGCTGAAACGCTTAAGATTTACGAGTATTTTGCAAATAATTATTTCATGAACGACTCATTGCTATGACAAATTACATTGATAGTACAAGGTTGCCATACTTACTATAGCTAACTGTTTCACTTGTGGTTGCGCTCAATGAGATAGAAAGAGACACGAAAATTCATTTAACATACGGTGGTAAGAGCGACAACTCATGGCTTCGTCCATTATGCTTCTTGGTCCGAGATATAGTAGTTGTTAATCACGTCGTGTGTATTTACGTCACATAAGAAGTTAGAATAACACTTTATTTCCATTTGAACAACTATTAATCAGTTTTTATCACCACTTTCACCAGAGAAGAGAAGAGATTATGGCGAAACCAAAGGCGGTAACATACCTTTTTGCTAATTATGATGTATGTAATGTGTTTGTGCCATGTGTGTTTTTATCTATGTATGTACCTATATAAATACGTGGGTTGGGGTTTGAATATTAGTGTGTAGAGTAAGAATGATAACAAGCTATTCTATATAATACTAGCTTTTGCCCACGACTTCGTCTTCTTCGTGGACTTCATGGATTTCAAACTGCGCAGTATATATGTTACAAATTATAACATGACAAAAGTAATCCTGAATGTCCATGCCATTGGATGTTATAATAGATTGGAAGAAGGGTAAATAGTTTTCGAAAACGTTTTGTAAGTTTTTCATCCTCTTAGGGGTTGATTTGCAGAAAATCCCTTCTAATTAAGCCTTTGCGTATTAAAGGAAAGTTACTGTCGTTTCATGTTCCTGGCTTCATTAGCATTGGTTGGGCGATGAAGAATCAGCTAGTCGGTTCATCACCTATTTTATACCTTTAAGGTATGAGACGAATGCTGAATTGTTTAATTATTACTTTTAATGAATACTATTTGTGCTAAATTTCAAATTGATAAGTGCAGTATTGTTTTTCCTAATGTAAGCTTTACCACTCTTTTTTACTCCTTTAGTGGTTGATTTTCGGGAAATTGTTTATTGAGTCTCCGCGTCATAAACAGAAACTACTGTCCTTTCATGTTCCTAGCTTCAATAATTTCGGTTGTGCGATGATGAATCACTCAGACAGTTTATCTCCTATTTTATACCCTTAGGGGTATGAAACTTGATAAATGCTGAAACAGGTGTTTAATTATTTTTTCATTCCATCTATTTGGAATGAAAAAATCGTACGAGTGGGACTCATCCACCGAGGGTTCCGTATCCCCATACAATGAAATGTGTTATGTATTTACCAAAAAAATATGTCAGATTCAAAAACAAACTTAATCTTACAATTGAAAGTCAATTTCTCCTATACTTTCCAATTGAAAATGTAAGTTTGTAACGGCAAAAAAGTGTGATTTATTTGTTTTATTTTACCATTTTTATTCAGGAAACCTTACAGCCTAAAATAAATTTCATAAATGAAATTTATGTTAGGCCGTAAATTTAATTTAATTTAATAATTTATTGAAACCTCAATAAATTATTAAATTAAATTAAATTAAATTAAAGTTCATACTGATATCTCTACCCATTCTTGAGATAAAGGGTTAAACGGACACACGACAGCAAAATTAAATGATCTTATAAGGGTTCCGTTTTTTCCTGTTGCGGTTTGGAACCACAAAAACATGGGATGTAGCAGTTGATTATCTTTTCGCTCAGGTAGTAAAAGTGAATCAAAGGATGGATAGACGTTATTATAGACTGTATAGGCGATGTACTGTCATCTAACACTGTCATATTCCATTCTGTCAACAGCTAACTTCATGCTAAAAGCATAAAAATGTGATTTTGTTGCGTATTAATGCTCAGTCCATCCCAAATAGGAAATCGCGTAACGTTATGCTTGTCACGCAGGTAAAATTTTTAATTAACAATTTTTTTTTGTTTCTTTCTTTATGGCATGGCACACAGTTTAGCGCATTTGCCAATGTCATGTATTAATAAGTCGAATCACAAGTAAATTAGTTTTTTCTTATCGTAAAACTCCTCCAGTAAAGTGATTGTAGGCTTTACTGAAGTTATATAGGACTTCTTGGAAGAGCGCGAGAACTTCAGCTACGTATATTTATACAGACCTACTCCATTCTTTTCACTTATACAGAACTTTAAAACACAATATACTGTCACTTTTGTACCTTAAAACTCCCAAAAATGTAAAATATAGAAAATCTAAACAAAATGTCAACCTCATTACTCCTGTTCTCGCGAAAAAGTCTCCAATATTTCATTTAAATACACGGAATGAGTGATGAATGATTAACGACAAAAATCTACAAAGCAAAAATGACTGGCAGCAGAAGCCGAGGCTAACTTATGAAGATCAAATAGTTAGTGTAAGCTGACGGAAATGTCAAAAGCACTTGCAGTTCTCGGCGTAAGTGTGTGAGAAGAATGACATTTGAGGACGCAAATGAAGTAAGTAAGGACAGCGATGATTGGTACTTCATTGTCTCTGAATGTTTCTTTCAGGGAAATAACGTGACGTACTAAATATCTTATTTAAATAGATGTTGTGACTATCTTCACCTAATTCCTATCTTTAATTAATTATGTATTTGGGAACCAAATAATCTTATTATATTACTACACTAAGATAAATAGGTAATATTTATTTAGTTACATAAATGTCGGTTATTGGCGTTTACTAATAAATGAAGACATTATTACTGAACAATGGCGTATTTCAGATCCTTATTTATTGACATCATAATATCAGAATTCGACGAAAATGTAATATATTATGTATGTATCTTCAGCGAAGTATGAGAATAAATATAACGAATAAACATCATAACTACATTTTGTAGATAATATTATATTATAATATTTAAACAGTAACAAGCGGTAGGTCATTTTTTTATAAGACGACGCATAAACTGTAAGTACACAGATAACAGTAGAGCCATAATCATTTAAACTTAACCTAATTTCAATCCGAGATGAGGTTCGTACACATTACAAAATGAGTTGACAATGTTATTAACAACCAAAATAATTTGTCGTGATGCCATCATTAAAAGTTTTGAGAAATAATTAAATATTAACAAAAATATAATTGTATTTGAGTTTACGATAAAATCGAAACATAGAAAAACAAGAAAGGTATGACAGATTCCTTTTTGATCTACTTCAGAATAAGGAGGAAGTTCTATGTTCGTCTGTATGTATTTTTTTTATGTATGTTTAGCGATAATTTCTTCAATTTTGGATCGATTTCAATTGTTTTTTTTCCGCCGGGTTCAGTACAGCACTAGTGGTTCAAATTTCAATTCTTTGTCCATTTAAATATCATTGATATTGGAGCTTGAACTTAATACACTAAATAACGCTGTTTATAAGCTTTATTTATATGAAGAAGTTAATTGTAGACCTACCCTAGATATTTAGGTATTTAGGCGGAAATCAATCAAAAAGGAGAAATAAAAAATTTTTTAAGAAAAAAATGAAACCGACGTCAAAAATGAGCACTGAAATGTATAAAATAACTATTCTTTACCAATCAAAACTCTTTGAAGTCGATGCCAAATCAAACTACCGAAAGTTTACTAGTTTGGTAGGCTTGGCACCGACTTCACTGTCACATTTAAGTATATAGGTATTTGTATCATACTTATAAAGCTATTTTTGTACTTGAGTTTTGATTAGTAACGGATAGTTTTTTTGTACTTTTCTTTCTTTTCCTTTTGTGTTCTCTTTTTTTAAGTTAGTTTAATATTATTCGTCAAAAGTTTATTTCGTAGAAGTTCTATTTGAATAGAAGTAAATAATAGCAATATAAGAAGTAAACAAACATATACTTAAACTTATTTATTATATTTATATATGCATATTAGGTACAAATAATTATGAGAATATTTATTTATATTCCAATAAATATATAATAAAATCAATAATTATGTAAATTGAAGTCGTAATTTCGCTAGGAAATGTCTGTTCATTTAGAATCTATTTAGTTTCACTTAATGTTCATACGTCAAATGTCGCATTCGAAAACTCGTTCAAAGCCAAGAACACGACCAAAATGCTAATAAAAATTCAAAATTCAAGTTAAATCAAGTTCGTCTGACGGCCTTATTATGGCCGTGTCAACCCTCACGGATCTAGCGTTCGTTACGTTTACAAAAATGGTAAAAAAAACTGTTTGTTTACATCCGAAATGAGTCACGGTAATCCCATGAACACATTCCGTTGTGGCGTCCTCCGTAAGGTCAACCGCACACTGTGGCTGTGATGGAAAACAATCTTTTTAACTGCTTTTGACAATAACTAATTAATTTTAGTGTTTCGCGTTTTGGTATATGATTTTTTTGTCATGATCTAAATACGAATGTTATGTTACTTGTACAAAAAGACAACTTGTATAACAATAAAAGCTGTTGTAAATTGTCATTATCATGAATATTCTGATTAATATTATAATAAACATTTTATAATATTGTTATTTGAAACTATTTTTTGTTTCATTGTTTTTACATACTTACATATCTTCACGCTGTATCCCTAACGTGTTTATTAATCATTTTTATTGTAATCAGAGAGGACGGAGAGTCAAGCATCGCGGTCTTTATATACTTCTTTCGCTTCCTCAAAAATCATTCTCTTCACAAATTTTCGCCTAGGTATGCGAGTGCTTTTGACATTTCCGTCGGCGTTCATTGTTTTTTTTTAATATAACAAAAAAATTATACCGACTTCAAAAACAATCACTGAAAAGTACAAAATAACTATTCTTTACTAATCAAAATTCAAGTATAAAAATAACTTCATAAATATAACTTCAGAAAAAAGAGGAGGTTCCAACTGATAAAGTTATCGGTGAACATATATAAAAAAATACATACAGTAATTTCCTCCATCTTTACCCAACCGTTATAACATTGCCCTAAGACAAATATTAACTTCGAGTTAGAATTCCAGAAAAAATATTCCGTTTACTGTAATTTTGAACTTTTGAGTAGATTTCTGAAATATTTTATGGCAACACTGAATACGTGCGGCGTTCCTAACCTCAAACAGTGTCTCGCTACGAGATGTCAAAACAGGACGCTCAAAAGTGGTGCCAAATTTTTCGCTAAAAACTTTTTCGAAAAATGGTGAAAAGAGGCAAAATACGTAAGTAGTGCTAAAAATTAACTTTGAATGAGGAAAGCTTTCTTTATTTCACGCAAAAAAAAACGCTTATGTTGTGAGTTATGACATTGGCCAATGTTTGGTAACAAAACTCCGAATAAATCGGCTTAACATTGCCCACACATATAAAAGCGCTAGGGCTGTCACAACAGGGTATTTACGAAATGTTGTGTTCATGAAACTAGTAAAGTACTTACTTACTTACTTAGGACCGACATTTTCCACAATGAGAGGATGTCCTCAAGGTAGCGTTCTATCACCCCTTCTATGGACCCTCGCAGTGGACCAGCTCTTGCATAAAATGGCTGACCTTAGGATTGACACTCAGGGATATGCAGATGACCTGGCAGTTATAGTCCGAGGTTTCAGCCTAAACACTATTTCTTGTGTTATGCAACGAGGCCTCGTGAATGAATGGTGTAGAGAGAACGAGTTATCGATCAATGCTGATAAAACAGTAATTGCGCCGTTTACGAGGAAGCGATGTCTGGATAGGTTGGTAGCTCCACGACTAAACAGTAAATCGATACCTTTTTCCACTGAAGTTAAGTATTTGGGCGTTATAATTGACCAAAAACTGACGTGGAACAGTCATATCATAAGTACCTTGCAAAAGGTAAAAATTGCCTTAAGTACTTGCAGTCGGATGGCAGGGAACAACTGGGGTCTGAGCCCAAAAGTCGTTCTGTGGCTGTATACAGCCATTGTGAGGCCGACAATTAGTTATGCCTCTGTGGTCTGGTACGAGAAAGCCCACCAGAAGACTGTGATAGATAGGCTAGGTGGCTTGCAGAGAACCGTCTGTCTATTAGCAACTGGAGCCATGTCGACCACGCCGGGTGCGGCGTTAAATGCTTTGCTGAACCTACCGCCCCTTCACTTGTATGTGTTAAAGGAGGCGAAGAGCAGTATTCACAAACTATCCGCCCAGGACGGAACGAAATGGCTATCGCAGAAACTGAGATCTTTTCAAGACTCAGTAACGAATATTCCGATTCTGAGTATGCCCACTGACGTTATGCTCCCGCGGTGTACCTTCGAAAAACATTTTATAGTGGAGATGCCTTCCAGGGATGACTGGATTGAAGAAAGAATGACCTGGAAACCTGGCGGTCTACTTTGGTACACCGATGGCTCAAAATCGGATAACGACGTAGGATGTGGAATTCTTGGAGTGCGCCCAAGTTTCAAGAGGAGCCTGAATCTTGGGAGGTACGCCTCCATTTTCCAGGCTGAAATGTTCGCCATTATTGAATGTGCGGACATCAACATTAAAAAGCACTACGTAAACCAAACTATATACATACACTCTGATAGTCAGGCAGCTCTCTTGGCATTGGCCTCGAATGTAATCACATCGAGGCTAGTTAATAACTGCGTGACTACTTTAAACACTCTGGGAAATAAAAACAGAGTGATTCTAAGATGGGTTCCTGGCCATGCGGGCATCGTAGGCAATGAAGATGCCGACGAACTCGCAAGAGCCGGCACCAAAATTACATTTATTGGTCCAGAACCTTTTGTGGTATCCCCAAAAGCCAGGCTCAACTGATTTTGTGGAAATCCTGCTTCAAAGCGTCTTGCGAGTATTGGAAGAATATACCGGGCCAGGAGCATTCCAAAGCCCTAATAAAGCCATATAATCGCAAGGTGGCTTCTAGTGTCACGGCAATGAGCCGGAGCAACTTGCGTATCTTGGTTAGGGCACTTACTGGGCATTGTTGCCTAAATAAGCACATGTTTAGTATGGGGTTCTCCAACACAAGATTGTGCCGGTACTGCCGGGAGGCGGATGAAACGCCTATGCACATTTTGTGTGACTGCGGATCACTGATGCGCACTCGTCGATCCTACCTCGGCCAGTATTTTCTGAGTCCGGAGGAGGTTCAGCATATCACTCCAAGGAATACCTTGCAGTTTTTGACTACAGTGGGACTTGGCAGTGTTTTATAACACAGTGGCGATCACAATAGATCAAGTTTGGTCGCAGTGATACAGGTCTGGTAGGACCTGCATAGCCACTTACATGAAATAAAAAATAAAAAAATACTTACTTAGGACGGCACTCCATAAAAATTACGAGGTCCTAAGTATTTGACCTTGAACCTGGATTAAAATAAAGTCGTGTGTAGATTTACCTTTTTTCTCTTTGTCTAACAAAGCCTTGTAAAATACGAAAAACAAAGAAGTACAAAAAAGATACAGTTACCTACCTAGCAGACGTGGCTAGGACTTACCTATGGTCATCATTTCAATGTGTCTTAGTAAATACTAAACTAGTTTCATGGTGTCGATTTGGATTGGTTTTGGGTTATGCGTGTACTCATTTTTATTTCAGAATGGGAAAGTCAAGACCACGCTTAAAAAAACGTAAAAGCCGACGTAGATTAGGAGCTCGGGCATACGAAAATTATTAGATTTGTGATAGATACTGCCTAAACAACCGTAAAACAGTTTACAAAACTTTATTTACGAATATTTGTTACTTACAGTTGCTTAAGCAGCTATGTTTTTGTAGGTACCTAAAAAGCTAAGTATCTCCTTATTGAAAATTTGCAAAGAATTTAAAACATAAAAAAGTTTATAAAACGTATATTGTTTTTGTTATTTGAAATTTGGACACCCCTAGCCACCCAATATTTTTGTATGAAGATTCTCGAAAAAGTATATCTAACAACTCCTACTTACTTTTTTTTGACCCGGAACTCGGTTGAAAGTATTGAAAATGTAGTTCACATCTTGACTTTATTAGGCACCTTAGTTCTTAATGTCAAAACTGTAAGTTTTCAAATGGCTTAGCAATCCGTGGTGAGCAAAGATGTGCACATTTCCGCATAACATTACCCACCTCTTTAACTACATTTTTTGCAGAAACTACTTATAAATACTTATTTTTTACTCTTTTATTCTATTCTTCTACAACTCTAAATACCAATTTGTAACTCGGGTGTCTCTACAGGTCATAGTTTTCTCATAATCATCAAAAATGTGAAAAAAGAGGGCAATGTTGGAGGATATGACGGTACCTACATACGAATGTTCGTATGTATGTATTTTTTTATATATGTTCACCGATAACTTTATCAATTGTGGATTTATTTGGAAAATATTTTTTTTGTTTGAAAGGGTGTACTTCAGAAGTGGTTCCATTTAAACACTGATATTGGAGCTTGTACTTCGAAGATACACCAAATAACCCTAACTGCTTCTAAGATTTATTTTGAAGATTCTCTTGTATATCGTGGCGCTCAAGAATTAAAAAAGAAGTTAATCATAGACATACCATAGATATTTATTTAGGCCAAGGTCACTCAAAAGAAAGAAATTCAAAAAAATTAAGAAAAAAAATAAACAGACTTCAAAACAACACTACAAAGTACAAAATAGCTGTCCTTTATTATTCAAAACTAAAGTACAAAAATACCTTTTTAAAAAACGATACACAATTAATTACAAAAATATTTCATGCAAACTGGCCTTAGAGATCTTTGCACTTGATGTAATCCTTTTTAGTGATCACCCACTACTATTACTTAAAAAGTTGTGAATTAATAACGCAGAATAGTGAGTATGCGACGAGACTAGAGCCAATAAAAACGAACAACCCGTAAGCCACTAGCCAGTCGAATAAATATCTTGGTGATAACTGGGACAAGCCTTGACACGCGCTCTCGCGTAAACATACAAACATTTACACAGAAACATGGTGCTGAGGTTTATAACTTTCTTACTCATGGTAGGGCTGGCTTTTGGCGCGACGTGGATAGGACGGTTGCCAAGGAAACCAGCAGAATTAGGTAAGTGAATGAGATTTTTTAAAATAATACCTACCTTTATGAAATCACAATAATAAAATCACTAACATGATTAATTTAATTTCGGATGGCTTGGTTCGGATGGTCCAGTTTGCGAAAACTGTCTTAATGTACTGGAGGACAATTTCGAAATGCAAAAATTTACCGGTTTTCAGGAAACTGGAACGAAACATTAAAACGACGTCAAATGAAAAAGATTTCATAACTGCAAATAAATAATAAAAACAGAGCCAATAATATAATTTCTTATTTAGTTATAATTTTTTATCATTACATATTTTAATAACCAATATTGCCGATGTGACTTATTTTGACTAAAAAGAATGGATGCGTTTTACAAATTTTTAATAGAAAATCTTAACTAAGCTATAAGTTTGGTAACGAAACCAGAAAATTTAGGTAAAAATAGTTTATGTATAGGTATAGGTGTATTGGAAACATCGCAACTTAAAAACTTTCATTTTAACTTTCCAATTGAATAAGAACAAATTTAATTTAATTCCCAAAGCTTAAAATATTCAGAACTTTGTCATCACAGCACTGAATATGTGAAAGAAACTTATCGCTGTTTTGGTAAACAATGTTGGAATGAAAGTTATAATTATATTCATGATTGTGTTTTTGTTACCAATGAGTTTCGCTCATATTAAATTACGATTCTTTTTTGTTACCAGGCAACGAATAAAACGATAACGAAAATTATTCGATGTAGGTTTTTAAAATAAATGGTTTTTTTAATAATCGTAATTAATTACCTACCAATTAATTTTTGAGATCTACTTACCTATAGTACCTTACGTATGGATATTGAAGACCTCTGTTTAAGATCTTACGATAAATTAGGATATCTTTATTAAAGTCATAACAAAAAAAAATTATCATTGAAGTATATATTTCTAAAACAGTAATCATTACAGTAAATAAGTATGTACCTTCTTTTAGTAAACATCAAATATTTAAATTAAAATGTAGACTATTAAATGACTCGAATTGCAAAACGACATGGCAACAGGACCTGTATTTCGACACAATAAATAAATAAGTAACATGTTTATTATTCAAAATATTATCAACTAGTTTTTTATTGAGTTTTATTTGGTTATTTCATTGAAGTTAAGAATATAGTTTATTAATGCTCTCGGATTCTGAAGGTGTCTATGTAATCAGAACTCGTTTCGTCAAAATAATGTAATCTACATTTAAATTTAATGCAATTTCATACAAACTACAATCTCACAAATAACAAGCACAAAAAACTTTTTTTTAAATTTCATTATTTAGATAATCCACAACAATTAGTTTCATAATATTAATTACCACTCGTTATACATAAAAGACCTAAAACAGATTACCCTAACATAAATCAAATTTAGTGCACAAACAAGTTTTAATATCAGTAAAGTCCGAAAAGCTTGTTCCAATCATTTCCATTTTAGTGTTCTATAACTAAATTGGCAAAATTATAATCCTTGTAGTTACGTTACGTCTGTCTATTCGTCTGTTTGTCCGTGTGTTACACTGAATTACTCTGTTATATATTTACACCTATTGAGCTAAAATTCGGCATAAAGTCTATAAAATGGTATCCCGACACCACAAAATGAAAAAAATTAATTAAATAATGAATTTTTTGACCTAAGGAAAGATTAACATTAATTTCTAATTAAATTAATATTTTACTTTGATTCGAAATCACTACTGAATCCTAATATAATTCAAATCCGACGCGATGTGTTTTTTTTATATTTTCAATGTACATGAGTACTTGGTACACACACACACAGTTTACATAGTTTCATTATATTACAGATAAGCGAAATGCTTTCACAGCCTGAGTAAAACAAATTAGTGACAACCAGAATTGTTTATAACTTAATAAGAGCTAAGTTTTCTTTGAATGGGTAAACATGTATTTTCAGTATGTTATTTTGGTACGTCCTATCATGAGCGTCACCAAGGGAGGCAGGAGAGGGCAGCTGCCCTCCCTTTTTGAGATTTGAGAAAATGTAGAACCATTTTCTTAACACAAGAAAATATTTGAAAGAATATTTTCTCGAACTTTTTTAAAATAAATACTTTTTGAACAACTTTGTTTAAAAAGCTTTCTTTAGGTAAAATCAAAATCATTACATCTGTTAATTTATACCTAAAATTTATATTTTCCGATCATGTCTCTCATCTTGCCCTTCTGTGCTCCTCGTGGCTGGCGACGCCCTTGCGTCATATTGTAGGTACTAATATTTGTTTAGGTCAAAATGTAGGTAACAGAACTGAGATTCTATGTAGAGTAATAATATTAGGTAGAACCAGGTCAATGAAGTTTATTTTCTTCTTTTAGTGAAATAATAAAAGTAGTAATACCTACTGCCATTAGTAATACCCGTGGTAATACCTACTGCAAGTCTATTCAGAGGACAATTCCCAAAATTAATAAAATAATTAATAAAATAAATTCTGAGGACAAATTCCAAAATTAACAAAATAAATAAATGTGACGAATTCCTAAAATCTTTAACTATTTTCCGCTCAAACTCCAAAAACTACCAATTGACATGTGTTTCACCTATCAACGGATCATCCTCAGGATATTCCAGAGATCAGACTCGGTCAACTAACCAGCACCGAATCGGTGCTGGTCGGATACGGTGCTGGTTAGTTGAATATCCTGAGGATGCGTCGTTGAGAGGCAAAACACGTGTCGATTGGTGGTGTTTGGAGCTTGAGCGGACAATAGCTAAAGATTTTAGGAATTCATCGCATGAAATGAATTGCAGCAAAGTAACTCCTGAGTTCGTTCTGCCTTGATCCTTTACATTTACTTATACATTTACATTTTTTACAATATATACAAATATTTAGGCTCTGAATTAAAGAGATTAGGGCACGCAAACACACACACGCGCGCGCGCGCATTCACCAACACAAAAATACATTATTATTCAACGAATATTTATGTAACAATTATGTATCTATTTATTATCCACAAGTTTCATCAGTGAAAATTAATTACTTTATTAGAGCTTTTAGTAATATTTAGTATAAAAATAAATGACGTAATTCATTAATTTTAATGTTATAAACAATTCGAGTCGTATAGTTGTCAAATGTAAACGGATCTCCACGACTTATAAAGGGAGATTTTAATAAAAAATAAACCAAACATGGTGTCCGTGATTTTTTGGCAAAAGTATATACGTAATTTGGAACTCTGTCTTCAAAATAAATACAGTAAAAAACTGTCTTATGTTTAATATGTCAATCTAAAGAATTTAGAAAAGCCTCTATTTTTCCTCTCGTAGAACTCCGTAAAGGAAGACAAAATGGAGATATTCACATTTGGGTTAAATTAGATTTCGATCATTAATTACAAGTCATCGACGTGTTTATTGAAAAGACTACAATATTACATACAATAGTTACAATACGTATGTGTGAGACCTTTAAAAATGATGTTTACGATCGAGGGCCTTGACCTCACCGAGGCAGGAGGCTTTCATTGCTTCACAAAGCCTGTTAATATCGTGCTAAATTGTGTGTTAAGTATGCTCAAGTACATACTGGTGTAAGTATTCTATGGAATACACAGTATAATATCACATTTACTTGTGCCAATATATTAATAATAGTTGAACTATTTGTGTAAGTTCTATTTGCAGGCAAAGCGTTTGGTTCAATATGCATGAAACGGTGAATATTTATATGATAATATACATTATTTACGCTGTAGTTTTCCATTATGAAATTAGGGGTAAAGTGTGATATAAGCCTGTATTTTTCGGTTATAGTTTCCACAATAATAAAACGAAGCTAAAAAGTTGTTGTCCCCCATTTTATCTCCAAAAGTATTGTTTAGGCAGATCTAAAGAAAAAACACATTTGGAAAGTAAGAAAATTATTTACAAATTATTACAGAACGGTATAGTCTTAGATGCTTCTACAATATTGTTTCGTATTTGGAAAATGGAACACTTATGACGTCATTATAAAATCTCCTCGGCGTCTGTTCGTCTGTCATAGTCAATAATATCTATGAATTGTACTTGATTGATTGTTCGAAAGCATTACTATGTACGTCTCAACTGCGATTCAGGAACCACACTTATATACACTTCGACGCCTATGCAGTGAACAACGTAGCGTATTTCATTTAATTTCAAATTTACAACGATTAATCAACAATTTAATGATTTTAACATAACATAACATAACATAACTTCACGCTGTATCCCCAACGGGGTAGTCAGAGAGGACGGAGCGCCAGGAGTCGCGGTCCTTACACACCTCTTTCGCTTCCTCAAATCTCATCATGTTAATGATTTTACTCTAGTATAATACTTTAATGGTAAGGAATAAAGAAATTTAATACTCAATTTAATATTAGATGGCATTAATACGCAAAATTAAAACATCGTAGACAAGTTCATTATCGCACATTAAATTAGACTTGACGATTCGGAGCGATGAAACAATAGCATTGTCTCGCTTTAACTGACGGCGAAGCGCCACTCGTTAGAGAAGTTAGAGCTACGCGTCACGCTCTGCTAGCGTGTGGGTCATGATCATTGTTTTGATGCTAGAGTAACGTGTACTAATTCAGTCATAGTTGTCTTTCTTAGAGACTGTCCGAGTTAAAAGGAATAACATAGTGGATTAAATACAGAAGCGAACTTCAAAAACTAAAAAGAAATTGCGATGTAGAACTTTGTTTTGCGGTCGGTAGCAACTGAAAATTGACGGTGGAATACCAAGTGTGTTAATATCCACATGTATTTAACCTATTTTTCGTTTTATCCATGTTTCTAAGAAAGAGGGTAATTTTACTTCGCTATATTAAAGAGATATAAGCTTATTAGAAGGATTTGTTACATTCACATTATACTGAAATATTTAGAGACTAAGTAAGCTGTTGTCGTCGCAATTTCTATTGTGTTTTACGACGAATATGGATTACGAGTGTCGGTATAATGTTTCTTCGTAAATGTATTTTTTAATAACCGTCATTATACACTTACACCCGCACATCAACAATTCTGAATTATTTAAATTCATTTACGTCTACAGAAATTCTATTGAAATTGAATTCTATATATAGAATGAATATAATATTAAATTAATTTTATATTGAAATGGAATATACCTGTAAACTAATACTTATTTCGTTCAAATACGTAACTGGTGATATTGTTAGCAATGTAAAAGACTCCTCAGGGTGTTTTTCTAGTATTCTCTGAACTTTTTATTTTTTTACCATAACATTATCACTACCAATTTACAATAACGTTGTCTTGGATAGATGAAACCTTGATTGTAACGGATATAGCACTATCATTTACAATTTGTTATAATGGAATATTTTCTTTTATGACGGATTAAGAAATTTACAGTACTAGAAAAGTAAGAACATTTTGTGTTCCACTAATGGATCAAATACGGCACGGAGACAATACTTGCGCACCAACGTATCGCGTATCAGAAAGTGATAGAATGACCTTATAGACCAGGGGTTTCCAAACTTATTTTGTCTACTGCCCACTTTGAAAATAAATTATTTTTTAGCGCCCCCATTTTTTCACCTACTGAAAAACCACTATAACTTCAAATTAAATTAATTAATTATTGTGAGCTATATTAGCAGAGATTAAACATTAACTCCAAACGAGACTTTTACTATAACCCGCAAGAGTTAACTTGAAACCTGAGCGCAGTAGGTAATACACAACGGCGCTCAGGTCTCAAGTTAACTCTTACGGGCTACACCTGCCAATGAGAATGATTATTGAAACTTTATAGTATTCAAACAGAGTATCTTTTATTCAAAATAAAACAAATATAATCGATCCTTATATAAAAACTAATGTGAAGGATGAATCTGATGCTGCTTAATAAGTTTGTTGATATCAGGTTCCAATTTACCCAAGAACAGTCGCAAGTCGCCACGTTTGGTAACATGCAAACGATTTCTCTTTTTAGTAAGCAGTGTTGCCACAGCACTAAATCCACGTTCACACAAATATGACGATGGGAATGCTATCAAGAATCGCTGAACAATTGACCACAATCCAGGGTACAATTGCGGGATCGGTTTTTGTAGCCAAAATTCTTGGTAACCATTTTTGAACTTGATTTTTATTTCCTCGTTTGTTGTCAATTCTATAAGTTCTTCTTCCAGCTGAGGTGACATTGCTGTGTTGACATTTGAAAACGGATCCAACACCCAGTCTAGTATTTCCAAGTTCAAAATGTCCTGGTATCGTTCGGTGAAGTCAATGTGGACGTTTTCCAAATGTTGGCAGTAGGCAAATAATTCGTCGTTACTGCATGATACTGATAAATTCGGAAAATTGTGAAACTCACGTCTGCCCATATTCTTTTTGTGTAGAAGCAGTTTGGCTGCGAAAGCAGCAACGCCGTTTTTTGTTTTAATTAAATTTAGTTCATCGCCTTGCAGTTGGAGATTCATGTCGTTGAACAATTTATACAGGTCTGTCATGTAAGCTATATCATTCTTTGATGTAATGAGCTTGTTGTGCAATTCTGTATCTTTAGTATCCAAGATCTCTATAACAAAGTCAAACAGGTTGTAAAATCGAGTCAGACAATTGCCTTTTGATAGGCAACAAACATCAGTATGAAACAACAAACGGTTGAAATCCTCGTCATTAGTAACACAAAGCTGATGAAATAATCTATCATTCAAAGAGCTGTTGCGGATTTTATTGACTGCTTTGATGACATATTGCAGTGATTGAAATAGTCGTTCACTTAAGTTTCTAGCAACCAAATGTTGTCTATGAATAACGCAATGTACAGCAAGGACATCTGGAATTTTATTTTTTAAGTACGCTATGAAGCCTTTATGGCACCCTGTCATAGCCGGAGCGCCATCCGTAGCAACTGATATAATATTTTTCAAGGGAATCTCTTTCTCATCACAAAACTTTTCCAATGTATTGAATATGGTTTCGCCTTTTGCATCGGTCTCTAAATTTCTAGCAAAGAATAGTTCTTCACATATTTTCTCATCTTTAATAAACCTCACGTAAGACAGCAACAATGCTTCATTAGTTGGTAAAGTGGACTCATCGAATTGAATTGAGAATTGACTTGTCCTCAGGTGATCACACAATGATCCTTCAATGTTTTCAGCCATTTCATCAATTCGTCTTTGCACAGATTTATTACTCAAAGGAACTTTTCGGATAATATCTGCGACTGGTTTATGAAGCACAGTAGTTATTACTTCCTTTATTGCTGGCAAAATTAACTCTTCTCCGATGTTATGTGGTTTGCCTTTTAGCAATTAACAAAGAGATATAGTACGAAGCTCGAAGTCCGTCGTCATCTTGCTTAGCAGCCGCCGAAAATAGTTTTGCTACACTTGGCTGAGTATTATGCTTCTTCTCTAGGTCTTGAAAATATGCTACATTCTTGTCTTTCTTATCTGGAAGCATTTTATTCAAATGATCTTGCAGTCTTGAAGGCTTCATTGCTTCATTCGAAAATGTTTTTAGACATAGAAGACACAAAGGCGACGATGGGTTTGTCGGATTTTCAATGAATCCGAATTTAATATATTCCGCACAGTATTGCCGTCTCTTCTTTTTTACTTCCGACATTGATTTGTTTTGAGAAATACGTAAGTAAGTGTTGAACTTAAGTACTGCTTATCTATTGCGCGCGAAACCGCAAATGAAAATAAAATAAATATTACGTTGTTTATATAGGATTGCATAAGCAGCACGCACCGACAGGAATAAAACAAACATGCATAAACTCGTTTATCTCATTCGACGCTCAATCGTACTCAACAAGTCAGAACAGTATTCTATGAACCAGCCGATTGATACAGGAATGCACAATTCGGGTTATTTAACAAAAACTGGTTAAAACATGATTGCCCGCGGTCTACTATCTACGAAAATTACCTATCTGGGAGTACTAATAACTATTTAAATGCGAAAGTGTGTCTGTTGCCTTTTTATTTGTTTGTTTGTGTCTACTTTCATTTCGAAACGGAACGACCGATTGACATGATTTTTATTTTGTATATTCAATAAAACAGGACAGATATATGAACTACACGGAGAGAAATATCGAACCGAGTTTGAGCAATCTTTTAATTAATATTAGTTGATGTTCACAAGTTGTAGTTGAGAGTCGAGTGCTCATGCAGTCGTTGTCTAAGATGCCTCCTAGCTAAATGAAATTACAAATCACCCCCCAGGCCTCTACACAACGCCCCCATTTTTTTTCTGGGTCTCTTACCGCCCCCCTTTAGGCCTGCAGCGCCCACAAGGGGGCGTTATCGCCCACTTTGGGAAAGGCTGTTATAGACTTTAGTGGGAGTAAGACAAGATGTTGTTTTTCATCATTCATCATCATCATTTCATCATCATCATCATCATTCATTTTCAGTGATCAAGGACTATCGCCTACTGAATACAATAATGGCATAACTTGGAAAGAGATGATTTGAAGAAAGCTTGGCCTTACGGTTTTGGTGCACCGGAAAACACGTAATGACACATGTACTGTATAGTATGGTCTGTAAACACCGTTACGCTCTGCTTTCTACTACACGTCCGTTCCCTGCAGCGGTCCATAACCAAAGAGACAGCTTGTTGATAATTATTTCCCTTCTCTAGACAGTCATCGTTGTGGTGCTGTCACGTGTGCGTAAGAGAAGACGGATTACTTTTCCCTCTCGCCCCTATACTCTACAACACATATTGCCATCTATACCAAAAATTGATTATAATTTCTGTGTTTTTGGCATCTATTAAGATGCCTTTATTGCAGGTAGTAATTTATGCGTTGTTTATGCTAATGTAATTCGAAACGGTAAAATTTCGATTTAAGAAATGTGAAATTTCGAGTTATACCTTTGTTCCATTCAGTAGAAGACATTACATGGTGTCCTTTAGATAGTAGGTCTATGTGCATAACCCTTTTAACGTAATATTAACGTATCTTCCCTTTTATTTATATCAATGGTAATAACCGTAAAATTAATAATTAAATTGGAGTTAACGCTTGTTCTGCTCCACACACGCTGTGTTGTTTACCAGAGCTTGCTAATTCGCTAAGTCAAATCCACCTATTTACAATTACGTTCACGAACTTTGTTAAATTTCACTTGTACTACATAATTCTGTACATGCTCGTTCATGGCGGCGCCTGAGAACTTTTGTGTCTGTCTTTTTGTGAAATCTTTGAGAGTTGAAATGGAGTGTTCGTAACATTTATATTTTAATAATATTATTTCAATGTCAAAAATAATTCAGTCAAGGATGAATTCGACTCGCTCAAAGAAGATTTTGTACATTCATAAAAAAAGTTTTGTGGAAATAATTTCTGGATAACTATAACACGTAGGATTTTTGTTATATTTTTTCTGTAAATTGTAATATATTGCGTAGATCTTGAAACTTTTTCTGGACCATCGCCCCCTTTAGAAGAGAACAACAATTTCAACGCTCCTCTAGTCCCTAGTCCATGATAGTAAACTTTGTATGTATATACATTTTTATTATTATTAAATATGATTATTTTATATGAACTATTAAAATGTTGTTGCATATTATCTGCATATAATTTATCTATTATTATAAAAACTATTATTACTATAAACCGTCTTATTAATATCAAATAGCTAGGTGTTAGTTGACGAAAATGTCAAAGCACTCGCAAACCTAGGCGAAAATATGCGAGGAGAATGATGAGATTTGAGGAAGCGAAAGAAGTATGTAAAGACCGCGAAGCTTGGCGCTCCGTCCTCTCTGACTACCCCATTAGGGATACAGCGTGAGGATATGTACGTATTATAAAAATCATAGAGCAGAAATTAATAAAACGACAGCCAAATGTAATGTATGTGTAAAATGTTAATTCCAATTTTAAAAATAAACACAGAATCAATAAGAGATAAAAAATATTTATTTTTATTAATTTATTTATTTGAACACTACTCTTGATTGCCTCAACGCCCCCCATTTGTCTCTGGATCCACTATGGCCCCATGGAACGTTCCAGCGCCCACATGGGAGGTGGTATCGTCCCTGTTGGGTATCTATAGTACAGATCCAGGACTTTGCGGAAAACCATTTTCGTTTCGTTCGTTTTCGATCCGTTTCCATTTCCATCTATCTTCCGCTCAAAATCTCAAACTTGTTAACCGACACGTGTTTCGTCTCTTAACGAAGCCCCCTCAGAAAAATTTAATATTTAAGATCTTACTATGCGAATTGTCTGAGAAAAATTATTACGACAGACGAACGAACGCATAGGCGAGTGAGTGATAGAGTAAGGGTTCCACTTTTAAATTTAGAATACTCTATTGAAGAGACATTTGAAAAAGTATAACGATTAAGTAAAACACTAATGATCGTTGTTTCTTCAATTTGTTATATGTTTTTTCGTCTCTTGCGAAAACGATAACAAGATTTGGCTGTTACAAAAAAAAAAACAGTTACAGACAAAAAATCAAAAGATATAAAATTGAGACCAATCTAGATTTTAATCAAAACTTACAAATAAGAGGAAATAACTATAATTTCCCGAATTTGTTACCGGTATCAGAGACCATAAGCTTGGAAAAGTATTTAAAAGGTTTGCTTTTATTTTATTGATTTCTTTTAGTAACTGGTGAATGAAAAATATAAATCACTAGACTTTAATTTTTTTTGTCCTCGACTTTATATTATATCATAAACACCATATCGAATTTTTCAAAAAACAGCCTAGATTTTACCCCAAGAGTAACAGAGTGTACCTAACTGAGATGATTCCAATGATATCCGATACGTGGAAATCGTTTAAATGGTTTCAGTTAGTAACGTGCCGCGCGGATGTTAATTTTTTAATGGGGTAGAAAAGCATGAACTACTCAGGATATTGGGTTTCTTTAGGGTCACCCTGGAGAGGAATACTGATCAAATTTTTATAAGGGTGCCTTCACTGTATTGCTATAATCGATTTCAGTTGTTAAATAAGAGTCACTTGGTTTCAACCTTCACCAATTTATTTAAAAAAAATGCCTTAATATTGATCTCATGAGTTCCTTACTTATAATGAAATCTTAACTGTTATTTCTGAAAATTATAAATGATATTTTACAAACAAAAAAAATACATTTATATTGGAAATTACAAAATGAATGTTACAACCATTAATAAGTGTAAATTCAGCTTCTTAATATAAGGTATAATTAAAACATTAAGATGTACTACAATAACGAAATGTCCCTCCAATGGTCTTAAATAATTCCCATGAAGTCCACTATACTCGTAACTCACAAATAAATCTCAAAAAAAAGAGACTTAATATGTATTGAGGTAATTCAACCTCATACTGCAATGCACAAACAAAAGAACACACCATTAGTCCATGGTGTTTATGGAATTAAGAATGGAAATAAGATATACCATTAATCCGCTAATCCACGGCATTTATGCAATTAAACATGGAATTAAGCATGGAATTCTAAGGTCTCTCATGGGACTTTAAAATATTAAAAATAATCAGAAGAAAAACTTCTTAAAAACAATAGAAACATTCTAAATATATAGGCATATATATTTTACACATATATTTTCATTTTTGTCGGCCACTTAACCACCACCAAAAGTGGATGGCTCCTTCCATGATTGATACTACACCTCGACAAAATTTGTACCCTCTAACATCATTATTAATGTTACTGAATACTACTTAGATTTCAGTCTGAGGTTTCCGACATAAGAAAGAGACAGCAAGTCTCTGAAAAGACATCCACCAATAGGAAGTGTCTGAAAATTTGAAAGTGACAGAATCTAAATGTCAGATTGACAGTTCCACTATAGAATTAGAATGATCTAGATAAAAGTAGCCACTGAAAAACAAGTCGGAAGCAATGCCCATTTGCTCGAACATTCTATTCTACTTTTTTTGTGAAACAGATATATATATAGCAACACTCGTCTCTCTTTTATCGAATACAATCGATTATTAGGAATTACTCGTATTTACAATTTTTAAAACTTAATTTATTTATCTCATCGCCAAAATGGGAAAGCAAACCAACTTGTCGCACCCAAATTTTGCTTGGCACACACAAATTCACGACTTAAAAAAAAGAATGTAAAATTAACATCTAAAAAAAACAATCGATTTTAGTACCCATTGACATCAGTGTGAAATATTAAGAAATCTTGATTTCGAAGTTTTTGATTAATGTAATAATAAATAATAATAAAGTTACTACTTTCTATAATTTTTCTTTGTACCGAAATTATCTCCGCATTAAAAAATTATATCTACGACTCGTGCGGTGTTGTCGGTTGCCCACTCGAGCGAATGAGCGCACGAGCGAAGCGAGAACTTCGTACGAGTGAGCAATCAACAACTTACCGCACTTGTTGCACAATATACTATTATTTGAATTCAAACATTTTTATTTGCATTACGGGCCTATTATTTCGAACTGAATATTAAAGGTTGAACTGTCTTTAAGTTATCATTATCATTACTATTCGTCATGTTCATTTTCTTTTCTTCGATTTTCCTTTTGTTAAATGTCTTTTTTATATATATTACTAGCAATTTGTCCCGGCTTCGCACGGGTAAAATTTTTTTTGAAAATGAATTATAACTTATGTTACTTGCTGATAATGTAGTGTTTTATACGTGTAAGAATTTTTGAAATCGGTTGAGTATTTTTGAGTTTATCCATTACATAAAACCAAACAAACATCTCTTTATAATATTAGAATGGATACATGTTTAATGTCACAATGTTCATTAGTGTTTTTTAAATTAGTTTGTACAATTACAGTGAAACAGTTCGTTTAGTAGTATATGGCTGCATTTTAATTTTTATAATGTAATGCGACTGTGTTTTGTGATTAAAAAATAAATAAATTACAAAGAAGTTTTTCAAGTGTAAGTTCTTAACAAACACAGAGTGTTCCGTATGGTATTTATGAAATACATATATACTTAATATAAAATAAATATATAACGGGGTAGTCAGAGAAGACGCGAGTGCTCCATCACAATGAAGCATTACGGTCCTTACACATTTCTTTCGCCTACTCAAATCTCTTCATTCTCCTTACTCACGTTCGCCCAGGTGTGTGAGTGCTTTTGATTTTTCTATCAGCTAACATAAGTTAACCTTGGTCTTCCTTGGCTTCCGCTATTGCTCACTTTTGCTTAATTACAGGATCGAAAATTTTTAAAATTACAAAGATTGTCAAGCCTTCTTTGAAGTTTACACAAACGATATAACGAAATTATAGATCTCATAGATCTCTAGAAATACATTTTTTCTTTACTATTTCACAAGTAGATTTTATCTTATCTTTTACTTTAGCTTCTCTTTATATTCAAAGAGAAGTAGTAAAGACGAAGTGTAAAATATGGATAAATCTTTACAACATGTAGTTGAAACTTTATATCTGGAAACTACGCTTTCGAGGAATGGAAGATGTGAATTGGACGTGGAGAGACTGGTAGCAGCTGGCAATAAGGTGAACAGTGCTCTGGCCGCATTAAAAGGCAGTGTGAATATATCTAACTACGCCAAAATGGCCATCTGTAATGAGATGTTGCGGCTCACTTTATTGTACAGTTTAGAGTTCCCTTGATATGCGATATCGTTTGAAAGTAAGATCAATACAGTAGAAACGCGATCTCTTAGAAATATGTGCGGTGTTACCCTCGCATATAAGTAATGAAGAGTTACATAACAAGACAAGGTTGGACGATAGTGTTATTGTAAAAATGAAGAAAGGAATGCTTAGGTGGTTCGGGCACATAGGAAGAATGAGTGTCGAAAGATCTTTTGCACTTCTTGCAATTTTTAACAATTTTTTGTCCACAATAAAAGTGTCATATGCTTGATTGCATTCAATTTTTAAATTAATGTAGATAAAAGCTCATTTCGAGACAGAGGTGCGTTCTGTTACACGTACATCGCATCAGTCGGAACTCGAAAGCGCGTTCATAAATTTAAAAAAGTGAAGAATTTTTTCGTTCTTAGTTTCGGTGTTGCAAAATGAAGATTGATTAATCCAACCGAAATATAGTATTATTGCGTATTATATATTTTTTAATAGTAACTGTAACTGTAACTGTAGCAGACCCGCATTAACCTACAATTCTCTACATTATAATACGGTTGGTAACCCTAGTTAAGTTTGGCGCTCCATCGCCTTCGACTACCCCGTTAGGGATACGTGCTATGTACATTTTTCTTTTTATGTATAGGTGAAGGTAAAGCAAGTATAATGTTGCTATAAAATCAAATCATAATTGTTAAAACTAAAAGAAAATAAAAGATGTTTTTAATCAAAATTAATAAGCTTCTTTGAGGGGATATTTCGGTTTCAGGGCGGCTTAGCTCTCCCAAGACACCTAATTCTTCCATGGCTTTGTTATTGTTTTATAATATTGGGTCCTTACATATGAAATTAGCGTTTTGTCGTACTGACCAATTTGAACTGAAATATCTCCTCTTTGGTTAAGAATTCCAAATTCTAATTTATAAATTCATTTAGCTGGTACATTTGAGTTTTGAAAACAGTCATTCATTTGTTTTTTTCCTCATTATTTTTTTCTTTGGCGTCGCTTATTACCGCACAATGGAAAACATGAAATATCGGTATATTTACGAGTACGAGTTCTACCGTGGCACCAGTGCTGCAGAAACAGCTCGAAGGATTAATGATGTGTACGGCGCTAGTGTCGCAAAAGAAAGCACGGTACGTTTTTGGTTTCAACGTTTTCGTTCTGGAAATTTCGACCTTCAGAACCAACCCCGTGGACGGCCGGAGACCAAAGTGGAAAATAAAGAATTAAAGGCTATTGTGGAAGCGGATCCATCACAAAGCACTTCAGAGATAGCTGCAGGCTTCGGGGTAAGTGACAAAACTGTATTAATCCACTTGAAGCAAATCGGGAAAGTAAAAAACTTGAACGATGGGTACCTCATGAATTGAGTGAATCGAACTTGCAAACACGCGTCGACTGCTGTGTTACTTTGCTCAACCGACACAATAATGAAGGGATTTTAAATCGAATCATTACTTGTGATGAAAAGTGGATACTGTACGATAATCGGAAGCGCTCGTCGCAATGGCTGAACCCTGGAGACCCAGCCAAATCCTGCCCTAAACGAAAATTGACTCAGAAAAAGTTACTTGTGAGTGTTTGGTGGACTAGTGCCGGTGTCGTTCACTACAGCTTTCTAAAATCTGACCAAACGATTACGGTAGATATCTATTGTCAGCAACTGCAAACCATGAAGGAAGAACTAGCTGCTAAACAACCGAGATTGGTCAATCGCTCTAGGCCACTGCTGCTTCACGACAACGCAAGACTACACACTGCACAACAAACAACCACTGAGTTAGATGAGCTACAATTGGAATGTCTGCGACATCCACCGTACTCCCCGGACCTTGCTCCAACAGATTACCATTTTTTCCGGAATTTGGACAACTTCTTACAAGGAAAAAAATTCAACTCCGATGCGGCAGTCCAAACCGCCTTCAAAGAGTTTATTGATTCTCGCCCCCATGGTTTTTTTAGTAAAGGGATCAATGAACTACCTATGAGATGGCAAAAGTGCATAGATAACAACGGTGCATACTTTGATTAATTAAATATATTTTACAAAAAAAAAATTGACTATATTCCTCCCGTACAAAACGCCAATTTCATATGTAAGGACCCAATATAGACAAATAATATATAACGCGGAAATATTATTATCATTTGTTGACTGTGACTCATATATCAATTAGAATAAATATAAATAATATTTTTTAAATTAAGAATATACATTCAGATTTAATTGGTTAATTAATATTTATACACACACACACACACACATATACCTAATATAAAAATGCCGTAAGCTTTTTCTTATACAATTGATTGTAAAAATATTTAATTAATGTTTGCGTTGTTTATTCGTTAATTATTACAAGGTCACTATGAAAAAGTAATGATATTATTAAAATATCAATAATCAGCACACAGTAAGGTCGGCTGCTGAGAGTTCATAGCATTGACCCCTGATTGAGGGTATAAACAATACCGTCTTAACGAGTCCATATTTGTACATTCGATATTTTTTGACAAAATGAAATAAATCTCTGATTAGTATATTGTGATAAGTCAAATGAAAAATATTTCAAAGATTACGCATAGACATAATAAAAATATAGATCCCGCTTCGCGTATTTCGTGAACCAACTTAAATATTTTAAGTTGGCCCGCTCTGTAGGTAAATACATTTACATTAAATAAAGCGATCGCCGCTATTTTGCCAGAACAATGAGCACTAAGCAATAACTGAATACTCGAGATGTTGTTTCTAGCAATATAGCTTTAAAAAAACTTATTTGATTTAAACGTATGTATATACAGCAGGTTGACTAGACTTGTTACGCATTTAATGTAGGCGACGCGGAGTCCTGCGGAGTCTATCTCTTTTTTTTGTAACAATGTGGTTACGAATCATATTTTATGGATTTGAATAACAAAATTGCAATCGTTTTGAGTTTTTCGACGTAATTATTTACCTACTAACTTTTCTATGTTTGACGAGATATAAAAAGAGTAAATAATGAATACTTTAGACTAGACAATACGTACTATGAGTACCACACAATTCATGAACCCAGAATTATTAGATTTCAAGGCAATTTAGAGAAGCTTATTTGGTAAATTGATCTGGTCGAGATTAAAACCCGAGAGTATATTATAAAAACAGCCGCAATAATCACTGCATCATGCGCTAATCAATGAATATTGCTTATAAATTAAGACTTTCCAATTTTTATGCCAATAAAAATTATTAAGTTATTATTAAGTTTAATATAATAACAATAAAAATTATTAAGGATTAAGTTTCAAAATAGTAAAAAAGCTAAAGTACAGTTTAATGAATAAGAGATATCGAAAGAAATAAAAAAGATACTAAAAAAGCAAGAAGTTTTCTAAAAGTCCTAAAAACTAGAACTCTAAATATTACATAAAACTATGCATTCTTATATATTACTTAATTTTTGATATTGAAAATAGCGTTGGAGTTGTTATTTATAAAATTTTTATTTTTTAAAGACGTTTCATTCGCCTCTTGGCAGTACCGGCACATGTGTCGGAGAGCCCCAAGTTAGATATGTGCTTGATTCAAGCAATAATGATCAGTAAGTGCTCTAACCAAGATACACAATTTGCTCCGGCCGTAATTGCCGTAACGCTAGAAGCCTTGTGTGATATAACACAGAGTTGTGTAGGGTTCTTAGCCACAGAATTTGCTGCAGTGGTCGTCCTCGATGCATATCGAAGAGCTCTGGGATCTCTTACATAGAACACACCGCAGTCCGTCTTGCGCTTTGCTGTCGTTTGTAGGCTGTTGTAGCCTAACACTAGAAGCCTTGTGTGATATAACACAGAGTTGTGTAGTGTTCTTAGCCACAGAATTTGCTGCAGTGGTCGTCCTCGATGCATATCGAAGAGCTCTGGGATCTCTTACATAGAACACACCGCAGTCCGTCTTGCGCTTTGCTGTCGTTTGTAGGCTGTTGTAGCCTAACACTAGAAGCCTTGTGTGATATAACACAGAGTTGTGTAGTGTTCTTAGCCACAGAATTTGCTGCGGTGGTCGTCCTCGATGCATATCGAAGAGCTCTGGGATCTCCTATATAAAACGCATCGTAGTCCGTCTTGCGCTTTGCTATAGTTTGTAGGCTGCTGTAGCCTAACACTAGAAGCCTTGTGTGATATAACACAGAGTTGTGTAGGGTTCTTAGCCACAGAATTTGCTGCAGTGGTCGTCCTCGATGCATATCGAATAGCTCTGGGATCTCCTATATAGAACACACCGCAGTCCGTCTTGCGCTTTGCTGTCGTTTGTAGGCTGTTGTAGCCTAACACTAGAAGCCTTGTGTGATATAACACAGAGTTGTGTAGGGTTCTTAGCCACAGAATTTGCTGCGGTGGTCGTCCTCGATGCATATCGAAGAGCTCTGGGATCTCCTATATAAAACGCATCGTAGTCCGTCTTGCGCTTTGCTATAGTTTGTAGGCTGCTGTAGCCTAACACTAGAAGCCTTGTGTGATATAACACAGAGTTGTGTAGTGTTCTTAGCCACAGAATTTGCTGCAGTGGTCGTCCTCGATGCATATCGAATAGCTCTGGGATCTCCTATATAGAACGCACCGCAGTCCGTCTTGCGCTTTGCTGTAGTTTGCAGGCTGCCGTAGCCTAACACTAGAAGCCTTGTGTGATATAACACAGAGTTGTGTAGTGTTCTTAGCCACAGAATTTGCTGCAGTGGTCGTCCTCGATGCATATCGAATAGCTCTGGGATCTCCTATATAGAACGCACCGCAGTCCGTCTTGTGCTTTGCTGTAGTTTGCAGGCTGCCGTAGCCTAACACTAGATCCCTTGTGTGATATAACACAGAGTTGTGTAGGGTTCTTAGCCACAGAATTTGCTGCGGTGGTCGTCCTCGATGCATATCGAAGAGCTCTGGGATCTCCTATATAAAACGCATCGTAGTCCGTCTTGCGCTTTGCTGTAGTTTGCAGGCTAGGGCAGTATAGACTATATGCACGCGCTGCCGTTCTCTTTGGGGTCGCATGAAGTGGATAACCAGACCCGTTAATCCAATTAGTAGCTATCCCAAAGACTCTGAGCGGCTAGAGAAATAACAAACGCTTTGTATAATCGAAATGCTTGATGGCGTTATTGTTAGTTAAAAGTGCTATATTTTATACGGCGGTTTACACCCGACTTTACGCTTCATTTGATTGAATATTAAGTTAGTAACATTTGACTACCGATTTAAAATTAGTTGCACTAGATTACGTGGTATTTGTCATTCTGTTCTGCTAGCATTTACGACAATTGAGCGACTTGTTTAAGGCGACGCATTGATAAACAATAATTTAATCTAAAATAGACCTTCTGTTCTATGCAAACATGCGCGCGCTAGCTTACGGAAAATATGAAAAAACAGTTATTTTCGTTTAAATTACAAACTATAATTAATTTTGAAAAATCATATTGTCATTTTGAGGTGTGTGTTTAGATTCATCTACATAAAAAATTTAGAGGCTTTAATCGGTCCCATTTGTCCGTAAAAGCAAATCTCTATTTTAAAAGAGGTTTCTTTAATTTTTTTTTATGTTGTAAAAGTTAACCAACCGTGTAATGCTATTGTCAAAATAAAGTCAGTGAATTGAAGATTATGGTTACCAAATATAACTTGCATATGTTTTGTAATAGCTTAGAAAAATTGAAATCCCCGACATCAAAATTTCCAATGCGTCATCTTAAGCGCCCTGTTCAGATGTCTCGTACGACAGAAGATACTGTCTTCTTTTTTCTGAGCTATGCAGGAATAAAACGCGCTCGATTAGAACGCCTTTATTGGTGGCTCACAAAATTATTCATCTTTATAGTACTTCTAAACAAACACTAACGTATACTTTCCTAAATAATATAAATTCTCGAAGCAAAATATTTCAATTTTCATATTTATGGCGTGAAGTTTCAGTGTCACTTGACGTCTAAAAAGAGGAAATATTTACATAAAATAATAATTTTTGCTTATAACATGTTACTAATTAACATTGCTGTTTTGGTAGGGATGAATTTTATTGTCATTATGGCGTTTACTGATTAATCTGCGTCAATTATGACGTATTGATTGACTGGTTGTTTTATGAATACAACTCCTTTTTGTCGTAATGATCTATACTACTCTATAAATCTCTTGCGTCTGTCTATAATATCAGTTTTTTTTGTCAAATTTTGCGATAGGTAGTCGTTTTATGACTCCCTGATTTCAATTCTACCATTTTTAAAATTTTTGTGTGTCTGTCTGTATGTCTTTTTATAACTAAAGAACGGCTTGACCGATCTTGATGAAAATCGGTACATAGTAAGAACATGTGATTGCACTCATGATAGGCTACTTATTTTTTAGAAATTTACTTCTAAAGAGGTGAAAAGGGGGATGAAACTTTGTATGGGAAATGGTAAACAGCTAAACCAATCATGATAAAATTTGGCAGGGAAATAGTTTGACATCAGAGAACGGACATAAGCTACTTTTTTTTATTAAAAATTTACCTCTAAAAGAGTGAAAAGGGGGATGAAACTTTGTATGGGAAACGCTAAATCTT
Source organism: Zeuzera pyrina (assembly GCA_907165235.1). Classification (NCBI taxonomy): domain Eukaryota; kingdom Metazoa; phylum Arthropoda; class Insecta; order Lepidoptera; family Cossidae; genus Zeuzera; species Zeuzera pyrina. The sequence continues at coordinate 5,759,428 of OU015633.1, read as the reverse complement.
GGTAATGATAAAAATTTAGTGAGGTGATAAAACTTATTTTATCAAAAATACATAGGCTACTTTTTTATAAAAAAATCTCTGAAAAGGGAGACGAGAGGGAGGAGGACGAAACTTTGTACGGAAAATGCGTGAACTAATTATGATGTAGCATGAATATAGTTTGACACCTGGGAATGGACATAGGCTACTTTTTTATTAATAGGAGGGTGAAAAGAGTGATGCGACTTTGAATGGAAAATGCTGAACCGCCGAACCAATTATGATGTTTGGTCATGTGCCCGGAGACAGACGTAGGCTAGATGTAGAGCTTTTTTCAAAAACGAATTTTAAAAATACTATGTACATGTGCATATAATATAACCTAATCCGGGAAAGCCACAAAATAATTTTCCGCGCAGACGAAGTCACGGGTAAAGCTAGTATGTATATAAACTAAATTGAATAGAACCATTAAAATGTCACACAGCTATAAATTTTTGTTTACAAACAAACTAATAAAAGTTTTTTTAGGACACCAATTTATTTTATAGTATTCTATAATTTTTTTGTTAAAATATTATGTGCATACTTATTTGCTATTGATTAGTTTCATGGAAATGTAAATATAATATCTATAATGAAGATGTATATAGTTTATTAAACCTAATTAGGTTTAATATTCAAATTATAAATAATAAAATCTCATAAATGTTACGTACAAGCGATCCGCCCCGGCTTCACACAGGTAGAAGTTTTTTATAATAAAATACAGCCCATGTTACTCGCTGATAATGTAGAGTTTTTGAATTTATCCATTACATACAAACAAAGTTTACTTTTTTATAGTATAGATATACATAATATTTTGGCCAGTTTTAAATTTTTTTTATTCTAACTTTGAAATACTTTTCAACCCATTAGAGAAAAGGTTTTTAAGAATCCTTCGTTACTCCTGGCTTACGTTTCTTAAAGGATTTTTGTGCATTTCAAATTTGTAGACCACTTTATGCTGTCAGTCAGGTTTATCTTTTATATATACAAAGGATTTGGATTAATATAACTGTAAATAGTTTAAGAAAAGTCGCAATGAGTATTCATCTTATAACTTTTGAACTTGTTAATGGATTTCTATACAATTCAATTCGCTATCATTTAATAAAATTAAGGAAGATTATATGTGCATAAATGACATTCACATTACATCTACAGAAGTAGAAAAATAATGACATATCGTAAATCAAGTCTCCGTGCAGAGCCGGGGCGGGTCGTTAGTTCACGGTGTAATAAAAAATATTTATTGTGATTATTTCGTAGTTGAAAATTAAGGTTAGCAAGAGTATAAAAATATTTATGTGCCACAGATTGTTATGATTGAGTACTTAATAATATATTCAGATTTGGGCAATTTATTCGCTAACCATGATGTAATCTATTTCTGTCGTTGTTAGGAAACTATTATTTTAGATGATTTATATTAAATACAGTCACATTTGATATAATCACTGTAATCATTATGTTCATTGCTTATTAATAAGTTCGACGTTGATTAATCTATTGGTATTCTGGTAAATATAAACTTTGTGTACCTACCTATTGTATGCGTATGTATATGTGTTGTTTGCGTGCGTGTATTCATGTAAGGGTAGATAAATATTCGAAAGGTACTATCAAAAATATCAAGTACCTAAAAATCGGGCAAGAGGCTGACGAACGTGCAATAATACTTTAGGGTTGCGTAGCAATGTCATACGAGGTAGAAGTTTAAAAGGAATTGGGTTTAAAATACCCATCAGACTATTTTTTTTTCATTTCTGGGTTTGAGTTAGCAATTTATGCTCCTTTTTTCTTTACGGCATGGCGCACAGATCTGCGCGTTTGCCAATGTCACGTAATATATTATTAAGTAGAATCGTTATCGTAAAACTCCTCCAGAAAAATGATAGTAGACTTTACTGAAGTTTTATAGGACTTCTTGGAAGAGCGCGAGAACTTCAGCTATACATGTTTATTTAGACCTACTCCATTTTTTTCACTCACACAGAACTTTAAAACAAAATATACTTTTACTTTTGTACTTTACAATTCCCAAAAATATAAGAAATAGAAAATCTGAATAAAATGACAACCTCACTTCTCCCGTTCCCGCCCAAAAGTCCCCAATTTATGCTTCACGTCCATGGAGTACTTAACCTATAGAGACGAAATATTGGACCATCTTATTCACCACTGCTCAGTTTTTTTATTATTAAGCAATACATAACCAATACTGGACCTGTGTGTACATCTCTGTATTTCCGACAGATATTTAAATACTTATGTAATGGCTTATTGTTCTATTCGGTAGTGTGGCAAAAACAGCAAAAAAATCAAAGTATGAAACAGAACGCAATAACCGCAACAGCGTTTAGACCTTTAGACGTAAATTGTTTTCATACAAAATAAATGACATTGCCACTCTATAGGTTGAGTGCTCCATGTTCACGTCTCAATATCAAATAGCAAAATTCGTTTGTGACATGCAAGCAGACAGACAGACAGGATTAAATTATAAGGGTTCCGTTTTTTGATATTTGTTTACAGAACTCTAAAAAGGAAGATACCTACATCACGAATGTCTGAAGCACAGAACAGTTAAATTGAGGGGATAGCTCTTGTCGCACGAAGCACGCGAATTGTCATTCTATCTCTTTTTCCGTTGACATAGGAGTCCACAATGCTATGCTATGCTAACCTTTTGTATAATCAAAAAGGCTAGATAAAAATTATGCGTGAGAAGAAATAATTCCACAGTTCATTATATTTATGATATGATTAGTAAATTAAGCTATTATATAAGGCTCATATCGCACTGAAACCCAGAACATAACTAACCTTTATTCCCTAATAGATATTTACTTAATAGACAAATATAGTATATGTAATATTTCTTGTTTTTAATTTTTTTCAGCTAATAAAGAAGGCTGCTACATTAAGGAGATCAACGATGTCATACCATTTGGTGCAGAGGTAGCTCCTGTGGGATATTGCTATAGAATTGACTGTGGAGATATGCTGTACTATGCTTCGTAAGTAATTATTTTATACATAAGATTTATATTTCTTAGTTTAGCCGCCAGAGTTGAAACGAATACAGTACGTCCATACTGACGTATTTCTAGGATACTTTTAAGAAATGTGTCAAATCTTTTTAAGTCGGACATCACTTAAACCGAAATGCATTGTGAAATATTTTTTAATCAACGAAATGTAATTTTTTTTATAAGTACTTCGGATAATTGCATCAAATCTGTGACCTCAAACTGCAAACAAACTAAGCTTGTACTGTAAGTACCATACGATATGAACAAGAGGAGTTCGTGGCATCATGTAACACTCAGAGTCAATGAAGATTGAAAACCATCTTTACTCTGCATCTGCTTGTATTTCAAAGTTGCTTAATGAGCTACGAAAATAACTATATTTGGCGTTGTCCTGAAAGACAAATAAATCACGTAATTTCGACTTAAATCGAGAGTGGTCGACATAGTTTTAAAATTCGACAAACTGAAGCGGCAATGGACTGGCCTCATGTCTTGCAGCAAATAAGTTAAAGAAAGAAAAACACGCGTGACAAATGTAAATGTAGGTTGGCCTTGCTGAACGGCGTAACCTACATAAAGTGGCTAGGGAAGGAATCAAAGGTATTTTGACGTTTTTACAACCATTTATTATGAATTGTCAACTATATATGTAACGTGTTACTTTTAAATTGCCTTTGATTTGACGTTTTTACAACCATTTATTATGAATTGTCAACTAGATATATAACGTGTTACTTTTTAATTGCCTTTGATTTGACGTTTTTACAACCATTTATTATGAATTGTCAACTAGATATATACGTGTTACTTTTTAATTACTTTCTTTGTTATCGTTAACGAATCAACTCGTTAAGCAACAGAAAGATGAACTAAATGTCTTCATTTCGTTGAAGGAATAGTATAAGTTTCGTTTTGTTAGATAAAAAAAGTTGAATCCACCAATTGGTTTCTTCGAAACACAATTTTCTTAGAAACAATGAATGAAAATGATCAACCGATGATTTAACTAGTTTATTGAATCAACAGACTGCTGTATAACGAATTGAATGCGCGAAATCTACGATTAGGCTCGGTGGCACTCCCTGAGGAAGAAGTATATTATGTTAAATTGTGACGATTATTGGCTGATGATATTGGCTTGTTTCAGATGCGGTTCGGTTGGCACGGATGACCCTGCATGTCACGTCACAGACACTGATCTCAGCCGCTCTTATCCCGACTGCTGTCCCGATATTAAATGTGATCTCGACAACAAATTAATTTAGTATATTGGAAGGCAAGCATCTTCCACTTAGTTAAGTTGTTGGCATTTTTTATTTCTGTAATAAGAAGGGATGTTACATGTACAATTAGTTCAATTGTTGACTGTTACAGTTCAGTTGTAAGTCATCATCATGATTTATTAAATAGCTTCCCGTCTTTTGGAAAAAATTATTGCGGTTTTAGCGAATACACACAATACTACGAAAAAGAAATCGCAAGTTTTGTTTTATAGCATGTTTGTTGATTTATTCTGCAGTTTGAGGAATGTTAGCACTCAAGATATTCACGCAAAAGCGATATAAGATGAAATATCATACTGTATTGGATTTCTCTAAATTGATATCCATATTGGTCGTATCAATAAAAAATTGTAATATCTAAATAATACCGATATCGCTAACTTTTTCTTACAAGCAATAAAATATACTTTATCATTTCAATCGATAGACAAATATATGGTTTTTTTTATAAAATTTTGGTTATTATTTATAAGTATTTCTTTGTAAAATGTGTAGATCTAAACGTGAACATATGGCATATATTTTTATAAATATGAGATGTTCGCGGCGAAACTTAGAGTGGAACTGTTTACCACGACGTAATTTCGCTTCGAAATATGAATATTTACGTGATATCGAACAGAATGACATTTATGTGTTTGCGTTGTATTTCATTAACTTAGAATTTGTTGATTTAAAAGACGAGAGCTTGTGGATACTGAGATTTACTTAATACCTGGGTACTACCTACCTACTCGTTATTTAGGAGTCACGAGCGCTGGCTGGACACATGCAACGACTTCTTTACCGAATCGTTTATAGCGACGAAAAAGGTCCCTATACATGACGGCTTTTTAAAAAAATTTAAAAAATGGTGCAATTTATTTGCCAACCTAATATTTTGTTCAAAATGCTACAGAAGCCTACTGAAAAATAATGCTCGTTGGACACAGTCTCTGCTAATTTTTTGTAGTTATACCAGAGTTAATCCTGGAGGAATGTTATTCATTTAGAATTTTATCGAGAATATATATTCATGTGTAACCTACTTCGTTGTTATTCATAGGAGCCATACAATTGACATTACAATTATATTATTGTTATCGTGTAATTGTGTTCAAGTATTTTATGATGTCAAATTAATCTTGGTTGTTGCTCAGTTTCATACCACTACAATAATATTTTTAATTTTTCTGACAAGAAGAGTTACGCCTTTCACGAATTATTAGCAATTTTCCATACATGGGGTTTTATTAACGGTTAATAAAAGAAAAGAAGAAGTATAAATAAAAATACTCACAATGAAAGTTTCACTAAAGTACGATTATCTAAAATTAAAGCTCATTATAAAGTATTATTTTATAACATTTAATTGAAAAAGTTTTTTTTTTATATAAATTTCCTGAACATTTACAGCGAAAACTATGTTTATTATTTTAATGTTCAAACTTAGTTTTTTTTCCATTGTTTTTTAATATAATAATATATCTAATCGTATTAAATAAAACTACATGAAAATAAATTACAAATTATACGAAGAATTGTTGTGCTAATAATAGATTTAAAATATGCAAAAATTGTAAAATTGTTACACGCAACGTGAACTTTAAACAATGTTCCATTGATAATATTAATTGTATTAAGAATTTTCGAGTAATGTTTTCAATTATGGAATAAATTATGTCAAAACTTAATCCAGATACTCTTTAGATAAGATTTAATTATAGAGTTCCTCGTAACATTTCGGAGTTAGTTTTAACAAATAATCTAACTCTAGAAGCTATCTTGCCACCAAATTTGTTATTTATTTAAATTAATAATAAATGAATTTACTTTTTTAACATTGTGTTATTTTATTCCTCAATTACTTACATTTTATCTGATAGCAGCAACGTGGGTAAGGTAATCCTTTGTTATCGGGTACTACTCTGCAATCGGGTCTTGCTTCTACAACGCCACAGCCGGAAAATAAAAAAAATATTTCAACCTATTGCAACACAATATGTAATACTGGTAGGTACTTTATACTACTAACAATAGTAGATAGAATTGATCAGAATCGATCTATTGTTATTATTAATTAATTAAGTAATAAAATGTGTCTTCATACCCCTTTTCTCCATATTCAGCGATCAGGACATTTATTTCCAGACCCAAAAGACAAGCAATTGACTTATTTGTATTGTAACTGAGGCTGTGAGACACTGCAAAATTCTCAAATATCCTCAATAATTTTCTTATAGCACTGATCGAAGGGCTCATCAGCACCATATCATCTGCATAACTGATATTATTGGAGCATTGTCCATCCACATAGCAACCAACTTCGGTGCTGTCGAGTTCCTCGATCAAGTCATTTACGTACAGGTTAAAGAGCTGTGGCGAACTAATGCCTCCCTGTCTATCTCTATAATCCAACCCGTACTCAGTTGAATGTGCTCTTGCCCACCTGAGCCGATTTGTCTGGTTGCTGTATCAATATCTAAAAATGTTCACTATCTCTGTCGGTGTATCAGTTTTGTGAGATATTTTTTTCCATAATATGTTATAAGAAACCAGATCAAATGCCCTTGACAAATCGAGGAAGGATGCATACACAGGCGTTTTTCTTTCAGTACAATACCTTACGACTCTCTTTAAAGTGAGAATAGCAGACTCAGTTGAGAGCCCTGACCTAAATCAGAACTGCGCGTCATGTAACTTTACATATTTTGACAGCTGAGAATCTAACAACCCATCTAGTACCTTTCGCTATAAAAGTTGCTAACGAAATAGGTCTATAGTTGTTTTTATTTGAGGTATCACCCGTCTTATTCTTTATAATCGATATAACAATGGTTTTCATAAGATTTCCCGGCTGGTACGAATGTCCCCAACACAAATTAAAAAATAGAGCTAAAACTCTAGGCAGATGAAATCCAGCGTACTTAAGATGTTCAATACTAAGTCCATCGTGTCCCGGCGATTTGCTATCCTTCATACTTGTAATAATTAAGGCTATTTCGCTGACAGTAAATCTCACTTTCAATTCATTATGATGTTCCGCAGTGTTGGACACCCCTCGCGCCATCCTTAATCAACTGTCCACCTCAAAAAAATCTTTAAATAATTCCACAATTTCACATGGCTCACTTACTCCATCTATATTTCCCGGCAGGCCCGACCTAGGACCCAGACTGTTAGTTTGTTTCCAAAAGCGAACGAAATCCTTTGATTCACAGTGAGTTGCCAATTTGTCCATTTGGATCTGTTTTTGATTATTCTGGCACCATTTAAGCTTCGCCTTAAATAACTTTCTAGACTCACACATATCTATATACACTGGTCCTTTTATTAGTCTACCTTGTAACATCCACAGCCGAAACCTAAGCCGAGTCTCCCTATGGACATCTTTAACAAGTTTATTCCGCCTTCCTATATTATTATGATATTAATTTAAAATCATAAGTATATTCTGCCACCTCCCGCATTATATCTACTATTTTTATACATATCATCCAAAAATACTGTATGTTCTACACTTCTACATGTAATATCGCTACAATAGCTAAATTCTCTTGGAAAATCAATGTCTCTCAATTTATTCCAGCATAACTCAGAATATTTTTGTATCTGTTGACTGTCTCTTACTCACCAAAATACTTTATTAATATAATTATTTATTATCACTTTCGGTTTCAATTTCGTTAAATTACAGTCAATTTCAAGAGGGAAGTGGTCAGACCATATTGTATCATAACTTGTTTTAACATTAGTTATACACTGCAGACCTGCCTCTGTAACTGCACAATGATCCAGCCATCGTTGACAACCATGTATGTCACTAATATACGTATACGAATCTGACGACATACCAAGTTGGAGTATATCAGCACAGAGCCAGCTCTGTTCCTTACAAAATTTATTTAATTCGTCAAAAAACAATTTATCAGGATGCCCATTGAAATCGCCCAACATAAAAACAGATTCCATACCACAACTCTCAACAATCGTACTCAGTTCATTCATACATTCAGTGAATTCATTAATATTACTCACGCAATCAGTTGGCATATAAATTGTAAATATTAGAAATGAACACTCGTCAATAACAACTCTCATAGCCGTTAATCGCACACTATTGCACTTAATTACGGACACTGATGAAAATATACCCTTTCTTCACATAATAGCAACTCCTCCATAAGGTCTTCTTCTCAAAATACCAACAGATGTGTCAACTACAGATTTACTTGTAAAATCAAAGTTTTGATCTATTTCTCTTATATAGGCAATATCATGAGGCAATAACCATGTTTCCTGTAAAGCGATAACATCAGAGGTTAGACATGTTTCATTACTGATTTACAGTTAAGACTGACAAACTTAGTTCGAAATGTGTTATTGGTTGTCGTATCCGTATTAATATTTATAAGTTTTTATTACTATTATTTAAATCAACGTCTGGCATTGATTTTCTCTTTTTATTTCTAAATTCTATAAACATACGGAATGAAATACCGTCTGGCCATAAATCGTTAGCAATAAACACAGACAGACTTTGTTTTGGAACAAATATTTTGTACGCATTGTATTCCTTTTCTTCCTTCATTTTAATTTTCTCTAAGGTAACTGACTCATTAGTTTTGTTTTTTATAGATTTTAGAATATCCTCTTCCGACGCCAATTTATTAACATTATTAATAAACAAGGATATTTTTATATTCACCGCTTTAAAATTCACAATAGGATCAGTAGCTGCTTTTCCTTTCATAGCTATAAAATAATTTTTTAGTCTTTTTCTCTGCACTATTATCCAATCACTGTCCTTATCTTCGGTTTTCTTTCAGTCTCCTTTTTCAAGAATATCTGAGAAATGTTGTTTTTTTCTATGATATATTCTCCTTATCAATATTTACATGTACCTTATTATTACCATTTGCCTTTTCAAATGAGGCCCGTTGCACGTGCTCAACATAATCTTTTTTTTTCGAACACTGTCGAAACCGCAGTGACGGCCTCCACATGCGGACTTCCATGCGAAGTAGTCCTTGTGGGTACTATTTTATCCGCAGTTCCATTCACAACTACTTTTGAGTCATAGTCCACACATATTGATTTACGACTACCTTCATTACTACGTTCATATTCATAATCAAAAGCTATAGGTCCACTATCGAAACAGTAAATGACTGTGTGTTACGCCCTGTCCTGCACACTGATCTCAGCCGCTTTTATCCCGACTGCTGTCACGGAATTGAGTGTGATCTCGACAACAAATTGATTTAACAATATTGGGAGGCAGGCATCTTCCACTTAATTAAGTTGTTGGCATTTTTTATTTCTTTAATATGACTGGTTTTCATATACTTAGTACAATTGTTGACTGTTACGAGTTATTTAATACTATAATCATAAGTCTATTAGGTTCTATTAAATACTAGACTCGTCTTAGCTTCACTTAACAGAAACGCTCTCATATGTGTTATTATCTTTTTTACGGAAATTGCGATCACCCGATCATCTTTACATGGTATATTATGGTGTTTTAAACCTATACCAAAATTTTTTGTGATCAATATTCTAAACTTAAATTAATTAAAGAAATTAAGTCCAAAATTCTCAGGGATTAACAGTAAAATGTAACGCAAACTTATTTTATAACGTTTGTTGTTTTATTTTCCGATATTCTTCGCAGTTTGACCAATGGTACCAATCAGGATAATCACGCAGGAGATATATGAGATGAAATATCATTCCGTGATCTACTGTCCTCACTCTTCAATTTTTCTAAATTGATGTCCATATTAGTTGTATCAGTAAGAATGATTGTGATTTCGGAATAACAACAATAGATTTTTCTTACAAACAGAATATACTCTAACAATTCGACAAAAAACGTTCTTTCATTTTCGTATAAAAGTTGGTTATTATTTATTATTATTTCTTCGTAAAATACGTAAAATCGAAAAGAATACATTTTTAAAACCAAGAGGTGATCGGGGCGATACTTTAAGATGTGGAATTGTTTACTACGATGAAACTTCGCTTTGAAATATAAATATTTATGTGTTATCGCGTAGAATGACATATAAATATTTGTTGCATCTATACACCTATACGTATGAATAAAATTGAAGTAGTTGTCTGTGATTTCAAAATAAAGGTTTTTTCTTAAGCTCGTATAAATTTATGCACCTAACCAAGACCCAAACACGCGTTTTAAACATTTTTGTCTGTCTGTCCGTTAGTTTGTCCGGGCTAATCTTCGAAATGGCTAAACGGATTTCGGCGAGATTTCCACTGGAAGATAGAGGATTTTCCATAGAATAATCTAGACTACTTTTTATCCAGGAAGTGCTTAGGGTTCCTGCGTAGGTAAATTGAAATTCTCTAGAACTTAAGGTAAATCTATAATCTATAAATAAAAGTACATACAAAAATTTATAAGTATCTAAAATAGTTTTCACAGTTGCGTTCCTTTAAGTAAGACTTGCACATTAAAGTACGTTCTATCGTGATCTGCTGTCTCGAAGCTGAGCTAAAATAAGCTCCCTTTAGCTGAGCGGCGCCTGTAAAGTGGGTTTAACTTATAGTGGTTCATCCGTTGACCTATATTTAATAACAGAAACAGACAAAGCAGAGACTTCTATCCATAACAATTTAAAACAGTAACGAAATTGTATTTGTTCATTGGAGATAATTTTGAAAGTGATTGAATTAGGTATTTCAGATTTTTCCGATTCCAAAATAAATATTTATATATATTGAAATTGTCTGTGCGTTCTTATATTTAACTTTTTGAAATTTATACATCTATACATACTACTCTGTCAAGAAAGTACCGGGAAAAGATCAATAATACACGAAATGTTAGTTATTCATTCAAATTTATTTTATCACCTTCAAAGTGTGCTCCTTCAGAAACGATACACTTACGCCAACGGATAATCCAGTCATCAAAACATTTTTTAAACGCTTTTTCCGGAATCGAGTTCAGTGCTCGCCGCGAATTCTCCTTTATGTCTTCTACCGATTGAAAACGGGTGCCACGAGATGGTAATTTGAGTTTAGGAAAAAGAAAGAAGTCGGCTGGAGCCATATCTGGTGAATAAGGTTGCTCGATGGTATTTGTTGAGTTTTTGGTCAAAAATTCGTTCACAATGATGGCCTTGTGCGAAGGCGCATTATAGTGGTGCAAAATCCAAGAATTTTCTTTCCACAAATCTGGCCTTTCTCGTTGAATTTGCTCTCTTAAACGCCGCATAATGCCCAAATAATATTCTTTATTTACCGTTTGACCTTCCGGTAAGAATTTCGAGTGCACAACACCGCGATAGTTAAAGAAAACAGTCAACATGACTTTGACTTTTGATCGACTTTGGCGTGGTTTTTTTCGGTCTCGGTTCAGTTGGAAGGCGCCACTCCGAAGTTTATTGACTACTTTGCATGTCAAACTCGTAAACACACGTCTCGTCATCAGTAACAATGCGTTTCATGAATGTTTGGTCGGAATTGACTCGTTCTAGCATGTTCTCAACGACTCTTATGCGATTGTGTTTTTGAAGAAAATTCAGGTCTTTTGGGACTAGCCGAGCGGCAACATGTTTCATACTCAAGTGATTATTTAAAATGGTACGAATCGACTTGTGAGACACAGAAAGTTTGGCGGCTATCTCTCTCAAACTTGAATGAGCATTTTCAGTCACTATTTCCTTCACTTTTGCGATGTTAACTTCAGTTGATGGCCTACCAGAGCGAGACAAATCTTTCATCACATCTTGACCGCTTTTGAATGCTTTGTACCACTCACGTTCACGTGTTTTTGATAAAGTCGATTCACCGTAAACCTTCTGTAACATTTTCAGTGACTCCGAACACGAAATTCCATTGGGGATGCAAAATTTAAGACAAACTCTTTGTTCGATGTTTTTGTCCATTATGAAATTCGCAATATACACTAGAATGATATAACTAAAAACAGCACTGTATTTAATCTAAATAACGGATGCAATTCGAACTCTGCGCCAAAATGGAAAACAGTTGTGCCAATCTAACAACAAAAACAAAACAAAAAATTGAATTTGGAACCATAAACAAATCATCCATTCCCGATAATTTCTTGACTGAATGTATACGTTACATAGTAGACAAAATTGAAGTTTCTGTCTGTGATTTCGGAAAAAGGCTTCTTTTAAAGCTTATATTATTTTTGGCACGTAACTAAGACCCACATACATTTTTTAAAAAATCGTTTGTCTGTTTGTCCGGGTTGATCTTCTAAACCATCGAACCGAATTGGATGACACCTTCAATGAAAGGTAGAGGATTTAACAAACAAAACTTAGGTTACTATTTATAAGAGAAGTAGGTATTTAAGTTCCTGTTTGAAAGCTGAAAATCTATAGAAATTAGAGGTAAATAATAAATCTTTAAATAAATATACACTTTTCATATTTGTACATTTGTATGTGACAAATGTACAAATATGAAGCAATTACACGAGTCTACATTTCAAAAACTGTATTAAAGAACGGTGTACATGGGAAGTGTTTAAAAAAGGTTTAACAGTTAAGTTAAGCCTTTGAGGCATTTTTGTACAATAAAATAAATATCTTTAAAATTTTTATTTGTCTGTTTGAGCTTCTGTACGAGCAAAATATCCATTAACAGATCTATCTGCGATATAATATGCACCTAGACGAAGAATGTCAGCTACAAACATTTATGACTATAATGCGGATATATTTTATTAAGAACAGTTCTTTACTAACAGTTCACGACATTTCATGTTTCAATAAATAAGACAATCGGTTTTAGATATAGATTGAAAACGAGTAAAAAACTTTTAGATGCGTCACGGAAAGGGAATTAAACGGAAAAGCAAGATTTCATTTTTCATAAGTAGCTTCTTTAATAATAACTATTTTGATCTTAGAATTACGTAGGTATAGGCGTATTTAGTGGAAAACGAGAATAAGTTTTTGACGAAAAGTCACAAAGAATCTTGGAAGTTTTTCGCTCGACATCCCTTATTCCTTTAACAACAAACGAGTAAAGTTGCCTTAGTAAATACAGATGAGTGTTTTTTACACATACATGTTCGATGATGACTGGTCGCTCTCAGCTCTACATCTGCGTCCTTGACAACAACGTGACTGTGCAATATAGTATATATAATCTCTACAATAACATTTACTACAGCGATATTTTCATCGTAAATTCACGCGAACGAAGTCGCGGGTTACGGCTAGTTACATAATAAAATTCCGTAACAAGCAGTTATACGAAGAATTATGTTAATAATAACAGATATAAAATATGCAGAACTTATAAAACTGTTACATGTATTTGAAAACAATTGCAAGACAAAATTACAAGATGACAAGACAATTGTAATCGTATTAAGATGATAATAATCGTATATAAATCGTATATCGTAATAAAATATCGTAAAAAAAATACATAGATAGGCCCTGCCATACAAAACGAGTGAAGACAACAAATCGAAAAGAGGTTGCAATTCAAATAAAATATTTTGCACAATAAGCTCATTTCACCTGGTAAGGTAACACAATCTGTTATTACATAATTTAGTTACAAAAAAAGGCAGAATTGAAGGTAACCTTTACAAATATTTAAGGAAAGCTTAATAATTTTTCTCGCAATCATATTAAGATTCCAAGATGTGTGCAAGACGACTGGTATCCCTAAAACCAATGTGGGAGTATTGCAATACCAATTCGTTTACCCGAAGTGAGGGGTAACTTGACAATATGATTTGTTATTAAATATTTATTTTAAATTAGGTATTTAGAGTTGTATGTACTGTTTACTGCTGTGTGTTTACTGTTTATATATAATGTTTTATCTTCTTCTTACAGTCTATTATTAATAAATATGAATTAAGTTGTCACACCAGATATCTGTATACAAATAGGTTAAGACAAAACAATTCAGTGTCTTTTTCGCCTTTGTCTTTCAGCTGATTTTCTTTTCTTTGTTTAGCAGCTATTGACGAGCTTTAGTGTTATCAATAAAAAAAATTTGGAGACAGTTATATTAATATGTGAAACGAAAACTTCGGATCCCTTTTTCAGAACATTGCGCGCACGGAGGAGTGTGAGATGTGGCAACTTTTTAATAAGTACGTTATTTTATACGTTGGAATAAAATAAAGCTTGCTAACGATAATGATAAATTAGTCTTTCGTAAGTTAGGTACCTACTTTCCCACTTTTGTAAAGTACAATCAAAAGTTAAAATGTAAACTTTTTTTTGGAAAAGTTTGAAACGCTGTTTACGCGGCAAAAAGTTATATCTGTACATTTTTTTAAATTTAAAAACAATTTCCTTTCCGATCTGTATCATATTAGACATATCATCGTATTATGAAATACTAATTTGACGACGAAGAGTTGACATCTTTACTACAGCTATAAATTCTGAAAAAAAAATTAAGAAATAACATAGAGAAAGGAAAATTACTTTTCATTACTCATGCTTGATAGACAGTATTTAAACGCACATTTTTGCGGTTGATAAGTAGCTATTTTCTTATTTTACAATTTGAGTGCGATAAGTTTACTTGTTGCACGCAAATTTTGCATGGCACACGCACATTCATGATTTAAAAAAAGAATGTAAAATGAATATTTAAAAAAAACACAATCGATATTAGTACCCATTGACATCAGTGTGAAAGATAAAGAAAATCTTGATTTCGAAGTTTTAGATTAATATAATAATAAATAATAGTAAAGTTATTACTTTCCATAATTTTTCTTTGTACCGAAATTATCTTCGCATTAGTAATAAAAAATAGTATCTGCAACTGCAACTCGAGCAAATGAGCGCACTCGCGCGCTCGTGCGCTCAATTTCGTTCGAGTGGGCTATCGACTACTTACCGCACTTGTTGCACAATATATTATAATTGAATACATTATCGAACAGAATTTTACGAAAACACTATATTTAATTAGATATATATAATATATCTAATTAAAATATATAAATTATACAGTTTAATAGTCGAAAAAAGTTTCGTTCCGAAGTTCTAGTTTATGTGAGCGATATTTATACGTTTTTCCTGAAATATGAATTGATTATGAATTAAATATGAATTGAATATGAATAAAATGATTTGTAAATTATATTTTTTTTAACATATTAAAAACACATCGTGAGCCTTTATTCTGCTTTATGAATCTCTACCATATTTCTTTACCTCTGTCTTACTTCTCAACGCGTTGATTATCTGGAAATACCTGGTCTTAACGCATAATAATATTTAAGTACTGTAACAAATAAATTGTAAAACTGGATAAAAAATTTGAATATGGCTACACTGAACAAATTCTTGTCTATAGTTTTAATTTTAGTTTCATTTTGAATCACAATAATTCAGAATGATGTTTGAGGTGTGATTTGTTACTCCATCGGTTTTATTTGCGTTCTTTAATTTAATTTATTTGCGTTCTTTAATCAAATTTTGTATGTTTCTGAGCTAGAATCTGACATATTGGGCGTAAATACGAATTGCACGGAACTCATGTGTGACCGCCATTGTTAGAATGACGCGACAAGTAAGTAAATTCACTGACTTACAAATACTTCACTCTTCGGTTTTGTTGCTCTATGTATTTTTTTTAATCTAAGGAGTGGTATGATATGTGATGGTACAGTGGTAAACTGCCTTTTGTACGCTGACGATGCTGTGCTTCTAGCACTATCAGAAGCAGAGTTGGAGACACTAGTTAGGTGCATGAAAGAAAACTGTGAAGTGAAAGGATTTCATATGAATGTGAACAAAACTAAGTTCTGGTGTTTGAAAGGGAAGATGTACAGACAAAGTGTGAAATTTGGGTAAATGGAAAATGTTTAGAACAAGTAAACGAAATTGTATGTCTGGGAAGTGCGTTTTTGAGGGATTGAAGATGTGAATTGGATATGGAGAGACGGGTAGCAGCTGGCGATAAAGTGAACGGTGCTCTGTCCGCATTAGTGGGCAGTGTGAATATATCTAACTCAACCAAAATGGCCATACATAATTTGGTGTTGGTTCCAATGTTATTGTAAGGTAGTAGACCTGATTGTACCCGAAATCGAATGAAAGTAAAATAAATGCAGTAGAAATGCGATTTTTTAGAAATACGTGCAGTGTCATCAAGTGTCACCCTTGCGGACAAAATAAGCAATAAAGAGATACGCAGTATGACATAGTTGCACGACAGTGTTATTGTAAAAATGAAGAAAGGAATGCTAAGATGGTTCGGGCACATAGAAAGAATGAGTGATGAAAAACAGACGAAGAAAATCTACAGAGCGAAAGTGAGTGGTAAAAGAAGCCAAGGAAGACCAAGGCTAACTTATGAAGATCAAATAGCCAGAGTTAGCTGACGAAAATGTCAAAAGCACTCGCATGCCTTTGGCTAAAATGTATGAGAAGAATGATGAGATTTGAGGAAGGGAAAGAAGTATGTAAGGACCGCGACGCTTAGCGCTCCGTCCTCTCTGACTACCCGTTCGGGATACAGCGTGAATATATGTATGTATGTATTAAGACAACTGTAAAAATTATGCCTAAACTTAATCCAGATACTCTTTAGATGAGATTTAGTTATAGAGTTCTTGTGAACTTATTCAAGTTAGTTTTATCCAATAATATTACTCTAGTAGCTATCTTGTCACCAAATTTATTTATTTAAATTAATAATAAATCAGTTTTTTTAACAGCCACTTATTTTATTCTTCAACTACAGGTTATGTCATCGCAACAATGTGGGTAAGGTAATGTTTTGTTGCCTGCTTGTATACTGCAACCGGGACCTGCTGCTATAGCGCCGCAGCTGCAAAATATAAAAAAAGATTACACCTATGTCACCACAATGTAATATCTATAGATAGGTACTTAACTGCAGTAACAATAAAGATAGTATTATTCGTGAAACGGTAAAGCAAAATTAATTTAAGAAAATGTTCAAAAGAAATTCAGGAAAAGTTATTTTGACCCCATTTCGTCGATTTTTCTCGTGAAGAAAACGAAGTGATTTTTTTAACCGACTTAAAAAAAAGAGGAGGTTCTATGTTCGTCTGCACGTGTTTTTTTTTATGTAAGTTCACCGATAACTTCGTCAACTGCGAACCGATTTCGAGTTTTTTTTTTAATTTACACACGTACCTATGTAATTAAATTTGACAGTTGTTGAAGTCGATGCCAAATTAATGTGCAACAACAGAAAGCTCATTAGCTTGGTAGGCTTAGCACCGACTTCAGTAACTAACAAATTTAATTATATAGGTATGTGTATCGTACAACGAATTCGGAAATACTTTGGAACTCACATTCGTTTAAAAATATGACACAACGCAAACTCCAATCAAGTGGGCGGGGCTAAAACACCACAATCGGCGCTACTTAATCTACCGTGCGCTCAGTGACAGTCAGCCGTCGCAAATAAAATTGGTTCGTTGACGTGAAAACTGGCGAATTGTAAATTAAAAATGACCTCCTGTGTGGTTAAATGATGTAGGAGACAGAGAAGTCATGATATCATAATTTATCATATGTATATAAAATAATTTTACGATTACAAGAAATTAAATAAAAATATTGTGATTTGTATTATGCAACTAGCAGCCAGTCAGTTTTTAGTACGTAAGTTATTTTTACTGTATTTTTATGCTAAGTATGGGAATTTTCTTTACTGGGTTGGATCTTATAAATTTATTCCTTTAATTTTATCAAAAATGAGCTTCGGTGAACGGTGGATTAAAGCGGTTTGCTTAGAAAGAAGAGAAGATGACTGGTTACCAACTAACGCCGATAGGGTGTGCTCTATACATTTTGAAAATGAAGAAGTCTATTCTTGTTGTACAGGGATCTAATTAAAGACTGAAACCTTGCAGTGATTCTAAATAGGTATTACTAAAAAAAACTAAATTTTTGCCGTTTTGGCGAGAATGGGCAAAACGAAGTTGGCATTTTGTTTCAATTTTCCTTCGCCTTTAGGAGATTTAGGGCCGGTATCTCAATGTTTTCTTATCTTATTAGTTAGATTAAGTTTTACATTTAAGCTAAGTCTCACTTTCAAGGAACAGAAGTATATCAATCCGGATCTCCCTCACCTTAACTAATCTGAGATAAATCGCAATGTTGCAACATAACAAACCAAATGTGCTAGTTCACATGGAATTCCGCAAACACGCTAGCGCCACATTTGACATTCTGCGTCAAACTGCTGAACAAGGAATGAATCTTTTTTTATTGCTTCTCAATTCTCAAAAATGTTTTACTAAACTTTCTCCTGTGACTTTTTCCAATAAAATGTTGCTATACGCTCATTGTATTCCACTTTTAACAATACAAACTTTTTTACTGTTTATGCTATTTCTACATTCTCTTTGTATTTATTCTCAAGTAATTTTTAATGTTATTCGATTAGATACTAGGTATATTTTCTTCATTTTTGAGTTTAATGTAATCGAACAAGAAGCTAACCAAAATTTTGCTAAAATAACACTGCTTTTCTGTTATATACACGAAACTATGAAATATGTGCAAATATAACACTAATATTATTCAGCATTGAAAAAAAATAGGTTATTTGTTAAGCGTTTTGTTTTTAATTTCTAGTGTTACTTAAAGGTTGTCTATGTTCCTAGACCAAATTTGTATCATAAATCAGTTACATGTGAGTGAGACAATTCATTAGAAGTGTAAAACAGAATTATAACAGAAGAATGTTATTGTTTGCGATGTGCGAACATAAATAACCAATCTACTATTCTTTATTTTTAAATGTTTTATAAAAAAACAAATTTTCTATAACTCCTTTAATTCACAAAAAATACACAAGAGGAAAAATTTTTTGTTTTACTAATAACTAATAAGTATGACAACTGAATCAATCGTTTGCGAACTAGCCCATCTCTAGTTATGTTATAAATGTTATAGTGACCACATTTGTTTACATTAAGGACTAAAATGAAAAAAATAGGATATACAACAGCCTGTTGTTCATTTGTGGGTCAAAAATAAGTTAAAAAATGAAATAATGGAATAACTATGAAGCACCTTTTTTTAAGTTAGCTACACGCCGATTTCAGATCGCAACTTAAGTGACAGAAATCTTCCGCTTAGATTATGACTAGTTAAGGTGGACTATATGTGCCGCATAACTTTAATCCTACATTGAAATGCATTTAAGGCAAACTGATCTTCAATCCTTGATTAATTAAGATAAGGTATTATTGAAATACCGACCCTTAAAGTATAAAAGTGATATACGAAAATTACCCTTACGTGCTTGTTTTTGAGCACAAAATACATACAAATTATAATTTTGTATGTAAATAAAACTATGTACTTTCTGATGTCTTCGAATAATATATTAATTGTTTTTTTATACCACAAAAAAGACGAGCAAAGAGTCCATCTGATGATCAATGGATTGAGGCTCTTGGGTATTTACGAGTACAATATCAAGCATATCACTTCTAGTTGCAAATGCGTCAGCAACCCTAATGACTATGTACTATGATGTATGTGCCTTTTGTGTCATTAATGTCACCATAAATACACCAATTATCTGTTCATGTTTTCAATTAAACCACATATAAATTAATATATTCTAGAAGTGGCGACTGCTCTGCCTTGCCCTGAATTTCATGCATTTGCATCCTATATTGCGATGAGAATTGGTCTAAACTTGTCATTAAATGTGTCGTGAACTCGTAAATAATAATTGTATAGTTTTCGTTTGTGAAATGCATTAAAATTTGCAGTTAAACGGACATAGCATTTATAACGTTTTACGTTTATAAATAATTTATATTTATGTAAGAAATATTCGTGAGTAATAAATTGATAATTACGAGGTACTTTTCGACACACATAACATACGGTTTGTTTATTATTAGTATATAGAATAAACTTATCTTTCAATAAGAGTAATCACAATGCTCATATTTGAATATGGATAATTCTCATACCTACAATAAATCGTTATTGGCAGTTAAGGTAGCGTATATTCAGGCGAGCATAGTTTTAAGAGCACTGGAATTGATTTGAGCTGGTGTACGTTAACATAATATTATATTTACATAATGTATTTGCTAATGACTTGTTCATTTTAAAATCCGATGTTAAAAAAATTAAAATGGATCAAAACTAGCTAATTATTTAACAGTTAAAGAGTTCAGATTCGAAGCTGTGAATTAGAATCATTATCCACAAAGAAAGCTGAAGTAAGATTCTTTTAAATATTCTCTTATTTCCTCTAAATGTATCCTATTTTTGGTGTATGGACATTTTAGTTCTTTCAAAGATATTTTTGCAAGGTACGAGGAAGTTTTATGCACAGTAGGGGTTGCGTGGATCAGTTTTTCTCGTACCGTATGATCGTGGTAAATTTCTAGCCATAAGCTTGAGAGTATTCTGTGTTTTCGTAGATCTACAAAAAGAATTTGATAAAGTAATGCGAAAGAAACTTTGGAGTCTCCTACCTGAATATGGCCTAAGAGCCCTTTAATGTGGGCTGTGCGGTAGTTACACGTCGCACGTTGTTGGTAGCGTGATATTTGCCTGATTATTTGTGCTGTATTTGGACAGTTACCTTCATACATGGAAAGGTGGTTTAGTGGCATGATCTGTAATGGCACAGTAGTAAACTATTTTGTATAAGTTGATGGCGCTGGTCAATCAGAAGCAGAATTGCAGACTCTAGTTACGTGCATGAAAGTAGAATACAGAGTGAAATGATTGAATATATGTATATGTGAACCAAAACTACAGTAAGATGACAATCATTATGTAAAAATGAAGAAAGGAATGCATACACTGTTGGAGCACATAGAAAGAATGAGTGTTGAGAGATTAATAAAGAAAATCTTCACAGTGAAAGTGAGTAAGTGTGTAACTCAGAAGCCAAGGCAGATAAAAGCTGACTTAGGAAGATCAAATAGTCAATAGTCAGAGTATTAGCTCATGGAAATATTAGAAGTACTCACATATGTATGAGAAAGTGTGTGATGAGAATGTTAAGATTTGAGGTGACAGAATTATGCTTGGCACTCTACCTTCTCCGACTACGCCGTTATGGGACAATGAGAAGATATATATGTAAGTATCTAAGTATATACATATGTATGTGTTTTTCACAAAAAATTTCGATAGAGAAAAGTCTGGCCAAATATTTTAACATTTTCTAATTCACTAGCTTTTTATTAGGAAGTCGTCTTGTTATTTAGTTTTTAATTTAAAAATAGTGTTTTTCGTATTAAAACGCAATAAACAAAGTGGTTAAACGAATAGTAACAATTACAAAATGTATTTTACATTTTGGTCAACAGTTCAGACAACAGATTCCCGACGGGGGCAATACCGTCTCCCAGTAGGTGCTGGAATCTTCCATGGGGGCTGTAGCGATTCCAGAGGCAAACGGAGGGCGTCGAGGCAGTCAAGAGGGGTGGTCGAATAAATAAATGAATTAAACAAATTATATATTTTTTAAAGAATGCTAAGATGGTTACATATGGAAAGAATGAGTGATGAAAGACTGACGAAGAAAATCTATGGAGCAAAAGTGAGTGGTAAAAGAAGCCAAGGAAGATCAAGGTTGACTTATGAAGATCAAATAGCTAGAGTGTTAGCCGACGGAAATGTCAAAAGCACTCGCATAACTAAATCGCATAAAATGTGTAAGGAGAATGATGAGATTTCAGTAAGCGAAAGAAGTCTGTGAGGACCGCGACGCTTGGCAGGAAGATATATATGCATCTATGTAAATATTTTTTATTTCTTATAGAATCTGTTTATTTTTTAAATTTTATTAAACAATTTTATTGTACATTTGCTTGCAGTTTTATTAATTTCTCCTTTAAATTTTTAAATGAACAGATAAATTAGATACATATACATATAAATATATTTTATATACTACAAAATTTACTTTTATGTACTAAGGACTAGAGAATGTTAAAAATTTTTTCTCTTCTAAAGGGGGCGATGGTCAAGAAACGATCGGAAATATGGTTTAGACAAAAATATTTTCGCAAAAATTGTTTGCTATGATTTTTCTCATTTTGTCAGACAAATGCAAAGCGTTACTTCGAACATTAAAACTATAATGTAATTTTAATGCATTGTCAGAAATAAAACTGGTAATAACGATTAATTATTTCTTGCTGAAACTCATAGTAATGAATCGTGAGTGATTTTATTTAAAACACAGCAACGCGACAAACACCACAAAATAATTATGTAGTCCTTTTGGGCTATACGTTAACATTGTCGCAATTTAATAGTTCCTCTAAGGATAGACGTTATTCAATGAGTTTAATAAATGTCAAATTAACATTCATTTTCAGTAATTTGACGTTACGTATTGACTCAATTCATTTCTGAACGAATTGGGTCAATTCGTGAATCTTTTGCAACTATAAAATACACTTTTATAATTACTTCTGAACGTAAAGTGGTCAAATGAAAGCATTCTCTACCGCAATTAAATTACAATAAGAATTGATGACAAGGGAACTTACATACCTATAAATATTTGTGTTACCATTTTCTTGGCATGTATATCGGGTGCAACTGATCCCATCCTGTGGTGAATAAGGAATATTGTATGATAATACTCTATTTAAAGTAGGTATGTAGCATCCCTCTTGAGATTCTGAAATAAAAAAAAATTTTACAATTATGTACATCTAAAGTGGAGGAGAAGGAGGAGGTGAAGAGGTGAGATGAATATGGAACAGTGCTACTATTTTTCATTATTCACCTCTAACGAAAAGAGTATTTGATGTCAACATTTGATGCCGTTGTGTGTGTGTTTTGTTTGTGGCATCGTGGTTCTTGAAAGAAGAAACCGGTATGAATGCGATTTTTTGCTTGAATGCTGCAGTTTTCCAACATTTGGTGGATATAGATATATATATGTATATTTTTTTTTGTACGGAAATTAAAAAAAGATATTCCGTTTAATCTTCTGCATGCATACAGACGTAAATCTACCTACAGTTAGTTTTCACAGCACATTATACTGAACTCCATAGTTCAGAAATTGATATTTAAATAAATTAACAGAAGAGTGTACACCAAGTGGCAATGTGGTGACGGTCAGGTGACCGTCAGTCGTGTAGTCGTAGAGTCGTGGCAATAAATAAATATTCACCAACGGTTCAGATCAGACTTTTTGTGAAACTTCGCAAATGATGTCAATGATAATTACAATATTTAGTATTGGAGTGCTTATTTAGTTCACTGTTTTTATACGTAGAAAAAAAAGTACGTGAATTTACTAACCAAATTCAGCTGGTTTCTTTTGTGGCGGAATTATACCGACAGCTGCTTCATATGTCTTTAGCATTACGACAATATAAAAGAAAACAAATAACTTCAACATAATGCGACTCAAATACAAATAAATCGAGGAACGCAAAATAGTTTAATATATAAACGTGTCTTATTTACTTGCATTTTTACACCTGTGCACTCAACGATTTCTTGAGGGTCGCGATGTCTGTGTTTGTAGAAAATTGTTCAGATAGAATCGAATAATATTAGTTCAGACGAAGTGTTAGAGTAACCGCGAATTCAATTATACTTCGATAGTCCGTCTTCAATAATCAAATGTCATGAAGATTGTAAATAAACATTTAACTGTGGAAGCGTGACATTGTTATCGTATCGTCCGTCTACAGATTAAACAGGTATTGTTACATAGTTTGATTTGTAGTTTTGACTACGACTGAAAAACAGATGGGTCGATATTGAGGCAATGTTTTCCGTTTGAGTAAAATGCAGAGCATCGCTAAAAAGTTTCTGTTCATATATTGAGATACTTTATGTAGGTTATGTTATACGTATAACTAGAGGTCGCCCGGTGGTCGAAATTCAACTATAAATGTAAATATAAACTTATAATATAAACTTGATGATGCCGACTTGGTAGTGAGGGCTGGATATGCCCAATTTCGAGTGAAAGTGAGATAAATGCATAAGAAATGCGATCTCTTAGAAATATGTGCGGTGTCACCCTTGCGGATAAAATAAAAAATGAAGAGATACGCAGTATGACAGGGTTGCATGACAGTGTTATTGTAAACATGAAGAAAGGAATGCTAAGATGGTTCGGATACATGAAAAGAATGAGTGATGAAAGACTAACGAAGAAAATCTATAGAGCGAAAGTGAATGGTAAAAGAAGCCAAATAAGACCAAGGCTGACTTATGAAGATCAAATAGCTAGAGTGTTAGCCGACGGAAATGTCAAAAGCACTCTCTAGGCGAAAATGTGTGAGAAGAATGATGAGATTTGAGGAAGCGAAAGAAGTATGTAAGGAGCGCGACGCTTGGCGCTCCGTCCTCTCTGACTACCCCGTCAGGGATACGGCGTGAAGATATGTATATTATGAATTTTCATTTTCATTGTGTACAAAAAAATAAAAAAATGTTTATTCATAAATCGACTAGCGATATCTATAAGTCAATAAGTAACTTCGATTTATCTTGTAGGTCTTTTCAATAACGTAATAAAAATATTTGAGGTTAAAGATCCGAAGCTTTCCTTCAAGTAATAATAAAACTGTGTCTGAAATCATTTTTGATAAAACTAAACCTCATGAATAGTTACTAAACAAAAAAATAAAACATCTGTTGGTAATCAGAGGAGAAAAAGGCACTGTTTGTCTTTATTATATATATATATATTAAATAAATGTACCTGATCCACAGATCAAGGGTCCCGATTTCTTCTTGGAAACAGAGTAATTAAATAGAAATGAACTTGTTTCGAATTGTTTTGGAGTCGGGGTGTTACTGGAAGCTCTCCCAGTACCTTGAACGGCGTTCAGAACAAGAGTACAGTGCTTGGTTTGGGGCCTCACATTATTATTCTGGACAATTTGTTTATTATTATTCGATTTATTTCTCAACAAGAAACGGTCAGTAAATAATTATAGTCGGAACTCAATTTTTTCAGTTTATGTCTATAAATATTTGGAGCAATTTACGCAATAATAATTTTTTCTTCCCGTTCTCCATGTCAAATGAGAAAAACATTTGTGACGGTCAGATAGACAGATACCGATATGTTTTTATTTGTGACCGAAGCCGATATGACACTATATATATTCTATTTTTAGGGTTCCGTAGGTATATAGCAAAAAACGTAATCCTTATAAATTAGTCCTGACGCCTGTCCATTTGCTTGACTGCTTGCCCTTCCGTTGCAGTCATTTTGCTATAGATAATTGGCACGACAAAGATGAAATTTTAAATGTCGGTGTATACTATAAACTCGCTATATGCTGGTGTAGTGAAATTACGAAAAAAATAAAATTAGGGGTGGCACTTGCAACTTATGTTAGTAGTTGAAGGAATAGACACTTATAAAGTTATATAAACTTAAGAAGTCAATTGAGAAAGCGTACTTGTCGCGACTCCTGCCAGCCCTTTTCAAGGCTGCTGCCACGAGGTTTTTAGTAGTGGGTAGCAATAGTAGGGTGACCCCTGAACAGATAGGTAGATGGACTAAAGGTGTGGGTCCAATAAACCAGTTCATAGTAAGTAGTAGTCTGGTTCATTAAGTCAATCATCTGCCATACGCCGCACAACCCGGTATTCCGTCGTTATAAGGAAGTCACTGGCTTAAATCGTTCTGATTTCGCTGACCAGCTTCAGTTTGGTTTTTTTCTTTTTTGGTCTTCTGCAAATTTCAGTCTCGATCAGCGAGTCTGGAGGTTTCTATTTATGATCAAATCCTGAATCTAGATTCAGAAATATGGACACTTGCAAGTGGAATTCTGATACTGGAACTAGAAACTTGTAATCTCGTAATTGAAATCTTGTAATCAGAATCTTATAATCGTTATGCATTATTGATATTAATAGACTAAGTTTTATAAAAATGGAGAGTCCATTTAGTCGGAGCTCAAAGACTGCCCGATCTCCGCCCCACCTTCATCTGAACGACAGCACCCGGCCTCTACGACACAGACCGTGGATGTAGTTTCCACCCCGGAAATCCAGAAATGGATGACCTCAATAGAGCAATGCCTGAATAATATATGTGTCACCTCAGAAGTAGGTAAATTTAATTCGGAACAAAAAATGAAGATTAGCAATCTTTGCAGAAGCGTACTAGGAGGTATTTTTCAAATGGCTGTGCAATATCAATCCTTGAAACGAAAACATTTGTCAGTAAATATGATTATTAATACGCTTAACGAACAAATGCATATCTCGGAACAACTAAATGACCTGACAGAATGCGTACGCTTTACCCCCAAACCATCGCTTCAACCTTTTTCGTATGCTGATATGATAAAGTTAGGTAAACAAACAGTAGTTCGCCCACCTAACATGAACAGTTTAACCATTTTCCCAGCAGACAAGGAGAAGTTTAGTGATGTCACAAAACAATTAATTCAGAACATAATTAAGCCTGAGGAACATAAGCTGCATATACGTGGTATGCGAAAAACCAAGCATGGAGGCATCATTATCAGCACTGAGAGAAAGGATGATTTAGAGAAGCTGAAACAGTCCGAACAGCTTTTAACATCAGGTTAAAAAATGGAAGAAACCACCAAAAAGAGACCAAAAGTAATTGTACTAGGCATTCCCTCCAATATCTCTGAAAACGAGGTATTTTACTGCCTATATGAACAAAATGTAACCGACAAATATCCCAGCATTATCAGGGAGGAATTTCAAAATTTGATAAAACTTAGCCACAAATCTGGTAATAAAAGTGCCCCCACCTGCAACTACATATTCGAAACCTCAGCTAAATTAAGAAAAGCAAAAAATTAAGCAGCAGCGGATCTATATAAACTGGACATCCTGCCCTGTCAAAGACTTTACAGTAATAACTAGATGTTACAAATGCCAGCAGTATTGGCATTCCGCAAAGTACTGCCGGGATACCGAGTCTACATGTGGACATTGCGCTGGCCAAAACCATACCATCAAAGAGCAACCTGTCACCGCTACAAAAAATCAGCAACCCACAAAACTGGAGATGAGCAGTGCCCAGCCAGGAAGAGCGCAGAAGTTAGACTTCTAAGTACCACCGATTATGAGGGCGCCTAGAGCGCCTTACTCTTAACTTTGTACAGCACATTCGTGGGCACCACTACCAAAGATCTGGTACATGATATCGATACCATATATGAATATGAATCCTTGATCTGTGACGCAGATAAGTGTTCAGGAGTAATTACTAGCTCTGATTTTAATTTAACAATAATGTTACAGAATATTAGAAGTATCAATTGTAACTTGATGATCTTTTAGCTATGCTTAGTCTAAATAATTTACAAACAGATATCATCGCTTTAACAGAATGTTGGTTACCAATATCTTCCGCTATTCCTCAATTACCAGGATATAATTCATATAAAAGTTTAGGTAACTTGCTCCAAAACGACGGTGTCGCAATATATCTAAAAAAAAGACATTAATAATATCTCAGTTGAAGAGCCAAATATTGCTGATGCAAATTGTTTGATTGTAAAGATAGGAAAAGATACTGCTATTGTGTTAATCTATCGATCTCCATCCTACAAAAATGATACAAATTTTTTAACTTCACTTGGTATTATTTTAACGGGTCTGTCTAATTACAAAAATATATTTGTATTGGACGATTTAAATATTGACATTAAAATCAATAACGAAGACCGTAATTCATTAGAGTACTTAAATCACACTGCTTTTTTAGAATATACACCTACCCATCGTCATCATATGAGACAATTAAATTGCCTAGATCATATTCTAGCTAAAACATCCCTTTCATTAAAAACTATCATAATGAAAATTACACTCACTGATCATTTTACAATACTACTATGTATGAAGAAAAGTTATAGCAGAATAAATCCCACTAACACGCACTTAAAGCTAGATGATGAGGGCTTAGTTCGTGACTTAAATAGCTTAGATCTGACGCCAATATATAATACTGATGATGCAAACATGGCAATGTCGTATCTTATTTCCTCACTTACTAAACTTTTAGAATCCAACACAATACTTAAGACCTGCAGTCGTCGCAATATAATCCTTAGACCATGGATTACCCCAGGCCTTTTACGCTGCATTAGAAATCGAGACAAATTACACAATAAATTAACACAACATCCAGAAAATCCTATCCTTAAAACTAGCTATTATAGATATCGAAACTTTTGTAACAACTTATTAAAGAAATTAAAGCGACAATATGATAAAAATCAAATTCTTAATTCAGGTCACGATATAAAAAGGCTATGGAAAGTCATTAAAAACATTACTAACATAACTAACACCAAATCATCTGCTATGCCACTGATTGAGCACACAGCAAATTCATTGCAAATAGTTAACAAGGCAAATTCCTACTTTGCAAACATAGGTAAAACTCTTGCGGAAAAATCACTTTATAATAACACTATGATAAGTAACAATGAAACTCCAACGTTTCGACAATGCTCGTATTTACATTCGTTTGTTTTACTGAACACAGATGCGAGTGAACTCGAAAGTGCTATAAAGACTTTGAGGACTGACTGTGCTACTGGTATTGACAAAATACCTTGCTCCTTTTTAAAACGCCATAAAGCTTACCTGATTCGACCACTGACCCATATTTTTAACTTGTATCTCTCAACTGGGATTTTCCCTAAGGTTCTAAAAATAGCCGTTGTGAAACCCATTTACAAAAGTGGTGATTAAGGTCGACGTTAAAAATTATCGCCCCATTGCCATTCTCCCTTCTATTTCTAAAATCCTGGAAAGAATTATATATAAAAGGCTGGTACAATACTTAGAAAATAATAAACTTTTAGCGGTCTCCCAATATGGCTTTAGATCGGGACTGTCAACTGCTGAAGCTGTTGACAAGCTGACTAATTATATTGCAAATAGCTAAGACTCTAAACAAAAATGCTTGACAGTATTTTTGGATCTTGCTAAAGCTTTTGGCACCATAACGATTTGTATTCTCCTTAAAAAGTTGGAAAATTTTGGTATACGAGGTCTTCAACATAAACTTATAAAAGACTACCTCTGTGATAGAACACAACGTGTTCAAATTGGCCAGCATATTAGTGACGAGCTTCCTATTGAATATGGAGTTCCCCAAGGAAGCATTTTAGGACCGATACTTTTCCTGATCTACATCAACGAATTATGCGCCCTTCCCCTCTCTAATGGTATGATCATATCTTACGCAGATGATACTGCCTTACTTTTTAGTGACAATAGCTGGGATAATGTATTTAAACACACTCAGGTAGGATTGGACTTAGTAATGCAATAGCTCAGAACAAACGGAGTTACCCTAAACACGGACAAAACTAAATATATTACTTTTTCTATTAACGCTTCTCAACAACTCTCTGACAATGCTTATTTACTAATAGCCCATCACTGTCTCAACTCTTATAATCAAAATAATATTTGCACCTGTCCTATATTTAATACACCACTAACATAAAATACTTAGGTGTCATTATTGACCAACATATCAGCTTCAAACTGCATATTGAAGCGCTTTCTGGAAGAGTACGAAAGTTAATATACGTTTTTACAAAATTAAGGCACGCCGCTAGTCCAGTTTTACTTAAAACAGTATATTTAGCTATTTGCCAATCGCTACTAGGATACTGCATTACATCATGGGACGGCACGCACAAAACGACCATCATCGACTTAGAAAGAGCACAAAGAGCTGTTCTCAAAGTCAGTAACTTCCGTCCTTTCCGTTATCCAACCACCCAACTCCTTACAGAGTGTGATGTTCTCTCTGTACGACAGTTATTTTCCTCCAAACTATTATGAAGAGGCACTCGTTAACACCGATATAGTATGTCGACTCGATATAGTATGTCCTTTTAAAGTGTTTCACACAAAATTCGCTCATAGATTCTTTTGCTTTTTGGGATCATACCTTTATAATAAATTAAATCATCCTTTAAATATTCATCCTATGAATAAAAGGGAGTGCAAGGAAATAGTAGAACAATATTTAAAAGCCAAAACCTATGACGAAGTAAAAATATATTAGAAGTAGACAGTTAGCACTTAATTAGTTTTAAGTAATTCTGTTTTGTTGTTATTTAGTAATACATATTTAGTAATTAGTATAAGCACTAACATATAATAAGCTAAACATCATGCCTAAGATACAGATAAATACTTACCTAGTTTAGGCATGCTACTAACACTAGTCTGCACAACGTATTAATTACTTTATGTATTAACCTACTTAATGTTAACCTGTACAATGTATGTTCAAATAGAATAAGTTATATTCAGAAATACATTTTATCTTATCTTATAATTGGAATCCTGGAAACACAGAGTGCATGTATTAGACTGAGCGTAAACACGATGGGTAGGTAGACGAACGTTTAAGGTCCAGTGGCTCGAAATACAAGCACGCACTAACAGCGTAAAGTTTACAATTTAGAAAGCGTCAGAACAGCTTACAAATTTTTATTTCAGGTGCTAAATTAAATCCTAAATAATCGGAACTCACCCCAGCGGGATTCCAATGTAGTATCTAAGCAGAGACAACGAAACGAGTAATTAGAACCAAACTCAATACGTAAACGAGTGTTGACTTCAGAGGTGTGATCAATCCGTGTGATTATTACGCATATAACCATGCGACTGCTAGTTGAAATTACCCTCAACAATCTAAAACTCGCGACGCACTCAGGGTTACGCAGACGCAGTTTCGGGAACTATACACCGATTACATTTATTAGTTAGGATCTGTAAATATTTGTTATTGTTTGATTTCTTTTGTTTTATTAAGTTATTTATATTATTAATTTACATATTTTCAGTTTTTTATTTATTTAATTAATTATTTAATTTTTATTATTTATTTTAAATTAATATTTAATTCACGTCACACTGCAATTTGTCTCCTGTGCACACATCTCGCACACATGCGGGATAACGTAGATGTGAGAACTAGGATGTTCCCCGAAAGCGACATACATCGGTTTGTCCTCGCTGGTGTGAGCAGGGTGCAGTTCAGCGTTAGGGACCGCCAGCCAACACGCTATGCACCTCGCGGCAAGAAGTGAAGGAAGGAGTGCAAAATAGCTGCGTGGAATGTGAGAGGTGGAATTGAAGAGAAGATGAATGAAGTGATTGATATTATGGAAGAAAGAGGATTGGATGTGTTATACTTAAGTAAAACCAAGTGAAAGGGAAGTGAACTTGCCGACTTGCCTGGAGGGGGCATCGCTTTGTGATCAGAGATACTACAAGAATGAAGGGGACGCCAAGAGGTAGGAGTCATACTATCTTCTCGTTTGGTTAATTGTGTAACTGAGTATAAGTATATAAACCCGAGCCTGCTCTGGGTGCGTCTAAAGACAGAGTTGACGAGGATATTTGATTTGATAGTGTACCCCCTAGTGTCCTCTGTCGGTTTGGGTGGGCTAGAACAATTTTGAGAGAATGTTAGGAAAGTTCTAGCGATGGTTGAAGAGAATGAAAGAATTGTAGCGTGTGGAGACATGAATAGATGGGTCGGGACAGCTCGAGCAGGATTTGAGTCTGTCCTAGGCAAGTTTGGAGATAAAAGAGTGAATGATGCTGGTGGGATTGTGTTATGAGTGTGTACGGCAAAAAATATTTTTGTCGATAATATCATATTTAAGCACAAAAGGATTCATCAATAAACGTGGGAAAGGAAGGATGAAAGAAGTATGATTGATTTATTCCTGTTGGACAGCCGGCTCAAAAAGTAGCTTATGGATACGAGAGCACACAGAGAAGCCGATCTGGGAACAGACCACTTTTTAGTGGTAACTAAAATAAGGGCTCTGTTTGCAGCGTGGCGATGTCACATAGCGTCCAAATCTGGAGCGATCTGTCGCATCAATAGCTGGAAACTGCAAGACGCGACAACCAAGAATGAATATGAAAGAGTAGTATTCGGTAAGCTTGATGATAGATTAAAAGTGATGAGCGAGGATGTTGAAGAATGTTGGCAGAACCTTAGGGATAGTATGATCGAGGCTACGAATGAAGTATGTAGAATGAATATGGGAACGGTAAAAATAGTGATGTGTGGGAAAATGATGTGGTATTAGTCTGTGTGTAAGAAGAAGAACGCATAGCGAGACTACCTTGTGACGGCTCTCTCAGGCCGGCAGAGTCAGGTGTGGGTTGTGTAATAGAAGATGTTTATTATTACTATCACCTGGAGAGTGGTGTACCTAATTTGTTTAAGGGCACCTAGTACACCTCTGCAATCGACATCTAATGGGATATTTATAGAAAGTTAATTAATTTATACACAAGAAAAACAATACACGAAGAAACAACGTTTATGTCTTAAGTCTAAATCTACTTAGTGATGTAATGATTTCACTATATTTTAATACCAAAGTTATTAACAATTTCTAAAGATTAAATGTTATTATACTACAATATTATCTAGTTTATTATTGTTTATATTAAATAAGAACCTCTATTATCTAACAGCACTTAGATATTAATAAGTTACAGAGTAATTAATAATATTAGTTTTACAAGTATTGAGCTCAGATATTATCTGTCAGAGTTACAACAACATAATTTATTTATATTATCTTAAATTAAAGGGAAATATACTTAGTTATAAAGGTTTAGACACCATTACAAAGTTAATGTACTGCATTTAAAATTCTCAGTAGTACAGCTACATAAACCCAAGTACATTTTATACATCAGAGTTAAATTAATTCAATTTAGAGAGAAAACATATTAGATACACAATAACTGTACGTGGAGCTAATATATAACAGAGAATCATTTATTAATTACAAGTAGAGAAGTGTTATCAGTTTTATCACCGATAAATCAAAAGAAGGACGTGGTCATCCACGTCCACCTACTCCTTAGTCTTCCCCTTTGTGGGCCGTCTACTGGAAGTATAGCACCCACATGCCCCGGTCCTCAAGGATTCCTCTTTCTCAGGAACTGCGACCTGGCCACGCGATATAGTACCCAAGTGCCCCGGTCCTCAGAGATGTTCCTTTTAGAAAGAAACTATGACCTGCCCCCTCGTTCTTCCACCCAGAGCGAAGATCATCTACTTGAATTATACTTCTTGATAAACACAGAGAGTTGAGTACCCAACCATTCTAGGTACTCATTGGATATCATGGGATCCACCATGAGATTACCTAAACTACACTAACATTACTTAATTAATTAAGATACTATCTCTGATTGGAGTGTTACTCCCACACAAAGCTATACTAAGCTACATGTGGCCTAACTAAGTGTTTCTACAAGGTTGAGGCAGCTCGTCCCGCAGCAGAAAGAAAAAGAAGGCTGCTAGATACGAAACGATTTATATACCCCCACGACGAAGGTCACCGAAGGTCAGTGGTCGATAAACCCTCTCCAAAATTACATTTACCTAGCGAGTCGATAAGATTAATTAATTTTATACAAGTGTATGACGTTTATGTCAACTATAGTTTTATTATCATTCATTAGTACTAATTAATATATGAATTTGAGACTTAATATTACATTAATGTAGAGCTTATTCTATCAGAAAACAAAAGTTACATATTTAGATTCTATCGATATGTTTATCGAACATATCTTTACATCCACACTCCTAAGTATAGATAATCTAGACCAACGGTACATTCGTCATCGAAGCCGTGTGTCGTTCTAGAATGTTGTAGAAAGTTATATTTACAAACGAATTATTAAAATTAATATTACTAAAGTAGGTCTAGATAATTCGTAGATTGTTATTTTTACTTTATTATTTCTCAATAATCAAAGATATCATATTTATCAACAAGTTTGTTCCTGCTGATAGGCTGCGGTCAATGCTTCAAACGTAGTTTAAAAAAGTTAAACTGTTCTACGTTGTCAATGTCCGTCTGTCACAGTGAATGTTGTTTGTAAACATTTAAGTTAAACAAGGATTGATTTATTTTTCAAGCTCAAAGAAGTCAAATGTTAATTTATACTTTAAGTAATTATGTGTTTCTATTAGTATTATGTAGGTGGAGGTGGAGACTCAATAGGACTGCTACAAACTTGCTACTAAAAATGACTGTGGTATGAAAAATTTGATGAAAGACTGATTAAGCTGCAGAAAACAGAAACGAAGACACTAGTGAAAGAGAAGCGTAAAAGGTGTAGGGTGTTAAACGAAAACAAGATGTCGGACAACAACGAGGAAAATGTTGCGTGAAAACGAGGAGGATTTCTAAAATAATTTTGAAATGTTCCAGATTATTTTAGAAATAAGTACGTAAATACCGAAGTGGTCCGGCACGTTACAGAATGAATAAAGTGCGTTCGAAAGAAAACCACTTGCTAACAAGTAAAAAAGATGTTTTGCAGCGATGGAGAGAATACTATACGTATGAGATTGTATGAGAGTGGCGACTAAGTCTTTGATACTAAGTGCGATGTAATGAATTGCCACACTCTGGTCAGGGGCTAGATAATGCCATTAGTATGAAAAAGATTGAGAAAGTGATAAGAAGTCTGAAATTTGGAAAGGAAGCGGGAAATGATGAGGTGA
The DNA here is from genome assembly GCA_907165235.1 of Zeuzera pyrina. NCBI lineage: Eukaryota > Metazoa > Arthropoda > Insecta > Lepidoptera > Cossidae > Zeuzera > Zeuzera pyrina. The sequence goes on along the minus strand of OU015633.1, from coordinate 5,724,567 downwards.
CTGCTAAGATGATCAAATACGGTGGTCCTAGGGTCTGGGAAATCTTCTGTGCACTAAGCAACTTTTGTTGGCAGAAGAGGGAGGTGCCAGAGGACTGGCACACCGCAGTCATAGTACCTCTCTATAAAGGGAAAGTTGTCATTTAGACTGTGCGTGCCATCGTCATAGTCAGCTTAGCAAGTAGTGTATACCATGGTAATGGTAATGACTGAACGTATGAAATGTGTTTCTGAAAGATATTTGTGGGAGGCGCAAGGTCAAAGTCAAAGTCAAAGTCAAATCAATTTATTCAAGTAAACCTAATCACAAGGTATTTTTGAACGTCAAATCTACTTTAGTTCGGTTTAAAGAGAAGAGAAAAGAAAACCTGGACACTGAGAAGAACCGACAAGAAACTCAGTCGGGTATAATTATTTCAACATCATTTTACAAAAGGTTTATTAAAATACAATATTCAGAGAGCCAGTAAATGCATGTGCAGAGAAAATCATTTCCAGACTATTGTTTTATCTTCAACGAAATCGTTTATTTTATAGTATGATTGTCTAATCAATGTACGTTTTATAACTAATCTAAATATATTTTCTGTTAATTGAGTGACTTCTTGAGGAACTTTATTATAAAAACGAACACAGTTATCCAAAAATGAAACATTTGACTTATGTAATTTAAATTTTGGAACAACCAATTTATCACGACCTCGGGTTTCCATACCACCAATATCGCCTTTTTTTGTAAATCGATCTATATTTTTCCTCGTATACATAATAATTTCAAAGATGTATAAGGACGGCAAGGTCAGTACATCAATGTCTTTAAAAGGTGGTTTTAGGAACGGTAGGGTTTGTATAGATGACATTTTCCAGCTTCGCGTTATCATGGGGAAGTTTCTTACCATAGCTCAAAAAGTTTTCTGCGCCTTCGTGGATCTTGAAAAATCATTCGATAGAGTAGTACGAAAGAAACTGTGGAGTCTTCTGCCTGAATATGACGTGGATTGCCCTTTACTGCAAGATGTGAGGTCATTATAAGGCTACAGAGCTTATGTAAGGATAGATGGTGACATATCGCCCTGGTTCGAAGTTCAAGCGTCAGATAGAACTGTGTGAAGTCTGCCTGGCTTTTCGTGCTGTATTTGGACAAATGCCTCCAGACATTGAAAGGTGGTATGAGTGGTACGATATGTGATAATACAGTGGTAAACTGCTTCTTGTACGCTGTCGATGCTCTGCGTATAGCACCATCAGAATCAGAGTTGCAGACACTAGTCACATGCATGAAAGAAGAATGTGAAGTGAAAGGATTAAATATGAATGTAAACAAAACTAAGGTTCTGGTGTTTAAAAGGGAAGTGGTTCAGACGAAATATGAGATTTGGGTATATGGAAAATGTCTAGAACAAGTGAATGAAATTGTGTATCTGGGGAGTGCGTTTTCGAGGGATGGAAGATGTGAGTTGGATGTGGAGAGACAAGTAGCAGCTGGTAATAAAGTGAACTCTGTCCACATTACTAGGCGGCGTGAATATATCTGACACAGCTAAAATGGCCATCCACAATGCGGTGTTGGTTCCAACTTTATTGTACGATATTGAGGCCTGGATATAACCTGAAATCGAGTGAAAGTATGATAAATATAATGGAAATGTGACCTCTTAGATATATGTGCGGTGTCACCCTTGCGGATACGCAGTATGGCAAGGTTGCACGACAGCGTTATTATAAAAACGAAGAAAAACATGCTAAGATGGTTCAGGCACATAGAAAGAATGAATGAATGAATGAATAAAAGAAAGTTGAAAGACTGACGAAGAAAATCTACAGAGCGAAAGCGAGTGGTAAAAGAAGCTAAGGAAGATTAAGGCTGCTTTATGAAGATCAAATAGCCAGAGTGTTAGGGGACGGTAATATGAAAAGCAATCGCATACCTAGGTGAAAATGTGTGAGGAGACTGATGAGATTTGAGGAAGCGAAAGAAATATGTAAGGACCACGTCCTCTCTGTCTATCTCATTGGGGATACAGCGTGGAGATATGTATGAATATATGTATGTATGTATGTATATATGCTTGTTAAAATTGTGTCGTCCTCTTTATTTTTCAACTACGGAGTAGAAATTTTTTGAAAAATTTTAAGTAGTGAACTTGCGACGAAAATTGGTTTGAGTGTGATAAGTAGCGTAGTTTTTGAGATAAGGGATATTTTGGGTGACATACTAAGCGACCGCAGAAACAACTTTGTAATCCACGGTGTATTTGATAAATGCTATGAAATAGAAACTTATTTTTGCTGCCGGTTTAGTGAATATTGTCCCAACCACGAAGTTTGTCACTGGTAATGGCTTAACACGTACTTGTCCTCTTTTTTCTGAATTTGGTACAGTTCAATAAAAATAAATAACATAACGCCGGTAGACTAATTTTTATTAAGAACAATAATTTAACTATACTATGTATTATGTACATAAGATATAACAATAATAACAATTTCTCAGAAATATTTAGTTGTTGATTTGGTTATCCTTAGGAGTTTCAATACATTTTATAAAATCACAGCAATCTGGGTATGGTAATGATTTGTCTCCAGCCACTTTTTCGCAACCTAGTCCTGCTTGTACAACGCCGCATCTGAAAAGAAAATAAATTGTGTAGATACGACACTTTCACATTTAGATCGTAAAGAAATCCTTGTATATATTTACATAACGTAAAATCTTATATTTGAAGAAGTTGTGTATGAAATGAGTGAGGAGAATGGTGAGATTTGAGGCAGTGAAAAAAGTGTGTAAGGACCGCGGCGCTTGGCGCTCTCTAACTGTTAGTGTTGTTGTTGTCTAGTTGTTAGTGATATAGCGTGATGATACGTATGTATGTATATATGGAACCTTAAAAATGGAAGTTATTTAATTTTGACCTCATATCTAATTCTAAGAGTCGTCTTTCTATTTGTATTTCTATTTCTATTTATAGAGTAGAGATATTATCTCTACTCTATCACAATATTGCAATTTTAAAAGTCAATTATTCTTAGTAACATTTTTTTTAATTTGTGTTCATTATTTTTTATAATCTTACAGTGTTACTCAAAATGGAGTACATTTTGTGAGTCATTATAAAGTAAGTATATATATAAGTACATCGGGGCACATTTATTTGCAAAAACAACGACAAAATCGCGCAAGCGCGCAGTGTTACGAGTATGCAGCGCGCAGTCACAGTACAAGTAAGCATACAGTATTCTATCTTCATACAAACGCTCCCAAACGACGCGCTCGAAATCTCGACATTTCGCGCATTAGACATATTTACTGACGAAATATTATGTCAATCAAGTTTACGAGCATAATGTTCAGTGTATGGATGTTTGAATACATCTATATCAAAACCGGAAATATTTATCTGTTGCTAATTTGTAGGAAATATATTATCATAATGATCTAGTTAATTTATTGCTGATTTTTAATTATACTGCACACAAAATGCATTTTTTTTTGTCTATTTCCACCATACTAACTCACAAACTTTTGAAACTAGAAATAAAATACTAGTAGAATTATATAAATAAAAATTTATTAAAATTGCAATGATATAAAATGAAAAGATAATATGACAATTTAATATAGTACCTATTATCAAATACGTAACCCAAGAAAAACATTCAGTCCAAGTCGGTAGCCCTATTGCGTGTTTACGTACCGAGCGGTAATTATCTCTAAGACACTGCCGAGATAGCATACTGTATGCTTACTTGTACTGTGGCGCAGTAGACAAACAATAGCGCGGGAAACTACGGGTCTAACGGGTCAATGGCAGAATTGAACATTCCTCACGCTAAAATCTCGCCCTGTTATTGGTTGATCAATTTCCAGCAAAATTACTCAGACTGTAGTTTGTAATGTGATGTATCAGTCAGAAGTATGAACATTGTGTAGCATGGAATACTTTGTTATTTTCTTTCACATTTAAAGTTTGATATAAAATTACGCGTTAAACTATAGTCGGAAATCGGTGACGCTTTTCTGTGCAAACGAGAGTTGCCACAGAATTATATTTAAGCAGTGCTGTCAAAGAATATGTAAGCCGACTCCCGCCTCATATGTAACGAAATTGCCTTGTCTCAGCCGGATACGTAGGGTTGTTGCGTTGGGTGTGAGATGCGGAGAGCATCTCGTTTATTTATACATTTAATACATAATAATAAAAACCAATGCACACGGATAAGTTTTTTGTGTTCGTTAAATTTAATTTCTTGTAGTTATGTTGAAGAATGATAACTCTGCATTCGAATAACTAAGATTATTTACGCATCTGAGGACAATATAAATACATTTGTTTATGCGATTTAGACATTTTCGGATTCCTGATGACGTGAAGAACGAATTAAAGACAAACGTTTGCGTCACGTGCAACCCCGACTGGCGTTACAATGATTACCCATACTCGCTCAAAATATTACCGTTGTGTGCGTGCCACGGTGCGTGCGTTAGCGCGCACACATACAAAATGCGTACGCTAGCTTTCTACGAAAACGTCCTACTGTTATGTTTATACTGTGGTACTGTAATGTAATGAAACAAAATATACCAGTTTCATATTTCATAACATATTTATTCGAATGAAATCTTTTATTCTAAATTTGAACATAAAGGATATATGTCTTAAATTATTTCGACGTTTTGAATGTATTTGTTTCAGACAGATGTCCTAATTTAGGAAATTAAACGTCAAATCTGTAACTTAACACAGAAAATCTTTAAAGAGGTAAAATTTGCTTTGAAATTGTAATGAAATTAATGAAATAGACTTACGAATAAATATTTGTGTAACCTTTCTCGTTGCATACATATTTGACACATTTTTCTCCGTCTGTTGGGGAGTAGGACTCGTTGTATCGTAAAACTTTATTATTGCTTAACAAGCATTGTCCTCTCTGTCCTGCTGAAATCATGTACAAAGTTGAATTTAGTCTTACGTCATTATTGATTACCCCGTTAGGAATAAAGCGTGAGATTAGGTACATCGACTTCTAGACTGAAAAACCGCTTTCCATTACGATTAGCATTCCTCCTTTAATCTTCTTCTCGTTCTCAATGTTCGTGATCTCTTTTAGATTTCTCTGATGTTTTTGAAAACAAGGTAGTGGGAGAAGTTATTATTAAGCATTTTTTCGAAGGTGTTAAAAAACTAACAAAGTGTTACATATTTTCAAAATTGTGGTTTAAAAATCTTGATGTGACAAGGCCATCTGTAGTAACTGTTAACTGATAATTGTTCGAATTTTATCTGTTCGCGTCAAGTAGTCTCTGAGGAAAACGAATATGACAGACAGACAAAGGACCGTAACACTATGAACATATTAATTTTTTTTTAAATCTACGTCTTTTAGGTTTGGTTGTACATTATAAAAAAACGAAGTCTAATCACGTCGCAGGATTCGAACTCACGTACTTCGCCGTGGTCACCAATCGTAGTTATTTTGCGGGCAAGTGGAGAAAAGGAATTTTCCCAGAATCGAGACTTAGCTAGATCGATTTTTTGCCCTCGTAAACCCCTATATTACAAATTTCATCGAAATCGTTAAGAGCGATTTTCAAGAACACGATACTGCTCGCATAATAATATAGGATAGGATCGTACATGAAGGTACTAACCATTGCATTTTAGGAGTGTTCTTTTATCACATGTCGTCGAAAGAGAAATTTAAATAAAGCGATTCTGAACAATGACGTATACTAACCATATTCAGTTGTTTTGTCCACAGGTGTTATTAGAGTAATAGCAGAATCTGCCCTTCTTTGTATTAAAACCACACTAATAATTATAATAATAAATCTAAACATGATGTATGTAATGGATTATATCGCCACAAATTGAATATAGTTAATGGATATCATAAAAAAACCTTATATACCTAGTCACGGTTTATGTACTCTACTTTTTCACACTTATGTAAATAATCGTTACTTGAGAACAAATAGGTCTGTGTTTGTTGAGACGCAACCATTTTCATTAATTCCGTTTCTCAGTGCATAGTGTTTACTTATGTTGGCAATTATTATAAATGGTTTTTGCGTCAATTAATTACAATAACTTTAGCGTCTGTTGATAAAAATGGGATATGAAATACATACGTAATTACAATTGTGAAAACAGAGTGTACGTACTCATTGTTGAACTGTATTCAAATTTTGTACCAACAAACAGTATATTGAAATTTCAACACATGTCTATTACCTATTTAAGTATATACATAACGTCATACAATTTCCCATTCGTAGTGAACAAACCATCAATGCGTAACAAAATAACAGCTTGAGGCCACGTTTGGCAGTAAGCCTTATAGAAACCAAGCATAAGCTGTTGGCAAACTGGTTAGTTTTTTTGTGTACTTTTTTCGTTTCCAGACCAGTGTGGAGCAAGAAAATGTACAAAAGAAACAGATTATTTTTTAAGGCCTATAAAGGTATACATGTGATATATTGTGGGTAATCTTTGATACATGTATTTTTAGAAGCGTAATGCTTAAGTGGATTGAAACCATTTTCCGTTAGATAATATTTACACCACTGAAACTTGCTTAGTATCTAAGCAATACAGAGTTTTGTATCTGATATTTTCACATTTCAGATTACGTATTTACAAGTCTTACCTTTTATACAATGACATAAAAGGAAAAGTGGTTTTGACGTTGTTTTATGTTTCGAAAAACGTGGGTATAATCAGGAGCCACATGTTCCACGACAAATATTGGAGTCTTCTAGAATTCGTTTCTGTCTTTCACTATGATGACACTATCAAATATCACGATTTGTGATATCAAAGTCAGATACGGTCATCTCATTCTAACTTATTACCACTACTGAGTTTCAAAAATAATTACTCTTATATTTTCAATGAAATTCAAATACTATGTATTTTTTACAACCGATGAATAAAACATGCTAATTTTAAGATCATTTACGACTATTCACTATTAGGTAACGTAGAACACAAGAGACATCATACCCATAGCACACTAATTCACAAAATGTATTGGGAAAATAAAAGTCCACGGTTTGAGTTCAGGCCACAGAGCGATCCGCAACGCGGGAACGATTGAAAAACAAATTGCACTTCGGCTTTAAATTCTGCGACTCGTCTGTTTCAATCTAAGCCACGTCATTTGCGGGAAGCCGTTTTAATCTTTTTTGTCATTAATTTTTTACGCGCGAAAACAGACTTATTTTACTTACCAGAAAAATATTAATTTACCTAAAAGTACATACATATGTTAATATTTACAAACTTAAAACTACACATTATCTTAAATAATAAACTTCCTCAAAGTTGTCGCTTAGAAAGCTGTCATTGCTCAAGGTACCTAGCAGACTGGCAGCATTGCCTCTTTGAATAGCCAAACTGATTCGTTGGCGGAAGAAGCTGCCAGCCCGGCGGTCTCCCGAAGCCTCGACCAGTCTCTTACAAATATAAGAAACCAGTCGATGGGCTTCGGGGCCCCAGGGACCCAAAGTTTCGATTGCAAAGGGCGTAAATATGAAACTCTCAGAGAGAGTCGCATACTTACGCCGCTTCAAGTTCTCGGCAGTGCTGGCCGCGGCACCTGCTGACTTGGAAGTCGCCGGCACATGGGAAACAGCAAGTGTATCGACACAAGTGGCATCCCACACCAGCGATCTTCCAAGTTTCCAAGGAATGAGCGTCAAACCATCCGGTCTCCTGCCGTCGCTGCGCACAATACCTACAGGCTCTAAGACTGCAGGAACGCCAGCAGCGACAAGAGCCCGCCGAATGACGTCATTCAAGGCAGCATGTCGTGACATGCGGCCCGCACTACGTAAACAGGATAAACCGTGGTGACCTAGTACATCGACGAGATCACCACAGCGGCAACGGTGAAGAAGGTTAGTCCTGGCCCCCAGACGAAGGGATACTATGAGAGAAAGCGTGGTATTGTCGATTAAGGTTCCTAAGTTTTTTGAAGGTATTACCATCAACCAGTGTCCTGACTCCTTCTCAGAAACAGCTAGGAGGCGAGACCGATCTTTTTCGGTACTACAAGAATTATGGCTAGTAGCATAAACATGTTAAAAATAAACTAGCGTTAGCGTTAACTTTATATTAAAAAAGAGCAATAAAGCGATGGAATGATATGAAAAATATAGTCATAAGTGGACTTAACATATGTATATTTATGTAGATAATGAAATGTAAGATTCTTTAACGAAATATATTTTTTATTTTTGGTATTCATCAATCGCTTTCATTTCAAGGGGGTTCCAAATAAAAAACAAATTCATATTTTCGTTCTATATTATGATATTGGATTTATCATGACGTCACCTCTTCTATGTTATTTATAGGACTCTGCTATTACAATAATAACTTGGTTATAAAATTTTGATGAGAGTTTAAGTAGGATGGTAAGTGTCCAATAGGTGATAATGTAATAAGCCACATACATAAGCTCATACACTACAAACCAACATACGAACGTAAAGAAATACGTTACTCTTTTATTTCCGGGGTCGCTGTTTTGGGCAACAAAAGTCTGGAGAATGTAATATATTAAGCCTCCTTCATCTGCTTTTATTAATATAAAAATATTACAAAAGAGTTTACGAAATGTGTTCCATTCGTTGAGTATTGAGTTAAAAGCAGGAAAAAAGTGATATAGGGATTTTTAGGAGATATATTTTTTTATTATTTAGTCGCGAAAAGCGTATTATCAACGATCGGTAATGAAATGCCATGTTTGCAAATTATAAGTTGGCACGTCGGTAATCATTGAGTCAACTAAACTACATGTAAACTTATATATAGATATAGATTGCATATAATTATATTTAGATCCAATTCAACTTGCCAACTAAAGAGCTAAAGCGGCAACTTACGACTTGCTGCTTCGTCGACTTGCGTCGGTAATAAGTGACTGGAAAATAATCTCTAATCCAAAGCTTAAACATTAATTTGCATGATCCCAAATTAAGCTTGTATTATTGACGTCGCGACAAACTGGGAGAGAACCCACTGACGTCCAATTAAATACATTTAAGAACACTTTACGACTTGCCAGTTGAAACGTCTGGATTATTAAATAACTGCATCTAATATGGGATAGCTGAATCTCACGCAAGATTTATTTTAAAACGAGTAATGATATGTAGGTAGAATCATGAGTCACTTTCTCTGTCAACCTATTATATGTCGGAAACGAAGTAACGATTACATTGATTTCCGGGAGTATGGAACGCCAGCGCAGTGTTGCGTCGCTTGACGGAGCTTAGCAACAGAGCAGTTTACCGGCGGATGCAATAGCATTCATTCCTCGGATCAAGTATAACAATGGACTCACATTTGCTCTAAAGATGTCCTTAAAGTGTCCTTTTTTCGTTGACCAACTTTCTATATGTTTGCTAATGCGCGTGAAAGGAAGGTCACAGTACAACGATACACAGCTGAAGTTGACATATTTTTATTTTTGTTAATACTAGTAGTGAAAAAACTTAAGATTTACGAGTATTTTGCAAATAATTATTTCAGTAATGTATGTGAAGTCAGTCATGAGCTGACACGAAATACACTGATAGTGCGAGGTTGTCATACTTACTATAACTTTACTCGTGCTTATGCCTTCGTCCATTATTCGATTTATACTTTTTCTGTTATATATTTTTAGTTTTCTCCCAGTCCAGCATGTATCAACGTTTCCTAAACAATTTGATATATATATATATATATGTCAATTTAGTGCAGTGGAACATTGATACATGCTGGATCATATACTTACATATACTTGTCATGTCTGCATTATGCACGTATCTAATGTACTAAAGAAATAAACAATTTTAGTTATTATGGACATACGATATGTAATAAGGGGTTCCCTAAAGAAAACATCATTATTAATGTCCACAAGAATGAAGGAAAAAAATTGTTGTGTAAATATTAAATATTAATAATTCGTTTTCAGGACTCTTCCCATTTTATCTTTGTGAATGTTTTATTACGAAATATTCAAGGTAACGTGCTCAAAGCCGACCTCATCCATTTCACGAATCTAAATTTGACAAAGAGTGTCAAAAATTATCTCTCTCATTAAGCACCTTCTTTTTTCTATTATGTCAGTGAAAGAAACAATAAAAGGCTTTTCCCGGCGAACGCCCAATAAACTCTCGAATTGTGAGGCGGTTTTTTATGATTATTACGTGCTTGAAAGTGGCCTCTCCTCTTTGAAATTATCCTATTTGTTTTAATGTTCACGGTTACTGGCAATCTTTACCGCCGCCTTTTTTTAATTTATAACATCTATAATGAAATTATTTCTTGCTGTTGTTAGTTAATGCTGGCCGTTTTAATTTTTTTATTGTACAACACGTTAAAATAGGGAACATTATTTCGCTGCAACAGAAAAATTTAAGGTTGACCGCACACATACAATGTTATTGACAATATTTCATATTATATTGACGATAATATTGCTTGCGTACGAGGCATATAGTGACATCGAACAATATTATTGACGAATCCAGATATTTAGATTTTAATTGTCCATATATGATAATTGACAATATTAATGCGAGCGTGCGGTCTCGCGTCAATATTTTTTGAACGAAATGCGTTACGGGGCTTCACGTGCATTATGATTATGACCATATTGTGACATTGAAGTTTATGAATATGGAAGACAACGATGACTCCATTATCGAAGAGATGAATGACGACTCAATTGCCAAAGACATGATTAGTGAAAAGGATGACTCAATTCGTATATTTTTCAAACCGTTCCATCGTTTTTTACTCTATTTTACTTTACAGTTAACGCTAACGCCAGTTTATTTTTAATCATTATGCGTTTGATTCGCACGATGACTGAGTGTACACTGAGTGTAACTACAGCAAAAATTTGTCAATATTATTGTGTGGTGTACGGATCTATTTATTGTCAATATTATTGAAAATTTTATTATGAGGATATTATTGTTACGTGTGGGTTTAAATTAAAAATGATTTTTGGTTAGAATTGATCGTAATTTTCGAAGTATTAAAATATTCATTATTTAAACGCCTTGTTGTTGACAGTATGTTATGTTAAATGCGTGAATTTGCAGATAGTTTTGTTTTTATTAAAAAAACCTAGATATGCTGGAAGCAGCTTTGCTTTAGTATAGGTATCTTAGAATCTCAGACGACATCTTACACATTATTTTAATGGACATCCTCTCATAGGCCACCCGCACACACAATAGTATTGGCAATTTGGCAATGTTGGTTTGCAATAATATTGAATAATTTATTGATTCCGCACACTAAGCAATATTATTGTCAATTATTTATAATAGAAACTGACTCAGTAACGCGCAGTATCTGGATCCACGTGCGTGTTAAAAATGGATAGAAAAAAAAGCCCTTTCATTGGTTATTGCTTTAAATTTATTGAATAAAAAAAAACATTTAAGAAAAAAACGTTGCGTTAAAGACTGGATGAGAAGAAAAGCAGATTTAAATCATTTTAATCTAATAAATGAACTACGCCTTACAGAAGAAGATGATTTTAAAAATTACATGAGAATGAAAGATGGCAACTTTCAAAAATTATTATCTTTAGTATCATCCTTCATGGTTAAACAAGATACGTTGATGCGAAAATCGTTAACGCCGGAAGAGAAGTTAGCAGTTCGTATTCCATAGGTCTGGATACGTATCCCAGGTTTTAATAAATTCCAACAAATATTGTTTTTCCTTGAAAGGATGCTACTTTTATCCTCCATTTTAGTATCGGCCTGCGCGTCCGCTTACCTTGACATATTTTACTCCACTTAAATATTGTCGCGCTCCCGCACACGGCAATAATATTGTCAATATCCCTCTCCCTGATATTGTCGGAACGAAATCAGAATTTCTGTAAATCTACAAAAATATTGACAATATTGACAATACCGTCCGAACACAATACTATTGTCAATAAGTAAATTATTGTCAATAATATTTCGCGTGTGCGGGTAGGTATAGATTGTGATTTCAATATTTATATCATGATATTTTATTTTTACATTGATATTAAAGACATGCCTCATACACGACGCGACATATAGCACCTTTAGAATGAAACTGACCTAATTCAAAATTTCAGAATTTTGAGTCGTAATAAACTTAATTTACCAGCTATCTAGATATAGTATGAATTTACCTATATATCCTTTTCGTTAACTACATATCGTAAGAATATTTAAACGTGTATTTGTGAAAAATCCATATCATTAATTTTGTAGAATTCATTGCTCTAATTTACCAAAACATAATCTCACAATTGATTTGTTCCTTGTGAACAGCCGTCTCAAAAAGCAGGTTGTGGACACAAGAGCACACAGAGGAGTCGATCCGGGAACAGACCACTTTCTAGTGGTAACTAGAATAAGGGATCTGTTTGCAATATGGCGATGTCGCGTAGCGTCCAAACCTGCAGCGGTCTGTCGCGTCAAGAGCTGGAAACTGCAAGACGCGACCACCAGGAATGAATATGAAAGGGTAAACTTGATGATAGATTGAAAGTGATGAGCGAGGATGTTGAAGAATGTTGGCAGTACCTTAGGGATAGTATGATCGAGGCTGCGAACGAAGTGTGTGGAACAAATAAGATTGGGAGCGGTAAAATGCGTGATGTGTGGTGGGATGATGAGATGAAGGAGTCTGTGTATAAGATGAAGAAAGCATGGCGAGACTGCTTTGCTACTAAAAATGACTGTGGTATGAAGAATTTGTTAGGAAGACAGATATAAGCTGCAGAAAGCAAAAACGAAGGCACTAGTGAAAGAGAAGCGTGAATGATGTAGGGTGTTAGATGAAAACAAGACGTCGGACAACTTCAAAGAAATTTCCAAATTATTTTAGAAAAAAGTACGTAAGTACCAAAGTGGTCCGGCACCTTGCAGAATGAATAAAGTGCGTTAGGAAGAAAACCACCAGCTGACAAATAAAAAAGGTGTTCTGCAGCGATGAAGTGAACACTATTGAGAACTGTATTAGAGTGGCGACTCCATCTCTAATACTGAGAGCGATCCTAATGAATTGCCACACTTGGGTCAGGGACTGGAGGATGCCATTAGTATGAAAAGATTGAAAAGTGATAAGAAGTCTGAAATGTGGAAAGGCTGCGGGTGACTGCCTATATGATCAAGTATGGTGATCCTAGGGTCTGGGATACCTTCTGTGCACTGTGCAACCTTTATTGGCAGAAGGGAGAGGTGCCAAGGACTGGCACAGCGTAGTCATAGTGCCTCTCTAAAAAGTGAAAGGTTCTCAGGGAACAAGTGAACGAAATTGTATATCTCGGGAGTGCGTTTTCGAGGGATGGAAGATGTGAGTTGGATGTGGAGAGACGGGTAGCAGCCAGCAATAAAGTGAACGGTGCCCTGTCCGCATTAGTAGGCAGTGTGAATATATCTAACTCGAGCAAAATGGCCATACACAATGTGGTGTTAGTGTCAACTTTATTGTACGGTATTGAGGCCTGGATATGCCCGAAATCGAGTGAAAGTAAAATAAATGCAGTAGAAATGCGATTTCTTATGTGCGGTGTCACCCTTGCAGACAAAATAAGCAATGAAGTATGAAAAGGTTGCACTACAGTGTTATTATAAACACGAAGAAAGGAATGCTTAGATGGTTCGGGAAAGAATGAGTGATGAAAGAATGACGAAGAAAATGTATAGAGTGAGTATAAAGTGAGTGACTTATGAAGATCAAATAGCTGGAGCGTTAACACTCGCATACCTAGGCAAAAATCTGTGAGAAGAATGATGAGATTTGAGGAAGCGAAAGAAGTATATGAGGAGTGTAAAGCTTGGCGCTCCGTTTTCTCTGACTACCCTGTTAGGGATACGGCGTAAAGATATGTATGTATATTTATCATGAAATTTTATTTTTATTCTGTGTACAAATAAATAAAAAAACGTTTATTCTAAAATCAATTAGTGATATCTATAAGTCAATAAGTAACTTCGATTTATCTTGTAGGTCTTTTTAATAACGTAATAAAAATATTTGAGGGTAAAATTACTCACAAAGGAAAATTTAAATATTATCTCTGTTTCTACAGTTTTTCTCGTAAAAATGTGTAAAAATAACGATTCTATTTCGTGTGCATAACTTAAAGTTACTGAAACTGTGTCCTATTATTCGTACAGAAAAAAGTGTAGAAAGTAGACCGAAAACAAAAAAGAAACGGGAAAAATAGTTTTTCCAGCACCAACCGCGCTCGAGGGAATTGTGCGAAAAAGCGAGATGCAAGATAACAATGATTTAATGAAAGAGAAAGTTTAAACATTCCTACTTTTGAAATGCCACCCGAGTGTACGCTGGGAGATTTAGCAAAAATTTTTATGCACCTTTTATCTTACTCTCTCTTCGAACTTATTTTATACCTCGTCTTCAATAGTGAATGGAGTACGTACTTATATCAAGATGGAGTAAAAAGCTTTTCAGATTTTATGTTTAAACACTCTCAAACAATTTCTTAATTAAATCTTCATTGACTTACAAACCGATATTGAGTTACAGACTAATGTAAAAGTTACAGCATTAATAAAGTTAGTAACAAATAACAATTATTACTGGAAATCCAGTAACACACATGTTAACTATCGTTATCCGCACAAGGTATTTTGTCAAGTCAAACAGTTGTGTAGGGAGAAGGTATAAATTACCTGTGATATAATAAATTCGAGTCAGTTTTGTGGTGGACGGAGAATACGGCAGTCAACTTTTTACTGTTTCTTTATAACGGATTGATTGATATTGATGATATATGATAATGATATTGATGTGATATTATGATATGACATTAATCTATTGATGTAATCGATATAATGATGTAATTGATATAATTATGGAGAATCATAACCCATTTTCGATCTGTTCGCATCTTTTATTGAGAACCCAAGGTTTGTGCTCTTCAATAGAATGAAAGTTAACAGTTCAGAAGTGAGACAGGCTCCATCGCCCTGTCTAACTACGATTAACATTGAAACATTTCGTTTTTTTTTCAGTTGCTGTAATAAGTACAAGTAATAGTCGTGTAACAGAGTAACGCATACGACGTGTCCGCGGAATGAATTCGTCTGCCTTTTGCTACGGAGACTACCTTGATCCGGTGGGCGGACATGGAGCAACGTTCATTCACCGCGTCCGACCCCGATGTACATCTGTATCGGGTGATATTGCAGAGTAACTTGTCATCAGACTTCAGTTTACAGACCCGTCGAACACATACCAGCGAGCAGATTCATGGGTGGTCTGCGGCCGCAAGGCCAGTGCTGGTCCCTGTAAGCCCGATTGCGTCGACGCGGAAACGAACCTCTTGCGAACCCGCCGCTGGCGCTAATTGGCAGTACGACGTTGCCGCTTATGTTCACGCCGAGTCGGAGTATACTCGCCACCACCGCGTTTTCATGTCTCCAACGAGGATTCAATTGCGAATGAGATGACCAATAGGATCATGAGCGATGCCTAGAGACATGTGTCTGGGCATCGCTTAATAATAAGGAATTTTTACCCGATAGCTCAATAGGGTGGTTATGTTTTTCGGATGTATCAGATGTATGTCTGTTTCTTTGTGACCTCCTGTAGGTTAAACGGTTTGATTGATTTTGAAGTGCAAGGTATTGTTGGATTCGTCTTAATCCAAGGATTGTCAAAGGTTATATTTAAAACTGTGATCTTCAAATTTTATAAAGTATAAGGTCGAAAATAAAATTTAATTAAAGAAATCAAAAACCGGACTGTAAAAATGAATTTCAAAGATGTTAAAAGTGATGTTAAGAAAACGGGTTTATAATAATTTTGTAAAGTTCATACTTCATTCATACTTCAAAAATTCATGCCATTAAATGTACGAAGTATTAAATCTTAACATGCAGTCGGAGGCTACAAACTTTTGTAGTCACTTTATTAATTAGGTACCTACATACGTAAATAGCTGGCGTAGCCTTCGGCTGCATAGGAATTAGATTGCGTTCTAAAATACATAAAACCGAAAAATTTGCTTTGTAGATATAGAGTAATAAATATATATAGGCACATAAATATCTTAATTAAATCACATTCAAGAAAACAACACTTGTACTTCTTCTGATAGTAATTATTAACTTTTAAATCTATTTTTATCTATAAAGCTAAGCTAAAACTATACCAAGGCCAACGCCTTGGTATAGTTTTATAATAATTTTGGAAATAGGTCAGAAATACATCCTGAATTTACACTTTTCACCATCGATATAAATCACTATAAAATAATAAATTATATCTTACCGAAACAAAACTGTCGTAGAAAAGTTTTTTTTTTATTGTAATAATATAATTGCGCACATTTATCGGCACAATTATACTACGTAATGTAAGAACCACAGTGACGCTCTGTGATCGCGGTCCAGTCCGATAGATTTGTAGTATTTCTAGCTCATTAGGGATCGAGTATTATGAAAGTGTAACATGATCGTACATAATAAAATCGCAAGAATTGTGCATAAAATAACAACAAGTATATTTTTCATCGTTTTTAATTCTATTTTTCTGCAAAACATCTGTGCACACTTGACATAACGTTTATTACGCATTTATTTTTTCTTTTTTCTTTTTATAGTCCCTGCAGTGTCCTGTCCTTGAGGGTAACGCTGCATGTATTTCTGAGAAATTATATTTCTGAAAATCCGTCAAATTGATGTGTCCTTCACTACATTTCGAGTATATCCAAACCTACCGTATAATAAAGTTGGCATGAACACCGCACTATAGATGGCCATTTGGGTAGATCCAAATAATACATTTACACTACCAACTAATGCGAGTAAACCATCGTTGACTTTATTTTTTTATTTTCGAAGTTATGCTATGGCGCGTTTGGAAAATCAAATCGGGTGTAATTTCAGCATGCAGCCGAACTTATATCATCGATATAACATAGGATGTAATTGGCTAAGAAAGTTGCGCGCGTCTACGTCGATCTAACACAACAACGAACGAAGAGTTTATTTTCTTTTTAAGTGACCGGTAGTGCTATTCACAACACGTAAACATCCTTGCACAGGATGAAACATCCGTGAGATTTAAATTGTAATTAGCCAACGTTGTTTGCATCCGATGATCACATCCGATGTACGAATTTTCCATACTAATTTATGAAATAACATTCACAACTTCACGGATGTAAAATTGTGAGAAAGAGAAGTCTGATAACCTCTCGTTCTCAACCTCGACAACAAAAAAACTAATTTTGTAAAGGAAGACGCTTAGTATGGAAATTCACATCAAGATGGTAGACTTATAGTAGAAAAGGAGCGAATAAATTTAGCGATTTTCAATATCTTTTCAAACGAAGGTGAGATTACCATGAATATTGTAATTGTTTTCTTGGATTTAATTTTATTACTAAATTATAATTAATGTTATAAATGATTAATTTCATAAAATTAGTAAGTACATGTAACTGTAAGTGCGATTATGTATATGATATAAAGTTATTTTAAGTAAAATTTAAGTCTAGCGGTGAAAAATTGTGGTAATATTTCTTCGTCCTAGTTTTGGTTGAAGCACACCTAGGCCACAATAAAATATCTCAATAGTCATATGTAAACAAAGTTATGAACAAAAACGAGGTTTTGCCATGTAGTTAACAATGTATATAGGTATTTATTTTGCTCTTGAGTACAAAATACAAAGCTTGTCTGGATTATATTTGTGTTAAAGTGTAGTGATTTTTTAGTTACCCGGTGACACTATATTAATAATAAAGCAACACTAGTCTATTAGTATTTAGTTAGTAATGTGAGATCAAAGATGTAAGATTTAAGTTGATATACAATCAGACATAATGAAATAAATCTAAACAACAATAGGTAAACCTACAACCTATAGGTACCTACTGAAATTGACTGCTGTTTTCACATTGCTATGTGAGCAAACTGATACTGACTTAAATAACCAAAACTTAAAACTGACTCAAATTTACATGCATAATCCTCCAACAACTTCACTAATCTTGTTTTGAGTTATAAACATTATATCTCTATGTAACCTAGTTAATACTTTTAATATTATTGTATTACAGGTAACTCGGCTAACTAACCTACCTAAAAAGCATCACGTCTAAGGTTTGCAAGAAATCTTCCAAAATGTATATAATGTATTGAATAAGTTAAAAATATTTTAGAGATATTATTTAGCAAAGTAAACATGAGTACTTAATAAAAATAAAACATGAAATACAATAGGAGTTTTAATTACATGGATTAGCTGTAGTGTGATATAATATGAATCAGGATAATTAGATTACTGAAATAGGTATATTATATAGTTCACAGATAATAATTGGAAACTTCCAGATCGAGGCCATTTTATGTAGGAATTAGCATTCTTTTAAGAGGTATCCTTTATTGTTTTCAATGTTTATTGAAGTTTAAAATTCACTTTTAACTTTCATTTTCATCCCTTTTCACATAACTAACTTTCTAGTAGATAATACCTAAGCAGTAATTTTATTCAATATTAATATATTCACAACCTCACAAGTAACAATACCGAAAAATTAGTAAAACATTCAATGTAATAATAGGTAGGTACTCCTAAATCTAATATACTGGGTAATATTATGCAATATCATCACAATGAAGTATATGGTCTTAATATCACAGTAGGTATTTATTATAAATTTATTGTTTTCTGTTTGTGATTGGTCTCTTTAACACCAACATTGCATTATAAATTAGGACTAAAAAGACTAAAGCATAAAAAATCATAGCAACACATGAGCAATACATTTAAACTACATAAGTAGGTATAGTAAGTACATAAAATATTTCTATCGCATGGAGGATAAGTAGGTACTTATAGCATGAAGGGATAAGCTATTAGCCTGCCAACTTACATCATGAATATACCTAAGTATGCATTAAACTGAAAATCGATATTTTAATTTTAAATAGTTTCCAAACACATTCCTCTTAGAAAGTAGGCATATAAACCTAATCTCTATAATTTGATTTTAAAATCAGTCTAATCTAATTACACATTACAAACTATTATAAAATAAATTGTAGGTATGTGATAAATTATTAAAATTTCACATGCCGCCGGTTTTAAATAAGTCCTTATTTCTAGCGGTAAATCATACAATTTAACGTAAGGGCGTTTTTTCATTGGCCGACACGATAACGATAATATCGTAGCCGTCACACGTAGATATTTTATTATCTTGAAACTTTTTGATTCAACGACACGGTACCAATATCGATGGCGACAAAACAAAAACAGAACTTTCATGTCTCAATGACAAACATTACACCTTCGAGATCAGTGCGTTAACTATAAAACTATACTTATTCAATATGGCAGACGACAAA
Source organism: Zeuzera pyrina (assembly GCA_907165235.1). Taxonomy (NCBI): domain Eukaryota; kingdom Metazoa; phylum Arthropoda; class Insecta; order Lepidoptera; family Cossidae; genus Zeuzera; species Zeuzera pyrina. The sequence continues at coordinate 5,705,178 of OU015633.1, read as the reverse complement.
TTATATTTAGTTATTTAGTATATCTGCTTTACTTACGTCTAACGTATCTAACGTTGAAGGAACTTATTTAAAAGTCATTTTGAATATTTAATCAAACTAAACTGTTCAGTACAATGGAGTAGAGCGAACGACAGATTAGCGGGGAGGTGGGAGGGTGGTGACATTGAACCCACACATGCACCATTGTGTAATTATGTCATACATCCTTGATTTTATCGGGACGATTCTATGGAGAGCGGACGCAGTACTGACATGTCGTCGCCGATCGCCGGCGACGATAAATCGGGGTCGCGTCGTTCAGTGAAAAAGCGTCGCTCCATAGATTTCTGTGCCCCGATATCAATGAGTCTGCATCTGCGACGATAATCGTTATCGTGTCAGCCAATGAAAAAACGCTCTAACAAATACTACTTATAACATCCGTTCTTTCAAATAGTAAATACCCGTTATTATTATTACAAATAACAGCAATATTAAGAGCACTTGCATAACTTAGGCGAGTGTGTGAGAGGAATAATGCATAGACGGGTAATGAGATTTGATAAGGTGGAAGAAGTATTCAATGACCGCTTTGCTTGGCAACTCCGACAGCAATACAACGTGAAACTATCGTATAAGTAAGTACGTATGAACGAGAGGTACATAAATACCTACCCATTACTATTTACCATAGATTATGAGACCTTATGTGGTCTCATAACTTGTCTCATTTATTCTGTTATATTTCTTATTTATCTCATTCTCATTAAAAGATTAATCCTTGCTATAAAGAGAGACACCTAGTAATACAGTATTATAATTTTATGCAATTGGTTGCTAGTTATTTTATTGCAGAAAGGTATTTTGTATGTATTGTCATTTTATTTCTTACTAAAGACATCGGCTTTGTGGGCGTAGATCCCTTTGCCTTCCCTCTCAAATAGAAAGGAAAATCGTACAAAAAAACAATTTATAATTTTTGCCTGATTTTTGTTAATACCCATTTCTTCTTTGATGTAATAAATCGTAATCTCTCGTAAGAATTGAGTATGTGAAACGTTTCGATGTCGTGTGTGATAGGTAGATAATATATTTCAAAAACTTCAGGAATTGTAAACAACATATTTCGAATCATAGGGTTACAATGGATGCTGTATGCTGTATGTCATTACTTATGTCATGCACCAGCAGACATATTACAGCATACAGACTTAAAATATGGATATATCCAGTAAATACAATGTCCACGAAATGTGAGTATGGATACTTTTATTGTAATATGTACATATTCTAAAACTAAATAAGAACTCATAACCATGAAGTTTTAGAACTACACACCTTTGTAAGTATTTATGTATAGGTAAATGAAATCACAACAGTATTGTTTATTTATGATGTACAGACAGGAACCTTTTTAAGGAAGTTAGTATTAACATTAATGATATTAATAGAGCTGTAGCTGTATATAATATAATAAGTATGTATATTTCTAATAAAATGTTGATATGTATGTGCATTTTCTGAATTGTATTAGTGGTATAACTCAGAAGGATAACAAATTAATGGTCTTTTTTCTTTTAAATATTGACCAGCAATGAATCAAAATTCAGTTGAATTGATTATTAGAAACAATAACTTTTTCAATAGCTGCACATTAATTTTATTTAGGTAATGAATTTTATGCAACTTTTTTTCTTACAGATACATATGGATACAGCTACTGATTACAATTTTATCATTGTTGTTGAGTAGTAAGAACTGAGAAATCATAGCATTCAACACAGCTTTGTACAAGTTTCCACAACTTTTCTAGTTACAGAAAATTTTGTATTGATTGTTAAATAATAATTAAAGATTCATTAAAAGCAAGAGTATGTACATACCTACTGTCTTTTAATTTCATTCCTGATATAATTTATAAGTAATTTATTCTATGGCACTGACGATAAGAATGATTGATAGAACTACTAATATTTTTAGAATTATTAATACTTATTTACCTACAGAAAGTATAGAAGTACCCAGGTGAGATGTATGAAAACATTGTGTATAATTTTATGGAGATATAATTTGGAGAACTAAAAGAATAAAAAAATGTAACTCCTTTATAAATTTTACCTTATGAACCTCAATTATAATAAAAGTATGCAGGTACAAAATAAGTAGATCAGTAGATATCATTAGTGTATTTATTTCATAAAGCAATGTTTAATAGTTACTTATTACATTTATATTAAATAAGATTGATAATAATTATTTGTAACATGACTTCTATAGTATTTCAAAAATAGCACAAAGTTTTAGAAACCTATTTATATAGATAAAAATATAAATAAATATAACCTATACTAGTTATTATAACTTCTTTGTAATTCATAGGTAGTTTGTAATTCACAGGCACATGGTAGGCAGGTACATTATCATTTCTTTTTCTTTTCTTCAAGGTTTATACTTCAAAATACATTTTAACAATTCACTGCATCAAAATTTCTCTTTGTAATCATCTCTATTTTTTACATCATGATCTTGCCTTATAATACATAAAATGATAAGTGGATATTGGTTATTTCTTTGTATGAGAACTTGACACTGCCTCTCTTTTCAAACCCATTCCCACTGAAATATTAAAATAAACACCTTTAAGCTGTAGTTTTACAAAAACATGACATATTACAGAGAATGCAGTTTCCCGCACTTTTTGTTTAATGTTTAGTTGGTTATTACAGCAAAATATGGAACACATTTTTGTCCTAACTTCTACAATACTTACTTATAAGTGGCATTAACTCTTCTCTCACATTTATTTATGTTTTTTTACAGAAACAAATGGCTAGTTTGTAGGCTTTTGTAGGATTCGTAGGCGTCCTCGATCACCAAAATCACCATAAATGTCCATGAACTGCAGTTTTAGTCACATAAATTCCTTGAGAAATCCTTAGCACCATTTATTTCACGAATATGAGATCACTGTACAACACCGTTGCTTAAATAATATAAAGGTAAGTGACGAGAGTAACGATATTAAGCGGGCATCACGACACCATTTTGAAAAGTTATTGACAACTGACAAGTTGACGAATGACGTCTCCGTATGTAATAAAATGAATGGACCGGGAGTTGGTATATAGTTTGATTCATATTATATACATTAAAATATTTATACGTGTATTTATACGTGTATTTTTACATTTTAAATAAGCTTTGTATTTAAACATCATCGGAATGATCAGAACAATTTTAAAAACAAATTTGTTTTTTATATTATACTATTAAATTTCATTTTTACCACATGTGTAGATTGTAAAAAGTTTTTGCTGCCAACTCCTTGGCTGTTACATCGTAGGAAAGTCCTTGCGAACAACCGATGTAATTTTTCATCGATGTTGTCAACGATGCGTTCATCTGATGTTTCATCCGATGAAATGAAGTTGTGAATAGCACTCCAGTTCCAATCTTTTTGATATGTGGCCAGTATTGTTTTTTTATATTTTTATTTCATTCATTTCAAGGGGCCAGTTATATTTTTTTATATGTGGCCAGTTTTGTTTTTTCTTTACATGTGGCAAGTTTTGCTTTTTATTTTTATTCGCCTTAAAGAAGTATAACTTCTTACGTACCTACATGAGTACACACATGGTTTTTTTAATGTAGTTACTATATTCATATTAAATATATTACCATTTTACTAATATAGATAGTAGAAATAAGAACAAAAAAAAAGATGCTTAGATGGTTCGGTCATATAGAAAGAATGAGTGATGAAAAAGAAGAAGAAAATCTACAGTTGCGAAAGCGAGTGGTAATAGAAGCCAAGGAAGACCAAGGCTGACTTAAGCAGATTTAATAGCCAGAGTGTTAGCCGACGGAAATGATAAAAGCACTCGCAATCGTAGGCGAAAATGTGTGAGGAGAATGATGAGATTTGAGGAAGCGAAAGAAGTATGTAAGGACTGTGACGCTTGGCACTCCGTCTTCTCTCTGTCTCTGACTACCCCGTTCATAATACACTTTTATTTACATCCATACATGTAATTAAAAGTGTCTTATGACATAATAACTAATGATTTGAAACAAAAAAAAATTGATACTAATCAAGCCATAAAAAACACTACTACTGGTATAAATATTTGTAAAAGTATTTATGATACTGTCTATTTTTTGTGAGCGAAAGTTGATTCGCTCTTATCTACAAACTTGAAATTTATCAAATAATTATTAATTTATTAATTTCTTAAGAAGTTGTCGGTTCATCGAGTGAAGTACCTAATATGCTTGGAAGCGGGTTCTACAAGCATCTACACCGAAAGGAAATGAAGGATGCTTCAGATTTACGACATGTTAAATCGTACGAGGCTTAAATATCTTTTGTAATTAATTACTATAGGTACTCATGTGTCTTGACGCTAAAGCTATGTAAATTAATTACAAGTGAACTAATTTCATTTTGTTATTCATTCGATAATTCGACTTAAAAAAACTTGTGGCTCGGATATTATGTAATACTAAATAATTATTTTGGTGTCTGCGACGAAATAGCAGCTTATCATGTGTAGTATTCTTTTCGATATTATCTTTTATTCAATATTCCATTCCACAGCCATTTTCACACATTACCCGCATCTCCACTTGTAACTCGTTATTTATACAAATGACCTGAGACAGGAACATGTACCTAATGTAGGAAAGCGGCCGGTTTCATTAAGACTATATGGCTTTAAATTGCAGCGGTTAGACAGACGGACGCTAAATAAATGCTGCTCATGTTCTAGTTAACGAGCGTTCGCGACAACGATATCTATAATGCCTACACACCTTCCAATTTGTTGGAACAACTTTCCTAGGGATGGCGATCTGAGATCGATTAATGGAAGAATCGATCATTTGATTTCGAGCAGTGAATCGATCCAGTGAATAGACGGGACTCAAAAATCGTTCTACGAGTTTTTTTAAATGTTGCATGGAATAGATAAAAGTTAGACGACTCAAAAAAGCGCTAAATCTGGTTCCGAGGGCGCTAAAGTGAGGGCAGTGTTCGATATGTGTGTGTATAATTTATTAAAAAATTCCAGGCTAGCTCATTATTTTATAGTTACGTTCTCACCAATACAAATATAATGGAAACTCCATTTTTGGTGTCTGCAATCAATTCACTAAATCGAATCTCTACTCGAGATCGATCGATCAATTTTTCCACTAATCGATCTCGTATCGCCATCCCTAGGAAAGTTGTTCCAACAAACTGGAAAGTGTGTACGGCATTCATGTAGTACTACATGGAGTTTTCGAAACAATTGGTATGTTCCACTCAACTGCGGTTCGGTAACCACACCAAGCTTACTTTCAATTCAACGCTTGTGCAATGAACAATGTAGCGCATTTTAGTTTATTTCTCACTTAGAATGTGTAATACTTTCATGGGAAAAAACTAATGCTCGATTTAATATTAGACTGAAAAATATGCATTTAATATGGATTTTCAATCAAGTGAATTTATTTTGTAACATACAAAATCGAAACGTCACAGGCAAGTCCATTATCTCACTTTGAATTGGACTTGTCCATTCGGAGCGACTACAAAACAAGACATATTTTTACTAATAGCGAAGCGCCTGTTCCCGCACCTCGATTTGCCAGCGCGTGGAGTCATGAGCGTTGTTTCGATATGTTATCCTAGTGTGTGTAAGTTCATTTGTATCTTACAGTGACGTCCTGGGCTTCAGTTCCCAAAAGTCGAAGAACTTTTATAAATGAAAATACAAGAATAAATAACAGAATACAAGAATAAATAAATGAAATAAAAAACACACTGGCCCCGCGCAGTGCGACCAACTAGTAAGCCTAGTAGCCAGCTAGTAAGTCAGCTAGTGGTTGATTATGATCAGAGAGTCCTGTCCAGTAGCCGGACTGGAATCATATAACACATATTATTGTTATTACTTATGATATTTCACTGCGTTTAGACTATAATGTTGAAAATTTTGAATTTTTTTGCATTAAATTATTTTATTCTCACATTTATTGCTTTTTATCTAAATTACCTCAGAAATTAATTGATTTTGATTGGACACTTCTAGAGTTGATTATCGGCGCCCACAACACAAGCTTAGTATTCAATTTGAGTATGTAAATTTGCTGCACGTTTTAGGAAGTATTCAATTTCTTCTTTCCTTTTGTACCACAGTTATACAAACACAGCCGTAATAGAGGCATAGTTAGATCCTGAGCTAGGAAATAACGTGTATTAGTCAACAGCTTGAACCCACGTTTAATGTTAGCCTCTACATCACTATTCTAGTAGCAGGAATATTTAATTGTTCACGTCTAGACTAGTTGCCTTAGGCGCTATGCAAATGTAGATACTTTTTGTGTTACAGGTAACCAAAACTAACAAAGAACGATTTTGATTCCATATATTTGATATGGAATGAAGACGTCATTATTTTTTTTCGAGTTGATAGTACAGGATGTAGAGTAAACAGTTCAGATAAACTGAGTAAGAATATTAAAATACGTGACAAAAAATGGATCAAGTATATGGCGCAGAGAATCTGTGGCTGATGTAATTCAATGCAGTGGTTGAGTCCTGACTCCGGCAAATGCTCAGCAAAAAAAAGATATTAGCCTGTTTTTGGACAAAGACTTGCTATAGCTTTGCTACCTTGCTTTTGTTATAGCCATTTACGTCAAATAATTCGACGAATAATTACGATGTCTTTGGCGCAATGCTTTAGACGTTGAGCCTTAGCGCGGAAGGTTTCGGGTTCGATTCCTGGCCGGGTCAATTGAGGAATCGAACTTTTCTAGATTGTCTCGAGTCTGGGTGTACTGGGAGATGTCCCCAGTAGTCGTCATCTGGTCCTCATAGCAAAATGAATACCCTAGTTTGAGATCCGATAATTGACGTGTATTTCTATAAAAATAAAGATTAAAATTCCTGAGAAATGAAACTGACAGACAGATAAATAGACAAACAGACACCGAGGTAATTCTATAAGTGTTCCTTTTTCTAATTTTGAAACGGATCACTTAAAAGGACGGAACGATGTGAGAGAATGAAAAACGCATGTCAGCGAGAGGAATAACCTAAGTACTAACTAGGAAGTAGACATGACGTGCTGTTGACGACGGAATGTGAAAAATAGAATTATAAAAGAGTTAAAATGTTATATTACGAAGATCATGACATAATAAACAAACTTATTAGAGTAAAAGACGGCTTTTTATTCATCACAAGCTGTAACCCGCGACTTCGTCCGCGTGAATTTACAATGAAAATATCGCTATAGTAAATCTTATTGTAAAGATAATATATTACACTGCATAGTCACGTTGTTGTCAAGGACGCAGATATAGAGCTGAGAGCAACCAGTCATCATCGAGCAGATATGTGAAAAAAACTCCGTTTGTATTGGCTGGTGCAACTTCTGCGATGTGTTGTTAAAGGAATAGGAATAATTTTCCAAGATTCTTTATGACTTCTCGTCAAAAACTTTCTTGTTACAAATACAAATATTTACAATTTTTTTCCATTAAATATACCTATGTATGTACCTATGTATTTCTAAGATCAAAATAGTTATTATTAAAGAAGCTATTTATCGGCGTCGATATGGAGATGTATATAGAGAAAAATGTAATTTTGCTTTTCCGTTTAGTTGCTTTTCCATGACGTATCTAAAGATTTTTTACTCGTTTTCAATTTGTATTTTCAACTAACACAGAATCTAAAACCGATCGTCTAACTGACAAATGCTAAGAGAACATAATAAAAGCTGGAGTGCTTGCTCATCTGTTCAAATAAAAACGTCGTGAACTGTTAGTAAACTGTTCTTTATATATCCGCATTATAGCCGTCAATGTCTATATAACTGATATTCTTCGTCTAGGTATACAATATTATATCGCAGATACATCATCATGGACATTTTGCGCGCACGGAAGCTTAAACAAACAAACAAAAATATTAAAAATGTTTACTTTATTATCGAAAAATGTCCCAAAGCCTTAAACTGTCAAACCTTTTTTAAACATTTCCTATGTACACGTTCTTTGATATAATTTTTTTAAAGTAGACCTGTGTAATGTACAAAATATACTGTGTTGTAACACCTTCGCGCATATTTCTTAGGCGATCGACAGCACTGGCGATCACAACTTTGATTGATAATACATATTTATTCGTCAATATTCTATTACAATCAATTTTTTCTCCTCCTCCTCAGTTATAAAAGGACATACAGACAGACAAATATTTAAAAAATGATAGAATCGAAGTCTTTTAGTCATAAAATTACTATGTAGTAGGTACAAAATTTATTTAATTATAAGTACAGACAGACGCTAGAGATTTATAAAATAGTATAGATACATATTTATGTTAAAGCCACTACACAGGCATGACTCAGCTTAAGAGAGTTCATTTCTGATCTCGTTTATAGATTTATCTCTTAAGTTCTAGAGTTTTTCAATTTACGCAAGAACCCTAAAAACGTCCTGAGTATTCGTCTAGATTATTCTTTGGAAAATCCAGGGATAACCTCGCTGAAATCGGTTTAGCCGTTTCGAAGATTAGCCCGGACAAACAAACAGACAGACAGACAGACAGACAAAAATTTTTAAAACGCTTGTTTGGGTCTTAGTTACGTAAAGAAAATAATATGAGCTTAAGAAAAAGCCTTTATTTCGAAATCACAGAAAGACACTTCAATTTTATTTATATATGTATCTGTATAGATGTATAGGAGATGTATAGATATGTATCGATGATGACAATAGCTCGCTTGCTCGTTCGCCCCTCCACCATAAAAAAATAGATACAATGTTAGAATTCGATTACGTATATTTATTGGGTTACTTACTTGATACTAATAGTCTAGGTTCCAATAATGGCACAGGACTAGGACACTACTACAAATTATTGTAGGACTCTTCTCACAAATGAGGTAAAGAGAGATGGAATTAGTAGAGGATAGAGGTAGACTAATCGGCAACCCAGTCACAATTTTTCGATTTCTTTTACATTATAGAACTACCGGCAACCTGAAACTTCTGACAGCAAAGAACCGCCGTTTAGAAATATTCGAGGCCAACGGTTAAGTGGCACCCTACGAAACATGAAAATTGTCGTCAATATCGTCACTAGATCCTGACAAACACGAAACACCACTATGTTACGCATTAGACGTGCCTACAACTACAAACTAATAACAATTCTATAATTTAAAAAAAACTGATCGTCTGATATCGGGGGTGATATCAATGATTTACGATTTTTCCCGACGACCACAAGATAATGTTGCAAAGTTTCTCACTTTACGATCTGAAGGGCGGGACCGCAAGTAAAGTCAGTTTTACGACCATTATCTCAAAGCTGACTGCTCTAGCCGTATACGAAAGACTGACAAGACTGATTGATGTATGCATTATCATTATTATACTCACCATTACCAACTTACCAACACATTTATTAGATGTATGAGAAACTGTACAAAACTTAATCGTTAATCAAATAGCGTGACAATATTTTAATTAAAACACAGACTAAATTGAGTTATAGAGTTTTAAAAACTGGCGTCTTTTCGAGATAGAATAACTAATATTTTTTTAATCGATAGTTTGTTAAGTATCAATATTTTATTTCAATTATGTATATTTTAGGCACTTGAATAAATAAGCTATTAACTAAAATGTAATATAATTTAATAAATAACAGAAGTATAAACAAACATATTAGTGGATTTACAGTTGATGTTGCCGAGGTAGTTAGTTGATAAGATCTACAACAGATTCAGTTATCTAATGTTTTCTAATACATTATGTGGAAACAATCGATTTTATAAAATACACCAATGTATTATTAAATTGGAAGTAAACGCTTACATAAACTTAAGGCATTGTTGTGTAATGATTTAACGTTGTTACAATAAAATTGGTTGGTTAAACGCGAAATGAAATAAAATGAAACGTTTTTTTTGAAAACGAGTGTACTGCAGAAGAAGAGCGTATCCCACTCAGGTAAGATACGTTCAAGTTGTAATTTATTAGATCTTCAAAGTAATTAATTTTGTTCACTTATTACTTTACTAATATTTTATACACAAGGAGTAAAATAGAAGGCTTATTGTTATATTAACTCAGTGTCTACTCATTTGTTAACGGATTATCGTAATATTGGAGATGAGAGATAGGTGTATAATATGTACTTTAAATATGCCTACAAAATTACAATTTTAGTTTTCCCAACATATTGGGAACGCTATAACGCATATGGGGAAATTGAACTTATAATGTCAAATAATTATTATGTCATTTCTACAAACAATGAATATTATCAGTTATAAGCACCAGCTTTCACATTATTTTGTAAAAATGCTCTCAAAAACATAAGTTAATCAAGGATTAATATTTTGATAGGACGACATTACTAAGTTGTTTCTTAGATTCGGTGTCGTAGTGCTGTGGCCGGTAAGAAACCATACTTAATCGAATATTTTGAAAAATCGAATAATTGAGGTATTATAAAGATAAGATACATAAGGTGACAGGAGATAACAATTTTTCAGCGTTTTTCCGAAAACTAGTGGAAAAATAAAATGTATTGTGGGGCCTTCGTTAGAACTGTACAATTGGTTTTTCTCTGGATTCAATATATCCGTCCTAATCATACTCATTAAGTAGCTCAGCATAACACAACAAAACAATATTTTATACTTGTTCCGAATATTTAAATGAAATACTCAAATAGTAGGGAACACTATTTATTTTAAATGAAATAGGCAATGAGCGTCGCTCAGTTGCTGTAGTAAAATCGTATTAACATATAATAAAAATGAGTGGGTCGTCAAGTGCCGTCTCCCCGCCTCCTTGCCCTCACCCCTTGCATCTCCATCATACTTAACATTCCCCCCTCCCCCCCCCCCCCCCCCCCCCTTGAAAGCCTAGCTTTCAAGGAGCTCATGGGAATCTTCCGCTTTGGGTAGAGCACAGACTTGTGGTAGCTCGTCTGATGACTCCATTTTTTGTTGTGATGTCGACAACTCTGCAAACACCGTCAGGTCCAAGGATGCATTTTTGAATTCGTCCCAAAAGCCAGTTCATCGGAGAAAGTTGGTCATTCCCAATTACTACTAAATCTCCAACACTAACACTTTCCGTTTGGTTTCGTTTCCATTTAACTCGATGCTGTAATTCAGTTAGATATTCTTTGGACCATCTTTTCTAAAAATGTTGTCGTAGTCGCTCTAACAACTGATATCTGTTGAGTGTGATTTTCTCTGGTAAGGTCGGGGACGGTAGTGACGTCAACGGTCGTCCAATAAGGAAATGGCCCGGAGTTATTGGTAACAAATCCGCTGGATTTGACGACATCGGAGTCAGTGGTCGTGAATTCAAAATGGCTTCTATTTGTGCAAACAATGTAGTTGGTTCCTCAAAAGTCAAATGAGTACCTCCGGCAATACGTTTTAGATGGAATTTCGCTGCTTTTACGCCGGCTTCCCAAATCCCACCAAAGTGAGGCGCATACGCGGGTGAAAATTTGAAATCGATACCTTCAATATAGCCGAATTCATCTATCGATTGACTTGCTGCGCGTAGCATTCGATTTAACTCGCCATTTGCTCCCACAAAGTTCTTTCCGTTATCACAAAATAACGTACGTGGCTTGCCGCGTCTGGAGATAAGTCTCCGTAAACATAAAATAAACGCGTTAGTGCTTAAGTCGCTTACAACTTCTAAATGCAAAGCTTTGCTCGCAAAACAAATAAATAAGCATAAATAACATTTGGTAGTCCTAGAACCACGACCTTTACGGCTAGAAATATAAAATGGACCAGCAAAATCAGCACCACAAGTCTCAAAAGGAGGAGCTGGAGTGATGCGAGGATGAGGTAAGTAACCCATTATAGGTTGTATATTTTTACCTTTAATTCTAGTGCATCTTACACATTTGCTTACGATACTTGATGCAAGACGACGACCATTTGTGACCTAAAATTTTTCCCGTATTGAACTTAGTAATTGTTGGGGTCCACAATGTAATAGTCGAAGATGTTCGTTTGCAAAAAGTAACTTAGCAAATGAATGTTTTCCATCGAGCAAAATTGGATGTACTTTGTTATATGGGCAATATGTTGCATTATGAATACGCCCGCCTACACGAAGTATGCCTTCGTCATCCAAAAATGGGTTCAGAGATAGTACAGTAGATTTACTGCTTATTTTCCTATGTGTTCGTAATGAATGTATATCCTTCGCAAATGAATCCTGTTGAGAAAATTTCGCTAATTTAACTAATACTATCTGTAACTCGATCAAAGTAAGAGTACCACAAACTTTACAGTCCTTATTTTTAATATTATTAATGAAACGTAAAACATAAGCAAATACACGATGTAATTTAGGTAGACTGGAATATTTATCGAACGGTATTATACTTTGTTGACACTGTATACTAAAATAAACCTTTGTTTCAGGAAGCTCAAAGTTAAATGATTGATCGCGAGGCCAATCAGCATACGATTTTTTCAAAAATGAAGGCCCTCACCATCATAGAGTATTATCTCTCAATTGCTGTGGTTTGACACCCCTCGAAGCCAGATCTGCCGGGTTTTGATCCGTAGGTACGTGGTGCCATAAATTTTGTGGTGTTAAATTCCGAATTTCTTCGATACGATTGCACACGTAAGTTTTTAAGGTCTTAGGTTGTGTTTTTAGCCAACCTACCACAATTGTTGAATCCGACCAAAAAAGGGATTTATGGAAATTAATTCGAAGTGATTGAATGACCTTAGTGTATAATTTTGCACCCAGCAGAGCACCTAACAACTCTAAACGAGGAATAGTGAGCTCTGGCTTCAAAGGAGCTACTCTAGCTTTGGCACCTAACAATGAAACTTTAATATTTTGTGTATTATCTATAGATTTTAAATATATACATGCGGCGTAGGTATTCTGAGAAGCATCAGTAAAACAATGAATCTCAATATAAGTCGGATCTTTGCAAAGCACATGTCTAGGTATCTCGAGAGTAGATATATAATGTATATTATTAATAAAATTTAGCCACGTTGATTTGATATCGTCTGGAATGTTGTCATCCCAACTTATTTTCAGTAACCATAATTTCTGTAGTATTATCTTAGCGACTACAGTACAAGGCGATATCAAACCAAGAGAGTCAAAAATTGTACATGAGGTTGATAATATATTTCGCTTGGTTACTCTTGAATCAGCTTTGGCATTAGTTGAGAACTGCAGGGTATCAACGAGTGGCTGCCACTTTAACCCCAATACGGCTGACTGTTTGCAAAATTTTTGAGTCTCGGTTAACGTTAACATATTGTTAAAAATGTTAGGGGAATTACTACGAAACTTTCATAAAGGAAAACCAGCTTCAGACAATTTCTTAATCACAGCCTCTGTGACACCCTGAAATTCTAATTCAGAGTCTGTACCCGTACATAAGTCGTCGACATAAAAATCATGCTCGATAACATTAGCTATTGATTTATCCACACATTCATTCGCCAACTCAAAAAGACACCTAGTACTCAAAAACGGAGCCGAAGCCATTCCATAAGTAACAGTGTTAAGCTGTAGTACCTTCAGTGGTTGGGTATCATCATCCCTCCACAAAATCAATTGTAAATTGCGTTGTGACTCATCGATTTTAACCTGTCGGTACATTTTTTCAATGTCACCTGTTACTACGTACATACTTTGGCGAAATCTAAACAAAATGGAGATTAAATCATCCTGCACTACAGGTCCCACCGCTTGAATTTCATTCAGAGATATTCCTGAAGCAGTTTTGCAAGATGCGTCAAAAACTACTCTGAGCTTTAGTCGTTTCGCTTTGTTGTTTAATCACCGCATGGTGAGGTAAATAGTAGCCAAAATTAGAATGTTCGATTTCACTTAAATGTTTTAAGTCGCGATACTCACGAATGAAATCCGAGTACTCTCGTTTTAATTTTGGGTTTTTATTTAATTTTTTCTCCAAATTATAAAAGCGTTTAGCAGCTATGGTGTAAGAATCACCTAGTACACTTTCAGACTGAATTAATGGTAAATTAACTGAAAACCGACCATCTGTCAGACGTCTTGTTGTTTGAACAAAATAAGTTTCACAAAATTCTTCACTTTTAGATAAAATATTCTTTCGGCAAGGTAATTCTTCAATTTCCCAAAATTTGGAGACAGTCTCGTATTTCTTTAGAGAAATTACAAGTTCTTGTACTAGAATTAATAGAACAGTCACCCATCGGACCAGAAATTAGCCAACCGAAATTGGATTCCAGTAGTATGCGTTTGTTTTTTCCTAAATTTATTTGACCAGATTAAATTATGTCCCAAAATACATCCGCCCCTAAAAGTACATGTATTTCAGAAGGACGGAAAAAATTTGGATCAGCAAGTTTTATATGACTCGGTAATTGTAAACAATTAGGATCTATCTCGACATTCGGTAATTCTCCTGTTATTTGAGGGATAACAAGAAATGACACATTCTTAGTATAGGTACCATCTCGAGATTTTATTTGTAAACTACAACGTTTATTAATATTTGTTACCGAATTATTTATGCCACAAATCGAAATTGAATTAGCAGTGCTAGAGCTTGACACACTCACAATCTTTTGCATTTTTTCAGTAAGAAACGAACTTTGGCTGCCATTGTCGAGCAGAGCCTTAGCCGGGTAAGTAGTGCTAGATTCTAGATCAACCAATCCAATTTCGGCAGTACATAGCAACACTTGATATGGCGTGGTTGTAGAAAGTGACACTGGAGAAGTCATGGTACACGGAACAGCAGGTAAGTATGATTGTGTATTATTATGTTCTTGTTGTAAATTTGTGTTGATTATTATTTTATGCAATAATGTGTTATGTCTTTTTTTACAGATTCTACATGGGCCGAAGCGGCAGCGAGATATATGATGACCGGAACGAAGACAGTTTGAACATATTTTCAATTTAGAAACTTCACTAAGCCTATCGTCCACAGACATCTCCTTGCATTTTTCACATTCGTGCAATAAATGAGATTGTTTACAAATATTGCAAGTTTTATTATTTGAATTAGTACCTGAATAAGCAACGAAAGCTTTAGTGTTTTTGTGTTCTTTATTAGAAAAAGATTTATCAGGTCTTACAAAACTCGTGTTACCTTTGTTGTTATTATAGTGAATTGTTTCAATTACATCTGCACGGCTGCATAAGAAGCGATAAAACTCATCGAGTTTAGGTGAGGATGTTAATGTGTTTTTATACTCCTCCCAATTGCGGCTTGTGGCGCTGTCTAATCTTCCTGACACAATGAAAATTATCAAGGTGTCCCAATATTCAGTGGGTTCACCTAAATTATGTAACGAACGCAAATTCTTAGTAAAATGATCAATCATGAAACGCAATGACCTATGAGATTCTTTCATAATGGGTTCAAAATTGAACAAACACTTCAAATGATTATTTATTAAAATTCGTTTGTTATTGTAACGTTCACAGAGAATATCCCATGCTAAAATGTAATTATCACCCGTAAATTCAATTGATTTGATCACCACTGCAGCGCCCCCTTCCAGCGATGAACGTAAATAGTGAAATTTACTGATATTTGGAATAGAATCATTTTTATGAATAAGAGATTCAAACGTGTCGCGAAATTCGAGCCATTTCAAATAATTTCCATCAAAGACAGGAATAATTGTTGGTAACTTGATGTTACTCATGCAACCATTATTCAACGAGTTGTTACAAGTATTAAACGAGGTATCTGGGTTCTTATTGTTAGCAGCTCTGATTTTAGATGTTGAATCAATAATACATTGAGCAGTAGAAATGGAATTACAAGAAATATTTTCTATTTTGTCTCTTTCTTCAACCTGTTCTTTAATATTAGAACTGGATGTTTCAATATTACTTTGGATGATTTCAAATGATTCGAATAATAAATGCATTTTATTCAATTTTAACTGTAATTCGCCAATCTGAATTTCACTCAACTTATCATGCTCAACAAGTTTTAATGTATCTAAGTAATTTTTAAAAGTTGTAAGCCTCGCTTTAATCGTAGAACGTTGCTGAATTAACATCTTTACTTCGGCAACAGTTTCACATGAGCTTGTTTGCTTCGAAGTCGATTCAGTAGTATTTTTCGGCATGATTCGTAACGATTATATTATTGTAGGGAGCAAATAGGCGATACGAACAAAGTAAACAAAACAAATTTCAAACCGTAGTACGCGCAACAGCAGTAATATGATGCGCCAGCGTCGATGATGAGCTCGGCTATCGACTATTGTTCTCGTCAAGTACACGCGATGACCTTGAAGCCGGCGCTCAGCAAGCGAAAGCTGGAATTGTCCGGCAAATTCTTTTAGTATTTTTATATTATTAGCAATATAATTATAGGAAAATATCTATTTGAAACACCTCAGTAGACACTTTAAATCGATTGTTGTTATTTAAATACATATATTAAGGAAATGCTGCTTAAAGCACGAAAATATATGTGTGCATAAAGTAGTCGTAAATAATTTTAACATAAAACAATAAATATCCACAACTTATATAGAATAAACAGTGGTTGTTACAAGTTATATGTAATATTTTGTTTAACTGTGGGTAATTTATAATGTACATATATACGCAATTCGCAAATTTGAGTAATTTAGGAGCCAAATACGCTATCGGCACTAATAGAAATAGTTTGTAAATACAGTAATTTTGTTGAATTTAGTTGATAATAATTAGGATTGGGCTCACTTCCATTGTTCTAAAGTCGAAGTTCATGCATCGTAGTTACTAACGAACCGGCTGATGGCTGCTGCTCAGGAATTCAGTTGTAGATTTCAAGAATTATATTTCCGTTGTTGTAGAACTCAGCTAGCGGCTTCGATAAATCCGATGGCAGTAATTAATTAACTTCTTATCCGACTTTTTGTAAAACAGAACTTTCGTGAATAGATAAGTAGAAGAAGAAGTAATACTTATATCACGTCGGGGTCACCAAAATGTTCCGAATATTTAAATGAAATACTCAAATAGTAGGGAACACTATTTATTTTAAATAAAATAGGCAATGAGCGTCGCTCAGTTGCTGTAGTAAAATCGTATTAACATATAATAAAAATGAGTGGGTCGTCAAGTGCCGTCTCCCCGCCTCCTTCCCCTCACCCCTTGCATCTCCATCATACTTAACAATACTTTATTTCACTCTAACAATAATTGTACAAAAACCACAGAACATTGACAGCTTAGAGAATGTAAAAGTTTCACTCATCGTTTTTTTTATGCATACAAAATTTATTTTCCAATACGTCGAATATTATCTCAAAAAAATAATTCCTTCCCAGTATATTTTTGTGAAAGTTTAGTAACCTAGTCACTTGAAGTCCAAATTGTTTAAGTTCAACTGGAAGTCACAAAATGACGGGACTAACCGCAAAATTCTAAAAAACTAGATACCCTTTTCATTTGATACCTCACGAGATAACCCGCAAAATTTTGCAACATTCCATTCTATTCTTCTATAACTATTTCTATGTGTAACGTTACACATTGTTACATAGAAAAACAATATTTCTCGGCGTCAAAACAAGTTCAAACAAACTACAGAAAAAATTCCCAGTGGAATGATCTAATTTCACTCGTATTCTTTAATTACTTTACGAAATACATGAATAAATAAAGTTTTTGGGTCCCTGGGGCCCCGAAGCCCATCGACTGGTTTCTGATATTTGTAAGAGACTGGTCGAGGCTTCGGGAGACCGCCGGGCTGGCAGCTTCTTCCGTCAACGTTCAGTTTGGCTATTCAAAGAGGCAATGCTGCCAGTCTGCTGGGTACCTTGAGCAATGACAGCTTTCTAAGCGGCAACTTTGAGGAAGTTTATTATTTAAGATAATGTGTAGTTTTAAGTTTGTAAATATTAACATATGTATGTACTTTTTATTAATAAAGCTTAGTAGGTACTTCTAAGTTTTTGAATTATTCGTATAGTACTTACCTTTAAAATCCACGTTACATACAGAAATTTATGTTACTACAAAAATTCAGACAAGCGGTTCGAATTCGAAATGACAATAAATGAATATGGCCGCTCTGTCATTTGTTAAGTTGGTAGAAATGTTCACTATCGCCAGTCTCAAGACAGAGCGAAAGCGAAGAAAATCTATGGAGCAAAAGTGAGTGGTAAAAGAAGCCACGGAAGATCAAGGCTGACTTATGAAGATCAAATAGCCAGAGAGTTAGCCGACGGAAATGTCAAAAGCACTAGCATACTTAGGCAAAAATGTGTGAGGAGAATGATGAGATTTGAGAAAGCGAAAGATGTAAGGACCGCGACACTTGGCGCTCCATCCTCTGTGACTACCTCGTTAGGGATGTATATGTTTGTACGTATTTAAGACTTTAGGTACTTCTAATTCATTTACTGCCCTAAAAATAGCGTGTAAGGGATGGCAAGAATTTTTTGTTAATATATCTGAAGGACTTATGAAGATCAAATAGCCAGAGTGTTAGCAGACGGAAATGTCAAAAGCACTCGCATACCTAGGCGAAAATGTGTGAAGAGAATGATGAGATTTGAGGAAGCGAAAGTGGTGTGTAAGGACCGCGACTCCTGGCGCTCCGTCCTCTCTGACTACCCCGTTGGGGATACAGCGTGAAGATATTTTATGTTATGAGTACGCAATGTATATAGTATTATATTGAATTGGTAAATAATATGGAAAATAATATTCACTTATCTCAAATACTGTTGTTACCTACTTATGATTTATGGCAAAGGAAACACTGTTTTGTTACGGACGGGTTACGCATTGTTTTTATGGTTTTGATGGTTTGGCGACAGTTTTGCACACTCGAAAGCAATAATAAGAACGAAACTCAATCACGTTTTCGCAGAAGGTAGATATCATAGATACATTAGAAATTGACTCCGCGATTGTGAAACACAACATGTAAGTATTTAAGTCATTACTTATTGTTAGTGTACTGTTTTATAGCTAAATGGCGATCAATGGCTTATCTTTATGTCATAAATTTTTAAGTTTGTGGAAGGTGGGTACCTTTGCGGGTTGTTAAAACACCCATTTTACTCATTAATTCTGCCGCCAAGCAGCAGCGTTTGTATACACTATCGTGTATCGGTCTGGAGGGTAACACAATCTGTGAATATTGTGGCCATAGAATAAACCGCACTACGTTTATATCGCCTTACCGCAACTACACTTAAAATAAGTGTACTTGGCGCATGCACTGTTAGTCGAAGTTTGTCAATAACGGTATTAAGAACTCCATATTTATATTATTTTGTAGCGTAAAAATGACATCTTGTGCTGTAAAAGTGTGTGAAAATCACTCTAAGTAAGGAATTGAAAAGTTGCGGTAATAGTTTTCATGTGTATTTCCCTATTAAATTATTTCTAGTTTCATAGTTACAAATTGACAAGATTTAAATCTTTTAACGTTATATTGCAAGCGAGTTTATTACCATGACAACAACTGGTGACGTTTCTTAGTCGTCTTATGTTTTCGATAAATTATTTCACATAAGCATAATATATGCACTAGAAAGTTAATATGAATTAAATAATTTATGTAAGAGATTCCCGTAGCTTATGGACGCCAACAAAACCAGGTACATCAATTGTGCGTTGCTGACTTTGTAAAAATCATTTCACAGCCAATATAAATAAATATAGCTATAGCATTATTGTAATTTATATTGTTTTGTATTACAATTCAATAGACGCTTTGGGAAGAGATAAATGAATGGTATCCTAAGGCCCGAAAACTACTCAAAACTAAGCTCAACATATTATGTATGTTACTATTTAAAAAAGTAACGTTTAAAAATAACAATATAAAAATATAGGCTTTATTATAAATTACGTATACATCACAATTGTAATAATACATACATACATATCCTCACACTGTATCCTTAATGGGGTAGTCAGAGAGGACGGAGCGCCAATCGTCGCGGTTCTTACATACTTCTTTCGCTTCCTGAAATCTCGTTATTCTCCTCACACATTTTCACCCAGGTATGCGGGAGCTTTTAACATTTCCATCCGTTAACACTATTTGATCTTCATAAGTCAACCTTGGTCTAATAATAATTATAATTAATTGTAATAATAATTGTTATTAAATAATCTGAGTACGTGTAAATAATAAATAAGTAAAATATAATATGATTGTGGTCATTCATCGATAACTTGTAAATACATAAACGTCTTACTCTTCTCCCTAGCCACAGTACAAGCCCCTAGCTGCTGCACATGTTCGATTTCCTCGCACTTCGCCTTAGCATACCCCCCGTACGTGGCTTACGTCGTTCTCATTGTACATTTGTCTTATGATGCTTCTATTCTATACATCTTCCTACTTCTGTATACTCAGACTCAGACTCAGACATTTCACACAGCGCCATCTAGTCCCAAACTAAGCAGCACAGCGCTTGTGTTATGGGTACTAGACAACTGGTATACTACTTACATACTTTTCTTTTGTAAATAAATACATATTATACATAAACACCCAGATTCGGGAATCGAACCCACAACCCAAGTTTACATTCCGACGCGCTTAGCTGTTGCGCCATAGAGGTCCTCGTCACTTCTATGATTGTGGCACAAATGCCAAAAATTTCACGATTGCTCTACGGAAATACGCGATGCAGAGTTCGTCTCTTTTATGATTATTATAGTAGATACGTATTAACTCTTGTCTTGAAAAAATCCAAGTTGCCATAAATGGGGTTTCAGAATTAGTGTATTGAATTAAGACCTAAATCGTATAGCCACGAGTATATATTTATTTGCAACTAAAAAGGAATCCTTGACAATACTTTTTCTGGAAATTCGATTTCATGAAACTCCATTCGCCGTAAAATTGACGCCTCGAGAAATAAATTTGACGAGTTTTCTATTATTCGGTAAAGTGATTCTCAAAAAATCAAAATACAAAATCTACTTGTCGATTCAGCGAAATATAGATTCGTTTAAAAAGGAATTCAACGAAAACTACTCCGGAAACAATTCTTTGAAATAGAATTTAGCTCGGGCCTAACGTGATTTCTCGCAATATCACCTACTTTATTACATACATACATATCTTCACGCTGTATCCCTAACGGGGTAGTCAGAGAGGATGAAGTGCCAAGGCTCGCGGTTCTTACATACTTCTTTCGCTTCCTCAAATCTCATCATTCTCCTCACACATTTTCGCCTAGGTATGCGAGAGCTTTTGACATTTCCATCTGTTAACATTCTGACTTACCTACCTTATTACTTACTTTATTATTCTTCAAAAATCATAAATTTCTTCAAAAATTTAGTATTCAGTATACTATAGATTTTCTGGAAAATTATTTTCATGTATTAAATAAAAATGGATTGATCTTTCGCACACCGAACACGTGCCATCACTGAAGCAAATGAAAGTAGTTCAGTGTAGCTGTGATTATTGGTGATAAGTGACAACTTACTAAGTAATAGTGTAGAAACTCTTATCCTTTAAGTTTTTCGAACTTCAGTTAATGTTTTTATACCAATTTTATCGTATATATAAATGTGAGAACGGATCTGTGACATGCAAAGCGATGAACAAACGAACTGACGGAGCGAAATTATGAATTTAGCTTGGCCACAAACCCTAAGAAAGCGGCGAACTGCGTGCCAGAATACGCACAGTGAAGACAGTTACACACTATGCTCACTACAGTGACCATAATCACTACTATGACCGTAGTCGCTACTGTGACCGCAGTCACTATTGTGACCACAGTTACTACAGTGACCGCAATCACTACAGTCACCTCAGTCTATGTTTTTATGCCAAGTTAATCGTATATATAAATGTGAGAAAGGATCTGTGACGTACGAAGTGATGAACAAACGAACTGACGAAGTGAAATTATAAACTTGACCACAAACCCTAAAAAACTCGCCAAGCGTGTGTCGGAACACAGTGACAGTGAAAACAGTGACACACTATGCTACACTGACTAGACTCTAGATTATTCTAGTCACTAGAGTTACCGTAGTCACTACCAGTGAACGTAGTCGGATGCAAACTATGCATAATTGTCCATTTATCAGCAGTAAAAATAAGTTTGCAATTCACAGCGTTTCTCAATGACACTGGAAAACAAAACGATTTTGCGATCGCTGAGTATGAGCAACGAACGAACGAGCGTGAGTAAGAGCGCAACATGAATCTTTATCAAACAGATTTTAATCAAAAGTACTTTTTAAAGTCTATCGAACGAAATTCAAGCTAATTTTCAAAGTGCAACTTAACTAGATTTACTATTTTAAATTTTCTCAGAGTTTTCCACCCCATAGCTGAAAAGTTACAGGGGACACACTTTTTACGATTTTCTGAGCACATATTTTAAAACTATTGACTTAATGAACTTACTTTTGAAACCTCTGTATTGTTTTCGAAGACCTATGTACAGTGCACACGCTTATGTGCATTGGATTTTTCTTCAGTCCATATTTATATTATATGGAGTGCCAATCTTAATTTTGTTGTTTCAAAATTACACTACATGACTTTTTGGTGGGAAAGGGAGAAGTGAGGTTGTCATTCTATTTAGATTTTCTATTTTTTACATTTTTGGGAGTTTTAAAGTACAAAGGTGATAGTATATTGTGTTTTAAATTTCTGTGTAAGTGAAAAGAATGGAGTAGTTCTAAATAGACATGTGTAGCTGAAGCCCTCGTGCTCTTCCAACAAGTCCTTCATAACTTCAGTGAAGTCTACTGTGATTTTATTGCAGGAGTTTTACGATAAGAGAAAACGAATTTATTTCGAATGTGCTTCATGAGAAACCACAGATTAGAAATTTACTAATACGTGACATTGGCAAATGCACTAATCTGTGCCACATGCCATGAAAAAAGATAAAAAAAAATTTGGCTACATTATTGTACATCGATTCATAGAATACACTTACCTTGCAAATTCGACACGACTCCTACTTTCTCACTACGTGGTCAGTCCAACGCCATTTCAAGAATTTTTTTTACTAAAAAAGTGGTACGAGTAAACTCACTCGACCCGCCTGATAGTAAGGGGTTCCCGTAGTCTAAGTACGCCAACAAAACCAGGTACATCAATTGTGCATTGCTTTGTAAAAATCATTTCACGGTCTTTTCGAAGAAGTACTTGTTGTAGCCTCTTAGAAACGCCTCGACGGTGTTTCCCCAGGACTATGTGGATTGAGAAGGATGCGGCTGTTTCAAAGACCGCTTCTCTACCGGTGGAGAGAGGTACAAAGATAGTGGTGGCCGTAGGTAATAAATCAAACAATTACTTGGAATACAGTTCATTAAGCTTTCACAAAAGGTAAATCACACACCAAAACTTAAAGTTAGTTATGCTACCATATTTACAATATCTGTAACTTTCCTCCTTCTTCAGAACTCTCTTTAAACATAAATGGTTGCTAATGAACTATCAAGAATTCTTCCAAGTACAAGCATACGAGATATAACATATCCTCGATATATTTTCAAGGACTTATATATTTTTATTATTATAGAATGATTTATCTTCTCCTATTTTACTTCTTGTCACTAATTACACATCTTACACATCACTTCATAGAAAATACTTTGAACATTCCATTATCGTTCTGTTTCTATTCCATTTACATTTTGCTTACATTCTAACGTTTCTCGTTCTATTTTCAAAAGCTTATCTGTAGTCGCTGAGATGAGTTTACTAAATAATCAACCACGCAAAAGTTTCAGTTTGTTATTTTTATTTAATTGAGCAGTTCTCCAGTGTCGTCTTAAAAGTGGCTACGAACAGCTTGATCATTCTGGTCGGCGCGATCGTCGCTATTCTTACTCGTAGAATTCTTATATGTTAGATAAAGGGAAAATGCAAAATGTATTTATAACATGTATGTAATGTAAATATAATGCAATGTATATATGTTTTCAATGAATTAGAAGAATGATATCAAATGGCAAATCTTCTTATAAGTATAATATTTAGATGAAGAAGAAGAATATAGTAGGCGAAGGAGGATAATTATAACGACGATACTGATAATCACGGAGTCGCGGAGGTGTTGAATGAATAGTGGTTTAGAGACCTTTAGACTTCTGCAATAGCGTGATAGAATTTGGAAATGAAGTTAAATGTATTTTTACATAGATTTGTTAATAATAGAACGGCTCGCTATTTATTATAACCTACCTAATAAAAAATACGCGAAAAGTCACCCTAGAGGGATCTTCAATAAAATATTTTAGATAAGAATATTTATTTGTAACAAGATGTGCAGATGTACATACGAAAGTGTGCGTAGGTAAGTAATGAACTCTCGTTCAAACGTATGGTCAACCACTGCTGGCAATTTTCTTTTTAGGGTTGCGTAAGCGCTGCGTAAAAAACCGATGCAACGAATTAATGATTTTATTGTCGAGTATTAAAATTTATATAGTACAGTCAGTTTTATTTAAGTTCATGTTTTAATAATAGTTTCACGTTATTTTATTTAATTATTTGTAATTTATTATTAGTATTTTTATTTCAATTAAAATTTTGAACGCGTCAAGCTGAGTTTACTTTGGTATCGTAAAATTATTAAGTGTATTTTAATGTTCTTAGCGTATATAAATTAAAATGTAATCACTCAAAGGCCTAAAAATTGATGTTGTTTTTTAATCAACAACAAAATCCTTTTTTATATTGAGTATTAATAGAAGGTATTATGATTCGTTTTAGGGACCATTTTACGGGCCATTGTTCGTGCTCATCCACTTTAGGTAAAGGATTTTTACAACGCAATACACTCAAGGAACCAATTTGTGAAAATCAATGTCCAGACGTTTAGATCGGGCAATTGTTGGAATATGGATGTAGGAAACAACGGATAGTTAAATACAAGATATTATACTCATATTCGACTGTCTGTCATTTTAATGAAGTAAAAGTTTACTTACCTTGACGCCTTTCGTTTTAATAAGGAATAGATTAATGAACTGAGAACATCCACGTCTGACTAAATTGTTGTCAGTCGTTCAATGTTTCAGACTCCATTTCTATTTTTGTATTGAGTCAAACTTGTGTGAATTCATTCAGACGATTACCCACACAATGAACGAAGGCTATCTGGTGAACGTTGTGTATACTTATTCTAAAGCATTTGATAAAGCATTTGATTTCTCATAAAATATTAAGCATAAACTAGCTGAGATCGGTATACGCGGTGATCTTTTACGGTGGCTGGAGTCTTATCTTCGGAATCGAAGTCAGGCTGTTACCATTAAGGGATATTGTTCCACCTTTGTTTCAGTTACGTCTGGGGTTCCTCAAAGATCTTATCTCGTTTAATATTTAATATTATTTAATGGTTTTAATAATGATGTAATATCAGTCATTGTACATTTCTAGTTATCTGTTGTTTGCTGATGATAAAAAAAATTAAAGTTGTCAATTTCAGATTGCGGAGAGCTTCAGAATGATCTGGATGGGTTTTGTCGTTATTGTGAAGATAATTCTCCTTTTCTTAACACTATCATCGTCATATCAGCCGACAGACGTCCACTGCTGGACAAAGGCCTCCCCCAAAGACTTCCACAAAGACCGATCCTGCGCTGCCCGCATCCAACGACTTCCGGTGACCTTCGCCAGATTGTCGGTCCATCTTGTGCGGGGCCTAACTACGCTGCGTCTTCCGGTACGCGGTCGCCACACGAGAACCTTTCCGCCCCAACGGCCGTCGGTTCTGCGAGCGATGTGCCCCGCCCACTACCACTTAAGTGTAGCAATTCGTTGAGTTATGGCGGTTACTTTGGTTCTCCTGCGGATTTTCTCATTTCTGATTCTGTCGTGCAGGGAAACTCCGAGCATGGCTCTCTCCATTGCCCTTTAGGTGACCTTGAGCTTTCTTATGAGGGCACATAGTAAGCGACCACGTCTCTGTTCCGTATGTCATCACTGGCAACACACACTGGTCGAAGACTTTCATCTTAATACACTGCGGTAGTTTGGACGAGAAGATATTACGTAATTTCCCGAACGCTGCCCAGCCGAGTTGGATTCGACGAGTAACCTCTTTCTCGAAGTTGGATCTATCTAACTGGACTGTTTGCTCTAGGTAGACGTATTCGTCAACAAAATCGAGCATAGAGTGTCCTACTTTTAGAGAAGTGGGTACAACACGGTTATTCGACGTGATTTTTGTCTTATCCATGTTCATTCTGAGACCCACTTTTGCGGAGGCTCTACTGAGGTCATTCAGCATTCTACCCAGGTCGTCCAGGGTTTCAGCCATAATCACAATGTCATTGGCAAAACGAAGGTTGGTGACGTACTCGCCATTGATATTAATGCCGAGTCCTTTCCGGTCCAGAAGTTTGAAGACGTCTTCCAACGCAGCGGTGAACAGTTTCGGGGATATGACGTTCCCCTGTCTCACACCTCGTTGCAGTTGGATCGGTTTCGAGTTCTGACCTTAGTGACGAACTGACATGGTGGCGTTTCCGTACAGACACCTGAACACTTCGATATACCGATATTCGATTTGGCACTGCTGGAGCGACTGAAACCAAGGCTCGATCGAATCAAAAGATATCTTTGAGATGGCTTTTCTATCCAAAAGAACACATGTTACCCCTACGCTCATGATGTATTATCAGGGACCAAAATTTTTTATACAAAACATTCAATAATAAAATTGATTCTCCTGACCTGTTAACACACATAAGCCTTCGTTGTCCCCATGCTGATTCTCGATCTCACAGTGTGTTTTCCATCTCTTTTACTAGTGCGTATTATGCTAGAAATAGTTTTATTCCTCGAAAAGCTATAACGAACGTTTCAGTGGCGTAGATATCTTTCACTGGTCGCTTCCAAAATTCGTGAAGCACTTTTCCGCTTGCAGTTTATAACATTACCTAGTACTATAATATATTCTTTTGCCAGCTGTCTATTCTTCATTTTGTCGTACTTTTATTTTATTTTTTTTCTATTTTTTTGTATGGTTTTCCTGTTTGAATGTATGTACTTATAAGAATAATGTTATGGTGGAAATTGTGTTGATATGTGAGATATGTGAATGCATTAAGTCTATATTCTATATAAGTATCGTTTGTTTCCCAAATAATGAAAGAAATAAATGTCACTGGTGCCTTTGATTGACCATGGCAATTTTATTTTGTGGTGCCTCTGCTTAGCAGTCTCTGTTCCAAGAAAGGTGATTTAAAAACATTGGATGCTGCTGATGCTGGATTTTTTTAAAAGCCCAATAAGTTGTTTATCCAATTGTCGATAAATAATCTTAGACTAACGGTGCCATAGAGGACTTAAAATCTTCGATCGTAACCTACTTTCAGCATTGTATTGAACCCGTCGGGCCAGTGTAGCTTGTCACTTTCTCTACTCATTCGTGAGAAGAATCTTGTATTTAATACTGTGACATGTACGTATGTAAATGCTACTACTAATAACATTTAAAGTAAGTTAGCAATTTTCCATGATCCTGCATCGCAATTTGTTGTCCTAATACTTAAGCTTACAAAGGTTCAAGTCGATATAGTTTTTGGAAACGCTCGAAATTGAGTTTTTTTTTATTGAAATAAAATAAGGTACCTATAAAATAAATCATAAAAGATTTGTGCTTTTGAATCTACGAAAATATTGATATTCTCTAATAAGCAATTACAGTAAGCAATATACCACTTCCATTTATAACTCTTATTTAATGCTCCTAGTTTTTCCTTCCACCGAATCTAATGTACCTAACTCGATAAAGGTACTGGAATCTGTAACATCTGTTCAATTTTGTTTACTTTATAAGGTTTGGTTTTGGGGTAAACAAAGATAATGTTATGATCCTGTTCCATTACTTACACGGTGTTAAAATAATTCGACGAAAACAAATAGTGTATGAAAATATTTTTGCTGAAAGTCATAGAAATTGAAAAAATATAGGCATGAGTACACACATATTAGCTTAACGTTAATATTAACATACTTAAAACTAAATTTTATCTTAAATAATAGACTGCCTCGAATTTGCCACTTAGAAAGCTGTCATTTCTTAGGTTGCCCAGCAGACTGGTGGAATTAAGTCTTTGAATAGCCAAACTGATTTGTTGGCGGAAGAAGCTGCCAGCCCAACAGTCTCCCGAAGCTTCAATCAATCTTTTATAAATATCAGAAACCAGTCGATTGGGTCAGGGCCCCAGGGTCACATCTTTACGCCACTTCAAGTTCTCGGGAGTGCTGGCCGCGGCACCTGCTGACTTATATGTCGCCAATACATGGGATACAGTAAGCGCACCAACACAAGTAGCATCCCACACATGAAGTTCATAGTATTTTCATGTTTACAAGTAATTGAGAATAAAAGCAACATGAAATTAACGCAATAAGCTTTTATTTTGGCTTGACGTTTCGACCGAGTTGCATCGGCCGTGGTCTCAAGCAAACTGTCACAGCAAATTTTACTTTTTGTCCGAGGTAGAACTTTCGGCTGAAAGATCAATCCAAAATAAAAAGTAATCGCGTTAATTTCCCGTTTTAGATATTTTATAATGTATCGCGAAAATTTCAATGTTAATAAAAGAAACATCGTATCGTTCACAAGAGATCAATGTCGGTCGCACTGATACTAATCTGGCGTGACCGGCATGGCCGCTTATATCAAACGCATGGTATAGATTCAGGTGTTACTCTGCGGAAATCCATTTCATGTGATGGATTATACATTGATTTGCCATCTTTCTTCCAAAATGCTAAACTTATTAACCGATACGTGTTTCGCTTCTTAACGAAGCATCCTCGAGATATTCTAGAATAAGATTTCTAAGAGAATAATTCCTCAGAGATTAGACACGCTAGCTTATTACGTACCTAAGTACAGCCAGTAAGCAATAGCCAATCTTACGCGATTGATCGCGATATTTTGTTATTAAACCGAGCACGATATAAGTTCGCGAACTTTGATCACAAATAAAGAACTAGATGCACAATCTCCTGTAAAATCTAAACAAATTATTGTCCGAATTGACGTATATCTTTTTAATATCGTAAGTATTATAGGTAACATTGTGTTAATCTAAAGTAGACCTTACTGCCAAACCATAAGATTATAAAAGCTTGTAAACGATTATTGCATAACATTGAAACGATGTTTGTAAAAAAATATTTAAAATGCAATCTTACGTCTCGTGCGTAAAGTATAATTCACATAATCTGTGACTCACTCAATGTGCACTCAAATACTTATTTGAGCGCACATTTGGTTCGGACATTTTCCCACCGTTGATTGTGTATCTAGTTTTTTATTTGTGATCGAAAGTCGCGAATCACTTTTGCTGCCTCCGCTCATTAATCAGTGAACAAAAACAACTGCTAGCAACTCCATTTGCGCTACGAAAAGTCATTTAACCGCGTGGTACTGTAATTATCTATTTAAAATAATCGTCGCGCGACTGCGGCGCAACTATTGTTCTTTACGTGAAAACCCCCATGGTCTCCTATCACCGAATCAAAAAATGAGTCAACTGGACGGCTCTTTATAACCACATAACACATATGAAGGCTATAAATACCCATACCTGCCTGATCGAGGCCGAGCCTAAGAATATTTCGATATTTTTCCTTGCATCAATGATTGTCCAGGAGATAAAGCACTTCTAGTTGTCCAAAGGACAATTTGACTGTACTTTGTGTTTTATTCGATTTTATAATAATTGCTGTTCGTAAAAGTATGTTGCTTGCCGTGGATTTATAAATATGTAAATTATTGTCTATCCTTTTCCGGTTGTTAAGATAAAAAACAAATTAAAAAAAAAATCGCTGGTTGGGAATCGATCGAATCCCACATAAGGGGCTATGACTGTTTAAATAAAAAGTACACTAAAACAGACTTTATTTTGAAAAATCCCGCTGCATTTCACCTGAATAGTAACGACCATACGTTCATTCCGAGACACAGAGATGTTCAATATGGACTGTTTGTTTCAACGCATACAATTTTCGTTGCATTAAACAGTGAAATATTACTGGTACGAGTGCCTCTGACCACTAAAGCATTTATAAATACTGGTATATAACTAAAAAAAGACAAAAGAGAATGCTCGAGACGGACGGACGGACGGATGAACCGCTGTAGAGTTACTTAGAAAACAATGTTTTTCAGACTTTTTTATTAGTTTTTTGAGCTGGCGTGTTGAAATTTTACATGCATGTTTGAAACACTTTTATGAACATTGTATTAAAAATTCAGCCTTATTATCGTAATTTCGATTTCAACCGTTATTTGATTGGACTATAGGTACCCATTCGATAAATGAATCATCAATGGAACAATTGAAGCATCATTACACCATAACCGTTTTATTTTCATGTTTTTTATAAATACTTGTAGAAATATTTAAATGTACCGTAACTCAAAAATAAAAACTTATTCAATAATTTAGTGAAAGTCCAGTATGTAAGTATATGAAAGGAAAGAGTTGTCCAAAATTTATTCCTATACAATAGCCCCGAATAAAAACTTAAACACAATAAATCATTCAACCCTTATTACATAATCCGGGTGGTATCTTTAAACGTTTTTCCTTCGAGGCACACCGGTAATATTTTAAAATTTCAGACAAAGCTCCACAGATTTACGATGGGATTGTGTAAATTGGAAAGTTTGGGAAGACATATTGCTTTCGCGGTGGAATTAATGCTGTCCTTGCTGGAATTTCAGATAAAAATACTTTGGCTCAAAACGATGACAAAATGATGCTTCAATCTGCTTGACATAAGATCGGTCACGGCATTGACTTTTATTAACGTTCTTGGTCTTAACTTATTAACTTATTTGAGTGATAAATATATATTGAGTGGCTCACTAGTGTGAAGGAATCCTCTTGATAAGACAAAAGTTTCGGATTCGGTCGCGCCTAAATTCACTCAGAAAAAACATGTTTGTTCTATTTAAACCAATGTTTGAATCTTGGATACTAGAACGTACCCAATATTAAATACTTTTCTAGCTCGTTGTAATGCGTTTAATGCAAGTTTATGGTTTAGTTTCTTACAATACTTATTTTAAAGAGTGTTATCATCGTCATATTATATTCTCATAACAGTTAAAGTAAATAAAAAAACGTGCCGTAGTACTGATAAATTTAATATATTTGGATGACACATCATATTTCCCTAAATACGAGTATGTCTCATACCTATGATATTTACACAGACCAGAAATTTTTTGACATTCTCTTCATATCATTCTTTTTCATTTCTTTTGCGTTCTCAACAATTCTCTAAAATTTGCATAAAATACTGTTTATTTTCTATAAGACTGCTAAATTATAAGACAATTACATTAATTTGTCAACAACTATATGAATAAAATATTTCGTAAAAGATTTACCGCATATCGTCGTTCTATAATGATATCTCGTAACCACAAAATAATAGAATTTCAGCTGTTGGGTGCTACATACTCAAAATCAAATTACAGAGCGTTCTTGTGGAACTTCGTACATGATGGACTGTACATAATGCGTATAATGCAAAGTCCAGTATACATCAAAACGTACGAGCTATCGACTAGGACGATGATATATTAACTTAGAAGATTTTGTAGTATGTTAAATTTTATTCGTATCTAACACTAGACTACAAGTAGTGTGGTAAGTGGTGTCGTTGCGGCTGTCCATGGGGGGCGGTGATCACTTTCCATCAGGTGATTGGCTTGCTCGTTTACCCCTCCACTATAAAAAAAAGTAATAGTCGATGAAGTACAATTTGAATAAATTATATAGTAATACGTAATGTTTTATTTCGAATACTCGTAAAAAGAACGATAAAAAATATAAAAAATAAATGTTTTCAAATCGTGTCAAAATGGATGAAACATTAGGCACTGAGTTACATGGATCCGGCCTGTGATGGGAAAGATTTGAGTCTAGGATAAGGTTTGACACAGATGACATACCTTTGATAAAAGTCCAACAATTGGCGCTCACCATGTTCAATAGACTCAACGCACGAACAATGTAAGGATATTACAACAGTTATAGCACAGATCGGAAAAGCGTTTGCTGCTAGTAAAATGTGACCAAATATCTGCTAATATTAGAATCGGATAGATCAGTGTCTAATATCTTATTGTACTAGCTGTACCCGCGACTTCGTCGGCGTGGAAAAATTTTCCGTGACCTCTCCGGGTTACCGAGGTTACTCGAGGTACTTATATTATTGATATTAGACAAAAATGTTATATTCTATTATGGAACATCCGCCATATTGGATTTATGATGACGTCACATATACAGAAACCTTCCCCTGAGTATGCCATTTCATTTGATACCCATATCGTTGGTATTGAACGAAAAAGTTATTTCCTATTATGGAACATCCGCTATATTGGATTTATGATGACGTCACATATATAGAAACCTTCCCCTGCGTATTCCATTTTATTTGATACCCATATTGTTAGTGTTGGATAAAAAAGTTATTTCCTATTGTGGAACATCCGCCATATTGGATTTATGAAGACGACTCATGTATAGAAAACTTCCCCTGCGTATTCCGTTTCATTTAATACCCATATTGTTGGTGTTGAACGAAAAAATTATTTCCTAATATGGAACATCCGCGATATTGGATTTATGACAACGTCACATATACAGAAACCTTCCCCTGCGCATGCCATTTCATTTGATACCCATATCGTTGGTGTTGAACGAAAAAGTTATTTCCTATTATGGAACATCCGCCATATTGGATTTATGATGACGTCACGTATACAGAAACCTTCCCCTGAGTATGCCATTTCATTTGATACCCATATCGTTGGTATTGAACGAAAAAGTTATTTCCTATTATGGAACATCCGCTATATTGGATTTATGATGACGTCACATATATAGAAACCTTCCCCTGCGTATTCCATTTTATTTGATACCCATATTGTTAGTGTTGGATAAAAAAGTTATTTCCTATTGTGGAACATCCGCCATATTGGATTTATGAAGACGACACATGTATAGAAAACTTCCCCTGCGTATTCCGTTTCATTTAATATCCATATTGTTGGTGTTGAACGAAAAAATTATTTCCTATTATGGAACATCCGCCATATTGGATTTATGATGACGTCACATATACAGAAACCTTCCCCTGAGTATGCCATTTCATTTGATACCCATATCGTTGGTATTGAACGAAAAAGTTATTTCCTATTATGGAACATCCGCTATATTGGATTTATGATGACGTCACATATATAGAAACCTTCCCCTGCGTATTCCATTTTATTTGATACCCATATTGTTAGTGTTGGATAAAAAAGTTATTTCCTATTGTGGAACATCCGCCATATTGGATTTATGAAGACGACTCATGTATAGAAAACTTCCCCTGCGTATTCCGTTTCATTTAATACCCATATTGTTGGTGTTGAACGAAAAAATTATTTCCTAATATGGAACATCCGCGATATTGGATT
Organism: Zeuzera pyrina; assembly: GCA_907165235.1. NCBI lineage: Eukaryota > Metazoa > Arthropoda > Insecta > Lepidoptera > Cossidae > Zeuzera > Zeuzera pyrina. Next base: position 5,671,702 of record OU015633.1, on the reverse strand, counting down.
TATGACAACGTCACATATACAGAAACCTTCCCCTGCGCATGCCATTTCATTTGATACCCATATCGTTGGTGTTGAACGAAAAAGTTATTTCCTATTATGGAACATCCGCCATATTGGATTTATGATGACGTCACGTATACAGAAACCTTCCCCTGAGTATGCCATTTCATTTGATACCCATATCGTTGGTATTGAACGAAAAAGTTATTTCCTATTATGGAACATCCGCTATATTGGATTTATGATGACGTCACATATATAGAAACCTTCCCCTGCGTATTCCATTTTATTTGATACCCATATTGTTAGTGTTGGATAAAAAAGTTATTTCCTATTGTGGAACATCCGCCATATTGGATTTATGAAGACGACACATGTATAGAAAACTTCCCCTGCGTATTCCGTTTCATTTAATACCCATATTGTTGGTGTTGAACGAAAAAATTATTTCCTATTATGGAACATCCGCGATATTGGATTTATGAAGACGTCACATATACAGAAACCTTCCCCTGCGCATGCCATTTCATTTGATACCCATATCGTTGGTGTTGAACGAAAAAGTTATTTCCTATTATGGAACATCCGCCATATTGGATTTATGATGACGTCACATATGTATCTACCATCTCCTGCGTATTCCATTTCATTTGATACCCATATTGTTAGGGTTTAGCATTATCAAGTTCCCCTATAAAGTTTCATCCCTTTTTTCATCCCTTTCTTCACCCCATTAGGGGTAGATTTTTGATAATAAAGAAAACTGTTTTTTAATAGAAAAGATGTATCTCTGTACCAAATTACATGTTAATCGGTTTAGCGATTAAAAATTTCCCATACAAAGTTTCATCCCCCTTTTCACTCCTACAGGGGTAAATTTTTGAAAAAAAAGCAGCGTATGTTTACCCCCTGGTGTCAAACTATCTCCATGCCAAATTTTATCAAAATCGGTCCGGCAGTTTAGCCGTGAAAACCAAGCAGACAGACAGTCCGAGAGACTTTCACATTTATAATATTAGTATGGAAGTATGGATGAATCCCCTATAAAGTTTCGTCCCCATTTTCACTCCTTTAGGGGTAGATTTTTGGAAAAATGAGAAGTCTATTTTTTTAATAGAAAAGGTTTATCTATGTACTAAATTTCGTTTTAATCGGTTTAGCGGTTTAGCATTTCTCCTATAAAGTTTCATCCCCTTTTTCACCCTTATAAGGGTAGATTTTTGAAAAAAAAAAGAAAATGATGTTTTCTTAATCGAAAAGGTGTATCTCTGTACCAAATTTCATCTTAATCGGTTCAGCGGTTAAAAATTTCCCATACAAAGTTTCATCCCCCTTTTCACCCCTTTAAAGGTAGATTTTTGAAAAATAAAGTATGTTCACCCCCTGGTGTCAAGCTATCTTCATGCCAAATTTTATTACAATCTGTCTGGCAGATTAGCCGTTAAAACCAAACAGACAGACAGACAGAGACTCGCATTTATAATATTAGTATGGATTACGATTTTTATTGCATCCGACTTTTTCTTTGTTGCGATATTAAATTCTACATGTGTATACTGTCTGGGTGGACACTCGGAGCTCATAAATTATACATAATGTACTTGCAATAATTATTTAATATCAATAAAATACAATAATTCGTAGCAGCGTACAATGTAGTTCGATAGAAGCCGACTAATAATGAAAACACTGTAAGTAGATCGAAAACTTTACAATTCAACACGCCTATTAAAAATAAAATGCAAACAAATGTCTATTGTCTTTGCCACAAACTACACAGGCACTCGCGCTGGCCGCAACACCTACTAAAATATCAGTTACCGATGGTCGGTTGTGGTCATGTGCCATTACCGAACATGAATTTTTATTACATAGAAAGTGACATATAACACACACACACATATATATATATATATATATATATATATATATATGTTATATGTAGGTAATGGCACATGACCACAACCGACCATCGGTAACTGATATTAGTAGTAGTAGTGATACACACATATATATATAGATGGTATATATATATGCAACATGTACACTAAAGCAAAATTTTCCGTCACGGAAATACGTATATATGTACATCGTACTCACAAACGTATGAAAACTATATCGTTTAATATGGAAACCGTAGTCGTCGTAATGACAAACATAATATTATGGAAAATGATGCCAAATCACAGGCACTGGAAGCGATACCTTATTGCAGTTTTAAAAATTTCGATAACAATCACAGTAAGACATCGAACTACTAAACTGATGGAAGAACAATAGAATATTTTAATCACAGTTACAAAAGGTTATTGAGCTTTTAGATATAAATTACATAATTAGCTAGTATATAAATATACCAGCGGCCCGTCCTAACTTCCTTCGAGTTGAATACATCTATATATAATATATAAATTTAGCTTCCGTTAGGTTTTTGTCTACAAAACTCAAAAAATAGCCCATGGATTGACTTGAAATTTGTTCTCAAAATAGCTTCTGAACAGGAGAGTGTTTATATATAAAAATTTAGCTTTCGTATGTTTGTGTCCACATAACTTAAAAACTGATTGAGTCACAGCGAAGCGTGGAAGGGTTCAGCTAGTAATGTATAGTTTATTTCCATCTGGAATAATGTATCTTTCTAATGGTGAAAGAATTTCTCTAATAGTTGCAGTGGTTATGGAGATTATACATTACGTACAAACAAACTCACGAAATTCCCTCTCTCTCTTCATAATATTAGTATAGATTCCATGAATTAAATGTTTTGTATTGCCTTGTTACAATTGATCTCAAAAACATTTGGTATATTTATAATGACAATTTGTTGTTTTCATTCCAAATTTTGTGAAACGTAAAAGAGGAATAAGTGTTTCTGTCGCATGTAATATTTCTGCTAATCCATGGTCCAAAATGTCTCGGACATTCTTCCTTTAGCGTACATGACAAAGTATCCTTACACCAGCCGCATTTAAATTCTTTGTATAGTGAATGACAATCGGCGCAATTGTGAGCCAAACTGGAACATTTATATGCTATCATAAGAATCATATTAGAATACGGTTCTGATCCTCCCCATATCAGCCTTAAATATCCAACAGCCACGTTTCGTTGTGTTTTCAAAATAACTGCATTACAATAAACCGCATCATTCTCTACGGTTCCTTTGACTTGAATTATCTTTTGTTCGATCTGGATTTCACAGACTACGTTACGTTCATAAAGCGTTCTGTCATCTATTCGCAAATCTACTTTGATGTGTCGTTTTACGTTAGAGGGAACGAAAACGGGGTCTTTTGTTATTATCTGTGTGCAGTATCTCTCATTGGTCTTCTTCCAAATCTGATCTAGTAAAACTCTTTTTGGACAGTAGTGCTTTGGAACATTAGTGCAACCTGTATCGTGGCACCACTCACACTGAGGAGCTCCTTTACAGTCTCGACAATTTTTAAAAGAATTGCAATATTTTTGAAGTGTATTTCTGTTTGTTACTTTGGGAAAAGATTGCTGTTCTGTACAATTGACTTGAAGTAGAATTGCAATGGTTATTATAAAAATTTTGAGGTTCACTATTAAGAATTTCATGTCAATTGATTGCAATTTGTAAGACACAAAGTCTTATTGTTACAACACTGTATAAGTACTATTATATCAGTACTAGGAAAAAACGTGTATGTCTAATTAGCTATTAGTTATTTAATAGTAATAAAAATCAAGTCAAATGTACCACTTCTTTTGAATTTTGTACCGAAACTGACACAAGTTGCTCTAGAGATTTTCTTTTCGTTTTGTGATATAAATTTATAATTGTCAATTGTTCGAAAGTTAGTAAATATTAGTCCACGAAACAATTATATGAATCATTGTTTGAGACATTGATGCGTTAATTTAGAAGCTGCTGATATAATAATATGTGTAATGAGTGTTTACATATGAGAATAGAACTCGACAACTGATTGCGTTAGTTATAGGTTTTGCTATACGAACTAAAATTATTATTTTGTTTGCGATCTCATATTGTATGTTCAGACATAAAATAGTTTTTTATCACGAACTTCACAGGTAAGTCTATTTACAGTCCACTTCATATGGTCACTTCCACATTTTTCACTAACGACACAGCGATTCAAAACGTCACACCAACCGCATCCGTATTCCGATGGTATTAACCTACAAGATTCACAATCTGACGCCATTGGCTCACAATTATAAATGGTTATAGGAATTTCATTAGAATATGGTTCCACGCCGCCCCAAATAATTCTCAAATAACCGTTATTTATTTCTTCAGACTCTTCAGTATTTAAGGCTACTGGATAACAATATATAGAATCGTTTAATATAAATCCCTTTAGGTGCGTCAATCTGTTTTGTAGTTTTATTTGACATATTATTTCTTTGTCATAAATGACAGAATCTGGCGCGAATAATTTAACGTTAATATTGATCCTCACCCCAGATGGAATTAAAATTAGCCCTGGATGTTCAATATATGGGCAGATATCGAGTTTTTCTGTGATATTTGACTTACACAATTCATTGGCTTTGGCTGTACATCCGAAATTATGACACCAGTTACATTGATACCATGTACTTCTGACACAATCGTAACAGGAATGGAAAGTGCGACAATAATTGTCGAAATCTTTTTCGTTCCATTGGTTGACGACGTCTCCTTGATTCAAAGCTTTCAGGAATTTTTTTAACTGTAATATTTGATTTTCAGTCAAATTATCGCTCAAATCAGCCAAACTATCACCAGAAGAAAGTTTCAGATTTTTCTTTAAAGACGATATAAAATCTTGACAATTTATTTCGAATAATATTAAAATTAAAGGAAAAGTGGTACTTCTAAGGATATTATTCATTTTCGACGAATTTAATCAAATGAGAATAGTTTTTTCTGTCTCTAGTTTTTATATAGACGATGGTCATTATTGTGGTTTTTAATCCTATAATGTTTAATCTTCAGTGGAGTAATGAATAGACGTGAGAAAATTTCTAACAATAATATAGTGTGCTTGATTGTACCTTTCTATACCTATTGTGTGACCTTTCTATATCTATTGTATAGGATTTTAGTATTCTCCTGTTGACACATCGTTAAATCCATCGTTAAGCAGCTGATGACGGATTACGATTATGTCAAATTCGTCGATTATGAATATATCAAGATCGTCTCTATCATGAGACATGTTCAGCATAGACGAGATATGACCTGATGAGCTAATGGTGCATTATGTGAATTGTGGACGTTATGTATGTATGTATGTAACACTTAATTTTATTTAATTAAAATTTCATAAAAAATATCTTCACGATTTGAATGTGATAACAATGTTACGGATTATGTTACAGAAAGGAACAGAATACTAGAAGTTCTGCAAAGGGTTATACTAGTTACTGTTATACTAGTTTTATTAGTGACCAGCATTTCGTTTTAAATTATCATTATATTAGTACCCATGAATTTATTTGCAGAATAATTCTAAATTCACGATTTTAATATTTTTATCATTTTGCTGTAAAACTCTTTGAAATATTAAGTCATTTTAAAAACTTCACAAATTAAATACTGTATGTTAATGATAAAATGTATGTCGTTTCTATTGTATTTTATTCTGAAACAGTTGCAGGATGTACAGAAGTACTTTATAGTTGACTACGGAACTTGTAAACACAGCAGTGGATTTCCCGCGCTGCTGCGAGACTTGTAGGTAATGAAAAAGTTTTATATCGTTTCGCGAAACTCTGAAAACTGTAAATCTTAACTTGTATCTGCTGCCGAGTCTAAATAAAGTGAATATTGCTGTGTCGATACACGTTCTAATGACAACAAGTGATGCTATGAAATAAAAAATTGATATATTGGATAATTTGTTTTAGAATTTACTAATCCTATTATTTTGTTGCCAATTTTCTTTCTTATAAATATATAATTTTATTTTCAATTTGAATGTATGACAAGCTATTTTTAACCGACTTCAAAAAAAAGAGGAGGTTTCAATAAGTTTCAATTCGACTATGTTTTTTTTTGTATGTTTGTTAAGCGATTACTCCGCCAATTATGAATTGATTTCGATGATTTTTCTAGAGTTAGATAAAAGTTAATTGCAGATCTGCTCTATGTATTTATTTAGAACAAGATCACTCAAAAAGGAAAAATAATAAAAAATTAAGAAAAAAAATTAAATTGTTTTTAAAATAAAACACTAAAAAGTACAAAATAACTATCCTTTACTATTCAAAACTCAAGTACAATAAAAATAACTATAAGTACGATACACATACCTATGTAATTAAATTTGTCAAATACTGAAGTCGTGCCAAGTCTACCAAACTAATAAACTTCTGTTGTTGCACATTGATTTGGCACCGACTTCGGTTACTGTCAAGTTTAATTATATAAGTATGTGTATCGTACTTATAAAGTTATTTTTATTGCACTTGAGTTTTGATTAGTAAATTTTTAGTTTTTAGAATTATTTTGTACTTTTCAGTGTTTTTTTATATCAATATTAACCGATATAAAATGCAGATAGCGAGAAACCTGGCATTATCGTTTCTAGAAAAGTTTTCAATAGTTTCTTGTGAAGCGTATACAAATGCAGAAAGATAGAAGATTACTTGAATTATTACTTGTTGACGATACGATAGTGAGTGAAATAAGTCAAATGATTATTTCAAACCATATCCATTCAAGTCAAATGAATTATATCCAAACATACAGGAAACTGTTAACTTATAACTATGGAGAGTTTGTTAAAGCTTCTGTGACAGCACCAGTAGCAGCAGTACCTTCAGCTTCACTAGCACCTAAAGCTGCATTATTATGTTCTGTTCCCGTAACACCAGGAACACCTGTACCATGTGTATTGCTTGTACCACCTGTACCACTTCCGCCACTTGTAGCACCGGTTTTATTAGCTGTTTCTGTACCAGCTGTAGTATTTGTTGCACCTGTATGAGTATCACCTTTATGTACAGCAGCAGTTGTAACATCTTTAGCATGTGTGGATGGTAAGTGGGTGGATTCGACATGGCTTGTTGTATGTTTATCTTTTACCTTATCATCGTCTTTTCCATGTTTTTCAATACTTTTAGGTTTACTAGTAGTTTTCGTAGTTGCAGCCTGTGTCGCTTTACTAGTTTTAACGGTAGCTTTCGCAGTTGTTGTTGTTTTGGTCGTGGTCTTCTTTGTAGGCTTAGCTTTTGGTTTTTGTTTGTTTTCACATCCGACGTATATATTGACCGATATTGGTAGATTATATCCTGATGTCAATTGTAAAGCAATGAATTTTTTTCTTAATCCACCACGTATGATTTGTACACGTGGTCCGCGTCCCATTCCTAGTCTGTCTACTACTCTGAAATATGTTATCTGAAAAGATTTTAGTCATTTAGTTTTTAGAGTTAGAAAAGGATCTTTTTGTGGCTAATACCATGTTTGGGCACAAAGGGATCCATCAGTACACGTGGGAAAGAAAGGGTGCGAGAAGTATGATTGATTTATTCCTGGTGGATAGCAGACTTAAGAAGCAAGTAATGGACACAAGAGCGTATAGAGGAGCCGATCTCGGGACGGACCACTTTTTGGTGATAACCAGAATAAGGGGTCTGTTCGCAGCATGGCGACATCGCGTAGTGTCCAAACCTGCAGCGGTTAGCCGTATTAAAAGCTGGAAACTGCAGGATGCGACCACCAGGAATGAATATGAAAGGGTATTATCCAGTAAGCTTGATGATAGATTGAAAGTGTTGAGCGAGGATGTTGAAGAATGCTGGCAGAACCTTAGAGATAGTATGGTTGAGGCTGCGAAAGAAGTGTGTGGAATGAATAAGATTGGGAACGGCAAAAAGCGTGATGTGTGGTGGGATGATGAGGTGAAAGTGGCTGTGTATAAGAAAAAGAAAGCATGGCGAGACTACCTTGCTACTAATGACTGTGGTATGAAAAATTTGATGAAAGACAGGTATAAGCTGCAGAAAGCAGAAGCGAAGGCACTAGTGAAAGAGAAGCGTGAAAGGTGTAGGGTGTTAGATGAAAACAAGATGTCGGACAACTTCGAGGAAAATTCCAAATTATTTTGGAAAGAAGTACGTAAGATCCGAAGTGGTCCGGCACCTTGCAGAATGAATAAAGTGCGTTCGAAAGAAAACAACCTGCTTACAAATAAAAAGGATGTTCTGCAGCGATGGAGTGAATACTATGGAGAACTGTATGAGAGTGGCGACTCCGTCTCTGATACTGAGAGCGATTCTAATGAATTGCCACACTCGGGCCAGGGACTGGAGGATGCCATTAGTATGAAAGAGATTGAGAAAGTGATAAGAAGTTTGAAATGTGGAAAGGCTGCGGGAATTGATGAGGTGACTGCTGAGATGATCAAGTATGGTGGTCCTAGGGTCTGGGATGCCTTCTGTGCACTCTGCAACCTTTGTTGGCAGAAGGGGGAGGTTCCAGAGGACTGGCGCACGGCAGTCATAGTACCTCTATATAAAGGGAAAGGTTCCTACCTAGACTGTGCGTGCTATAGGGCCATCAGCTTGGTCAGCTTAGCGAGTAAAGTCTATACTAAAGTATTGACTGAACGTATGAAAGGTGTTTCAGAAAGATATTTGTGGGAGGCGCAAGGTGGATTCAGGAACGGTAGGGGTTGTATGGATCAGATTTTCTCGCTTCGCGTTATCGTGGGAAGGTTTCTGGCTTTAGGTCAGAAAGTTTTCTGCGCTTTCGTGGATCTAGAGAAAGCATTCGATAGAGTAGTGCGGAAGAAATTGTGGAGTCTTCTGCCTGAATATGGCGTGGAGGGCTCCTTACTGCAGGCTGTGAGGTCATTATATCGAGACCACAGAGCCTGTGTAAGGATAGACGGTGACATGTCGCCCTGGTTTGAAGTCTGTTCTGGTGTCAGACAGGGCTGCGTGATGTCTGCCTGGCTATTCGTGCTGTATTTGGACAGTTGCCTCCAGAGATTGAAAGGTAATATGAGTGGTATGGGATGTGGTGACACAGTGGTAAACTGCCTATTGTACGCTGACGATGCTGTGCTAATAGCACCATCAGAAGCAGAGTTGCAGACACTAGTCACGTGCATGAAAGAAGATTGTGAAGTAAAAGGATTGAAAATGAATGTGAACAAAACTAAGGTTCTGGTGTTTGAAAGAGAAGCGGAACAAACGAAATGTGTGATTAGTGTAAATGGAAAATGTCTAGAACAGGTGAATGAAATTGTGTACCTGGGGAGTGCGTTTTCGAGGGATGGAAGATGTGAGTTGGATGTGGAGAGACGGGTAGCAGCTGGCAATAAAGTGAACGGTGCTCTGTCCGCATTAGTGGGTAGTGTGAATATATCTAACACTGCTAAAATGGCCATCCACAATGCGGTGTTGGTGCCAACTTTGTTGTACGGCAGTGAGGCCTAGATATGCCCGAAATCGAGTGAAAGTATGATAAATGCTGTGGAGATGCGGTCTCTCAGAAATATGTGCGGTGTCACGCTTGCGGACAGGATAAGCAATGATGAGATACGCAGTATGACAGGGTTGCACAACAGTGTTATTGTAAAAATGAAGAAAGGAATGCTTAGATGGTTCGGGCACATGGAAAGAATGAGTGATGAAAGACTGACGAAGAAAATATACAGAGCGAAAGTGAGTGGTAAAAGAAGCCAAGGAAGACCAAGGCTGACTTATGAAGATCAAATAGCCAGAGTGTTAGCAGACGGAAATGTCAAAAGCACTCGCATACCTAGGCGAAAATGTGTGAGGAGAATGATGAGATTTGAGGAAGCGAAAGAGGTGTGTAAGGACCGCGACTCCTGGCGCTCCGTCCTCTCTGACTACCCCGTTGGGGATACAGCGTGAAGTTATGTTATGTTATGTTATGTTAGTTTTTAGAGTTAGTTTTAGATTTAATGAAAGAGACATATTATATAGATACTACTCTCTAGCGTTAGAGTTTAGAAGCAAACAAAAAGCAATCGTTTTTACGTTTGTTGAGAATATTATTTTAATTATACAATAATTTTTGTCATTGTCAAAATAAAAACAAACGATGAGCTAACCAATAACTTTACATATATATTAGTTTGTTTCACTTATAGAGCAAAGACAGTTGAAAATAGGCGAGTTAATTTTCGAAATGAAAACTATCTATGAAGTGAAATGTAATGACAAGTCAAAAATGCATTACAAAACGTGTATGTATAATAAGAATAAAAAGTAAATACGAAAAAGGATTTCTAACAACATTTTTACCTTGATGACATTTTCTTAATGTAAGTTTTACAATGTTAGTATATCATAATTATTTTATAATGTTAGTATAACATATTACGTAAATAATAAAAAATAACTCAGTGGGAATAATGAAAAAATCAATTCATGTTTTTAAGCCAGATAATGAATTCAACAGTCAAGAAACTTTTTCTCGGTTTAGATTTTTTTTTAAATGACAGCGGAAGCTATTGATGAAGATCTTCGTAGAATAAATATTAAGTTTGATGGTTTTGTAGATGTAGATTTCGGAAAACCTTTCGGAGTGACAAAGATTGATACTAACCGGACATTTGAAGACCCTTCCATATTTCGCAAACGTTATTCTATATGGCACTCTTTCTTTATATACTTTGTCTTGGGCGACTAAGAAATCATTTTTTTTAAACATGCCCACGTAAAAATCTCTACATTGGCAATAGTTCATAAAAACTAAAAAAACAAGCGATGAACATGTGTTCATGACGGATATAAAATTTTATATTTGAATAAGGTGCAAGTTGTTATGTAACATTGTAATTAATTCTTGCATTACGTATTGAAAATAATTACAGTTAAATACCTAATTATAATAACGAAATTTATAGGCGATTAAAATACTGTGAATTTGAAACATGTTACTTAACATATATATATATATATATAAATCTACTTTACTCCGTTACTCGTACTGGGAAGGTTGTTGGATAATTATATTATTGTAAAGTTTGAATAATGTGTCTATTAGTAAACGAAATGTAACGATATTTGGAAACAAAATAAGTAAATTGAAATACTAATTTGTTTTCGCATTTATTTTTGTCTTTGTAGTATAGCGTGATGTGTAATATATTATAACATAGTAGGTACATTCAGTATAGAAACTGTTTTGATAAAAGTCTGTTCTCGAACGCCTGTGCATCAAACAGGCTTCTCGAAAGAATGGTTGTCTAAATAGAACCTAAAAAAAGTGCACAGAGAAACAGATAAAACACCGACAAAAACATAATTATTGGATTTAAAAGCAATCGTTGTTCAAGACGCTAGAAACTGCGTATCTTCTAGAGAATTCTTTCTTTATATGTTATTTGTATTCGTGTAAGTTCCGTTGACAGCTGAAATATGAAAAATATTTATTGAACTGTGTTCCTCTTCATGACATTCTGTCAAGAATTTGTAGTGAATATCTCCGTTAGAAAAATTCGTGAAAAATCCCTGAGGCATTGTCACCAAATGTGAAAATGTGAAAGGGGCTTTATTAAGCACACATGTGCATGAAATATCGGGACTGATGTTTTTCGTAAAATACATTTTGTTGTTTGTTACCCCCCGCCTAAGGGATTCAATTGAAGACTAAATAGAAGTCTACCAAATTTTCTAAGCTTAGTGAAAAACTGCATAACTATTTAATTAAATATTACTGTAAAACTTGACAAGTCAAGATGGATAATCTGAAATAATCGAAATGAATAAAGAATAATCTTCAAAGATTTTTGATTGTATGCCTAGTAAGTTTTTAAATAAATGCATTGTGTTTGTTTTAATGTAAATAAAAAAAATAAAAGAATAACGCCAACGAATCAGTTTGGCTATTCAAAGAGGCAATGCTGCCAGTCTGCTAGGTACCTTGAGCAATGACAGCTTTCTAAGCGGCAACTTTGAGGAAGTTTATTATTTAAGATAATGTGTAGTTTTAAGTTTGTAAATATTAACATATGTATGTACCTTTTATTAAAGAAACTATCGTAGTTCTTTTCAGAACTTGTTTTCTAGTTAAAGCAAACCGACTCGAATCTTATACAATTTTATAATGTAACAAAATATTTATGTGAAAACAATTTGCCAAAATCTTACAAAGAGCCATTGAATTATACGTTACATTAGAAGTATATCAAGAGAATAATCGTAGGTAGCGCTAAGCGCTGGCACAGCGACACGCTTATCACGTAACTTGCAGTTAGCATGCCACAGCCGATATCGTGCGATATCTGCTGTCAAAACGACAATTTGTGCAATGTAATTGTATAGTGGCGGTAAATCTACCGCGAAAAGTGCATTTTACGGTCATAGAATAATAGATACGCAATTGTCCATAAATTATACCAATTTTTTATTAAAATTAGTCGCCGGCCGCGGAGTGGTCGCGTGGCTGTCGCTGTCTCCTCATTTTTAGGTAATAACGCCGCGTGTCATGGGAACTGCCACTTCATCGTAAGTAAAAGCGATACAGTGCTATTGTCATTGTTCAAAATGGGCAATACCTGCTTTCGACGTTTTAAATTTATGTAAACATAATAAAATGAGTTTAATTCATTACACATCCATTTTAAATGTATGTATATTTTGTACTCTAATATTAAATTGAATATCAATTTTTTAATGACTAGTTATTAAAGTATTACATAAGTGTTGTAAATATAAAATGAAGTTAAATGCGCTACGTTGCTCAGTGTACTAGCGTCAAATTGAAAGCGAGCTGAGTGTGGTCCCCGAGCCTCAGTTAAGTGGAAAATAGCGATTGTTTTAAACATTCGATCTAGTACTATTATTGCTTGGGCACTGTATGTAGTGCTTGTCAACTATTCATCAGGTACATAAATGTTCAACAACTAATCGATAGACAAGTAGACAAGAATATCGGATTGCTTTAAGGTGGGGATCACTAATGATTGAATACGGCTTTACTCACGTATAATCGGTATAGGTGCCGACTAGTTTCGGACTTATTGGAGGTCCATCATCAGGGTGAGTGGGATGAGTTCGCGGACGCGCCCCGTCTTGCACTGCGCGCCTGAGCTCGCAACGCGCGGCTAGACAGCGCGGGGGGAGGGGGATGCGCCGGCGATGGTGACGAACTCGGCGAGACCGAAACGTTTACGTCAATGTTGGTGTTTACGAGCGCGCAAAATGTAAAACAGCGTTGAAGTGTGCACCATTAAAACCAAGATACCGGTGGGGATACGTGGACGATAGGTTTGCTATAGTTTCCAGGCAGGGTGTAAGGCAACTATTGGACCACCTGAACCAAATACATCCACGCATTCTCATTAATCGTGCACTTTGTCTATGCGATTCTCAATTCCTACAGTCAGAATCGACACACGTACGGCAGGTGTTAGAGTGCAATGGTTACAACTGGCGACAGAGTTGCCGGCTAGCAAACACGACCAGCAAACAATGGCCTCAGGTTGTAGAGCGAGTCCCGGCATATTAACCATACATGCGAGAGCGAACGGATCAAATTGGACACCTGTTACGCCGTAGATATAGCATCCCCATGACACACATTAGAAGTCTTCTACGATCGCCTAAGTATCGGGACCCTCTAGGTAGCCCTGGCGTCCACGAAATTCCATGCGATTGCGGCAAAAGCTACATTGGAGAAACGGGACGCAATATCAATACGAGGCTCACCGAGTACATCCGCAGTTTACGTAAAATGGACAGCAACACCTCGGCGATGGCAGAGCACGCCCTCAACTCCAACACCTCACATTATATTAGGTTCGATAAGGTGAAAGTGTTGGCTCGCGAAAAGAACTTTGTATAACGCAAGCCCCTTGAAGCCATCGAAATTGACCGCCAGCCTAATTTTAATAGAGACAAGGGATGGACCCTGCTGCTTACTCGGAAGCCCGTGTTGTTAAACGCGACGCAGAATAAGAAAGATAGTGCTGACGAGTATGTAGTGGACATCGTGAGTACATTTTGTGCGCCCGTAAACATCAATATTGACGTAAACACATCGGTCTCGCCGAGTTCGTCTCCATCGCCGGCGCACCCTGCGCCCCCCGCCCTGTCAAGCCGCGCGTTGCGAGCTCAGGCGCGCAGTGCGAGACGGGGCGCGTCCGCGAACTCATCCCACTCACCCTGATGATGGACCTCCAATAGGTCCGAAACTAGTCGGTACCTATACCGATTATACGTGAGTAAAGCCGTGTTCAATGATTAGTGCTTTAATAATGTCTCACGAAAGTTTTAATAATTTAAAGGTGGGGATCAATTAAGTAGGTAGGCAGAGAAAGTAAAATTGTTTAAAAAAACAAAAATATGGCGAGCAAAGCTCGGTTACCCGTAATTCAAACAAACGCACTACAGAATAATAAGAAAATTATAAACCATATGAAATAACTAATATATAGTAAAATGTCAACGTGCAAAAAAAATCAGTAACTTTAAAATAATAACTCATTTAAGCTGTTATTATCGGCGTCATCAAGCTGATTACAAATGTACAACAAGCCCGAAGGGTATTTGCGTAGTTTTTCATGACACACGTATTGCACACGTTCTCCAGATATCGGCTCTACCAATATCACTGGTTATCACAAACCTCGAACACTTCGCAAGTGTTAGAGAACTTTTCTCCTAATTTTGTAATCATCCCAGGGTTCTTTTCCACCATGACGCTGTCACCAACGACAAATAGACACTCTTTAGCCTTGCTCTGATCATAATGGGTTTTGCTAACAAATTTGTTTTGTAACCTGCTCGTCCATTTTGACCTTGACCTCGCGCCTGGCTTCGGAGGTAATATCTTTCATATTCCTGAACAAATTCGTCAATGCGTGGTGGGCTTTTGTTGCAACCCATTGATATCTGCAGTAGGCTTTTCGTCGTGCTTTTTAACCAACTTCCGAAAAAGGAGGAGGTTCTCAATTCGATTGTATCTTTTTTATGTTCGTTACCTCATTACTCCGTCATTTATGAATCGATTTGGAAAATTCTTCTGAAATTTATTTTGGGATCGGAAAAGCCTAAAATACCTAATTCAATCACTTTTTCAAAATTATCTCCAATGTATAGATAAAATTTCGTTGCTGTTTTCAATTGTCATGGACAGATATCTCTGCTATGTCTGTGTCTTTTAAAAAATATAAATCAACGGCTAAACCACTATTAGTTAAATCCACTTTACAGGCGCCGCTCAGCTAAAGGAAGCTCATTTTATATCTCCGCTTCTCAGCGGATCACGATAGAACGTACTTTGATATGGAAGTCTAACTTAAAGAGATAACCATGACAAACGTTTTTTTTACTTATATATTTTTGTATGTATATTTGTACATTTACCTCTAGGTGCTAGAGTTTTTCAATTTAAGCAGGAACCTTAAAAACTTCATGAATAAATAGTAGTCTAAAAATTCTCTATCTTGGAGTCGATATTTAACTTGACACATAATTTATTTTTCTACGCTGGTCAGTGAAAGAAAATATAACATAGTATGCCATAACATTCCAGCAGCTTATCTTAGAACACTATGTATATATACGTACTTGTGCATACTTATGCATGTACTATAAGTGTTCGGAGATAAGTAGCCTGGCAATTTAAAAAAGAAAAAATAATATAATATGTGCCGGTTGTATGTGTTGTTGTTGTCTTAGAATATTATAACGTATAAGTATGTATAAGGACTTATATATGTACTGTTCGAAGATAAACAGCTAGCACATACTATGTTATTTTTTCTTTCACTAGAATAAAAAATAAATTACATACATGAAATTAAACAAAATACACTTATATTTTTTATTACTTTTTACGTGCAGATTTACTAGTATTGCATTGGTAAATGGTAGACTTTGTTCTAGTCAGAGCTATGACCACTCTGTGTGCAAAATTTAAGCTTGATTACTTCAGTAGTTTTCGCGTGAAGTAAAAACAAACTGCCTTTTTCTTTAATAATATAACCTTTACAGTACAGGATATAATAATCTGCAGATTATTCTCTGACATTAAGATTTCCGTAAATAATACTAGATATGTATGAGATACGTAGATATTTCATGAGATTCTCGCCAGAAATGTAGTTTCGTTGTTTATAACCTTGTTTTCATGAGACAAGTTTTTGTTATGATTCTGAAAATCACTGCCTTGTTTACTGGTATCAGCTTATGATTGATAGTGGAGTATCTACAACGCTGGTGAGTTCATCCATCAATCAGATAGCTTCGACCGAGAAGCGATTGAACATCCAGACAATAAATTAATTTATATTTTCCTGTTTTGTGAATGAAATAAAAGAAAATTTATTTTATGATTAAATATTGAATATCTCATAAATGTTTGGCTGAATTCAAATATTGAATGATTGACTGACTACGATGAAACTAAAAGGTAAATAAGTACTAAAACAAATTTTGATAATAGATGTATGCAGAGTACACAGGACGAGTTCCCGAACGACCACATTTATCATCTGGACATTTGGTCGAAATTACAAATCAAGTTGAAACTTGGTTGATGATGCGTCTTCGAAAGACTGTCTGTTCCTTCCTTGTCTATTCGTAAATAAGATTTTCTTTCAACACATAACTAAAAATATAAATAAAAAAGAATACAGATAATTTAGTACAGTAATTACCTTTCAAAAGTACTTACACAAAAGTATGTTTTTTGGTAAAAAAATTTAGCATTCAAATTGTTGGAATTTGTGGATCTGCGCGGTTCATACAGGGTAGGATAGCGACCCAATTACGTCTATTATTTGGCCCGCAGCTCCTTTATAATGAATGTATAAGGAAAACGATCAGGAAATTTGTATTGTAAGAGGAAATTAAAAGAAAACAGATTCATCCCAGTTTACCAGTTTATTGAATCCTTATTAATATGAAACATTGAATTTAGATAATCTTCGTGTAAGTTAACGCAAATTACCTGCAGCTGTGATAAAATATAGCGCGTCGGAAAATTAAGCCAAAACAAATTAATTATTAAAACATCATCGTAACTATGTGAGTTTTAACTCGAAACAAATAATTTTGTCATTTGTGTGATTCAATACTCAAAAACGAATGATTCGATTTTGGTTCAACGTACTCATATGTTAACGTTGACCAGGGGGTTATTCTCAAACGTCGGAAAGTTTCCGTGGTGGGTGGAAAGATCGATCGTCGAAAAACATAAATTCAATCCGATGGCTTGGATTTGTGAATACGACTATATATAATATGATATATTTCGGATTACGGAAATTTGAGTTTCCGACGTTTGTGAACAACGCCGCTGGTCCACACTTACGAAGTGAAAATATCTTATGACTCGTGCAGTTCACAAGCCATATAGACATGTGATACCTCTTGTCCGAAGGCAATAGTTCTCCTTTCAAAAGCTAAGACATCAATTGTAATAAAATTGTATTGAGTAAAATGAAACCAGATGAGATTTGAGTGGGTTGCGGCGAACGAAAGCTAGATATTTTTACGCGTACGTGTTAGAAACAAGAATAAAGAATAAAAAAAAATATAAAATAGGCAATTACTCAAAAGAATTAAGTAAAAATAGGAATAGAAATGTTATTAATAATGGGTAAATGGAAGGAAACACATCATTAAGCTTGAATCCAATAATTTTTATTCAAACAAAATCTACCACGGTTCAGAACGAATCTGCACTGAGAAGAACCGGCAAGAAACAGTCGGTATTATTTTTTAATAAAGTATTGAAATATAAGCAATTACACTTTACTAATTCTTATTACAATAATTATCTCTCTAAAACATTATCTTCCATTATCATATTATATTATTATTATTATTATACATAAAAACATCACAATACTAGGTACACATTTTAACATCGTATTATACATAACAAAAATGAATAAGTTAATATTCTATTTGGATACTTTTCTGCTTAGCTCTCTGGTGTCTCGACAGTCGTGTGTCATTCTGTAGTTACAATCACTATTGGAAACTACCTTCCCCACCACATTAATCATAACTCCTATCAGTATAAGTTATATTCTTTTTGTACTTTACAAATATACCCATACTAGGTATATGTAATCCATAATTAATAGCTATTTATTAACATATAATTATAATTATACTGATTATCATAGGCAACACATAGCTTCAAAGAGTTACAAAAATAGAGAGTTATTATGACTTTAAATGATCACAATGACCCTTTATTGTTTCATAAATAACTATTCGAGTATTAACTCGGTATAAAAGTAACAAACAATATTAAAATAACAATATATAGTTCACTATTATCAATCAAATATACATTTCATTGAAGTAATATATTACATCTATGTAATAATATATATTTTTGTAATACATCATTATCTAACACACGCATGACAAACTACACTAAAAATAATACTTTAGTCAGTTTTACAAAACTTTTATTAAACTCACGTGTTATTTTCGGACTAACACTCGGAAATGGTTGAATTCATTAAACTTAAAATGTTGAAATATTTTCAAAACTGTTTTTTGTAATTACTGTGTTAGGTAATATTATCTAAAGTAAGGTCGATGAACACCATCAACATGCTTTTAAAATATACTCTTTAGATAAAATGAAATTTTGTAAATTTTTTGAGTTAGAACGTGTAACTTCAATCTTTTTCTTTTGGTAAATGGAACATTCGTGATATTGTAAAAATAATTAATACCTAGGTACTTTAGTGAACTTTGGTTGTGGTTGGTTTCATGAAACTACAGATCAGCCTTCGAAATTCAACTAAAGTATTGTTTCAGTGGACATGATTTGTGGCTTATTTCGAAGGTTAGTAAATTTCCAATTCATATATATGTACATATTTATAAATAAAATCTTTGTTATCCCTTCATTTTAGTCGTATTACAAATGTCATATTGAAAAATCCAAAGAGAAATCTAGCCTACGTCACACGCGTAATTAATACGCATCCAATGATACCTTGTCCTTAGACGTTTAAGTTGGTCAAGTAATTTCGGTTAAAAAATATAATTTCAAGATAATGAAACCTTTAAAAGTTGATGACAGAATAAAAAAAAAAGTGATAGATATTTGTTAGAATAGTAAGTATAAATGCATGATATGTTACATGTGTGGGTGCATGTTAGCCAAGATTATTACTTACATATATAGTTACATATATGTATGAACTATGTACACACACACTGGCGAATTATTATTATTATTATATTTTTAGTAAATTATATGAAAGTATTAAGTACTGCACTAATATTATATCTTCTATGTCATATTTACTTCTGGAAATGTATTTTATTTTATTTATTACATTATTTAAGTAATAATTGTGTAGCTAAATTATTACAGGTTTTTGGAAATCTGTCATAGGTACATGATGTTTTTTTTAATTTTTTTTGTACTATAAGATAGCATTAGGATTCATTGTTGTATGTACCATAGTTGTTTTACTCGTACACTTAATACATTTGCAATCTCATGAACCGAAGCCCGAAGCTGTAGCTTAACAATAAGGTAATCTCTATAATGCTTTTAATACGTACATACAATCACAAGCTGCTACGATCACAACTGGCTGCAAAACATTCGTTATTCCATTTTTTATTTCTAAATTTTAGCTAGATAAGAATAAAGATGGCAGAAGAAATCAGCTGCGCAGGGGCAGGCGTACAGTCCTGTATTTGTGATTTTGGCTAAGGTACCATAAATTTCAAATTCACTGTAACGTCTATTATTGTTATTATAAGTAGTGTATACAATATTTTTTAAATTTTTGGCTTTAATGTAAACAAACCAGAAACTAACCAAAATTTGCTAAATTTTCACTGTTCGCTGGTATTACACGTAGCACTCTCATAACACTGCTTTTCATTAAATAAACTATGAAATATTCACAAATTACACTAAATATTATCCAATATAGTAAAGCATTGAAAAAATGTTAGTTATATGTAAAGCGTTTTATTTTTAATTTCTATGTCACTCAAAAGTTGCCTATGTTCCTAATTCAAATTAGTGCCGTAAATCAGTTCACTCAGGTTCACTCTAATGTGTCAATGACACACTTCTTTCTAAACATTAGGCAAAACAATAACAGAAGAATATTATTATTCTTTACTTTTAAGTGTTTTTGGAAATACGAATTTTTCCACTTATCATGACGTTTTAATTCATGGTGGTTTTTATTGAAGAATTTGAGACATTTTATAAATTTTTGTCTGTTTGTGTGTTTATACACACAATAAGTAATAAGTATGACAACTGAATCCTCCATTTACAAACTAGGTCATCTCTAGTTATGTTATACCTAAATGTCATAGTTGCCACATTCCTTTACATCTTGGTTTACATTAAAGACAAAAATGAAAAAAAAAATAGGATATGTATATCAATGTACAGCGTAAAAGCAAATTTTAATATGTCAAAAATATAAAATGAAATTTTAATAATTTAACAAATACAGACATCAGTGGCTATACCACAGAGATCATCTGTTCCCAAAGATCCGAAAGAAGAGGAAATGTATGTTCGACATTCTACATCTATTAGTTCATAATACGTCGTGCGATGAATCTCATAAACCTTTGTTAACGCCCTCAAATCCGGCTTTTATACTAATGTGTTTATTTATAAACCATTTCTTTCTACCCTCGTTATGAAAATACACGGGCTCACATTTCCGTCAGGCACGCAGTTGTTAGATTAGGTGCTAATACATTAAAATAATAGTTATTGTAGGTTATGCATATAGTAGGTACACATCATGTATATACGTACATATTGTTCATTAGACTACATACATATTATTTCAATGTTAGTTCAATAAAATTAACATAATCCTTCAATGTTAATCATTAGTACGTAATGATGAAATTATAAGGAGTTATAAATTTCTTTTTAATGCTAACCAGCTGTAAAAATTTTTGATGAAAATCTCGTTGTAGTAACTCTTATTGTAGAGATTATATACATTACATAATCACGTTGTTGTCAAAGACGCAGAATGTAGAGCTGAAAGTGACCAGTCATCATCGGACATAATATAGTGCTTGAATGACTGTGAAAGAAACACAGTCATTCAAGCAAACACAAAGAAACACACACACACAACAAACCACAGAAGTTGCTTCTGTGGTTTGTTGTTAAAGGAATAGGGATGTCGATCGAAAAATATTTTTAAGATTCTTTGTGACTTTTCGTCAAAAATTTATTTTTATTTCATGTACAAATATTTACAATTTTTTCCACCTATGTACCTATGTATATATATCTAAGATCAAAATAGTTATTATTAACTAATTCAATCACTTTTTCAAAAATATCTCCAGTGTACAGACACAGTTTCGTTGCTGTTTTAAACTGACATGGATAGATGTCTCTGCTATGTCCGTTTCAGTTATTAAATGTATGTTAACAGTTAGATCACTGTAACTTAAACCCACTTTGTAAGCGCCGCTTAGCCAAAGAGAGCTCATTACAGATCTCAGCTTCCAGACAGCAGATCACGATAAAACGTGCTTTAATGTGCAAAATGTTAAAGAAACGCAACCGCGATTACTATTTTAGATACTTATAGATTTTTGTGTGTATATTTATAGATTATAGATTTACCTGAAGTTCTAGAGATTTTCAATTTACGCAGGAACCCTAAACACTTCCTAGATAAAAAGTAGTCTAAATTATTCTTTGGAAAATCCTCTATCTTCGAAGATTAGCTCGGACAAACAAACAGACAGACATACAGACAAACAAAAAGACAGACAGAGAAGACAGAGATCTTGGTTACGTGCAGAAATTCATAAGGCTTAAGAAAAAGCCTTTATTTAGAAATCACAGACAAACGCTTAAATTGTATTTATGTGTATAGATATAGATGAGAAAATATTTGATGGTACACAGAGAGGATATAAGTCACGATGCCATTGTCTCGTGTTATACGGTGCACACATAAAAATACCAATCGTCATAAATTTTTTTTTTGCAGAATATTTGGTAAATTAATTTTTTGTTGGATTTATTTTTGGGCACATATACGAAACAACGATGTGGTATCACCAGATTTAGATCTTAATATGTAATTTTTTGTGAGCTACAGTTGTGTCTAATTTAAAAAAAAGTACCTTGTCGTTTATCCAAATACTAGCCTAAAAAACCTGATTCGACTAAGCGATAACCACCATAAGATATACTCGTACCAATTCAGTTTAATTGGGACACATCAGCGGCAACCCTTTCAAATATAGGGTGGAGTTTTGAAAGAGACTCATTGATAGATATACTGTAATGACGTAAATTACCTTGATGCGGTGGACGCCGCGCTTTCTAGTCTCTAGGATAGAAAATACAAATAATACGTATTGTTGTGAACTACAATCTTAGTAGCGTGAACGAAGCGCTATGTTTTTTCTTGTCGTATGTTTTCTGTTTAGCTCTTTATCGATAAAAAGGGGATGATGGTGCTGTGATGGGAAATCGCTAACGTTGCATGAGGGTGAACTTTTATATGCACTTGTGTTATTGGCTGAGATTGCTAATGCTATCATTTTGGTGCATTTTGGAATAACTTACTTGCATTTTTTCAACTTCTGTTTTATTGATGTTTTTCTAGATGTAGGTATGCATATCTACATAAACTATTATATCTAATTACGTACTTTCACTATTATATTTCCGAAGGTAGGTTTTTATGCAGACACTTGGTTTGAACGATTACATACTCATACCAGTTGAGTTTTTATTTTGAGACATGAAATACTTTAATTAGATATCATTATTTTGGAAGTTTGAAAAGTTTTAGACAAAAGTCCTAGGGTTTCAAAGAAGCAGTCAAGTGGTGGTCTTGGATGTGACCTTGACCTTCAAAGTTTTTAGATAGTGAAATCCCTTTATTTAAATGGGGGTATTATAAATTTTCTACACAGGTAATAGAAAGGGCGGGAAATTTCACTTTGCTGTATGAAATTATGTGTTCTCGTTTAAAAACAATATTTGAACTTCAAATGACTTTAGAGATTAAAGTTAATGTCAATTTAAAAGTCATCAATGGATTAATTACCTCTTCAATATTCTATAATTTTTTCTGACACCTTTCCGTAACGGTAAATTCAAAATAAATACGTATTTCATTGTATCAAGCATTGAATGAAATGATTTATATGTTACAGTAAAATCACAGATTAATTACTTTACTAACGTAAAGTAAAATAGTACATCAAAATAATAATAGTGGCGCTACGCACTGGTATAGCGGGGCGCGGGAACTGAAGCGTCGTCATAAGCAAGAGCGATACAGTGTATTGTGTCATCGGTCGCTCCGAATGAGCTAGACCTGCTCACGACATTTTAATTTTATATGTAATAAAATAAGTTTGATTCATAAAAAAAATATTTTAAATGTATATTTTGCGGTCTAATTACTTATTATAAAAGTATCACCTACAATGTGCTATAAATATGAAATGAACTAAAATGCGCTACGTTGTTCATTGCACAAGCGTCGATATGATAGTGAGCCAGGTGTGATCCCCGAGCCTCAGTTGAGTGAAAAATAACGATTGTTTCGAACACTTAGTCTAGTACTACATATATATCTTTGGTCTCAAGACATGAAACTCACCCCGTATGTACATATAATCTGTCTACATTCCATGAAAACTCGGAAAAAGTAGGTTTTCATCGGTGGCAAGTCAACTGTTTCTCGTATAAACCTAACTCTACGATGTGAAATTTGGAATTGAATGACTGGTTCGTTGGTGTAGGTTATCACCCTTATGCAGGGAGGGGTAGGGGAGGGAGGGCTCTTTAACTGCCTCCCACAAAAAGTATGCATCGGCACAACGCGAGAGGGACGACGGTGGGGTTCCGTAGGAGATCCCGGAGCCCGTTACAACGCGTCAATGACAACCGTCAAGTATTAGTGGGTATGTTCATTCTAGAGAAGTACCACATATCCTCCCCGACGCCCCCGAGCAGAACAGGGACGGATAAATAATTTCCATAAAAAAAACGTGATCACTCTTCTGCGAGCAAGGAATTAAGTATATAAAATACATGTAAAAAGGAACGAAGAAGGAAGTTAATTATTAATTACCTCAGGGTTAATGGCGTTCGAGCTTTAGCTTTAATACTGTGGTATTAACGATGATCCTTGAAATGCCATCAAGGCAATATTATGTTTCTGTCTGTTACAGACGCATATAGAGACATAAAATCTAAGGCTGTCAGTACAAATATTGAAGGGATTTCATCAAATATTTGCACAGGCCGATCGTGAGCGACTCCTATTTCCCTGTGGAAGCGGACCTTTATGTCGGTTCCTATAAAATGGTACGGATTTAGGATGTTCCGATCTCCCCTACCCCTCTAAATGGATATAGCAAAATCTTCAGGAGAAGAAAACCTGAAATCGAATGAATGTTGTGGACTGTCGTGGATAATATCTACTTTGAGGAATTCATAGGAAAAAAGGAAAGAGGTGGAAATATCAACATTACCAACTTTTGAGTGAAACAACATTATAGTCTAAATTAGTCTAAATTTATACATACGAACATATTTTCACGCCAACATTCAGGGTAGGCAGAGTATCAAGGTGTTACGACAAAGAACTAGCTGTTATTTGTAATAAAACATACCTCTTTGGTAGAGTTTTACGACCAACGCGAGCAAATAAACGACTGATATGTTACTAATATATTTTTCTATATTTATCAAATCAACATGGAACAACATACATACATATCCTCACGCTGTACCCCTAACGGTGTAGTCAGAGAGGACAGAGCGCCAGGAGTCGCGGTACTTACACACCTCTTTCGCTTCCTCAAATCTCATCATTCTCTTCACACATTTCACACATGGAACAACTATAAGCTGTCTAAATTAGTAATAATTAGTAATATTTAGGAGTGTATCAGTGACAGTATATCATAAAACCGGACAAATGTGCATCAAACCACGTGCAGAGAAGGGTTATAATTTAATTCACAGTTCAAATTTAAGTACTTCGGTGACGCAGGAATAACCTGAAGACAGATAGCCAGCCCCGCGGAGGAAGATTGAGTTATGTGGGGCTTTTATTCACCAAAACTCCTGCTGTGGTCGTCCTGGGCTCATTATCAAAGGACTCTACGATCTTCTACAGAACGCATTGGAACACTCCGTAAGTAAAATGTTTTATTACAACGTGCCCCTCCGAATGAAAATCCTGAATTCGTCCCTGCCGTAAGCTTACTTATTGTTGCTAAGGTTACATACAACGTATAATGTTGTTTGTTGTTTAACCAGAAATTAGGTGAAAATTCGGTTTCTCTCTTGGGTAACGTGTTTTTATCGAAAAATATACGGCCAAAAGCACTCGCGACAAGATTCTGGACGAACAAACTCAAATAAACGTTGAGTCAAGCGCGAATTAGACTCGACTCGTTCTATACAGTACTTATAAATTGATGTGTGTAATATGAATTTCTAGAGATGATGATAAAGGATTCTCTTCATATTGTTCTTATAAATATGTAATTATTTCAAGTTCTAGATACATTAGAAATGACGAGGGAATTTTTTTACACGAGTTGAGTCCAAAATTTCTTGTTGAGTTGTCTTATGTATATCTTGAATTATACGTTACGCTAGTATAGTATATTAAAACAATGATCATAGCACTAGCTGAGCATGAGCATGGCATGAGCTGGCAGAGCGTGACTGACGCTTTGCTTAAGTAAAAGAGGGTGTTACTGTTTCATCACTACTAATGGGCAAGTTCAATTCAATGTGGGATAGT
This sequence comes from Zeuzera pyrina, assembly GCA_907165235.1. Lineage (NCBI taxonomy): Eukaryota > Metazoa > Arthropoda > Insecta > Lepidoptera > Cossidae > Zeuzera > Zeuzera pyrina. The sequence continues at coordinate 5,645,957 of OU015633.1, read as the reverse complement.
GGACTTGTCCACGACGATTTTATTTTGCGCATTTATGCAATCCAATATTAAATTGATTAAAATCCCATCGTTACTCACCATAAAAGTATTGCAGAAGTGTAAAATCATTCAATTATTAATCAATAGTTGTAAGTACGACGTTAATGCCCGAATTCACCAAAGTCCCGTAATACTTATCGAACCCCTAAAAAAAGATAGGGATCCGCTAACGATGTTAGGAGCCCCTATGTAGTTAACCCGCGAGAAATCGCGACTCATTTTAGATCCCGGACATTCGCTAGTGGGTCGAAAAGTCCCAGTTTTTGGATCTTTGTAATAACATGATTTCAATGAGTTAGGTCCTTTTATTATAATAGAATAGATGAGTGGTAACAAAACAACATTTAATTAAGTCTTCTATATTTATTTTCAAAATGGGTTAAAAAAAAGTTGCTTTTAAGCTGAGATGCAATAGTTTCTAAATTTTTTGGTATAGGGAACAGAAATTTGTTTAATGAAAGTTTTTTAAATTATCAAAAAACAAATTATAATCTTTTAGGTAAACTAAAGAATAACCAAGTCATGTGGCATTTTTTAAGAAATAATTGCAATCGAAAAGAACAGTCTTTTTTTTAAGGCAACTAATCCAACCATGGGTAATGTGCCTTCTATATATCTTATCTTCTTCCATCAAAACATCTTTGATAACACTGTTAAGGTACACGTTTTCATGAAATTCTGTACATAAAAGAAAAAACAAATAAAAACAACATTGAAATAAACACTTACGCAAACATTCGCATGTACCCACATGCGAACATTTGCATGTGGGTTACTTATTCGTCCTGCGCAAACGCCATCCGAGAACTGACCACGTGGACAGAAGGGATAGCTTATAAAGTGGTTTCAAGGTATCAAGGATTGCGCCGCAAAATAACAAATATTGTAGAAATAATGACCGAATTATTGCCGCTCTGGCTTTTTTCGACCCAGAGCGAGTCCTCGCGGGTTTAAGGATTCCCTAAATTTAGAGACTCGATTTTCAAACTCATAGCACTATGTGACAGTTTTGTGTTAGTTTTTGACATTATGGATAATAATTTATATGTTATGTAGAAAAACAATAATATTTGTTTAATTGATAAACTTTTGGAAACGAATAGTCACTTTGGAAACAACAAAACGTCGCGTAACTATGTCTGACATTACTAGGGTACCGTTAGATTGCTGAAAACGAATATTGTCTAAGAGCCGGTTTAGGGGGTCATTTTAATTTAGGGGGTACATAGTTACGTGACCACTTAGATAGCGTTGGTAAAATCGGGCAAAAGTGAAATACGTTCCGTTGTTCACTGTATAAGCGTCAGAGTGCATGAGAGCTAGGTTCATAGTTTCCGAAACGTAGTTGAGTGGAATATATAGATAGAGTGGAGTGATATTTTCAAACAGTCTAGTACTACTTTATTTGACCACCTCCATGGCGCAACGACTTAACGCGTCGGAAAGTAAACGGGGGTTGTGGGTTCGAATCCCGCCCTGAGTCTGGGTGTTTATGTATAATATGTATTTATTTACAAAAAAAAGTATATAAGTAGTATATCAGTTGTCTAGTACCCATAACACAAGCGCTGTGCTGCTTACTTTGGGACTAGATGGCGCTGTGTGAAAATGTCTGAGTTTCTTATTATTATTTATTATTATTACTTTAGTAATACATAGATATTGATGTGTATATCTTAAAGTGTTAATTACTTAAAATTACGTGGCTCGCCCGGTGAAATACCACACTCTCCCAGAATATTGGCGTGGAATAACAGCATCTATTGCTGTTGTGGTTCGGTTAGTGAGTGAGAGTGTCGGTGCCCTATCTCCCCCTCTCATTCCTTTCCTTATAGGCCGGCAACGCACTCGTGACTCACCGGACGTTGCGGGTGTTTATGGGCGGCGGTGTTCACTTTCCATCGGGTTCACTGGCTTGCTCGTTTGTCCCCTCTTTAATAAAAAAAAAATAGTATCTCTATGCCAATTTTCAAGTTTGATTGAATGTGACAGACGGACAAATAGATAGACATATAAACAGATAAAAGTGAGTGACCTTTTATAAGGTCATTAACTATCTATTATTAATTCTGATCATACGAACTTTTCCTTTTAATGTCAGATCATACGAAGATTTCCTTTTAATTATGTATGTTTTGGAAGTTTTCCTTTTAATTTTTTTTTAATGTCAAAAACCTTAAAAATACGGAAGTTTATAGTAGTTTATAAATACATTTAGAAAAAGTACTGGACTAATTCAATTGAAACTTCCAATTTCGCGTTTAGGAAGCACCTGCGACAGTTCATGGCGGCTGTTGCTTAAAATGAATATTTGCTTGCAATTTCTATGCAACTGCCAACTGAGAAGATCGCTTATGAAACTCTCCCCTCTGATGAAAACAAATATTAAAAGTAAACTCATTTTGATTGTATAATGTTGTTCGTAAGGACGCTAACAAACTATGACGATATTTCATAAAATGTAATAATAGGGGGACTAATTGCGTATCTTCCACTGAACGAAAGTAAATATTAATTTGACGTTTCAGAGTCATTAATGAACGGCAATTAGATACCTTCGTTTTTACAAACTATAACATTAATGGATTATTATGCTCATTTCGACTTAATAATTTAAAACGGAACACTTGTAATGTCACCATGTCTCGCACTTGAAGTTTTATTCTATTATAATTACACCTTTTTTGCGTCAGGAAATGCTTTATGCATCCCAGTCCCGTCGTGGGGGGTGACGGAGAGGTATGTGGGATTCTTGGACCAAGTAGCAATGGATGGACCATTTGTTGTTAAAGTGTGTCTTTAGATTGTCTTTTTTGTTGACCAACTTTCTAGATTTTTACTAATGTGCGTTACTAGCGAACATACACATATACACAGCTTTTTATTTTAGTGAATACTAGTAGCCAAAATCGTTAAAATTTCCGAATATTTTGCAAATAATTATTTCATAACCGACTTATTAGCTGACACGACTTACACTGGCAGTGCGAGGTTGCCATTCTTACTATAACTAACTGTTATATTTGTGGTTACCGGAAAATTCGTTTGACACACAGCGGTAAGAGTGGCGGCTTATTATGGTTCTACCCATTATGTTTTTTTGTCCGAGATGGGACTCTTCAGTGTAAAGATGAAATCCGAGAGCCACTAAAATCAGACGGTGTTTTTCCGGGCGCCTATTGCTGGGGTAATAGGGACGCGTTTGCACTCTACCGCGACAAATAATATTTGAAGTGTACCGAGTCGAGATTTGAACCTATGACATAAGAATGGTCCAAAAGACACCAGTGTCGTCGTCAATTGAGCCACAGACATATTGTCATAATTAGACCTACTGCTAAAATGCGCTAAGAGACGCAGGGTAAAGAAACAAATTGCCAACCGATTTTTTTAAAATTTATTTTTTACTAACTGTTACCGGAGATTTCATTCACGTGAAATTAATAATCTATATTGCCATTCTAAATTTCATCAAAGTCAGTCCAGCGGTTTAGCCGTGTAAACGTAACAGACAAACAGTTTTACACAAAGTTTGACCCCCCTTTTTCATGTATATTTTACAAAAACGTAAAACTCATTACTTTTAATCAACAATATTCGTACTCTTTCACAGCCGTGTTCCGTTCCATCAAATAGTTTAGTATACAGTTCAACCCCCTCCCTTATCAACTTCAAAATGTAAATTTCCAAAAATCTTGTCTTAACGGGCCCCTACATTTCACAAACTACCATCACACCAATTTTCATGAACTAGTTAATGAGAATTCGTAATTAGTCAGTTAGCGAGTCAGTAAGTAGTATTTCGATTCATATATATATGTATCGATTTAATAATAATTTATTGTAATTTAGCAAATGCGTATTAAATCATTTTCTTGTAAACATTGTCATAAAAAAGAAGATATGGCATGAGTCTGGTGCATAAACCTCGTAAATTGAGAGGAAGGCTCACAATAAGATGCGACGCGGCGTCGAACTAAGTCGAAATTTTCTGCAGATCTATACGAATAACAACAGCTCGTCTCACTCTCTCTATAAGCTATTGCGTTATTCTATCTCTCTTGTAGCTGACACAGTATAATAAACAACATCACAGTGAGCAGCGTATCTATGGCTACCTGGTCCAATTTCAGCCTACATAACGTGTAGGTTCGTAGGCTAACAGACCAGGATAAATAATATATTCAATGATATTTACATCATATACTCGTATCTATTGATCAAAGCTTACCTGTATGCTTTCAATTATGTCAATTTATAGAACTCCTTAACATTTTATTGAAGTTAGGGAGGTATCATTAAGGCAACGCATTGGAAATATTGACGGCAGGGATCTCAATTTTTGTAAGTGCCTACAAAACGTATGAAAGTGAGATTTAGTAACCTCATTCTCAATTTCATTGACTTTATTTTCCTAGTTGAGATACACGATTGATTAATTTTGTAACACAAAAATAAATATCAAAGAAATCTTTTCTAAAACAGAGATTTACATTTTTTCGGAGTAACTGGACCGATTTATGTTTCTACATTTTCTGCATAGTTTAGTCTAAATATGTCCTTCAAAATGTCAAATGGATTTTTAAAAATTGATTATAGTTTTTAAAATAAACGAAAATAACTGGTTTTTCGTTTTTTTTGTAAGCTAGCATGCACGTTTGCATAGAGCAGAAGGTCTGTTTTAGATTAAATATTTCTTTATCAATGCGTCGCCTTAAATGATCTTTGCCTACGTAATGGTTATAAAATTATAACACAAGGATATCGATTTACAAACGCTTTTTATCAAATCTCCGCCTTTTTATATTGATCTATCGTCGCGTTATTTTTCGCAAATCATTATAACTCGGTTTCATACCTTAAAGGTTTTAATGGTAGCTGACAAGAGGATGAACAGTTCGACTAATATTGTACATCGGTAACAAAATTATTTCCAAACGATCACGTTTTGTTTCAAAATTCAAAGCAAGTATAAATATAAAATGCTCCTGATAATTATATTTAATTGCGAGACCACATAGAAAAAAGAATGATAAACGGCTGGAGTAGAAAATCTACACAGCGAAAGTGAGAAGTTTAAACTGGTACACCATTCGCAGTTAAATAACAGAAGTACGATGATGGTATACGAGACCATTCTTTTAAATGGGATCGTACGAGCAAATTTTGAACTTTAAGACTTACGAGTATTGCCGCTTTTGAAGACATTTAAGACTTTACAACGTTACGTTAAAGGTAGCGATCTCACAACACACCAAGCCTATTGACATCAAGAGAGGCATCAGATAAGGAGACACAATTTTAACCTAAACTCTTCACCTTAATTTTAGAGAACATATTCGAAAAATTAAACTGGGACCATAAAAAGCTTCGAGTGTCAGGCTCGAGACTTAATAATCTTCGATTTGCTGGTGACTCCACGCTGGAAGAACTCCACAATGAGTCCCTAGAGTTGGTCTCGAAGTGAACCTGACTGTGGCAGATATTACTCAGACACAGCAAATCGTGACCTGTGCGCGATCTATAAAATAAATATTCGCATCGCTGCAAAGGAACATGTCACGTAAGTAGATCTCCAATATAAATAGTTGTAAGAATTAGTATAAGACATGAGAGGTAAACGATAGCTCTACGGCGTTAACACGCCGCACAGTCCCAATATATCATCTACGAAATTCTGCAATATTATTTACCATCATGAAGAAGCCTCGAGAATAAGTACCGTAACACTGACCAAAACAAAGGTCATGACAAACGAGATAGAGCAGTTAGGATCACAGTGGAAGGAACTCGATTGGAATATGTCAGCAAATACGTGTACTTAGGCCAAGAATTAAGGATGGGAATGGCAATCCAGGTAAATGAGATAATCAGACGTATCCACTTAGACTGGGCAGTATTTGCAAGGCTCGGGTTTGTTTTTGCCACGAACATCACAAAACAACAGAAAGCGCGCATATTCAATCAATGCGTGCTGCCCGTTCTCATGTATCGTGCTGACACCTGGGTTGCAACTAAGGATGTCCTCCAGAAGCTAGAATTAAATTAGAAAGCAATGGAGAGAAAACTAGTTGGTGTAACACTCAGGGATAGGAAGTCCAACAATTGGCTACGAAAACAAAGCAGGGTTGCTGATGTAGTGAAACGGATGGCGGATCTGAAGTGGCAATGGGTGCGGACATATAGCCAGAGAAGTTGAGTCATGGGGTAGAAAAGTCTTAGAATGGAGGCCATGGGACCGAAAAAGACCAGTGGGAACACTGCAAATGAGGTAGAAGAACGACATCATAATTCGTAAAGATAGTGTGCAGTAACTGGACGAAACTGCCCTAAATAGAAAGGAATGGAGATTGTTGAAGCAGTCCTACACTAATATGGTTGGGAATGGCTTGTGATCATGTTAATGATTTCCACCTAAAAATATTACAGAAAGCCCTATTAGCTATTGATAATCATCTCTGGCAATTACATTGGTTATTTCAGCGCGGCAAAATTCAAGCAATTTTTCAATCTTGGAAATGGTTAGGCACGATTCCGTCTTTTTTCTGTAGCATTCTATCTTAAGAGGATCGATTTTTCCCAATGATTTCTGAACTCTTTAAGAAAGGAATGCCAGGGCTTAAGGTCACTAGTTTTATTTTTACATTGAATACGCTTTTTAAAACCAGTTCATATACGTGATGGCGGCAAGCACAAATAAACATTTATCTATCAAGCTTTTGCTCAAGGAGAATGCAGACTCCATTCCATTCTAATATTGCTTTCCCATAAATATATATGTATATAAAGATGAGCACTTTCGTTCATAGTTAGATAAATTCACTTAATGAATATTATAAAAAAATACTGTGAGAACTCGTCTATTTGAAGGAAGCTTGCTTGCTGCTTGATGTTTGTCATCACCTATTAGGTATAATATATCTTTCTTTGAACCACGTAATATCACCGACATGTTTATTAATTAAAGAATACGTATGTAACTGACAAAAATAAGAAAAATAAGAAATTATATTAAGACGCGCTTAAGTAATCAAGTACTGACAAGTTAACATGAAAGTCGACACGGGTTGCAGTGGTTTAAATTGCACGAAATTTTATTGAAAATTATTTTGACATAAAACAAATAAAATTAGAGGGTATTTGTTAAAATATAATTAGATTTTCTTGGTACATATGTAAATATGTTGAAAATAAATATGAACGCGTGCAAAGGTTGAGATAGCTGTATTTCAAGTGTTATATACAATCATATTTAAGTGAAGCGTTTGTAATCATTATTCGCTGATGTCCCATTCTCGGGCGCAATCGTTAATTAGCGCAACCAGTATGTCATACACATATCTTCACGCTGTATCCCTAATGGGCAGTCAGAGAGGATGGGGCGCCAAGCATCGCTGTCCTAACATACTCATTTCCTCTCATCAAATCTCCTCATTCTTATTTTGACAATATGTAGTGCTTTGGATTGCTTTAATCTTTTTAAAATAATATTATTACATATAGCACGAAAAATATTATCACGAGCTAAAGAATATATAGAATCCCACTTTCCAGAAGCTCTCATTAAGCTTTGAGGAAGCGTGTAGGTGTTTCTGTATAGGTGGAAATTAAATTAAGAGATCGTCTGCGAAATGACATTTACGTTTCAATGGAAAGCTAAATCTTTTTTTTTATTAAGACTATGTAATAGGAAGTGATATTCTTCACGAAATTATTGTTGTCGAGCTAACAATAAATCAATCGTAGGTGTTGTTGCTGAAGAGATTCTGAATTCTCTTCATGAAGTTGCGGACTAATTAACAGAAAATAGATTTAGATTTGTTATAAAACGCACATTGATTAGACGACCATACTATAAAACAAACGATTTCGTTGAAGAAAAAACAATGGTCTGGAAATAAACAATGCACTTACTGACATTATGAATGTTTTATTTTAATAAACCTATTGTAAAATGATCTTGAAAAAATGATACCTGACTGAGTTTCTTGTCAGTATCCAGGTTTTCTTCTTAAACCGAACTAAATTAGATGTGACTTTCAAAAACACCTTTAAAGTACATTATTAAAGTGACATGTGTTCTTAATAGATACTTGTTTGAAACTGAATTTAGACATATCATTTCTATATATTAAAAAAAAACAGGTCTGACGACATTGCAGGATTTGAACCGACGCACTTCGACGTGGTAGACTTACACTCAGGCACTGTCAGTCTTTCATCATTGATTCCTTTTATGTGCCCGAACCATCTAAGCATTCCTTCTTCCTTTCTTCATTTTTACAATAACACTGTCGTGCAAACCTGTCATACTGCGCATCTTTTAATAGCTTATTTGACAAGAATGACACCACACATATTTGTAAAAGTCTCATTTCCACTACATTTGTATACTTTCACTCGATTTCTGGCATATGCTGGCCTTACTACCGTACAATAAAGTTGGAACCATTTTGGCTGAGTAAGATATATTCATACTGCCTACTAATGCGGACAGAGCACTGTTTACTTTGTTGCCAGTTGCTAACCGTCTCTACACATCCAACTCGGATCTTCCATCCTTCTCACTTCTCAATTGTACAATTTCGTTCACTTGTTCTAGACATTTTCCATTTACCCATATTTCACACTTTGTCTGTCTGGACATCTTCCCTTTCAAACAGCAGTGGGTCAATTAAAGAAGTGTGCTCGTCGCGACCCCTGCCAGCTCTTATCAGGGCTGCAATTCCTCTCTTATGCACACCATGCGGGACAATGTTAATAATATAGATAGGGCGATCCCCAAAAGCGACAAACACAGGTATGTTTTCGCTGGTGTGAGCAGAGTGCAGACGCCCGTTGGGGACCGCCACCCAACACGCTGTGCACCTCGCGGTGGGAAGTGGAGGGAGTAACTAATGTACTTATAATAAGGAAATAAAATGAAAAATATTTTTAAAAACATAGACTTCATAACTTCAGACAGCCTGTCCCGTACTACGAAGTGAGGCAAATAAAATCATATAAAATGTAGATGTGTGGGTGCTGTTTTGAAAGAAATGGCAACTAATCAGCTTATCTGATAATAAATGTGTGTCATATGTACAGGTGAGTTAGGTTATCTGATATGGCTTACCGTTGCTGCTCGGACACGGCGTCTGGCTCTAGAGTTATTTATAAAGTCTATGGCTATAAGTCACGGATAAAAAGTCTATATTTTATGTTCCTGAACAGTGAATTGAATGTTAAATTTAATGGGCTTTCTTTAATTTAAGAGACTACGTTATTTAGAAGAGTAGTATATAAATAATAGCATTATACGAGCAATATTTGCATACTTGTAATTGTATTCTCAATAACGGCTCTAACGATTTCGATGAAATTTACAATATAGAGATTTACGGGGGGTGAGAAATCAATCTAGCTAAATTTCAATTCTGCGAAAATTCGTTTTCTTTATGTTTTCACACACTTAAAACTTCGAAATTCTAAACTCTTCTAATTTCGCAACAGAATTTACTTTCTCAATAGAACAGTAGCTTAAATGTTTGTCTACCACACTGAAATGCGCGGATTCGAATCCTGTGAAGTCTGACGATTTTTTTTTTAAGACACCGTGTAAAGCTCGGTCGCCCAGGTACTCTTAAATTTAAGTATACATATCTGCATATTTAAGTTCTGTTCCACTATTTGGGTATACGAGTTTGTATTTACATTGTATATGTCGTAGTAGAAAAAGAAATATCATAAATGTCGTTCGACTATTTTTTATCTCGTTCCTATCTTTGAATTCCTGACAAAAATTACTTCGAAAATATAAGTTATCTGTTCATTTTATATGTAAATATCGCATTCATCATGAAGCTACACTACACAGTACACTAATTTCCTATTTACATCAATGGATAAAAAAACCCAGGTGGATGCTATATATACAGATTTTCGGAAGGCTTTTGATAAGGTAGAAGGTAGACCATGCGATGCTATTGCAGAAGTTGGCGTTCAACGGGATTAAAGGCAACTTATTGAGATGGTTTGCTTCCTATTTAGAAAAACGTACCCAAAAGGTTGTAGTCGGTGGTCACGAGTCTCAGGCTTCGCATGTCTCATCTGATGTGATGCAGGGCTCGGTTCTTGGACCCCTTCTGTACACGTTGTTTATTAATGACATCGGTGACTGTTTTCGTAATTGTTCTTTTCAGATGTTTGCTGACGACTTGAAAATATATAAATCTGTACATTGTCCAAATGACTGTAATCTTATCCAAGAAGACCTGGATTGTTTCCACCAATATTGTCTGGTAAATAAATTATCTCTTGCATATGACAAATGTGTCAAAATTTCTTTCACCAAAAATAATAATAAATTTTCGGTCAATATCGTATTGGAGATAAGACGTTGCACGATGTCACGTCTGTAAAAGCCTTGGGTGTCACACTGGACGAAAAACTGACTCTAGACAAACACATAGGCCAAGTTACAATAAAAGCATACAAAATGCTAGGATTCGTCCTGAGAGCTGCCAAACCGCTAAAAAAGCGTTCGTCTTACATGGTCTTGTACAAATCGCTGGTACAAAAAATCCAAAAATATAAAACAAAAAGCACTTTTATTTCTTGTCTTAAATATTTAGATGGTCCCAATTAGTCCGACCACGACGATACTGATTTATTTTTCAAATACATAGTGGCAACCTTGTTACGATAACCTCTCTAAGGTCAGATTTTTCAATAGTCAATTAAACCATCAATAGACTGAATTTTTTAATGGTCGAATATGTGTTTACCGGTCAGGTAATGATTAACAGCCTGTTAAATATGACGTTATATTATAAGTTATGCAGTGAAAAATACAATAATTATGTAATTAATTTACTAATACCTTGCGGATAAAATAAGCAATGAAGAGATACGCAGTATGACAGGGTTGCTCGAAAGTGTTATTGAAAAAATGAAGAAAAGAATGCTAAGATGGTTCGGGCACATGGATAGAATGAGTGATGAAAGACTGACGAAGAAAATCTATAAATCATAAGTGAGTGGTAAAAGAAGCCAAGGAAGACCTACCTAGAGTGTTAGCCGACGGAAAAGTCAAAAGCACTCGCATACCTAGGCGAAAATGTGTGAGGAGAATGATGAGATTTGAGGAAGCGAAAAACGTATGTAAGGACCGCGACGCTTGGTCCTCCCTCCTCTCTGACTGCCTCGTTAGGGATACGGCGTGAAAATATGTATGCATGTAATTTACTAATAAAGAGACATAATTTAATTCCCTATTTAACTATGCATAGATTTATCTAGAGATAGAAAAATCGCCCCTAAGAAAAGCTAAGAAGCATGTCAGACAAGACATCACATTGTCTAGGTTACTTTTTCAATAACATTCCTTCATTATCTCACACACTGCGATATTTTTAATTGTAAATACTTATGTGTATCTATATATATCTCATTATCTCTGTTTTGAGATAATGAATAATATAAAATGTACATAATATGTATATTATTTTACAAGTCAAGGGCGCTGGTGCGCCCTCTCCTTGAGTACTCATCTGAGGTTTGGAATCCTTACTATAAGATCTACATAAACCAAGTTGAATCTATCCAAAAAAAATTTTTAAGAGCCGTTAATTATATATTTCGTCAGCCCCACCGGTCGTATGTAGAACTCTTAATACAGTACCAACTTGCTTCCCTGCTTCCCTGATGGACAGACGTGCGGTGTGGGATGCTGCTGTTCTGTACAATATATGCAACGGCGGCTACGACTGCCATGACCTTATCGAAGGTATCAGGTTTTGGGCTCCGTCGTACAGAACCAGATCTGCGACTTTGTTCGCTGTCCCGACGAGTAGAACTATGGCAGGTGTCCGTGCGCCGCTTAGTAGACTCTGCGACTCATACAACAAGCAACTAACCTCGGTTGAAATGTTCGGTAGTTCGTACGATAAGTATAAGCATAGAGTAACCTTATTGTTAAATAAAAAAAATGTAGCCTAGAAACTGTATTTGTAATTTATTTATTTTTTAGTAGTGTGCCCTGATGTTTGCGTTGATTGATATATTTTGGGCATTCTTTTGTAGAGTCCGCATGTGCTTAAGATTGTAATTGTTGTGTCTGTTAGTTTTGTTGCTTTGTTGCTGAAATATGTTATGAATTAATTACCACGTCTACCAATAACTCTAAGTGGGAATTGGTTTAGGGTGTAGACTATGTATACAGCATTATGTTCTCATGTATTTTGTAATATTTGCGTCTGTACCTGTTTTTTTCCCCAATAAAGAAAATAAAATAAAATAAAGCTAATAAATAGGTCTTTACCTATGAAATTGCCATTCTACAATACTGCCCATTTGAAATGTAATTTGTGTATGGCTGGCAATAAATTCTAAATTCAAATGAATTTTATTTTAAAAATACGGAATTTTATTTTCAAATTCAGTCATTTATTCATTAATTAGTGTTTTGTTTTCACTAGATTTTATCAGTATGGACACGATAAAAATACGAGCAATTAAGGAATACGAGTTCCGTCGCGGTAGCAATGGATTCTTTTTGACAATCGTAACCGGTCATCATGCTGGTTAGACCCTGGTTCAGTATCTGGGCAATGTCCCAAACGAAAACTTCCCCTTGAAAAGTGAGGGTTACTGTTCGGTGGTCTTGTGCTGGTGTAATTCATTACAGCTTCTTACCAAATGGCACAAGCATTACTGCGGATGTGTACTGTGAGAAACTAGATACAATGATGGAGAAGCTCGCAAATCACGGGCCAGGGGCCGTACCGCGTAACTCCATGAAGTTCGGAAAATTTTATGAACATGAAGTTCATGCTCATTTAATTAATATCATGTAATTGGTACCGGCTAACAACTCGATGGCGATTGGATCTTCCATGAACATCGCATAGACAATAATAGTGCGGAAATTATTGAACGAAATATTTTAACCCCGCGTTTTGTTACGATGATTTAGCCTAATAAGAAATTTAGTATTTCATCTTAATTTCATAGAAGAATATTATTTCAAAGAATTCATTGCCTTTACTTTATTGTTGTGACGCTTTAGTTAGCAATTATTATCCCGAAGACTAAAAATTACTCAGTAACAACAAAACAATATATACAGAACTAAATCAACGTAGTGATTATTTACTCAGTGGAACTAAACGAAAGTGTTAGCTGTTAAACTTCATAAAATAAAATAATTATATTTGATAATGTTAATAATAAAACAAGTTTTCTAATGATTTTTTGAAAAATGTCTTCATTTTCGGCGTGTGGAGTATTTGACGATAAAACAAAAGTTATTACGGAATCAAGAATTGAATTAGAAGGTAAGGTACCAACACAAAACACTGACATGCGTTGAAGGGTCTATAAAAGCGACTTAGCTACAATTTCATGTTTTTCAGATGCCAGCACACGAGTAGATTTTCCACGCTGCAGAGAAACGAAAAGATATAGGTGTAACTACATATTCGGAATCGGAAGTATTGATACAAATTCGTAATTTGTGAAGTGGCTAAACGTTAAAACCACAGGGGTTCAGACCGCTGCCAAAAGAAGCAACAATTTCAATGTTTAACAGAGGCGCCACTGCCGGTAACAAGAGCTATCATCTATCAAGACCCACTACTAGAATAACACAGTTAAAACGTTTTTGTAAGAATGTACTTAAGAACACATTATAAAGTTGTGATTACTTTCCTTAATTTTGAAATAAAATGTGACCTTTATTAAAACACTTAGGTTTAATGAGAACCACATAGAGGGTTTTAAAGACACAATGTCGATGGTGTTTTGTGGAACAAACCTAAAAATTTGTGCTTTTTCTATTAATAAATATTATTCGAATGACTGCTTTTTATTTGTATTTTTATTAACTATATTACAAAACATTTAGTTTTGAATTAAGGTGCTTATTTGTCACAAGATGTGTTGGTAATACTATAGGATAATGTATCTGCACAGTAGAAAAAACTCAATTATGAATGTTGCGGTTAAGCATTTAATGTTGAACACTAGTAAATAATTATAAAGATAAAATTATTTATATCAAAGATGACATGCAAATGGTAATGGTAAGTATTCTACTTCATAATATATTCAAGTAATGTGTACTTTTACAAAATTTAATGAGTTCCTAAGAAGCACAGTCAAAATTATTATAAATTGTAGTACCTATAGTACATGTTTTACTATGTAGGTACCTATGTTACAGGATAGGAAAAACTAAAGATAGACACGAAAGGATAATCATTAATATTAGGTTTCCTTTGTATTAACTAAGCTAATCCTTGTCATGGAAATAAAAGGCATATCAATATAATTCTATAATTTATTTCCATATTTATTTCCATTTTGATGTCCTTATGGCGAAAGACCATTGTCAAATCCCTGCACAAAGCTATAGAATGGGTTTCTGATAGCATGACTGCTCTCTGATAGGAACATAGGCTGGCTGGTATCTCTTATCATCTCCTTTACTCCATAAGGTCGACATTCTTGACACGTTCTTCTTGCCCAGCAAGATACAATAATGTTAACGCCATGCTCACTGTTCACAGTTTATAACACGGTGAATTGAGAAAAATTTCACTTTAGATACTTAAATGCGTAGTAGTATATTGCAACAAAAGATGAAGTGTATTGAAACTTGATTGAAACACGCAAATTAGTCCAACAATCATTGTTTTTTATTGAAGCCCGGGACGGTAAGGTTGCCGGTTTCATCTGACAGTCATCAATTGACATGATTTTCATTAGATTAATATCATTTTTTTAGCCGGTACGGTTAGCTGTCAAAATGAAGTCCGCCATTCACTCAATTTTCATCTTGATGAACATCGGAATTTTGACACATGACATTTGCTTACGCGGGACGACGAAGTTCAGAATTAGAAATATTAACTTCATTTTAATCAAATTGTCATCGTCTTCACGTTACGCGGTAGGCCCGCAGCCTTGGTTAATCGCTCGTCTACGCTGCTCCTCTGCACGACAACGCTCGACCTCACACGGCACAACAGACGGTCTCTAAGTTACAAGAGCTAGGGTTGGAAATTTTGCGTCATCCACCGTAATACTCTTTAGACCTTGTGCCGAAAGATTTCTACTTTTTCTAAAATTTGGACAACTTCTTGGCAGGAAAGGAGTTCTAGATTTTTTATTCAGTTTTAATTTCTGTTTTATTAATTTTAAGTGGCTATTTTAACTTCAATAACTGTCAAATTTAATTACATAGTTACGTGTCTAAACAAAAACAAATTCTCGAAATCTCTCCGCAGTTGACGAAGTTATCGGTGAACATACATAAAAAAAAGATACATACAGACGAACACAGAACCTCCTTTTTTTTGAAGTCGAATAAAAATGAGAGCTTATGCGTTAAAAACAATAAATGGAAAAGTAAAATTTCGATAACATAGTTTTTTTTTTCATTTTAGTTTTACAGGATTCTTTACGATCAACATATCGATTTGTTAAAAAAAATGAAAGCTATTCCAAAAGCTTTACGTATCAGCTGAAGCATATAAATAGTCCAGATAAAAGTTCAAAATAAAATATCGTAATCTAAACAAAACAAGATTTAAATGTAGTATAGTTCTGTAGGTAATACGTTTACATGACAAAGTGTCGTTGCCAGCCGCGCTAGAGACTAGAGTGCCTCAGATAGGTACAGATATCACAGGTAAATGTGATTAATAACGAATGGATTGTACATATCAGTTATTCATGTTTTGTATATTTAATCATCCATTCTGAGGAATGCGCAATATAGTGATTTAAGTCCGTATATTTAAGTACAGTTTTCATTCATTTCGAGCGGCCAGTTTCAATTTTCTGTTCAAGCCAAAAAGTATAACTTCTTGTGTAATAATAATGTAATATTTATGTGTAAAAGAAATACGTAACTATTATCGGAGTAATTTTTTCCAGAAAATGGGAAAAAAATTGTTGATCATTCCACATTATTTATACGTATGTACATAATATGTAATGGATAGTGTACTTACAATTAATTGGACGTAATAACTACAAGAAATTATATGTTCTTATGTTCTCTGCTTACTTAAAAATACTTGAGTTACTTGAGAATGCTCTTAGAAATAATTACCTGTTTTAGATGGTTGAAAGGATGGATAATTACCACTTGGAGAAAATGAGAATTTTTAAAATTATACCGGCATGTAAGACTCGCTGCAAAGCCGTGGAAAGTTTGAGATTACGTCACGACGTAAAATGTTCGAAGTGAGCGAAGGAAACTTGAAAAAGTTGGAGTTCTGTAGTTATTTCGGACAAAGTAAAAATTTAATTGAATTCGATAAATAAAAGTTAATAAAAAAAAAATAAAAAAAGAAGTTTAAATGTGACTACTTTTTCTTCATTTCTGGTTTTGAAAGTCTATTTTAAAAGTTTCCATGTCTATAAGTCTATGCCAAAACTGAATGCCCATGAAAGTGTGTACCATCGCACAGAGTTGCATCAAAACCAAACCTTTTTTAAGCGGTTTATAAATAAACGATAACAACCTCTAGGTGCTACTTTTCAAATCGAATTCGGATTTTGAAGTTATTTTAAAAAACTCTGTTCTGTAGTTATTTCGGACAAAGTAAAAATTTAATTGAATTCGATAAATAAAAGTTAATAAAAAAAAAATAAAAAAAGAAGTTTAAATGTGACTACTTTTTCTTCATTTCTGGTTTTGAAAGTCTATTTTAAAAGTTTCCATGTCTATAAGTCTATGCCAAAACTGAATGCCCATGAAAGTGTGTACCATCGCACAGAGTTGCATCAAAACCAAACCTTTTTTAAGCGGTTTATAAATAAACGATAACAACCTCTAGGTGCTACTTTTCAAATCGAATTCGGATTTTGAAGTTATTTTAAAAAACTCATCATAACACAACTCAGAAATCTAAATCCTGTCACAAGTGCATAATACCATCACGTTCATCTTTATTACAACGCAACGGTGTGAAGTTATTTTTCATTGATCAAGGATGTGAACTTGAGTTTTGATTAGTAAAGGATAATTATATTTAATCATGACTTCGTAAGTAATAGTTTATAGGTAACCAATCCTAATACTAGTAGCGTTAGACAGGTAAATATTTTTTTCAATCTTTACTTTTAAAATAGCACCTATATTAAACGTAATAATATGTAACTAAATACAATATTTGTGTTAAGGCAACTATAAAACAGTATGTTGCGTTATTATAAAATAATGTTATTGTATTTTCTTTACATGTATTAACGCGTCGAGAACACTTAATACTAATTGCAAATATTATATGCATTTATCAAAAACAAAAAAAAATTAATAACAGAAATTGAGACTTGATTCGGAAAAGTATCAAAATTATATTTTATATTGAAGTCGCTTCGTTACTCACGCTACAATAAAGCTACGAAAGTCGAACGCATACTTGAGTGTCCGAGCGCGCCAATACATAAATTCAAGTGCTTACGATTTGGCATAGCACTCTTTAAGGGTATACGTAGACCCCATGCCATTACATATATACTTTTTTAACAATCTTCAAAAATAAGAGGAGGTTCTCAATTTGATTGCATTTCCTTTTTACTTTTTGTAGGTATGTCATGTTACGTGTTATTTTCATCATTTTTACACCGATTTTGAGGGTTCGTTCTTAATTTGGAAGGGTAATTATATCCAGGGTAGTCCGATAAAAATTTGGTTAAGACTTGATGATGGAGTATCGCTAAAATGAAAGAACTTGTATATTTCGACGACAACTTCCGTTTCAAAATTGATATAAAGTTTAATTGTAGACCTATTCTAGATATTTATTAGAACAAAACCAGAGAATAAGGAAAAATGAATAACTGTTTAAGAAATATATTAAATAGATTTCAAAATAAAAACAGTGAAATTTTTACAAAAATCTTTTACAAGTCAAAACTCAAGTAGATGAATAACGTTATAATGTACGACACAAATACCTACATAATTGAATTTGACACTTATTGAAGTCGGTGCCAAGCTAATAAACCGTTACAGAAACTACAAGTTTGGTTCGATGGTCTTTATTAGTTTTATTGACACCAGAAAATGTGACTAGGGACGGTTTGTTTCCTTTTCAAGTTAAGTCAATTTTCTCAGAATTACGCAACTTAGAAACTCTAAAAAAATATTGAATGTTAATTACACTTGCTCAGAAGTTCAATTACTTCAATAATATTCTTGACGCCATTAAGATAAACGAAAATCTGGGTATTTCTTTCCAAATGCTCGCTCTTGTTCTTAGTAATCAGAATGAACACGACGATTAATAAATCCAAATAATTTATTTTCTTATTTCATACGGTATGCGTGGGTAAAAGATATACGTTCTCGTTTATTAGGCGCCTCTGGTAGACACGTCACGCAAATCCTGCCAACGTCGACGTCTCTTATACGCATCTTCGTTAATACCACCCTGTATAAAATCAATCAAAAGGCTGACGTCACATTCCGGCTCATTTCCCCGTAAAAAGACCGCTGAAATATCCTCTTTTTGACATTCTTCTTTTTTATTTTTTGGCGTCAACGTAATCCCTTCGACGAATATAAGAGACAGGTTTTAACAGCCAGTGTTGTGCCTTGAATTTGTTCAATTTTTTAATATCTATGTTTTAATACTACTCAGTTATAGCATTACATTATTACATATGACATTACGTTATGATGACAGTGTGTGCCATTACTATTACTAATATTAGTACTTCTGTAATAATACTAATTATGGTAATTTATAGTATTTAATAATAACAGTACTAATAAGCGGTTCAATTTAAAATACTTGATCGTAATCTTACTGAGAAGTAGATTTTTGACTTATAAAAATATGATTTAATGAGATTTTAAATCAAACATTATTCACTTACTATAGTGATTTTGATAAAAGAGATAAAATCGTGTGTTTGTTTGTATGTTGGGGATAATGTCCAGAACTACTGAACCGATTTCCAAAATTATTTCACAAATGGAAAGCCACATTATTCGTGTCTAATATAGGCTATGTATTATTTTAAAATAAGGAAGAAAAACCTATCGAATACTTATATACCTACATAAATCGAAGCAAAGCGAGAGCGGGTCGCGATTATGTATAATCTGCATGTTAAAATTTGCTAAGCCAAGTTGAAGGCAAAGTCGAACAATTTGAAAATTTTTGAAATAATAATTTCTTGCGTAACAATTTTTTTTTATTTACGTATACCTAATTGGGACAAAGTAATCAGATCTCAAGGGAACTATCTGCGCATCGAATTAACTTTAAATGCGCATACTTTAATGAATGGTAATCAAATACTTTTCACAATAAAATTTATAAAATATAGTTCACTTCACAATAACATTTATAAAATATAGTTCACTTATGTTACACTATTATCTGTTCTGCTTTGGAACACTCAAACTCCAACAGTGGAATTAGCAAAAAATAAATGCGACCAGATGTATGAAATGCCCATTCGATATTCACTTTCGTTAAATAGAATTTACACATAGATTTGATTTGATCGTCTGGAGATTATTACGTAGAGATCAGAATGTAATATATAGTAACCATAAATTCACCAACGGAAATAAAATTCACACGATTCAATCGATTACACTGTGATATAAATGTCACGTGTCATCGCGTAACGTATGGTGCTTCACTAATAGTGAGATTTACCCCTAACTCGATTTTCCTAAAGTACTTTTCATGTGATATGGGATTTTTTGCTCTATTAATTTTCTCTACGACAGGAGTTTGATGAGTCTGTTACATCAAAAAGCTGGGATTGTAAACGTACAGAATTCAAGATGAAAGTGAAGCCTGCACCCTAGATATCGAGGGCTTAGAGCATAAAAGACGTAAGATTAATTACACCATTTTGTACGAGGAGCGAAAACAAAAATGAATATTTAAATAAGATAGCGTATTTAGCAAGGTAAATATTGGATTTATAATAAATGTACAGCCCATAGATATTTGTATTCATGCGTGATATATTACATGCCTTTATTAAATAATTAATAATATATAATAAATAAATATAATAAATAACGGTCGGTTTCTTATTCCGAGAGCGTTCAACCGAATTACATAATATTATGTATATGGCTATTAAGAGGTATTAATTACAATGCTAGTATATGCTAAAGTACACGTTGCGTATGTGATATAGATCACATTTACAGGTTAAATGAATTAAAGTTATAAAAAACTCACGCGAGAATAAAAAATAAAAATAAACATACAAGTTTCTTCATAGTATTTTATGTCTACATAATATTGTTTAAGGCATAAATTTACTAGCTTTCTGAACGTTGTATTTTAATAAACCTATTGTAAAATGATGTTGAAAAAATGATATCTGTTTCTTGTTGGTCCTTCTGTGTCCAGGTTTTCTTTTCGAACCGAAGTAAAGTAGATTTGACGTTCAAAATTCCTTGTAATTGGGTTTACTTGAATAAACTGATTTGATTTTGACATTGTCTTTGAAGGTAGGTCTATGAATTTAGATGCAAGCAAATATAATGTCACATCAGCAAATGCGTGAACTTTACAAGCAAATAATGGCTTCTGGCCGGGCGTCACAAACTTTACCACGGAGTCCCATTACTCATTTTAATTTTTCTAGTAAAACAACTATTATAATTATGAATTCAAATTAAGAATTAATTAATAAGTGTTTACTTTTATTTTATGGTTACAATAATAGTCATATATTATACAATACATAATATAATAAGGGTTTGTTTTTTATTTTATAGTTGCTATAATTAATAGATGCTAAGCCAAAAAAGATGTTGACTAATATTTTTACACATTGCATACGTGTGTGTGCACGTACACAAATATGACACTGCCTCAGCTTCACCCGAATAATCATTTATGAGACTTAGTTATTTGAAGAAGCAAAAGAATTATGTAAGGACCGCGACGCTCGGCGCTTCGTCCTCTCTGACTACCCCGTTGGGGATACAACGTGAAGATATGTACATGTAATTATTTGATTACTGTGCTATAAAGATGAAGGATGAAACAAAGAAGAAAAAATATAATTTATCTAAAATATGTAGACAAGAAAAAACGGGGACCAGTTAACAAAGTGCATAAAGGAACCTTTGAATCTGTCTTGGAAAATTAATTCATCTTGCGTGTAGAAAATAGTTGAGCTTTTTCTTTGTATTTATTTCAGTATTGTGTTTAGATAAAAAGTCTGAAGCAATTACTTAATTGACAAGCAATAATTACTTCATACATCGGTTATCACGTTTCTTACAGACCAGTCTTCATATTTGAAAATAATTTTTAAATTTGTGACTATTTACAACCAAGATTTTTTCGCACATACACACAGTATGTTTTTTTCAGACGTTTTCACACATTTTTGTCTGCTGCTTATTGGGATTCACGACTGAACTCAACACTTTTAGCCGCTCTGTTTTTTGCCACTCTTCATTTTTGCCACTTTGGGCATTTAGCCTCCTTTCCACCCCCTAGATCTGCGCTGGCGAACCAATGGCACGAGTGCCATTGATGGCAGGTGACAAAATAACTGAGGCACGGCTGTAATTAAAGAATTTAGGTATCTAATCGAAATAATTTATTTTTTCATTTATACATTTGTTGTTTATTTCCATTAATAGCTAATTCAAGATTGTTTGATGGCGCGTCATAGCCTTGTTAAATAATCCTTAAGAAAAAATGGTACGTAAATAAATGTAGGTTCGCCATCCCTGCGAGGCTATCTAGCGATCGCGATAGCGTATCTGCGAGGCTATATCTAGGGCCTAGATATAGCCTCGCAGTTACTGGTTGTGTGGCGCACGTTGGTGTGCCACACATAGTTCCTCTGTCTTTACTAACATCAAGAATGTGTATTTCTTAGGGAGGCTACGGTGACAAAAGTAGGGCTAACCGAACAAATATTTACAATAGTACTATAGGGCACATTAGTAGTTGATTGCGGAAACGTGCTCGTGATTAGGTCTAAAGCGGTTATTACACTATTCAATTTATAGATAATCTAATTAAGAAATCGAAGGTTGTAATCGTAGTTAGAATAGTTAGGTTCCGATTTAGTACGATTGGAAGCTCCTGGCCGCCCTATTTCCTAAATGGTCTACAATTTAGGTTTTCTACAAATTGAATAGTGTAATAACCGCTTAAGATCAACGAAAAGGTATTTTATGAGTGTAAGTCACTTAAACACACAAATTTCATAGACACAGTTTTTTTTTTAAGAACACCTTATCCCTAACCCGTGTCAACTCTGTGTCATGTCTTCAGAGCTTGCAATGCATCAAAATATTCTAGTACAATGTTCACTCAATATAGAGTAGTTCTACTTTATTTTTTGCTAGCTTTTCTTTGTAAAATTGTCGAATTTAATCCACACTATCCATATTGATATTACTGTCTGTCTGATCGTCTTTCGTGGCTAAACAACCGCTGTACCGATTTTTGTGAAATTTAAAATAGAGATAGTCTAAACTCAGGGAAAGGACATAGGTTACTTTTTAAATTTCACGCAGACGAAGTTGCGAGAAAAAGCCAGTAGCCTAAAAAATACTATCATACTCTCGAAAGTCAAGAGATCTACCCTAGCTTATAATGTATGTACATGAGAAATATACATTAACTTGTACCTCTAGTTGCAATTCTTAATAATTATTACGGAGTAACGCTTATTACGAGTATTACAAGGATTACAACATTATAAGTATGGTAATTACCAAAAATCTAATCAGAATTTATTAAAGATTTAATTATATTTATTAATCCTTAATAATTACTACATTTGTGAGGCAATTTCCACTAAACTACGAAGAATTTTGTATTGAAAAGTCGTCTGGTTTCAACAGAGTGCGGCGTCTGTGGTGTACATCTTTAATTAAATGTTACGTAATTCACATATCTGCAAAGCTATAAAGGAACGTCTCGTAGCTGTGGTCCAGTCACCAGTTGATAAATAATTTTCAACTTACGACTTTATTTGAATATAAGGGACGATTGTTTATTTGAGGAAATCATCTATGAATTTGGTTCGATGTTGATATTTTCTTATATTATCTATACAAATTACTAATATTACGGGATTATTTGACCTGTTTTTGTTAGTAGGTGTAAATATAGTCGAGGATTTTGGATTTATTTCGCGGCCGATGTATAGACAAATGCAAAAGTTTGCGAGTAAAGGTTAACGTTTAAAAATTAATTTCTAGACATCTGTAGAACTTAGGACTCTCGTTACACATTTTTCTACAGATTAGAAAAAAATTAGGCTTATAATTAAGCCTAAATTTGCATTTGCCTTATATATTTCCTGAAATTTAATCCAGTACAGTCCAGTATATTACATTTCTTTATGTCCAGTACCAATAGTACATGTCAACAAACAAGTATTTATCGTATGTACTATGGACGTGAACACAGAAAACCGGCCAAGTGTGTGTCGAGCCACGGACAGCGAAGGATTCCTTATAGGGATGAACGTTGTCAACTGAAATTCAAAATTAATATAATAATCGAGTAGTGACAACTTTGAAATAAAATTAAATTTTTTTGTTTGATTTTGAGTTAAAGTTAAATTTTATTTTTATTTGTATGTTAACAAAAAATATATTCGAGAAATATTTTTATCTTTCTCTACGGACTCATGTTTAAAGCAGTCCAGCCTGTGGTGTACACTGTACATTTTAGTTCTGGTTACTTGTATTCGAAAGACTGAAGGTTGTATTTGCAATGTACTCTATTTTAAAGTTATACTTACTTGTATTGATAGATGAAACCAACGAATCGTCTAAGTACGTGTCGGACCACGCAGTAGTGAATGGTTCCGGACTCAGGACCAATTTTCGCAATTAAAATTCGAAGTTAATGTAATAAATTTAAAAATATTTTTATTATTTAATTAGGCATAGTTTTGTCAAAAGTAGTTTTTAGATCTTAGTCGAAGTAAGAAGGGAGAAGAGAGATGGACTTTTACGCCCTTACAAGCGCATAGCCCACCAACTATTGACCTAAAAAAATTTTAAATCTCGAATAATCATTTTGAATATAATTTTTGAAGAACTATCTAAAGATACCTCCACACGATTATGTGCGCTAGAATTTCTTTTCATTCCTCGGTCACATGTGTAAATCTTTTTTAGCGCAATTTCTCTACACCATGTTGTTATGGTTCATTGATAACATCAATCTTACAAATTGTACCTACAAACAAGTGTCAATAGTATCAATGTAAAATGACTGTGACTTACAACAGACAGACAGGATAGCCGGACAGTACGAAATTTTAAGGTTTCCATATTTTTGCATTTTGCTACAGAATCCCAAAAAGTAACATGAACTTTTTTGGATTTATTTTCATTGAAAATACGGAGTTTAGAGAATACATTAGTGCGGATTCGACCTTAGTAGAATAAAGACTTTTTGGTACTTCTCCCTTATCTCATCTAAATATCGTTCTTGTTTTCGAACATTAATACAAAGTAGAAACACGCGGTGCTCAGGTCTTGAGTCATCCTCAGTAAATTTCCGCAAAAAAAAACGAGGAAAAAGAAAATACTGTATTTTAAGTATAGATAGATATACCACAGTTCTTACGTATGCGTACCTGTCATATACACGTTCGCACGTGTAAGAACTTTGAAAGTTATTTCATAAGTCATTCTAACTTTTCAGACAATATATTCTTCAAAATACGTGTGTATAATTTCACGATATTACCTATTCCACCTAGACAGAGCATTGTGATACAGTAAATACCTATATCTGTATACCGGAGACAAACAATCTTAAGTCATATTTAGCTTATTATTCAGTATACGAGTACACGTTTAAAGTCTCAGAACATTATTCACGAATGTCACTAGACTAAACAATTGTGTGAATTTCCAAGCAATTTTTTTGTTGTTGTTCGAAAATAGGTTAATGGGTAGTTTTTTATTACAAAAAGATATTATTAAAAATATTATAAATTAATAAAATAATAGACTGAATATGTTACGTCTAAATGATTTAGATTGGTATTTTTGTTATATGTAATGACAGTATATGATTTTTATTGGACTTAAAATAGTATACTACTAAAGAGATCATAAAATGCTGATTTCAATGACATCACAAGGTGAAAATTTAAAAAAATGGACTTAGGATGGTATACCTCCGGTATACAGATATATGTTATAGTTCTACTTAAATGTATCATTTCGTTGTAACGTAAACATTAAAAAATATGATTGGATTAGATTTTGTAGACTTCTCTCCAAAAAACAACCAGAAATGGAAGCATTTTTAGAATTTTCATCTTCTTTATACTCTACTAGCGACCCGCCCCGGCTTCGCATGGGTAGAAATTTTTTTGAAAATAAAAAGTCCATGTTACTCGCTGATAATGTTCTATTCTATAAGTGAAAGAATTTTTTAAATCGGTGGAGTAGTTATTGAGTTTATACATTTATTATAATACCTACTGTATTAATCGTATATACACTGTAATTGATTGTAAATATTTCATTGCGTTGTAACGTAAACGTTAACACAATATAATTGTTCTAGACTATAGATTTCTCTCCAAAAACAACCAGAAATTGAAGTGTTTTTAGAATTTTCGTCTAAAAATAGAATTTGAAAATATTATATTTATCTGCGTTTTATTTTCCGAATATCAAGGAAAACATTTTTAAATCAATAGTTCTTAAAATAATGTTTAACAAATTAATTTATAATTTATTTTACATTTATATTAGATTTATTTATTCTTGTAATATTGTAAGGCTATAATCTGTTTGTATAGTTATGGCAATTCTAGTTCTAAATTATGATTTGAATTGAAATTAATCTATTACGGAATTATTTATTATTTTTATTTTATTGAGGATTAACGAGGCTATAATCCTCCGTCCTCTCTTACTACGGGGTAGTACCCGTCTCTTACTACCCCGTAGTAAGAGAGGACGGAGCGCCAAGTAACTCTTTACATACTACTTTCGCTTCCTCAAATCTCTTCACGACTCGCTTCAAAAATCTTCTCAAATCCTCCCACACTTTCGTCTAGATCTTTTGACATTTCCGTCAGCTAATATTCTGGCTATTTGATCTTCATAACTCAGCCTCGGTCTTACTTGGCTTCTTCTACCATTTATTTCGCTCTGTAGAAAAATTTTCTTTATCAATATTTCAGCCCTCATTGTAGGCAATAATAAGCGCTATAATAATAATAATAACTTACACAATGGTGTGTTATAATTATATTACAGTTCAATATTTTAACTTGCCAATCGTAAAACAATGTATGTGAGATGAAATAGGAAAATAACCTACGTAATAACATTAAAGTCAATCTCGGAACGAAATAGAGTTGCCAAAAACCCAAAAATATATCTGAACTGCCACGCACAACGGGGTCGACTTGTATACATGTGATTGACATTTTAATTTAGTAGTTGTCAGAGCAGTCCTACTGTGATTGAATGCATCAATCGTTCAATAGTTAAGGTGTCGGGTGACTATTGTGGTTATATTTTACACAGGTCTTTGAGTTAAAATTTGTTTTGATTAAAAGTAATAACAGAATTTTTTGTTAAATTAAATGCATCTACAAATAGTGTATGCTTACTACAAATTATCTTATGTACATAGGGTACATTTAAGAGAATGGCGTACGCTACGGTAATAACCACTCTAGAGTTATCATTCGGTAAGATCAGGACATCATAAGTCATAGCTCATAACATGCAGTAAAACATATCTTATTTCAAATGTTTTTAAATTTTAAATTAAGTGTTAATTCTTTAATTTAACGCTGAAAATAGGGCTCCGCGCGGCCGGTAAGGCAGGGGCGCACCGCCGCTGAAGAGAGTATACCACGTAAAATATTTTTTTATAGTTTTAAATATCAATATTAAAATTTGAAAAAAGAAAACCAATTCTTTATTATGAATATTAAATAGCTAGAGTGGTAACTGAAGGAAATATTAAAAAGCATTCGTAACATACATACTTCGGCGAAAGTGTTTGAAAAGAAAGATGAAATTTAAAAAATGGCAGAAGTATGCACGAATGCGACATTTGGTGCTCCGACGTCCTTTTTGTCCACGCTACGCCATATTAGTTACACAGCGTGAGGATAGGTTTGAATGTTTTAATAAACTTTTCGATATCATCCGATGTGTGACCATTTATTTTCCTTGCTCTGTTGACTTTTATTTTGAACGCTGTGATAGATATAGCGGAAGTGCAGTGGTAAATTTAATTTTTCATAGTGCATTGTTTTTGTATGAAAATTGAAATGACCGGTGCGGTAATAAATATTTTTTTGTTTCTAGCTTTTAAAACTGTGACGAAAACATAGATTTTTCTTTCTGTTTTTTATTGCCTCCGACTCTGTAACACTTTTTTTTCGTAGATATATACTTACGGTTAATTACATACAAATTAGAATCGATTACAAATTTCATTTGCATTCCACAGTAATATTTGTTGAGATTAGTGTGTGACAGATGACAATTGTCTACGATGCAATGATTAATAGGTAACGCGTTCGGAAAGTTGTTCGCAACCGAGTACGTAGTACTACTTCATTTCTTCTCAGGTAAAATCAATAAATATGGCACTTTAAGTGTATATTATTTAAACCAGAACCTAATGTAGTAAACTTTTAATTATTTAGTTGTTTTCATTATAAAGTTCATTGTTACTTTCGTTAAAATCTACATTTACTTACGTTACGTTCAGTAATAACATTGAATGTTTGGAAACATCGATAGTAATAAGTATCGTGGTAATAAATCGATAATCGATTTTCTTTTGTATAAAAATATAGTTTTTTTATAAACAAAATAAAATAATTTTAGGTGATAATACTTTTATTAGATATTAATATAATTTGTCCAGGTTTGCTTTCCCATTTTGACGATGAGATAAATAAATTGTTGTAAAAATTTAAATACGAGTAATTCCTAATAATCGATTGTATTCGATGAGAGAGAGACGAGTGTTGATATATATCTGTTTCACAAATCAAGTAAAATGGAATGTTCGAGCAAATGGGCATTGCTTCCGTCTTGTTTTTCAGTGGTTACTTTTATCTAGATCTTTCTAATTCTATTGTGGATCTGTCAATCTAACATTTTGATGTTGTCACTTACAAATTTTCAGACACTTCCTATTGGTCGATGTCTTTTCAGAGACTTGCTGTCTCTTTCTTATGTCGGAAACCTCAGACTGAAATCGGAGTAGTTTTCAGTTACATTAATAATGACAATTAGAGAGAGGGTACAAATTATGTCGAGGTGTGATTCCAAAATGGAGGGAGCCATTTACTTTTGGTGGTAGTTAGGCGGCAGACAAAAATGCCCATATAGAAGTAAAATATACATGCCTATATATTTAGGATGTTTCTAGTGTTATTAAGAAGTTGTTTTTCATTTTTTATATATATTTTAAAGTCCCATGATAGACCTCATGGTAAGTAGGATGTAGAAGTTATAGTTTTCTTTTAAAAGTGTTTTCCTTGGTGCTTAGTACCGTGTATTAACCCCAGGAATTTTGTTACAGGGTTCCAGGCTAAGTGCCATGTTTAAATTCCAGGCTAAGTGCCATGTTTAAATTCCAGGCTAAGTGCCATGTATAAATTCCAGGCTAAGTGCCATGTCTAAATTCCAGGCTAAGTTCCATGTTTAAAAATGCCATATCTTATTTACATAAATACCGTGGATTAGCGGATTGATGGTATATTTTACTTCCATACTTAATTCCAAGTTTAATTCTATAAACACCAGGTACTAATGGTGTACTCATAGTTCCATAAACCCAGTGGACTAATGTTATCTACTTAATCTCATAAACACCGTGGAATGACGGTGTATTCCACATCTAGTTGGATATTTTTCTTTAAAGATACTGATCAGATGGATTACTTTCTCAGATCATTTGTTTGTGCATTGCAGTATGAGGTTGGATTACCTTAATACATATTTAATCTCTTTTCTGTGAGATTTATTTGTGAGTTACGAGTATAGTGGACTTCATGGAAATTCTTTGAGACCATTGGAGGGACAACTCGGCTTGCAGAAGACCTAACTTAATTGTGCAGTCACTAAGGGTTTAGTGAACACCGTGGATATTCTTATGGACCATTGGTGGGACAACTCGACTGGCTATATATATACATGGTTATCTCCTTAGATGGTAATGTACAAGCATATAAAAAATTATTAACATTCAAGAATAAATCTACATAACTAACCTTATATTTTGTTATTGTAGTTCATCTTAATGTTTTAGTTATACCAAATATTAAGAAACAGTTACACTTATTATTGGTTACAGTACTCCTTTTTGTAATTTCCAATACAGATGTAATTTGTTTATTTTGTATGTAAAATCTCATTTAAAATTCTTCTATATAACATTTAAGATTTCATTTGGTGAGCTCATGAGATCTATATTTAAAACAAAACACAAAAAAACTGCTCGAAGCGCGTCAGACATTTATATCTGAGGGTTTTGTAGCAATCTCTGTCAAAGTTAAAATTAAATTAAACGGGTATAAAATACCCATTACCTAATTTTATGTTTGTCATTTCTGGATTTGCGGACCAAATTTAATCTTGGTAGGTATAAAGATGTACAGGCAGATGGACAGACAGACGTAACGAAGCAGTAAAGGATCCGTTGTAGCCATTTTCTCGAATTTGGCAACAAAACTCTGAAAATGATTGGATGTATTCACAGACATGTGTACACTGGCGGATTTAGGGGCTGGGGCTACAGGGCTTGAACCCCCCCAAAAGCATCGGAAGTCCCTCCATGAAAAATTTTTGGGTCCAGGAACGTCCTACTCATTGGGTTCAAGCCCCTCCCAAACTAAAATCCTGGTTCCACCACTGCATGTATAGGTAGGTATATTACCACACTGGACTGGCAGTTGTCAAGTTATATTTGCCTATTTGGTTTACGCCATTTTGGCGCTGTCGACTTATGGTCGAAATATACGAGAGTACATGTGACTAAAATAGCCGTGCAGTATACGTCAAAATTAGTTCACAGCCATATCAAAATTAGTTCTCGAGAACTTCGCATTTCGCAAGTGGCGCTTTAAAGTAGTACACTAAATTAGCTGTCATTTGCTTTGTAAAGCCTGTGGTAATTTATACATGTCAGTGGATGTATTGGTTGTTTTTAGCTAGTTTTCATAATACTGAACATCTCGAACTTTAAATATGATTAAGGAATTCAAAAACATTACACATTTGCCTTCATTTACTGACGCAGTCAGGGCTGACAGAAAGTTTAGAAAATTTGACGTTGAGTAATGTAATTTTTGACGACACCGCGTCTTCTCCGCTTGCTTGCTAAAGTCTTAAAACAGTTAATTTTGTGAAAAGTTTTCTTCCATTAAAATTAGGTAATTAGATAAAATGACGCGAACCGTGTTTCTGTTAAAACGTTTTGTCAAAACGTGTTACTTATTAGATCATGTTTAGAGTTTTGTAATGTCTATCTGTCCCTCTCTTTGTCTGTCTGTACTGTAGCGCGAGCACGAATCCTATCGACAAAGTATTCGTATCGTAAGCGTAAGCAAATTGTATGACTTTTAGTGCAGCGCCCCTATAGGACGTAAAAAGAACTATTTCGTATCGTCTTCGTAACGTAACGTAAAGGTAACGTAAGCCATTTGTATTGAAATAGAGTAAAATCACGAGCACGAACCTTATTTTGACGTACGGCAACGTAAATCTCATGACAGACGCACGAATACTTTTTCATAATAATAATAATATTGTGTGGGACTTGTTTTCATTTTCATGTGATGAAATTAAAATCAAAACGTACACAAAAAACGCAATAAACTTTCCGCACAAGAATGTTTCAAGTCTCAATAGTGTTAACATAAAGAAATGTGACATCGAGAGGTTATTAAAACGACAAGCAAGTCGAAAAACCGTCAAATCTAAGCCGTTCGAAACTATCAACCATAATATAAAAACTAATTTTATTTTGAAAAATAATGCACAATTGTAAAACAATAATATATTGTTTTAGATATTTATAAGTTACAAATATCTAATACAATATAGTTTTTAAAGATTTACTCCTTTTTTAATAAATTTATTATTTATAATAGAGTTTTACATTTCAAATAAAAATCTATAACTTTCTCTCATTTCGTTTTAGGACGTACCCTTCATTCAATAAATTGTGTAGTTTACTCAAACTTGCCAGTCCCTAGTTACGTTAGGATGACGTTACCTTCGTAATCGTAGCGAGCTCTCGATAGTTTGTAAAATGCGCTTCGTGCTGTGACTCTCGTAATCGTGTAGTAAACTCGATACGATTACGTTACGAAACTGTCGAAAGTTCGTGCTCGCCCTACTGAGCTGAAATTTAGGCCAGAGAAATATATTGGTAAACCAAAATCAGAAATGTGAAATTAATAAGTAATAATTAAAGTATTTTGGACCCAATTTTTTGTTAATTTTTTCAATTCTTTTCCACTACAGACAGACGTATAGACGGACTGAGGCGAGACGGAAAGACAGACAGACAGGCAGACGGAAAAACAGACGGAAAGACAGACGGACAAAGAGACGGTCAGACAGACGGACGGGCAGATGGGTAGACAGACAGTCGGACAGATAGATATGATGAAATTATAAGGATTCCGTTTTATTTTAAGTGGGCCACGAAACTCTGAAATTTAAAGTAAATGGTAATGACACCAATATTTTAGAAATACGATTATGTATTTTACATAAGAAAATAACAATTTCGAATAATTACGTTTATTAGTGTCAGTTATTAATATTTTTTTGTCCAATAATAAGTGACCCTATTTCAATATTAAATTAAAGTTTGTCTTAAATTAACACAATAATTGCTTATGTACACTTATTACTTCGATCTATAAATCGATGTGAATTTCATTGAATATACTAATCAATGTAGATATACATATAAGTTAACATTTCATACAAACGGAACTAATACGCATACAATTCTGAACTCGCGTATATTTTGTTACATAGTTAAATTAATTTATGCAACCTTCTTACTGTTTTCAATGCCTTTCAGCGTTACTCTTGATGTATTCGTTATGTTTATCATCTGTGACACTAGGTTGACGTGTATTGTTTTTATTCTGCCAGAGATTATGCGCTTGCGGCTCTTGAGGTTTCACTACTTTCCCCTGAAATTTTAATACACACTCGTACATATATCAAGGTTCGTAGTGAAAAATATTTACTGTAGGTACATTTCTACTTAAAATCTTTGTGAAGTGCCTTGCTTGTCACCCGATTACGAAAGGCGTCGTTTTTGTTTGACGACGATGATGGGCGTTTTTGTTTGACGACCATGATGGGCGTTTTTGTTTGACGACCATGATGGGCGTTTTTGTTTGACGACCATGATGGGGTGTTCTTTTTGATCTCCGCCTGCATCTGAGTATCTGCTGAACCCAAACTCAGCAAAATATAATAATTATCAACATAACAATTCCTTAAGCTTTACAAAATAACAGCACAATTTCTGTCTGTCTTAAAATAAATCTCATTATATAATTTGTATTATATTCATTTGGAATCTAAACCAGTATAATAGAAGGCTGAATTTAATGCAAACAGAGGCAGTATATTTCAAAATTTACTTAGACATTTCCTTAAGTTGCAAACAGAATACACACAAGAAAATGTAGCCTTTAATTAAATAAAAGGCATGACAGAACACTATGTACTCGTACTCTGAAAATAACCCGGGTATATGCACGGTGACACTACTCACAGTACCACGCCAGTTGGAAAAGAGATAGAATAAGGTATTAGACTGTAGAGAGAACAAGACAAGCTTATTTGTCGTAGTAGAGACCCTTTAGTCAAAGTCTTTCACTCTCCGCCGTATTTCAGCTATTTAACGGTGTGAATGTTCGTATTGTTTTAAATAGAAACTCTCTAGTTTTAAATACTGGTGCTCTTTAAATATTTTTTATTATTGATTTATTGTACAGAATACACAGAATACGGCTTATCCAATAAAAAGTGAATTTACAGTGTAAGTATTATCTTAATAGAGTATGTATTTCAAGATTTTTTTATCGTATCTTCCTTATTGTTAATATCAACTACTGTAGCGAAACTTCTAAGTACCTAAAATAGCTTTAATACGAGTATATCAAACTGCGTTTAAAAGCACTCACTTCACTACTATGTAAGTTTTCATAATGATAACTATTCGCGTCTATTTAGGACTGAAACCGACTTAATTATTTACGCAAACTGTTGACCCCTGGTCACGATGGGACTTAAACGTGGCTAACTTTAATTATCTTGATTCTGCCCCTCGTTTCGACGATTCCCTTGTGTGTAATTGCTTACGCAACGGCCGAAAAGTAAACACATCGAGCTAGATACAGAGGTCAATTACAGCGAGACCTCTCGTGCCTTCTTCTACTTCCCATTTTAAAACATTTCGACTCAATGTAAAATAATCAGCATTTCTTTAGGGTTCTAAATCCGAAATGAAAAACAAACATGTAAACAGCGAAACGGAACTCTTGTAGTTTGTTTTGTTTTGTTTTAAAATCTAATTTGTCATAATTTGTCTGTCTGTATATCCGTATGTCACAGTTAAATTATCTTGACTGTACAACTACTGGACTAATTTTGCTATAGTGATGTAAATTGGTAACTCAAAACGTTTTTCTAGAAACTCAATATGGTGTCTGTATTGCGACATAAAATTATGGGCTGAAAAGATATAAAGGCCTTGCAATATGAAAATATTGCTCTATGTTGCATTTTTTCACCGTATCTTGTATATCTTTAAAATGGCCCTCTCAAGCTCTTTTTGATACCCATCATGAGAGGCTAACATTTCTTTAGCTCTTGACTTTGTATTATTTGTAATTGTATGCAGAAAAAGTAGCCGTAGTATTATAATTATTAATAAGTTAAAGCAGATCCACTTAATGTTTCTGCAAATTTTTTTTTCTTTCATTTCCATTTGTGAGTGAACAGTAATTTAAGAGACAAATAATATATTAGATAAATATAAATTTAGAGGCCTAAATTATTTAAACATACTGTTAAAAATAGCAGGGCCCAATTCTGTTTTTATTTATCTTAGGAACTTTTGCTTCACTTCTTTGTTCGTGCGGGTCAAATCTTAAAAAATAATTATAAGCCAGTTTCAAGTCAAAAGGTCTTTTGAATATTAATATTTAAATGAAATACATAATAGAGCTAATGAAAATTCAATTAAAGATAGACTTTGACTTGATACTGCAATTAGGAGAGTCCGCTAACTAGTGAACTCACCATCTAGCAACATACGCATATTATAATATATGTTACTGAATCATGTCTGAATTCATTTTGTTCAGTTCTGAAAACTTCTTTTTAACTTCTTTTCTATTAATCTTCTTTTTAATATTCATTTTGACTGTTTTTTTTTTGCTTGAGTCTACACTTTTTCAGAATATTCTTTATTTGGTGACAATTGATCTAAATAAATTTTTGTGTTGTTAGTTTTCGAGAGCTTTCTTGCCTGTTTGGTGGACATTGGTCCATAAGCATTTTTTATATGCCGGTGATTTCGAAATTTTAAATACTTCTTTTTTTGAAATAAAACTGACCTGTTCGTGTGAACGTTTCTTTAATTTGTTTCAGCAAGCTGTTATCCGCTACTCTGGTATTTAATATCACATACTCCGAATATGATGTCAATGTTAGTACCTACATATATTTTCTAAATCGAATTCCTGGGCTTAGCACCTGGTTAGACCAATTTAGAGCACTTTTAAATTGTCATGGAGATTTTGCGTTGTTGGATATTTTAACAGTTTGTTGAGTGGAATTCCTAATAAAAGCTTGGAGATTAGTTTGGCAATATGTATGTGAGGTAACGTCGACATACATTTTTGATATTGGTAAAGAAGTAATGACAATAAAAACATCTTTGGTAGATTTTAAAACAAAATATTTCATAAGTTCATATATTATCACATCGTAACTGGACTATATTTCAAATGTACAATGGAAGCCGCTTTGACCATCGTCCAGTGAAGGTTGCGTTCACGCCCCTTTGGGAAAGGGAATATAGCACAATAGTGACGCCACCATTGTGTGGTTATTTCTAGACGTTTTTGGTGTCTGCATTTGACGACTAGTAGGCACAAAGGATAATAACGCTCAATTGATAATTTTCTAACAAAAAATTGTCCATTCGTAAATATCCTTAAATTAAATTGCTACACTTCCAATTTCCGTTGAGAAATTTTGCTGTTCTGTAACAAAAACGAAAAAACAAATTCTTGTAAAATAACAACAAAAAAAATGTTTGTTTCTATAAACAAGAATTTTTTCGCTGAAATATGTAATAATAATACTCCAGAAAATTACAACGAACTAAGCAATAAGCTTACTACGGGTACCGCACAACAAACTGGGGGAGCACTCAGTAACATTCTGACCCTAAGCCAATTGGGTAAATTTCGTTTCTTAAATCGCCCTAACCCAGGCATGTCGTCCGGGGCCCTGGCTTAGAAAGCAGATGCTCTGCCAAACCACCAACGAGCCGGTCTGATTCTATCATATAATTCCTTGGCGAGCTTTTATTGGTGGTTGTACATAAAAAAAAAACAAAAAATGGTCCGACCACACTGAAGGATTCGAAACCGCACGTTTCGGCGTGGTATACAAGCTGTGTAATTATCCAACCCAAATTATTCGAATTCACTTCTAAATTCGCGGTGAGATTGTGAACTGTAAACTAGTATTCTCTAAAGTCGACAGAAATACTTGCAAGAAAATGCGACGATGAGTCGTAAATGAATTTTTTACGTTTCGCTAAATATAACAATCTAATTTCATTAAATCTAAAGAAAACAAGTTTATTTAACGTAATTATATCAGAAGAAGTTAAAATACACTAAGACGAAATATCGACTGAGATGTTTACTCTTAAAGCAATCCCTAACAAACTCGCATCCAAGATCACTTTACTCCGCTCCTCAAGGCCAAGGTTCGACTGTGAAGTGAGGTGAATTATCGAGCGAGTCTTGCTTGGGCGATTCGAGTTTTGACAGAATTGTATGCCTACGCTCTAGCCTCTATGCTATTGAGAACGTAAACTGTTGGGAAATTGCGGATCGTATATTTCGCGGGCTAGTTTTCAAGTTTTAAGTGTTTGAAAACACGCAGAAAACGAATTTTTCCGGAAATGAGACCTAATTAGAGCTATTTTTCATTTTCACGTTTTTAAACAAAATTGTTAGAACCATTTTCGAGAACGCGGTTACATACATACTATTTACAAATATTGCTTGTTTAATAGTATAGGACATATTATATTATAACGGTTATAATTATCAAAAAATATGTGGCTCTTCTTTATTCATATCTTCTTACATTCATACATATCTTCACACTGTATGCCTAGCGGGGAAGTCAGACAGAATGGAGCGCCAAGCGTCGCGGTCCTTACATACTGCTTTCACTTTTTCAAATCTTATCTTCTTATTATTCTCACAGTTAATATTATTATCCGTAAACCGATATTCTGCCGTTAGAAGAGTTGTGATGGAGTGACTTTGTTGCATTTAAAATGCAACTGTCAACTTCTCTGTCTATCTCGAAAGGAAAACGACTTGAAGTTATACGTAGGTATGTGGGAAACTATCTCCTAATGTATATACACATATTACGATATTGAAATATATTTCGGGCCAAAGTAAACGACGCAGATCGTAAGTGTCAACGTACCGGATCTGGAACCACTGAGCGCTGTTCAAATCTCCCACTGCTCGATATCAGTTGCTTATTCAATTGGGGCCGATTTGAGCCAGTGAACGAAAATACAGCTGGCTGCACTGAACAATTTACAATTCACTTGCTTCGGATTCTAGCTATATGGTTAGAGGTATTGTTTGTGACATGGATTGGGGTTCTTATACTTAAATAAATATACATAATACTGTGATCAGCTTGTCAGTGTGTTGTGGTTTCTTTAGCGTGTATTTTGGTAAATAATAATTTTTCTGTAAGAAAAAGTTCTTTGTTCAAAGTTGTTTTTGTCAACATTTTCTCACATTTATAGGGGAAAAACTGGTAGAGATAGCGTTTAATATGTTCAAAATATTACAACCCTAGACGTAGGCTATGATACCATACCAGTTTCTTTGTCAACTTTACCTAATCTTTAATAATATTGACGAAATGAATAATCAAGAAAATTCATAAGAAAAGGAACTTAACTTTTATGGCATTTCTTCTTTATAAGTTTCTTAACAATTTATTCAAATTATACTTTGATAAATCGTTTATAATCATACAACAATTTGCCACGAAATTGACACTTCAGTTTTGCAATACATTCACCATATTTTATTTTCATAATCCACAATATTGCCATCTTAAAAAAAAATGTGATCTTATCAACTATCTAGAAATTATTATTACGGAATACTGCACTAGCAGCTCATTGAACTGATACTTAATATCATTGCACTTGTATTCAATTTTTATTTAATTTTTTTCTTTAAATATTTATAAAGTCTGCTATTAAAACTGTTTACTAATGGTGCACTAATTACTGATCCTGGTAATTTATACTACTGATTCTCTTATGCAATTTGAAAAAAGTAAGTTACAGGGTTACAGTTTAAGGACGCCTGATAAGTTTCTATTAGTGTCCTCTTGAGTGTGTATTTTGAGTCATCAAGTTCTACTCGATTTTTGCCAAACTTTAAGTGCAGCTGTTTTTAAGGCATGTAATTTTGTGACTAAAATTGGAGCTTTGCAAAGATGCTTCGAAAAGATAGAGGCACCATGTTTAACGTACGATATCTCTATTTATAAATGAAATTTTACGACACTCGCATTTTCGTGAAATCCTTGGTAATTCCACAAAAATACTTATTACTACACGCGTAATTCAGGCAATAAATTACTCTAGCTAGATGTTCTAAAATTATTGTTTTATAGTATATATAAATAGTCGTAATAGGTATATATAATGATTATATTTCTATTAGAAAATTAGTTTAATCTCATATTGAAAGGTTCGCTTAATCTTAACAACCTCTGAACATTTTAAGATCTTTCTTCTAGTCAAGCAAACTGCAGGTATACCACATGGTTGTTCGTTGGAGGATTTTGCTGTGTAGGGAGGTACTTACCTTACTGGATTTGCCTTTTCCTTTTGCAATATCACGCATATACTTCTTACAATATCACGTAGACACATAACTTTTGCAAGATACTTAATTTTTAACATAACCTCATTTCGCTTTAAAAACTTAATTCTTTGCCTGTTCTTTGATCGCGCTCTTACAGTAACATGTGAATAACACGTGATCTTAAATGTTACACAGTTCTCAGTTTGAATGGTATGTATATGTACATTTTTTTTTATAATTTATCTATATCTTATTTTATTTTATTATTTTAAATTATACCTGTAGTGTGTTATTTTTGCTTATAATTGCTTATCGATTTCTAGGTTGTGGCAGAATATTAGAGTTTTGCTCCTATGGCCAAAGCTATGCTCTGAGCCATCACCTTTTCGTACAGCTGCAACACACACATGTTGTGCTATTTTGCTGTAAATAGTTTTAAGTTTTTGTTTTATTTTATTTTATCTTATTTAATACTTTACTTAATTACTTCATTATTTAATACTTTACTAATTAATCTGTATTATAGCTATATGTAAGATTGTAATGGGATGTTTGTGACCAAGTGTGACTGCATGAATAAACGTTTTATCTATCTATCTCTGAAACCTCATTGATATTGTTTACGAAATTCAGTGTTTTATGTAAGGAGATAATTATAACAGGTACCTATATAATATGAGATAAATGGCAGTGGTATAATATTACTTGAAAGGTTGACACGATCGAGGTTAAACACCATTATGCAAAGTTATTTATTGAATAGGTGACTTTGTACTTCAGAAAGCATATTATGTCACTGAATGGATGAGCAATTATTCATCACATTCGAAAGTCAAAGCACTGCTTTTGGAGGATTGAGTTTTAATAATTTTTCGACACTAGTTTTCTTGCAAGACAGCAGATTTAAAATGATGAAAAATATTATAAAGTAAAACGGTTTTTTTAGTAATAATACACTTTTTATGGAATGTTATGATTTTCTGTATGCTCGCATGTATAAAAGCTCGTGTATATTTGTATGTACGTGTGATTATACGTATGTGTACATGTAAATAGGCAATGATGTTATAATACAAAAGACGTAGATACGTTACATGCACTCGAAAAGTGGCACCCCCAAAACTTTGCTAATTAGCCAACCCGGACTTGGTCAAAGAATATGAAAAGTAATGTTACAGAACCATCAATGTCATGCAATGCCTATTGCGCATTCAAAATTCTAAAATCTTTTAATAATCCAAACGTTTTTTATAATATACACGATCATGTGATGACGCAGCCACCCAGTTTTAATCATAGTTTACATTTATTAAAAGCAATAATATATCATCATTTTCAAATTTATAATTAAAAAATGTTGGCGATCTTTTTAAATAAATATGCTCTCATGTACATGATTCAAGGAAAACGAAATTCGAGAAAAAGCAAACATCATTTTTTACTGTCTAATACCATTAGGTATCAATCATATTTTTTTTAAATGTCTGTTCTATGGAATTAATTACAAATATTCTACGAATTAGTCAAGGATTCGCTTAAAATGTAGTAAGAAATTGAAATTGACCAATCACAATGATTTAGAGACCTATGTGATTTGTTAGTTTGAAATGCAATTATGTTTTACATTGCATAGCGACGCAGTGCTATCTATATTTGTCTCACTTTGTAACGTTGAAACTGGGACAGTATTTTACTTGGATTAGTACAAAGGTAACCTATCTACTTCTTTTGCATTATAATATCATTGTAAATAGGTATGTTGGTATGTATGCATGTTTATATGTCCATCTGTTATTTCGTAGAACCGAAAGGTTTGTCCCAATTACGCGCATGACTAGATGGTCTTTTGAAAGATTCAATATAGCGTCTGCAGTACGACATAAAGTCACGGACTAAAAAAAATGTCGTCAATTCCCATCTGAATAGGTATGTCTCACTTTGTAACGTCGTAACTGGAACAGTATTTTACTGGGATTAGTACAAAGGTAACCTATCTACCTCTTTTGTATTATAATATCATTGTAAATAGGTAATAGAGAATATATGAGCAGTGGAATAAGATCATTTCAAAAACGTAGAAGAAAACTTTTATAAAAAAATGAAACGGACTTCAAAAAAAGAACACTGAAAAATATGAAATAACTATCCCTTACGGATCGAAACTTAAGTACAAAAATAACTTTAAAAAAATACGATACAAATACCCATATAATAAAATTTGACAGTTACTGAAGTCGGTGCCAAGCCTACTACACTAATAGACTTTCCGTTGTCGAACATTGATTTGGCACCGACTTCAGTAACTGTCAAATTTAATTATATGGGTATTTGTATCGTATTTTTTATAAAGTTATTTTTGTACTTAAGTTTCGATCCGTAAGGGACAGTTATTTCATACTTTTCAGTGTTCTTTTTTGAAGTCAGTTTTTTTTTTATAAAAGTTTTTTATTTCTCCCTTTTGAGTTTGGCCTAAATAAATATCTAGAGCAGGTCTACAATTAGTTTATTTTCTAATTCTGGAGCGCAATGTGTTAACTTCCATTCTATTGAGGAGCACAAACCGTGAGCTTTCACAATAAAGGATGCGAACAGATCGAACATGGGATATTATTGCCCATTATGGCCATTATCAATATCATCAATATAATATCATATCAATATCAATCAGTTATAAAATAACAGTGTAAAGATTGCATCATAATTACACCCTAGCAGTATTCTTACAATCCGAAGACGACAGCCACCAGCCGTATTCTCTGTCCGCCACAAGACTGACTCTACTGACTGAATTTATTATATCACAGCCAATTTATATCTTCTCCCTACTTTACCATTATACCATACTACCAATTATACCATGTGGGGACAACGATAGTTAACAAATGACATACAAGAGAATCGTCAATATAAATAACCAGGTCACGTTATTTGGTGTATCTTCGAAACCAAAGCTTTAATAACAGTAAAATTTCAATGGGACCAATCTGGAAGTGTATCCTTTTGAACAAAAAAAGAATTTTCCAAATCGGTTCATAAATGACGGAGTTATGAGGTAACAAATATAAAAAAAAAACATACAACCGAATTGAGAACCTCCTCCTTTTTTGGATGTCGGTTGAAAAGTGTGAGCAATCAATCAAAAAAAAATTTATAAAAATTATATTTTTGTCTTAGTTGAGTATTTAAGAGACAGCCTATTTAGCCTATAGCAAGCAAATTTGTTCATTTTAACGCCATATCGCGTCGACGATAAGCTTGAATTTGGCAGTTGTTGTTTGATCATATTTTAGCGATAAAAAGTCTTCACATTTTTTTTTTGAACGAAGTTCCTTAACGGGGTTTGCGGGTTTGCGAGTTGGTAGAAATCATCACGCAATGAAAAAGCATTACGATCCCTACATTCGACTCTAAGCGATTCTCTCTCTCTCTCTTTCTCTCTTCCTAACACACGCACACGCTAGACCGGCGTGGGTCGGAATACGCGTACTGCGCGGTGCTGTTCGTTAGCTGTGTACATAGATTCACAGTGATCTTTCTCTCTTTTTTGAAATTTACAACTAAACTTCATTACCACTTACTAAACTGGTTTGAGAGATTTGGGATATTATTGTAACTATTGTACAATATTAAAATCATTTTGACATTCTTTACAATTTCGGATATCCAGCTGAACTTTTGTGCAAAACTGGGTGTATCTGGATGCTTTTTATCGACATTTTCATTTGACTCGTTTTTTTCTAATCGTGTTTCCACATTAGAGGAAAGATATGAAATTCTATATAGGTTTCTAAATATCTAAGTAGTAGTCTTCTTAGATATTTAACGAGATACAAGTCTCCAAACACGCAAAATTCCGTGTAGGCTGACTTAAAAAAAATTGCAAACGTGAAATAAATTCCTTTCATTGCCTGAGTGGGAATAAGTAAGAGAAAATATAATAGATCTTCGATTTCGACTTGACTTCATACAATTACATCATTTAATTACATTAAAAATTACAATTATTTCATCTTGTTTATATGTTTTAATGAAATACGTGATCGAGTGTTATTTTCATAACTTTAATGCATATATACACAGACATTTAACAATTATAATGAACAAATTCAGGCCTTGACATTACTTTCAGCACTGAGTATTATTTGGAGTTACAGATGCCAAAACAAAGTTAGGCAATGGCAAGTTGTAACTCGGTGCCAATACTTGTTCCTCAAACGAGATCTTATCCGTTTGATAACTTTTACGACTTGAAAATAAGCAGCTAACAGCATTTTATACGTTTCTTACGATCATAGACCAACATGGCAAATATTTCTTTAAAGTAATAGTCAATCTTTACTGAAATTAATTTATCCGTAAAAGATAAATCTACCAAAACACGGAGTTTTTTTTGTATGAAGTATTAGAAAAATCATACTTTGATCGATGCGTGACAAATGAATCCGACTTTTTGTTTTTCATGCCGATAATTTCAGTTCTAAAACATCTAAAACGGGAAATTTAATGCGATTACCTTTTTATTTTGGCTTGACGTTTCGACCGAATTGCATCGACCGTGGTCTCAAGCAAACTTCGCTTGAGACGACGGCCTATGTAACTATTTGTACTGTGACTGCACGACCACTCGGTCGGTCGAAACGTCAAGACAAAATAAAAAGGTAATCGCGTTAAATTTCTCGTTTTAGATATATTATAAAGCAACGCGAAAGTTTAAAAGTTTAAATTTTAGTTCTACTATTCGAAATTTGTGTTATGGATGTTATTTTTACGTATTTATTTATTTAAAAATATAAAACATTATGTTGTAGGTACTCGATACCCGTGAATTTTTTTGCAAACTTGATATAAAACATTAGAAAATCATTAGTGGCGGGCCTAAAAGCTTCAGGATATAATAGTCAGGATACAATGTCCGACATACATGTTCTTCATTGTTTTTATAAAGGTAAAAGGAAGGCTAAAATATTATAGATTACTAATTAAAAATGACTTTTTCACAACTGGTGGACAAGAAGAGAGGAAAGAGATCGCTCCCCGCATTATCTTTCAACGAAACAATTTTTATAATATTTTGCTATTAAAAATGTAAAGGCGTAAACAGTTTATCAGTTCTTAACATATTAATGTGTCTGTCTTCGGTGTTTATCCAAATTTCTAAAAGAAATCACGGTATTCATGTGTTTTTGTAAATTCACGTGTCTTTTATAGCGCCAGTATAGTTTTTAAATCGTCATAACTAGAACAATTCTAAATATTCTCGTCATTTGAATAAAATATACAACATTATTTATAATAATAAGTAGTAAAATCTACCTATAGCTTGATGGGAGAACCGGGAGAACAAACAAAAATCCAATCAGTTTCGTAAACTGATAAAATTGTCTTTTATGCGAATTACTAGTCAGTGAAACACATTCATGAGTTAAATAGTTTTGTACACCAATTTATTGTTTTTTATGCAATTTACTAGTCGATTAATACACAAATCAGGCGTAGATTATAAGTATAACGAAACAATGAGTTGTTTTTTCTATGCAAAGTTCATAGATTTTACATTTTCATTGCCGATTAAAAGTTGTATACACTTTAAGTCCACACAATAAACAACTTACTGGATTTTTATTACAATTTAACTTACTTATGTCATAAATTAAAAAAATACTTATCACTTGTCCACCGGCGCAAACAAATAAATATTAGGTAAAAACAATGACGTTGAATCACGTGGGATTGTATTCGTATTCGTATCGTATCTCTAAATCTGTACAAAGTTCAGTGTGAAAGCCTGGCTTTTCGCTTCATACTAATTGCTATATAAACCCTGGTAAACAAGCTATAGCTTTATTGAGTTTTGCGCTTTGGAGGGAAAGAAAAGTTGCAAGCCACATTGCAAGCCAACGCATGAGAGCGAGACGACTGATTACATTGTTACGCAGTGCACTGATTGCACCTTGAGGGGTCGCGAGTGCCGAACTCGAACGGCCGTCACGTGTTAGTCGCGTGTTCGTTGCCATGGTTGCTTGCAGTCATTAACGTTTCAACGTGAATTTTGAAATTTTAAAACCGATACGGTTTGAAATTAGTTTTTATTTGATTGTTTTATGCTTGACTGAGCATTTTAGTAAGGCATGCCAGGCTTTTGGGTTTATATGAAGGTACCGCCACTGAAAATCATGATGTAAGTATCATATGGCAACTTTGAGGAAGTTTGTTATTTAAGATAATGTGTAGTTTTAAGTTTGTAGATATAAACGTTAGGATATGTATGTACTTTTTCGTTAATGATAAAGTTATATAAGTATGTCCGCTTGAACAACATAAAACTTTCCAAATCACATACTTTGTGTTAAACGACGCTAAATCCGCTTAAATATAATGAAATTGTTCATCCTATGTATAACATAAGCATTTCCATGGAATATAACTAAAATAGGTTTTATTTCTAACAGTATAAGATATAAGTTGGTTGC
The DNA here is from genome assembly GCA_907165235.1 of Zeuzera pyrina. Taxonomy (NCBI): domain Eukaryota; kingdom Metazoa; phylum Arthropoda; class Insecta; order Lepidoptera; family Cossidae; genus Zeuzera; species Zeuzera pyrina. The sequence continues at coordinate 5,601,279 of OU015633.1, read as the reverse complement.
AAGTAAACAAAGTTAATTGAAAGCAATATATATGCCATTTAAACAACATAAAACGAACTTTATGTCATAATAAATAAGATTCATGGTGTACGCACTGAAACTTCCAATAAGTCCTCTATTGAATGAACATACAATTTCTTAAGCGATATTGGCGTCCACGAATAGATATATTACTGTTGTTGTTAAACAATAAATTATATTTTATGTGCCTTGTTTAAGGAAATGCTCCAGTTTTCTTCCTTTTCTATGAAAATTGTGCAATCATTTTTAATATAGACTTTTGTATAAGTTGAAGTGAAATCGAGACTTGATTTGTCGTTCAGTGTCAATGTCAGTTTCTTCTTCTTTTATAAAAAAGAACATATTATTTTTCATTACATATTATTATTACACATTATTATTACATATTATTATTATATATTATTATTACATATTACTATGAAGCTTAATACATAATTAAAATAATACCACTCAAGTTAGTTTTATTTAACCCTATCAAGTCACTAGTTTGCGCTTTAACCGTTATAAAACCCTATTCACAGTAAGTTTAGATTCCAAGGCACATCCGTTTACAGCTCTCAGTGTATCAGAATCCTTGGAATGGACATCTCCAGTGATGTTCAGTTCCACAATCACATGGAAGACAGGGCCAAACTGCCGTCCAAAAATCCCGGTGTCCTCAACAGTGCGAAGCAGTACTTCACCTCGGAGCAAAGTCTCCTTCTACATAAATCACAAGTTCGGCTCCGAAAGAAATACTGTTGTCACCTTTGGACGGAAGCACATGATACTAACTTGGGTTTTTTGACTGGATGCAAAGAAGAGCTGTGAAAATTTTCAACAATCCCAAGCTCACAAGTGGACACGAGCTTTGAATTTGAGATTTAACCTCCCTATATGTGTTCTACCGCTTGTACAATATTAGATTGCGTACCTAGGAATTATTTGACATGATGCTTACAGCTTCATTTTTCCATTGCACCGCTCGTCGTCGGGAAGAAATTTATCCTCACACATTGGGGACTAAAAGGGTGCCTAAATGCGTGGAGCCTTTGCGTTTTTAAAGAAGTTTCCCTGGCGACGTCTTTCCAAACAAACATGGAGTTCTACAAGAAGGAAGTGTAGAGGTTTTTATAGAGTCGGTAACACACAAGCGATGCATCTCTGGTGTTGCATGCATTAACATAGGCTGACCAACGCATACCAACGCTTACCAACAGGCCAACCGTATCTTTATTTGCAAGCAAAAAGTCGGTCATCTACTTTAAGATATGACAAATTTCATATAAGAATGCTATTTTATTTAATTTGTGACCTCTATAACATCGATATCGAGTTTATATCATCTATGCTTTATTATAGAAAAGTTCGGTGGACTTTTTTTTGCTTTCAAGTGTTTGCGATACAGCTTATATAAGTATACATACACAGTTTTAAATCTGTGTCACACATTGAACTGACAAAATACGCAATAGGTATTACAAGACAATTTTTTGACTAGGCCAAGATCAAACTTGAGACCCTCGTTTTGAAAGATATTAGTTTTCTCACCAATTAACTATTCATTTGTAAATTGCAGATTTATCGTTGGTATTTAATTGTAATTGAGAATCGTCAGAGGACCTTTTCACCGAAAAAATTCATATTAATTACAAGTAGATTCATCAATTGTCCAATTAACCTTCACGATACTTGGCGAAATGAAGCTTAGGGTATTTATTATGCATGACATTGACAGATAAAATTACAACAATAGCAAATACAATTTAGATACGAAAGCGAAAGACACCCTTGGGCTACTGATATAACGGTTTAGATTCGCATTTAAATTATACATAATATTTACACACATACATATCTTCACGCTGTATCCTTGATGGAGTAGGCAGAATGCATAGAGCGACAGATTCTTTTTCAAATTCAATTCTCACATTGTTTCTCCGAACTGCGCTGGTGCTTTTCACATTTCCGTCAGCTAACAGATTTGACTTTTGATCTTCCTTTAGATATTTATATACCCTATATTATTAAATTTACTATGTAGTACTAAAGATGACATGAATGGATCTGTATTGTATTAGATCAATTACATCAGCCTATGTTTAGATCTCACTAATCGATAGGCTTTTTCACACGAGTGAGGAAGACGTGAGAATGAGACTCACACACCTGGTCTGTGCAGATTGTTGGAGGCATGCTAGTTATCAACTGTTAAATCTGAACAGCCTGTAAATCATCTGGACCTTTGGGTTTATGCTATATTAGGAGAAACCTTCAAAAGATCCCTAATTCCTCGGGAGCATAACTGGATTGTACAATGCTTTAGTACTTTAGGTAGTAGATACTTGATGTTTGTCAAGAGCTCCGGGATCTCTAACTAGCCCCTTTAGTATTATGCCGAAGCTTGTCTCGGCGGGCACGACCGCTTCGCTCTGTGGAGTGAACGATAGGAGCTTCTGCCCTAGCTTAATGATTATCCGATGTGTATTTTGCGATAAACAGGATTGCTCGATGTTTACGCAACTTGATCAGCTATTCAACATATGACCACGTGCTGTTTCTCAATCTCAGTGATCGAATCAAATACCGAAGCGCCGTGCATTACGAGTGTCCGGTAACCAAATACGAATATGGGTATGTTATTGTTCCAGTCAATTTCACTAATTGAATTAAGGACTAAGCTTACACTATGAGTGCCATATTACGAATTGGGAGAGCACCCAGTCACACGAAACTCCAACGCAGTTCAAAAAACTTCGCTTTTCCAAATCATTCGGTCGGTAATTAATTCTGCAAGGCTTGATAAGCAGATGCACTAACCACTCTGCCAACACAGTTTTTTGGATTCCGTAACCAAAACGACTTAAAAAGAATCCTAAGGTTTTCGTCATGTCTCTCTACCTGTCCATCTATCCATCAGTCCAACCGTTTCTTATGGCCGATTTACTTCGTTATCTTTACACCTACTGAGCTGAAATGTATAGAGACGTGAATGGTAACTCGAACCAAAAAATAAAAATTAAACAATGGATTTTATGGATCCAATTCCTCTAAATTTCAAAATTAAATGTCTGCTTTGATCGAATCATAACTTGATGCGTATACGACATGCTTTACACTTTTAACAATTTTTTGTTATGAGGGAAAGATACCACAAGTAACATTTATTACAGTAATTTTTTTTGTGAAATTAGCAATCGGAGATACAATCTAAATTAGTTATGAACGATGAAAAAGATACAGAGTTGGAAATTGTTGTAAAAATGCATTGAACATTTTTATAAAAACGCCGTCGTTGCAGCCGCATGTGATTGACAGTAATTGCTTTGCATCTTGAAACCATTTTATAACGTTGCTTCGACAGAGTTTAATAGCGGCTCGACGTGTTCGTTTTACTAGACATTTCTAGGCTAAGGTAATTGACAATTTTGTGTGCAATAAATAGATAATTATCTTTATGTCTATGGAGATCCCACAAGCGAAAGAGCCTCAAATCATTAATAGAGAATAAAAAACAGCAGTTTTTTCCCCGATTTATTTTCAGTCAACGTAGCAGAATGCATAAACATACTTTCTTACATATCTTCACGCTGTATTCTTAACGGATCACACAGGATCGAGCGTCAAGCATCGCGGTCTTGACATACATTTTTCGCCTCTTAAATGTCATTATTCCCCTCACAAAGCATATATAATGTTTTATGAACACATCTGTATAAAAATATAACTAAAATCAAATATTTCAAAATCCCTGTAACAAACTAGTCGGGACCAATTCACACTAAATATAGCGAAAGAACATTCTCTCAAATGGCAACTTTAAAACCACCGGCAAAACGGATGAACTATAAAACATTACGTAATCTAAATAAATACTCTTATTAAATAGTCTTCTGTAAATTTTGAATTACTTCAGTTTCATTCTAAAGGTGAGATACGTACTTAATTTAAAACAATATAACATAAACTATTCTCAATTTATTGCAATAACATTTGAGGAAGCGAAAGAAGTATGTAACGACTGTGACGCTTGGCGCACCGTCCTCTCTGACTACCCCGTTAGGGATACGGCGTGAAGATATGTATGTACGTATTCTTAATTTATTTTAATGTTTACACCATACCATATACCATCTAAAGATAACATTTACATCTTTAGATCTGTAAATTATAGCCTATTGTCTTTTCGCACTGTAAACAGCGCCTAATAGTTTTCATGAACCACCGTCTTCTGCGGAAATGTATTTTTTTTTTGTTTGTAAATATTAACATATATATGTACTTCTCGAAGATATTTCTGTAATTCAATATCGAGCTTTATCAACGGGAAAGTTTGTAATGAAATAAAACTGAGCGTAATGATATTCTTTGATGTTTTTATATAAATTATTAAAAAGATTTCCGAGATTTTTCGACAAAATGTATTTATAAAAAGTGTTGTTTCGATCGACATACCTACTGATCAGTAGTGCTATTCACAACTTCATTTCATCAGATGAAACATCGGATGTACGCATCGTTGACAACATCGATGAAAGATAAAATCGGTTGTTCGCAAGGATTTTCCTACGACGTAACAGTATTTGTACATTTTCAATGAGCTTTGTATTTCAACATCATCGGAATGATCAGAACAATTTTAAAAACAATTTTTTTCTTTATTTTAAACAGTATAAAATAAAGAAAAAAATTGTTTTTAAAATTGTTCTGATCATTCCGATGATGTTGAAATACAAAGCTCATTGAAAATGTACAAATACACGTATCTATGTTTTAATGTATGTAATGTTACAATTATATGAATCAAACTAAATACCAACTCCCGGTCTATTCATTTTATTACATACGGAGTCGTCATTTGTCAACTTGTCACTTTGTCAGTTGTCAATAAGTTTTCAAAATGGTGTCATGATGCCCGCTTAATATCGTCACTTTCGTTACTTACCTTTATATTATTTAAGCAACGGTGTTGTACAGTGATCTCATATTCGTGAAATAAATGGTGCTAAGGTTTTCTCAAGGAATTAATGTGACTAAAACTGCAGATCGAGGACGCCTACGAATCCTACAAAAGCCTACAAACTAGCCATTTGTTTCTATAAAAAAAACTAAGTATTGTAGAAGTTAGGACAAAAATGTGTTTCATATTTTGCTGTAATAACCAACTAAACATTAAACAAAAAGTGCGGGAAACTGGATTCTCTGTAATTTGTCTAGTTTTTGTAAAACTACAACTTAAAAATGTTTATTTTAATATTTCAGTGGGACTGGGTTTGAAAAGAGAGGCAGTGTCAAGTTATCATACAAAGAAATAACCAATATCCACTTATCATTTTATGTATTACAATGCAAGATCATGATGTAAAAAAAATAGAGATGATTAAAAAGAGAAATGTTGATGCAGTGAAATGTTAAAATGTATTTTGAAGTGTAAACCTTGAAGAAAAGAAAAAGAAATGATAATGTATCTGCCTACCATGTGCCTGTGAATGACAAATGAATTACAAAAATGTTATGATAACTGTATATATTTTTTATATATATAAATAGGTTTCTAAAACTTCCTGTGCTATTTTTAAATACTATAGAAGTCATGTTACAAACAATTATTATCAATCTTATTTAATATAAATGTAATAAGTAACTATTAAACTTTGCTTTATGAAATAAATACACTAATGATATCTACTGAGCTACTTATTTTGTACCTGCATACTTTTATTATAATTGAACATACAATTTATAAACAAGGTAGGTACATTTTTTTTATACTTTTAGTTCTCCAAATTATATCTCCATAAAAATTATACACAATGTTTTCATACATCTTACCTGGATACTTGTATACTTTCTATAGGTAAATATGTATTAATCATTCTAAAAATATTAGTAGTTCCTCCTATCAATCATTCTTATCGTCAGTGCCATATAATAAATTACTTATAAATTATATCAGGAATGCCATTAAAAGGCAGTAGGTATGTACATACTCTTGATTTTAATAAATCTTTAATTATTATTTAACAATCAATACAAAATCTTTTGTGACTAGAAAAGTTGTGGAAACTTGAACAAAGCTTTGTTACTTCTCAACAACAATTATAAAATTGTAATCAATAGCTGTATCCATATGTATCTGTAAGAAAAAAAGTTACATAAAATTCATTGTTACCTAAATAAAATTAATGTGCAGCTATTGGAAAAAGTAACTGTTTCTAATAGTCAATCAATTCAACTGAATTTTAATTCATTGCTGGTCAATATTTAAAAGAAAGAAGACCATTAATTTGTTATCCCTCTGAGTTATACCACTAATACCTACAATTCAGAAAATGTACACACATACATATCAACATTTTATTAGAAATATACATATTATATTATATACAGCTACAGCTCTATTAATCTCATTAATGTTAATACTAACTTCCTTAAAATGGTTCCTCTCTGTACATCAAAAATAAACAATACTCTTGTGATTTCATTTACCTACTATACAAGTACTTACAAGGGTATGTAATGTAGTTGTAAAACTTCATGGTTAGAAGTTATTATTTAGTTTTAGAATATGTACATATTCTAAAACTAAATAAGCAAATATAAGCAAATCAAAAGTACCTATCCATACTCACATTTCGTGGACATTGTAGTTACTGGATATATCCATATTTTAAGTCACAACTGTTTGTTTTCTGCTGGTGCATGACATACAGCATACAGCATCGATTCTAACCCTATGATTCGAAATATGCTGTTTACAATTCCTGAGGTTTTTGAAATATATTATCTACCTATCGCACACGACATCGAAACGTTTCAAATACTTAATTCTTATTTCAATGGCTTCAATCGATTTCAATTTATTACATCAAAGAAGAGATGGGTAACAACAAAAATCAGTCAAAAATCTTAAATTGTTTTTTGTACGATTTTCCTATGAGAGAGAAGGCAAAGGGATCTACGCCCACAAAGCCGATGTCTTAAGTATACCTTTCTGCAATAAAATAACTAGCAATCAATTTCATAATCTAATAATATTACTAGGTGTATCTCTTTATAGCAAGAATTAATATTTTAATGAGAATGAGATAAATAATAAATATAACAGAATAAATGAGACAAGTTATGAGACCAAATAAGGTCTCATAATCTATGGTAAATAGTAATGGGTAGGTATCTATGTATTTCACGCTGCTGTATTGCTGACGGAGTTGCCAAGCAAAGCGGTCCTTGAATATTTCTTCCACCTTATCAAATCCCATTATACCCGTCTATGCATTATTCCTCTCACACACTTTCGCCTAAGTTATGCAAGTGCTCTTATTATTGCTGTTATTTGTAATAATAATAACGGGTATTTACTATTTGAAAGAACGGATGTTATAAGTAGTATTTGTTAGAGCGCTTTGTCATTGGCCGTCACGATAACGATATATCGTCGCCGATGCAGACTCATTGATATCTAGGCACAGAAATCTATGGAGCGACACTTTTTCACTGAACGACCCGATCCCGATTTATCATCGCCGGCGATCGGCGACGACATGTCAGTACTACGTCCGCTCCCCATAGAATCGCCCCGATAAAATCAAGGATGTATGACATAATTACACAATGGTGCATGTGTGGGTTCAACGTCACCACCCTCCCACCTCCCCGCTAATCTGTCGTTCACTCAAAGGTCACTCCATTGTACTGAACAAAGTTTAGTTTGATTAAATATTCAAAATAACTTTCAAATAAGTTCCTTCAACGTTAGATACGTTAGACGTAAGTAAAGCAGATATACTAAATAACTAAATATAATATGTAGTCTGCCATATTGAATAAGTATAGTTTTATAGTTAACGCACTGATCTCGAAGGTGCAATCTTTGTCATTAAGACATGAAAGTTCTGTTTTTGTTTTGTCGCCATCGATATCGGTATCGTGTCGTTGAATCATAAAGCATCAAGATAATAAAATATCGGTATCGCTCTGGTGTGACGGCTACGATATTATCGTTATCGTGTCGACCAAATTTACCGCTAGAAATAAGGACTTATTTAAAACCGGCTGCAAGTGAAATTTTAATAATTTATCACAGACCTAAAACTTATTGTATAATAGTTTGTAGTGTGTAATTAGATTCGACTTTGATTTTAAATCAAATTATAGAGATTAGGTTTATATGCCCTACTTTCTAAGAGGAATGTGTTTGGAAACTATTTAAAATTAAAATATCGATTTTCAATTTTATGCTAACTTAGGTATATTCATGATGTAAGTAGGTAGGCTAATAGCTTATCCCTTCATGCTATAAGTACCTACCTATCCCCTATGCGATAGAAATATTTTATGTACTTACTATACTTATGTAATTTAAATGTATTGCTCATGTGTTGCTATGATTTTTTATGCTTTAGTCTTTTTAGTCTTAATTTATAATGCAATGATGGTGTTAAAAAGACCAATCACAAACAGAAAACAATAAATTTATAATAAATACCTACTGTGATATTAAGACCATATACTCCATTGTAATGATATTGTATAATATTACCTAGTATATTAGATTTAGGAGTACGTACCTATTATTACATTGCATGTTTTACTAATTTTTCGGTATTGTGACTTGTGAGGTGGTGTATATATTAATATTTAATAAAATTACTACTTAGCTATTATCTACTAGAAAGTTAGTTATGTGAAAAAGGATGAAAATTAAAGTTGTTTAAAGTGAACTTTAAACTTCAATAAACATTGAAAACAATAAAGGATATCTACCCCTTAAAAGAATGCTAATTCCTACATAAAATGGCCTCAATCTGGAAGTTTCCAATTATTATCTGTGAACTATATAATATAGGTACCTATTTTAGTAATTTAATTGTCCTGATTCATATTATATTTATTTATTATCACACTACAGCTAATTCATATAATTAAAACTCCTATTGTATTTTATGTTTAATTTTTATTAAGTACTCATGTTTACTTTGCTAAATAATATCTCTAAAACATTTTTAACTTATTCAATACATTATATACATTTTGGAAGATTTCTTGCAAACCTTAGACATGATGTTTTTAGGTAGGTTAGTTAGCTGAGTTACCTGTAATACAATAATATTAAAAGTATTAACTAGGTTACATAGAGATATAATGTTTATAACTCAAAACAAGATTAGTGAAGTTGTTGGAGGATTATGCATGTAAATTTAAGTCAGTTTTATGTTTTGGTTATTTAAGTCAGTATCAGTTTGCTCATATAGCAATGTGAAAGCAGCAGTCAATTTCAGTAGGTACCTATAGGTTGTAGGTTTACCTATTGTTGTTTAGTTTTATTTCATTATGTCTGATTGTGTATCAACTTAAATTTTACATCTTTGATCTCACATTACTAACTAAATACTAATAGACTAGTGTTGCTTTATTATTAATATAGTGTCACCGGGTAACAAAATAAATCACTACACTTTAACACAAATATAATCCAGACAAAAGATTTGTATTTTGTATTCAAGATATACCTATATAAATTGTTAACTACATGGCAAAACCTCGTTTTTGTTCATAACTTTGTTTACATATGAATATTGAGATATTTTTACTATGGACTGGGTATGCTTCAATCCAAAACTAGGACGAAAAATATTACCACAATTTTTCACCGCTAGACCTAAATTTTACTCAAAATCATATACGTAATCACACTTACAGTTACATGTACTTACTAATTTTATGAAATTAATCACTTATAACATTAATTATAATTTAGTAATAAAATTCAATTCAAGAAAACAATTGCAATATTCATGGTAACCCCACCTTCGTTTGCAAACAATAGCAGCAAAATGAACATTTTGCGTATAGAAAAGATTGAAAATCGCTAAATTTATTCACGCCTTTTCTACTTTAAGTCTACCATCTTGATGTTAATTTCCATACTAAGAGTCTTCCTTCACAAAATTAGTATTTTTGTTCAATAAAATTGCACGTAACTATATGACACATGTATCACACGTTGAAAATAGAGTATATTTTAATTATTTCAAGAAAAACATCGAAAATTTTAACTGTTCTCCGAGAAAATAGCTTAACATCGTAGAACTCGTCTAATAAAAAGTAGCTTTTCGCTCGTGGATGTTTTCATACAATTTGACAGTTCACGAGTGCGAGGATGTACGCAACGTTGCACGCGACGAAGTGACAAAAATGTGTCAAAATTACATTTTGACAGCTAAAGTCAAGGTTGAGAACGAGAGGTCATCGGACTTTTTTTTCACACGTTGTTACATCCGTGAAGTTGTGAATGCCAATTTCATAAATTAATATGGAAAATTCGTACATCGGATGTGATCATCGGATGCAAACAACATTGGCTCATTCACAATTTAAAGCTCACGGATGTTTCATCCTTTGCAAGGATGTTTTCATGTTGTGAATAGCACTACAGTATAAATAAATTTAGTTTATAATTCAGAAGATATATTTTTATTACTGATTAATATTATAAAATCACTTTCGATGATTATTTATATATCATATCATAATATATCATATTTTATTGAAATATCCTCACTACGCGATTTTTATGCATGATGAGTCAACATTAGACATAATCTTTGATGAAAGCTATTACGAGTTCGAAAATCAATTGTTAGCTAAAAAGCTACCTACATAATAAGTCCTGTCCTACCTTAAAAAACTTTCAGTTCTGTCAGAAATACCGATCCAGGAAGGAGATCAGAGAAGTTCCAAATAGGTTTTTTTTTCTTACTTTATGGCATGGCGCACAGTTTGGAGCATTTGCCAATGTCACGTATTAATAAAAAGAATCACAAATATGTTAGTTTTTAAAACGTGAAACTCCTCCAGTAAAGTGATAATAAGGCTTTACTGAAGTTATAAAGGATTTCTTGGAAGAGCGCGAGAACTTCAGCTACACATGTTTATTTAGACCCACTCCATTTTTAACAGACTTCAAAAAAAGGAGGACGTTCTCAATTCGACTGTATGTTGTTTTTTTTTCTTTTTTTTGTATGTTTGTTACTTCATAACTCCGTCATTTATAAACTGATTTTGAAAATTCTTTTTTTGTTTGGTAGATAATACTTCAGACATTTAAATTTCACCGGTATTGGAGCTTGAACTTCGAAGATACACCAAATAACGCGAACTGGTTATAACCTTTATTTATATTGATGATTCTCTTGTATATCGTTACGTTGCGGAATTAGAAATTGCAGACCTGCCTTAGATATTTATTTAGGTAAAGATCACTCAAAACGGAGAAATAAAAAATTTTTATGAAAAAAAATTAAATCATCTTCAGAAAAAAACTGAAAAGTATAAAATTAATTAATAATATTATAATATATAAATATAATATAAATAACTAATAATAAATTATAACTTTAATTAGTAAAGGATAGTTATTTTATAGTTATTTTAACTTCTTAAATATGATACACATACCTAACAATTAAATTTGACAGTTATTGAAGTCGGTGCCAAATCAATGTGCAACAACAGAAAGTCAGAAGTTTGGTAGGCTTGGCATCGACTTCAGTAACTGTCAAATTTAACTGTTAGGTATGTGTATCGTATTTGAGAATTTATTTTAATTGTTCTTGAGTTTTGATTAGTAAAGGATAGTTATTTTATACTTTCCAGTTTTTTATTTGAAGGCGGTTTAATTTTTTTTCACAAAAATTTTTTTTTCACTTATACAGGACTTTAAAACACAATATACTATCACTTTTGTACCTGCTTTATAATTCCCAAAAATTTTAAAAATAGAAAACCTAAACAAAATGTCAACCTCACTTCTCCCGTTCCCGCCAAAAAGTCCCTCCAAATAGGTTATACTATGAAAATCAATGTTATTTTTGGTTCGGTTAGTCTGTGACTGTACTAAAAATTTGTTGCGAGAACTAGCAAGTTTACGAAAAGAGTAGAAACATCGGTGAAGTAATGTCGAGGTGACTTTTTTGGCCTTTATGCCTTGTTCCTTCGAATGGGGAAAAGGCGTAATCCACTCTTATCTAGAAGCATCTTCAAAGTAGAGGAAACAAATAAAATCAAGTTCAACAAGATACTACAATTATGCATTTCTCATAATATCGTTCTACAGATTCTATTCATTCTACATTTTTTTTTTGTTTATGTAAACTTTTAAAGTTTTGTATTGCATTATAAAATATCTAAAACGGAAATTAAACCGATTACCTTTTATTATGGCTTGACGTTTCGACCACAGAATGCTACAATATACGACCGAGTTGCATCGGCCGTAGTCTCAAGCAAACTGTCGCAGCAAGTTTCACTCCGTGTCCAAGGTAGATGTTTTATCATCTACCTTCGTTATTTGTAAAAAGTTTTTAGGATACCTACACACAGCACTTACAATGTCCACACGTTTAATGAAACACGTTTAAAAACGAAGTTTTGTTCCTTGAATAACAGGATTCCACATCTTCAATAAATTGTATCTTTTTCCCGATTAAAATTATTTGGTTCTTAACAGCAATTATTTTTGTTATCATCTTTCTCTTTTTTTGGTTTGAGATTTCACTTAGAGTATCTGGTAGTTCAAGTTATACTCTTGGAAGGGTTAATAATTAAAACACTTTGTTAGTTAATAGTCGATTACGTAAAAAGTTTAACGACGCGATGGGTACAATTTACTAAAGTTTAAGTTGTGCGTTAGACGGGTCAGAGTGACCTCAGTAACCCTTAGCCCTCTAAAGACGCTCGAACTGGGTTGCCAGAGTATTAGAGTGGGGTCCAAAAATGAAAAGCTTAGCGATTTAATAAATAAACAAAATAATTATTATACAAGAAATTTGATAATTTTTTCAAATTCGTTTTAAATCCTGTGTTTAAATTTATAGTTTTTAGTGCTTTAGACTCTCTTAAAACATGATGTGCTTACAAAAAAATATTAACATTGAACTTCAGTTACATTTGCATTAAAATCTTGAAAGAATAGAAAACATTTGTTTTACAACTCGTTTACAACTCGCGCACGGATGGTTTTGTGTTATGTTTAATTGTTTAAAATGTTAGATTTGTAAAATTAATTTCTACAGATCAATAACATATGTCTCTCATCATATTTTTCTAAATTTAAATTTATGTTTAAAGTTTTTTTAAATTTAAAGTACCTACAGAAAATTCAGAGGTAAAAGATCTTTCATTTTGAATTCACCAACGAATATTAAAGAGTTAACTAGTGCAAAATGGGTAAATAATATGTACATGTTACTATACCGAATTTGAAGTTTGTGTTCTTGCTAAAATGATATGTAATAAACAGACAGATGGAAAGAGATTGACATGTCGGTAATCATATAAGTATTCCGTTATTCCCTTTGAGTTAAAACACTTTAAATAAAATTACACATACCATTCATTTCACCATATTCACCAAAAGTATTGCCATAAAATATTTCTCTTATGACTTGAAAGCTCGTTAATGATCGAAGCGAGCTAACCCTCGACAATATTGGATTAATTGGGCTCACTACAAATTCCTAAGCCCCAATAACACTACGCAGTTCAAGGGTTGCTTCGCGACTATCCGTTTCCTGTAATGACTACAAAGGTTAAAGGTTTGCGTTAATCTGAAACATTTTCGATGGACTTGGTAACAGTGCCTGCTCCATTTGAGAACTTGTAATCCTCCGGGCGTTCTAATGATGTTTATTTTCTATGTAATCTCTTTGTAGTTGCAGTAAACATTTACAGCTTTATCTATTTGTTTATGAAAAGTTGAGAACTTTGAACTATTTCACTAGCAAAAGTCAAAAAACGTTATCGTTTTTCCAATTTTCCACTCGAAGGATTATGTTCATGCATTTTTGATACCGTACGTGTGGCATATGTGTGTCTCTAAATATATTTATAACTTATTTAATTATGAAATATAACTAAGGTACATGTTATTTTAAAATTGAAAATTGAGAAAAAAACGAAAACGGTAGTGAGGCCTGGATATGCCCGAAATCAAGTGAATGCAAGATAAATACAATAGAATTGCCATCTCTTAGAAATATGGGCGTTGTCAACCTTTGCAAACGAAATGACAAATGAAAAGATACCCAATATGACAGAGTTACACGAATATTATTGTAAAAATGAAGAAAGGAAATCAAATAGTCAGAGTATTAGCTGACGGAAATTTCAAAAGCACTCGCGTACCTTGGCGAAAATGTGTGAGGAGAATGATGAGATTTGAGTAGGCGAAGGAAGTATGTAAGGACTGCAACGCTTGGCGCTCCGACCTCTGACTACACCCTTGGGGATACAGCATGAAGGTATGTACGTATGTGTATGTATGGATGTATGTATGAGAAAAATCTGTACTGAGAAGTACCACCAAGAAACTCAGTCAGGTATCATAATATTATATTACGTTTAAAAATGCGAATTTATAATTCGTTTCATTGTATGCAAAAAAGAGGCATTCGTATTTATTTTAGGGTTCCGTATTTCACAAGGAAAACCGAAACCGTCCGTCTGTCGCAGTCAATTTAGCTCAGTAACTATTCGACTTACTCAAATTGAAATTAAACATTGTGATACGTCTTGTTAGTCTACCTATGTTGTTTTAGTTAGCTTTTATTGACCTCTGAGAAGAATAATTTTGTTGAATTATTCCTCAACGTTCCTTTTGATAAGTTCGTGACTTTGGCTTCGTATTTAATTTGTGTATCAAAATAACAAAATTTGAATTTAACTGAGTTTAATGTTTAATTCATTAGTCTCGTTAATGACTTCTTAGATATTTTTATTTCTAGGAACCCCCTTAATTATGGATTTAAAAGGCCTCAAGGCAAGGCAAGGTTAAATTCGAATTTCATTCGCAAAATTCAATGGCTGTTGCTACTAACCTTGATAATAACTGAAAAGCAAGTTTCACTTTCATTTTTTGTTTTATATAATGTATTTGACGAAACGTTATTCTGTTTGCCAGATGAAGATTAATGTCACTTTGAAGATTGTTATGAGCTTCGATATAACTAAAACAATTTTTTTTAATCATGGCATTCTCAGCAAAAAAATTACGTATTAATGTCAATAAATGACATGTATTTAGGAAAAAATAGTATTTCCGGGTTTTATAAGTAAAATAAAATCTGAAGTCTGCATCTATAGAAAAATTTGCACCTAATATTCTGGCTTAATTTAAATTTGAAGCTATACCATCGTTATAGAAATTAGTTTACAACCAGTTAAAAGCAACAAATCCAGGCAAAGTTTCACGAGATTTGGTTTTTGCGAAGCTGTAAATCCTCTTCCTGAAAGTACCCTACTGGAATTTTCCAAAACCCGTTTAACGCCACCACCAAGACTACTAAGACTTGTTTTGCTATTTCAGTACCGTATGTATCCAAAACATTACCGATATTAACGAATCCATAACGCTTCTGATCCACCCATTCTATATGTTCACGTATGCTCATCTCAACAAAAGTACTTTTAAATCGGGTTTGTTTCTTCTGATTTCTTTGATAGTGTTAAAAGTTTCTTGAGTGAAGTTCTTCACTCAAGCATTCTTGAGTTCACAGTCTAGTCTCGCGTACTAAGTACGCAATGTATTTACATGAGGAAGACATAGATCAAAATTTTTTCTTAAGTAATTGTTATGCTCTTGGACTGTAAAAAATTATTGTTAAGGCGAATTTTCTTAAATCCTGATTATATATATTTCGAGGTAGTTGATGTTTTACTGCATTTATTATCCAATGATAATAAATGCAGTAAATTAAAATTTAATTCATTACTATAAGACGAGGTGATATTATTATAGTGGTCTTTTAAAGCGTTCTACTATTAATTTCTGTACGAGCATTCTGAAGCGTAACGATTTTCGTAGTCTGCCACTTAGTTTTCGCTTTTAAGTTACATACATATATGCTTTTGCTTTTTTTGGACTATATTTTTCAGTTTATTATATTTAGATACCAAATTCTTTTTTCGAGGTGTGCCTGGATTTTCTTCTTTTTGGGCGCAAGTTGGTGATGGTGGTGGTGTAGTTACGTCTCCGTCTACGTTAGACGTTGCCAACCCTCTCTTTCTTTAATAGTACCGGCACAAATAAAATGGGAACCGCTCCTTCCGTTTTCTTTTATATTTTTCTTCAAAATGTTTGCTACAATGAGAAGCATTTTTTTTTGGTGTCCAGTTAGGTCGTCCAATTACTCTTAAGCCATTTTCATCTCACTACAGGATCTACAGGAAATCTGTAGAGCATAATATAGAAAGTGACACCAATATAACTATTATTAGAACTGAGTTATTTTGACCATAATATTGTCTTGAATCGATTATTAAATAGAACGATAAAAAATATGTGTAGATTTTAAATTTCATCGACAAAATTGACTACTTTTAAAACATAATTAACTCTAGTTTACTTAGTGTTTGACTTTAGTAAGTCCAACACTAGTGTAAAAGTAAACTAAGTATATTTTTGAAAAATTGTTCTTTTTTATAAAGTTTACACAAATATTTACAATTTCGTTGAGTGAATAATGTAATTAAAATAAAAGATTCCGTATTTATACCTCTGAATTATGCTTTACAAATTGTTTGGTGTTAATCACAACTTACCTGTGAAATGAATGATTGCCTTGATTATTGCGATATGTAATATCACTATCACATACAGAACAGGTAACCATTATTGAAAAATACAGTACCTACTTCTTTGAAATAAAACAGAAATAACAAAAAATAATTAGATAAGTGAACATCGTTCTTCGCAGCGTGACGACTTGTGACGACTTGTCCTTCAAAAAGGCTTACAATAGCGTCTCGTTTGGTGTCTCTTTCCTTTCACGTGCCATTATAGTAAAAGATTACATTCTCACTCGCACTCTTTGACACGTCTATGCGCAAGTAATGTACTAAGTTTATGACAATTGTAGTATACTTATGTGCTACCCAACGAGCTAATGACAAACGCTAGCTTTTTTTTTTTGCTTTTATTGTTTTAATTGCCTCATCGCTTTAACATCATTTGGCAATGTAGTGAAATGTAAGTAAAATAAGAAATATATATGTGTGCGTCCGGAAGATCGTTTTTGGTTGTTTTGTCAGTATAATATAACTAATCTTTAATATAAAATCACTGAATGCGATGCGAAAGTTAAACAGTTTCTATTACAGGGGCAAATTGGATTTTTGTACTCACCTTGAACGCTCTTCCCCCTTATCGCCAAAAATGTTAGACGTAATTATTGTTAAAAATTTTTAAGATAAAAAGCATTAACTACAGTTTATAGAAAAAGTATAACTAAAATATTAAGAATTAATAATTTACTTTAATACATTCACTACCTCTATTATAAAATGATTAAATATATCTCGTTAAAAAACATTTCAGTCTTGTTTTACTTTAAGTAAAACAGGACTGAAATGTTTTTATAAATATAAGTTATATTTATTACATTTGGTGCATAATAGTGTTCATTATTTGTACCTATTTATCTTAGTTGCATTTTTCTAAAAATGTAATGATCCTCTTTACATATTAACCTCTTGAATAAATTGTCTTCCGCAAATGATATTCGCCAGGAAAAGTCTCAAAGGAAAAAGACAGTTTAAAAGACAAGAACGTTTCGTTTGAGAATTGAATCTTCAGTAAAACTGCAGTTTATCTGAAGATAAAAGCACACATTGTATTAACCCGTTTAAATAAGAAAAGAAATTTACCGTCAGTTTAAAGAAAGTTCCCGCTGAAGGAATTTAAAAACCGGCTATGAGTGTGTCGTACACGCATTGACTAAGGGTTCTGAAGTAATATCGACCACATTAAAAGTTATTTAAAATTAAAATAAAAATAGGACCAAAATACCCATTATTTGTTTATCATTTGTGGGTAATTTGGTACCTACAGATATGTAAATTAGTAATTTTAATGCAGAGAGATCTATATCTAGATACATATTATAAAACTCAAAGTCTCTCTGTCTGTTTGTCAGTTTTTGTTCTTTTCACGCAAGAACTACTTATCCGATTTATGTTTTTTTAAATTCATAACTATGTTATCTGGCCAGAATATATTTTATTACATAAAGTAACGTACGAAATAAGCCGACACGATAATGGTGTATCAAATCGGAGAAAATATGCTTTTGGGGCGCTTAAATAGCTTACAATGAGTATACTATAAGAGACATATTAATGTACCACGTAAATTGTAGATGTTAAGAACTACAAAAAAGTCTCTAGTAGCATATGTCTATCTTATAAGGATCACCCACAATAAGCATTTTTGTCTTTAAAATAACCGGCGGGTGACCGCCGTGGCTGGCGGATGAGAGTGGGCGCGAATGCGCGGGCGCTCGACCGACAGCATTTAGTCAGTTCGTTAAAGACTTAAACAATAATTCTGTAGTCCACGCGAGCGGAATCACGGGCACAGCTAGTACATTAATAAATTAGCATGTCTCTGTACCAAATTTTATCAGAGTAAGATAAATCAGTTGTTACTCCCGTGACATACAGAAGTACAAATAGCACATAACAAACTGTATGGGCTCTATTTTGCCATTCACTAGGGAACTCTAAGAACGTGAAGTAGTCCAAAGTAGTCTAAACAAAAGAAGTCACGAGCCAAATCTCTTTGCTCTCAATTCTGTATCAGTTGCATATAAAATTTCGCTTAAGTGAGGCGTATAGGAACGTGGAATACTAACTGTGTTTATAACTTAAGTGACTAGCTAGCCCGTTGGTGCTGTGATCTGCCTGGCAAGCCGAGGGCCACCGATTCATCTTCCATTCAGGTCGAGTCTAGATGTTACTAAGCGCTCCCTGAGAATCGTTGTAAGGTTCTCATAGTATGCGCTTAGTGTTTGATATGCACAGAGAGCCTTGTTCGAATTTAAAAAAAAATTCATTTTCAGAGCTTAATTTTCTGGATTGTAAGACCTAGAACTTTTTCGTGTAAACTTCTACACCGCTATATGGTATTTTTTTAATCGGAACACTACGGAAAAATCCTAATCCATAAGAGATGCAGCAGCTTCCGTATCTTAGCGATCATTCGGAGTTTTGTGAAAGCAATTCTGGCGTAGTAGATTTTTTAGTTAAGTTGCACATTAAAATAATACGTCAAATAAATATACGAGTCTCAAAGGGCGGGGCACTTGAGCGTGAAACACAAGTTCTTCCGTACTTCATGTTCCTCACGCGTCAAACCTTAAACTATAGATAGTATATAAGGCTATATATTTACTTACTAACTAACCTGACAGACGTTGTTCTGTCCAAAGGAGGGATTCCGATAAGGCCCTTTATCGTTCCCCTAAAATCAAATTTTTTGAAATTTGTTATCCAGATTATTTTTATATCTTTTTATAATATAAAAGATAAAATTTTTTTAAAAACACATATTTTTTGTGGTACTTGATCGAATCTTTACGAAAATAATTGTTAAACTTGGTTTGTTTTGCAAAAGTACTTTATTGTTGTATGGGACATTTATGTAGTTTTTTGTACAGGGTGCAAACGAGTAACAAAAGTATTTTTACATATGTGGTGCACAAATACATAAGCTACAATATACATAAAAATTGTTGTGTACTCTTGGTAAAAAATAAATGAATTGAATTTTTGATAATATACTGATTGACTGATTTTGCTATATTTTCTTTCTAAAACTTCAAATTAGCTCCCAATCTTTTCTGAGTTGTTAGAGGAGCGGGACGTTGCGTTGCCAAGGACTCCCCGCGTGCATTAGCGAGCTGGTGCTGTGGTTATACCAACTGGTTCTGCTTTGTTTACTTAGTTTTTACTGGACAGTGTGACGTTTTTATTATACGTACAATAAATAAAAAAAGTGCCGTTTAGTGTCACTGACTATTTTTAAAGTTTTAGGAATTATCCTATTATGTATAGGCATTCGGAGGCGTTCGTGGAATAAAGTACTCCTCTCTCTGTGAGTCGAAGATTAAGTCGAAGATATTGCAGATGGATGGTCAAATCAAGTAGAAGAGGACTCTATATAATACAATAACGATTTGAGCACCTTTTAGAAATTTACTTTGTCAACATAAAGCCGACAATTACGATATTAATTAGTACATTTTGTCACATTATTCTTGTTACTCTTAAAGAAAACATTCAGCTCAAACATAAAAGTAGAGCGAAGATTGGCTGATACTACACATATTTGTAAATCTTAAGAGTAGTCCTACAGACGCGATACTCAAATGAACGAAAATCCAGGGGGGGGGCCAATAATGGGTTTTATCGAAACTCCTCCTTTCAATAATTTTTTTTGTGATTGTTTTGTGAACTTATGCAATGCTGTTGGAAAATAGTAAAAAAAATGGCGAAGTAGCGCCCTCTAGAATTTCTTTTGCGTAATATTTCTTATTTTCTTATTTCTGATTACTTTTTCATGATGATAAACAAAACAAAAAATTATTACACATGTCCATCGTTTAAATCATGAGTTATGGTCTTGAGTTCCTACAAAAATCTCATAGAAAAGTGTTCAGTTTTGCCTGACTGAAAATTTTCCATGTATATTTCAAGGTTTGCAGCATACGGAACCTGAACTGTACAAAATGTGTAATATATAGTAGTAAATAAATAAATTAAAATAAATTTCAATACGTGCGATTGGTTATGGCCGAGCTTCACTTTGAAAGTATGCGACGAGAAGTCTTTTTTTGTTATGTCTATATGTATGTATGCATATGTGTTGACCTCAATAATATTGAACTTAATACATATTTCACAAATACATATTTCACAAAATGTATAACCAAATGAACAAACGGAATCGGAAAAACATTTATTGTGGATTTAGAGAAACACAAAAGCTTTTGTTCTTCAAAGATATATTTAATGTATCTGTTACAGTTTTGTAATGGCAAGTATACAAATAAATAAATATTAAACATTTCACTAGAACTTATTATTTCGACAGCCTGGAATCTATTATTTGAACAATCTCTGACAATAAAACGTAACAGGAGACAGAAAATTTAAACGTGTTTGTAATAAAGTGGAGGTTGCCCTGTGGTCGAAATTCAACCGTAAATACAAACTTATAATATAAACTCTTTGGAGACAATCTACTTTGTGCGACTGTTTGATCCAAAGATTATGAGTTTGACTTGCCAAATCAATGTGCATTAACAGAAAGTCTATTAGTTTAGTGGGCTTGGCACCGACTTCAATAATTGTCAAATTTAATTATATAGGTATGTGTATCGTATTTATAAAGTTATTTTAATTGTACTTGGGTTTTGATTAGTAAAGGATAGTTATTTTTATTTTATACTTTTCAGTGTGTTTTTTGAAGGCGGTTTAATTCTTTTTATTAAAAATTTTTGATTTCTCCCTTTTGAGTGTCCCTCCCAATTAACTTCATTCTAATTCCGGAGCGCAACGATATACAAGAGAATCATCAATATAAATAAATGTCGTAACAAGGTCGTGTTATCTAGTGTATCTCCGAAGTCCAAGCTCCAATATCGGTGGAATTTAAATGGGACCACCTCTGAAGTATTACCAACCAAACGTAAAAAGAATTTTCAAAATCGGTTTATAAATGAGGGAGATATGAGGTAACAAACATACAAAAAAAAAAAATAACATACAGACGAATTGTGAACCTCCTCCTTTTTTTTGAGTCGGTTAAAAACTTCAGATGCAAGTCGGCACGAGTTTAAATCGCACGAAACTCAATTTACAATTGTTTTAACATAAAACAAATAAAATTAGAGGGTATGCGTTAAAAAAACAACTTTGATTTTTTTGGTACACCCTAATGTATGTAAATACGTGATGAAATAAGATATTTACGTGAAAGCCAACGGAACATTGAATTTAAACTATTTCAAAATACGGATGACATAATTCTTAAAGACATACGAGGTTGTTAGCAACACCGACAAATAAACATAAAGGGGAACACTGGCGTCCTCTAGCAGAGCGCGACGGTGTTCGTGACGTCATAGAAAAGATCGACTGACGGCTTGTTCCCCACTACCGCTCGAGATTATATAACTCAAAACTCGAGCGCTTCACGTCTCTCTAAGTATATGTGTTCTGTGTTCTCTATTGTTTTTACCTTCACGACTGCAGCACGAAGTGTTCGAATACAAATTAATTAATTATTAATTGATATTAAATATTAATATTATCGATAATTGAAGTCAAGTTTGGGGTGTTTCATTGCTATAAGTATCTAACTTACTTTTTAATTTTATCGTAGCTAACAAGGTGTAATTGCATAAATGCAGGTTCAGTGTCTGTAGTTTAGCCTCTTATTTAGCAGTCACTAACAACCGTCGCCGTCATTTAATTTCAATATTTGTATCAATAGCCATCACGTTTAAAAACCGTCTCAACATTAGGAAGCAATATTTGGAAGATAGGGTCACTCATTCTATAGATAACCGTGCGTAATGTTGTTTAAGATACAAGCGTCTGACAATATTATAAACTAGCCACCCGCCTTCACCTGGGTTTGCGACACGACAATTTTTTTCTATTGAGATTTTCATACAATATGGCATGCAATTTCCGACTTTTGCAATGACTTTTCCCAAAATTTTCTTTCTTACAAACGTTGTCTTGACAAGAGTGGTAGAGACATGCGGCATTGCAGCACGAATTGGGCCAGCTCGCCAGGTGAAATATCACCCTCACACGGAATATCGGCGTGAAATAACAGCATTAGTTGCTGTTGTGATTCGTTCGGTGAGTAAGATCGCCGGTGGCCCATCACACTCTCCCCCTCCTTTCCTCCTTTCTCTATTTCCCTACAGGCCGGTAACGCACCCGTGATTCTCCGGACGTTGCAGGTGTCCATGGGCGGCGGAAGTCACTCTCCATCAAGTGACCCACTTGCTCATTTACCTCCTCTTTGATATAAAAAAATAATAATTACAAACGCAACAAAAAAAAATCGGCAAAATGGTGGAGTCGTTCCCAAGTGGCGATCTTTCATACATGCGGCAACTGATTTTTATTTATACATAGATATGTACATATAATATACAGTATTTTACAGGTTTATTATAAGACCAAAGATAAGAGTATATTCAGTAAAGTTGGATCAGTGTACGATAAACTTTACTCGTAACAGATTCAGAATGCAGCTCATTTAGTTCCGCATTAACATAGTAAACGGCTCTCTGAGGCACCCATACGGGCGTATCTGGTGTTTATGCAGATCTAAACTTTATTTACACTTATTTGTTATACATGCAAGTTGACCTACATTTTTTAATCAGAACGAAAAGAACTTTACACATTTTTAGTAGTAAATTTTTAACCACTGCGTCATACCTGTGATGAGGTAAGATGGCAAAGCGTTTACATGTCCTGCGAGACTGGTTCTTTAAAGACTGAATTTTAAAGTCTTTAAGAGTCTCAACGTCTTTTAAGTGTCCGCCTATGGAGCTCAGTGCAACCGATTTCGTTCATCACCCCCGCGCCCTATGGCAATATCAACTAAGTAGATTTTCGCAGTTACGGTTTGATAATATATTTGCGCGAGAATTCTCAGCATTTTTTTAACACATAATTGTAATTTTCTAGAAAACTACATTGCCAATTTAAAACTGGTTTTAGAAGTATCAGGTATTATAATTGCCTATCCTTTTTAGTAAATCCATACTATTGTAGCTTAGAGAATGCCTTACCGTATGATAAACCGATGCGAGTTCTCCAGCAGCAATTTTTTCTTCCGTGTCCGAGGCCGATGTCTCAGGTTTTGAAAAATATTTTGTTAAAGTATTTGATGCTCTATTGCTAACAATAGTCATGTGCGATTTAGTAGATGCATGCTGTTTTACATCATTGAGACCACCATGAGCACAAGAGAAATCTTTATTGCATGAGCGACAGGACGCCTGGTACAGATTTTCTTTTACTTGTTTTAACCAGGAATAGTCATTTTCCCAGCTTGGATTATACTTAGTTAGCCTTTTAGCTTTCTTGGGAGGTATTACATTACTACTGGCCCTTTCATAGCAGTCAGTATCACTCAAATCACTCATTTTGTAAAATCTTAATAAAATAACGAACGTAAAAAGTCGCTTTTAATATTATGAAATAATTGACGACATATTTACGCAACGTATGTCTCAAAACAATAACCAATCAATAAATCTTTTCCTCTCATTAGAAAGAAACAGAAAGAAAGACATATTATGCATGTAACAAAAAGGGATCAAATAGTTTCATTGTATTTACGCGTCGAACGGGAAGGAAACCAGTGACGGCTAGGCCACGACTTTGCGCGACCGGCGCGGGCTAGCTGTCATTGGTCGATGCGGGCGGCAAGTGCGAGTTACTCCACACTACACAGTCGCTCGAGTCGAGCCGAGTCAGAAATGTAAACAGTACGTTTTACGAACATTGCGTGTGTGAATATTTGGATCGATTTCATAATGAAAAACGAAGTACGGTTCAAATACGGGACAGAGTCAGTCCCGCCGGGACATTTTAAACTATGTCTAAAATACGGGACATCCCGGGAAATACGGGACGTCTGGCAACGCTACTCTCCAGCATGACCGAGCAACATACAGCACAAATTGGCTGACAGTCGTTGGATAAGAAAAACAGATCGGCGGGGTTATAACCTAAAAATTTGCAGACAGCGACAGCCACAAGATCACTGTGCAACCGGTGACTAATTGTAATAAAAAATTGATATCATATCATATTGGTATCATATCGATTGCGTATCTATCATTCTATGACCATAAATTGCACTTTTCGCGGTTGATTTAGCGCCGCTATACAAATTACATTACACAAATTCTCGTTAAGACAACAGATATCGCGCGATATTGGCTGTCGCATGCTGTTTGCAAGTTACGTAATAGGCGTGCGGATTCCGTGGCGTGTTGACTAATATGGGCTGATATTTAGGCAAATTAGATCCATATGAAGTATAGCGACAGATTGTTACAACTCTTCGTCTATACCATGTAACCATACGATCGTTATACTACCATATGTCTGGGACTATTTTTATTTGTATAGGTATATCTGTAACGTATCCGAAGCACGCTTCGGTGACGCTTTATATGGACATCAATTATACAATTTAAAAGTACACAACATAAACTAGTGAATTGCCCTCATTAGCCTATACTGTGTTGTTGGACACTAATAGTGCTCTTCAGTTACGTCTCTTAACATGGTTTGTCTTACTACATACATGCGTGGTATTTAAATCTATTTAAGAAAATGTTTTATTACTATATTTTGAGGTTTTTGTAGGATTTTGTAAAATAAATGATTCAGCAGCATACTACATTCATATTTAGTTACATTCAGACACATTAAAGCGATGACAGTTATATGATATAATGGAGGTCTGATGGTAACTAACCATACTGCATCAGACCAACATTATACCAATGGCCAAATAACTACCACAATATAGTATTGTGCTAGTTATTTGGCCAGGTCAGAAGCCTACACGTAGGTATCTTTTTTTTCATTTTGAAAATAGAATATGATAATTTTTGTTGTCCATTTTTTTACATTTGATTACAAAAACACAGATTTTATCAACTGACAGTGACAGTTGCCATCCCAAGTTTTCTTTCTGTCGACGTCATGCGCTATATAAAATTTTGTTTTAGTTCTCTCCGTCATGTATTGCGCTTTTATAAAATATATTACACAGATAACGAATAGAATAGTAATATGAAACGAATTTTACCGTGTAAATGGCGGAAGTTATGCAACCATAACAAAATAAACTGCAAACGTAGGTCTTTAATTCTCCATATTTTTATGCAAATGCATTCGAATGCGTTTTAATGAATGCATTCAACTTTACGAGTTGTTATAATGCCTTATCGAAAGCAGCAGTGGGTTGTACGTTTGTAAATTGCCGTAGCAACGAGCAAACGTTTTAATAATTGAGATTGGAATTCTGTTTACTGCTGTTGATAAGAGTCCACGATTTCAGGAATTGAGGAAACTGGCAGCGGTTGATTGCATCAAAGTGAATTTAGGTAGAATTTATCGCGTCTTTGACGAATTATGTGAAATTTTAGATTTTTGAGTCTCTAAAAAAACTGTGATTTCCCATACACAAAATAGGACATGCTTTATAAGTAGGTGAAGTCATCAATAATGTCATGAAAACATAATGGTCATGGTAACTACTGTTCACATTTTTTTAAACTCAATAAACTTCTAATACCACTCATACTTTTTATTGTGCTACATTTTCTCTCCAATTGTATGCTGGTACAGAACCTTAGGTGCACGAGCCCAACTCACACTTGGCCAATATTTTGTTTCTCTTTTCTACTTATAGTTTACGAATGTCTGTCTTTGTTTCAAAATCAAATTCAAAGTCAAATCAATTTATTCAAGTAAGCCTAATTACAAGGTATTTTTGAACGTCAAATCTACTTTAGTTTGGTTCAAGGAGAAAACCTGGACACTGAGAAGAACCAAATTTCATTTCAATAGATGTAAAATATATGACGGAATATATCAGCTATGTTATACCGACAAAAAGACAGAAAGACATAACGAAATCACGAGTTACCGTTTTTATCAATGGCTACGAATCTCTTAAAACGTTACGGAGCCCTCTGTACGTAAATCGAAGTCATACACGACTAATATTTTTTAAGAAATACCTACTGATGTTTACTGGTTGAAACTTTTATTTGCTATTAAAGTTTTAGTATCGAAAGTTTTTTATTATTATTATTTTCATGTCAGAAACCAGCCGGTGTTCTGTTCGTTTTCAAGGATACTACGTAATATTATCTACATAAATACATACATACATACATACGTACATAATATGAGAATAATAATGAGATTTGAGGAGGCGAAAGAAGTATGCAAGGACCACGATGCTTGGCACTCCGTCCTCTCTGACGGCACCGTCAAGGATACAGCGTGAGTGTATGTATGTAAGTAAGTAGGTATATTGTATATATAAATGTTCTTGCCTACTTTTTATTATCAATTTTGGTATCTCTTGTTCGTTTTTACGAATTTTCTATTAAATGGCCTACTATATTGGACAGACATTGTTTTACAAACTTTGGAGCTGGAAGTTATTGTTTCTGAAACCTCGTTAAAACTAGCACAGGATTAAATTTCCAATGAATAACAACAGAACGGACTGGAAATGTTTTGCTAAAAGTAAAAATAAACGCATAGATGGTAGCTTTGTTTTATTTTTGTAGTTTTCTCGCAGCTTAAGTCCATATTGAAACTGTGGATACTATAAAGTATTGAAGATTTACTACAGTGACTGAATGTCTTGTAATAAAAGAAACACCCTCATGGGTCTAATACACGTGTTAACATAGTATATCTTCGCAACATTTTCGGTCAAATTAAAAGCTTAATTTAATAAAATAACGTTCAGTTTAAAAAATTAAATAAAATTGATCTAAAATACTCATTGAATGATAATCATATTTAAGTCTCAATTTTAGTTAAGCACGAAACCGGCTAAGTGCGAATTGGGCTCGCACACCGAGAGCTCCTTACTACAGTACATTTCGAAGCGTACGTTATATTATTTTGTTAAAAAAATTATACTTCCTGATTTTTATTATTAATTGTTTTGTTAAACAAAATATGCTTCCTGGTTTTTATAATCAGTTGTATACTGTATAGCAGTGTTTTTCAATCTTGAATACGCAACCTCTTTAAAAATAAAAAGTTCTTGCGACCACCAAGACCGTTGCTAATGCTAATACAGCGGGGTTATTCTACCTAAAAATTTACAGACAGCGACTGCCACGCAATTACTGAGCGTCCGGTGACTAATTGCAATAAAAAATTGATATCATGAATGACGATTGCGTATCTCTTGTGTCATTACCATAAAATGCACTGTTCTCGGTAGATATAGAGGCACTTTACAAATTACTTTATAAAAATTCTCGTTTTGACAGTAGATATCGTGCGATATTTGGTTGTCGCATGCTGAGTGCAAGTTCGGTAATAAGCATGCCGAATATTGGAAGCAATTGTCTTTGTTTTATTCACATCACCCCTTGATTTAAAGTACTTCTATTCTATACCCAAAGCGAATTATACGATAATGAAAAGAAAATTATTTTAAGCCCCCAAATCCATAACGTAAGTTCTAAATACTGCTCATGAAATTTACGCCTGCATTCGAAATACTACATATGGACACACCTAAAATTATTTTCTGCGCCTTTAAGTCTCTGAAAAGAACGTCTGAAACCCGATGGATGGACAGAGAGAGGTCAAGGATCAATATGTGTTCACTTTTCAGTTCATTTAATTTGGGATATATATAACGGAGCTATAGAATTAGTAATTTTATCTGCCAATCTCAATATTCGAAATAGACAGTTTTCTAAAAAATTGCTACTTTTATATAAATCACATCTTATTTAAAATTAATGGTCGTTGCTATAAAAAAATGGTAAACTTCAAAATTAACAGTTTTCACTAGAGAATTTTGGTTACAACTTCAATCACTGAAACTTTAATGTGGTGTAATTGTGATAATAAATACTTGGGAGGACATCGTGAGGACAAATGCAGGCTAAAGTTTAGATTGTCGATTGTTTATTTGGGTAAAATTTTGCAATTTTTTTTGTAACCTTGTACAAACACGACAATATATTTAAAACACTTTTTTGGTTAGGCTAGATTAGGTTTACTTATATATTTCGCAATATTATATAAACTAGTAGGTGTATTTCCGAGTTATTTCCAGGGCAATAGGAGTCTGCACTTTAAGGAGATAGTTCAAGTCGAGAAATTTAATCTTGAAACATCTCTATATCCTTCCATATCTTTTCATCTTTTACTGTTGGTGTATGTATATATAACAATCTTATATATATTTACTAGTAGATGTATTTACGAGTTATTTCCAAGAGTTAGGAGATGTTGCGCTATTGCACCAACTCCATCAAGGAATATTATACTCCTCTAACTCCATTCACTGCACCGGATGTGCCGGCATTGTTAGCATCGTCAAGTTTATTTATTTAGTTTATAGAAAATGTTATTTTACATAGCACAATCTATTATTTTAAATGATTGCTTATTTTTTTTATTGGCAATAATTATTTTATGACGTCTAAAAATTTTTTAAAGCTATTTTTTGTGACATTATATTTTTTATTAGCAATTCATAGCAAATTTTGTCTACGAATATATTTTCACCAATTTTGAAGTGCCGTTAAATGCATTCCATTTAATTGAATGAATGATTGAATGAATGAATGAATGAAATTCTATACTAATATTTTACGGTAGTAAACTAATTAATCTGTGCTAATATTATAAAGACAGAGAGCGGATTTTGTGAGGTGGTTTAAATGTTTAGGGTATTTTCCGGAACCACTATTTCAAAAATTCTTTCACCATTTGAAAGGTGCATTGTTCCAGATGAACCCGGGCTCAGGCCGGGTCCCTAGTTATGAATACTGTTACAAAATTTAAACTTTCAACATTTAGTCACTTTTCGAGATATCGTTTTGAACAAATATATAGATATATACTATTTACTATATTATCTTTGTCGTGGAAATTAACTTTATACCTATGTTTATTTCCTTGCATAACATATGTTTTAAATTGTCTGATATAATTTGAGTTTAGGCTTTAAAAATTGCAATGAACTCATTCCCATGCTCATATTTAATTGTACATAAACCATTTTAACCAATTCCTACTAGTAAAAATAATATATGCATTTTTATTGAATATCAAATGATTATTTGATTATAGTGTGTTAAAATTCGGCTTAAACATATGTCCACAAAAAATATCAAATAAAACATTGAGTGCGATAATAGAGATAGTACGAGTGCCTCATAGTCTTTGAAATAGCTTTTTCTGTTTTAAATATCGATATTTGAAATTCAAATAAGGAGCGAGTTTCACGAAAACCCCTGACTTACTTTTCCAATTCACTATTGCAACTAATTAAAACTTTAGTTTAATCCCAGATTCCCATTATACTTTCAGAAATGGCGACGGGTTAACCTAGAGTTGTGGCAAAAGGGGGCAGGGCACGTATTACACCGTTAACTTTAATATCATTGTTTACACAATGTGCTTAGTAGCAATTATCTAATGAACCAACACAAAATATTACTTTAAAAATGCTTATTACATATTTAACATATATTTTTAATTTGCAAACTACGTGTTTATTCCGTTAGGAGCACAGCGTGAAAATGTATGTGTATTTATGTACATTTTTTTATAGCTAAAATAAATAAAAATGATTCATGAAATAATAAATAATGTAGCTTTACTATTAATTGAATACGAAAGGAAATTAATGAAAATCTATAAACTTTTGAGACATCCTTCAATGTATATTTATGGGCATAGGTTTCTTAAAAATAGGATATCCGTAATCTACTACGCAAGCCTCGTATGAATTAGCAGAGGTAGGTGAAAATCAGTTTTCGGGCTACTTACGTCCTCTCACTCGATTTAACAACTACCGCCGTAAGATAATAGACAGAACCGACAGTTAACAAGCCCTTCGAAACATGAAGACGACCGTATGATGTCACAAAATCACAGACGTAAAAGGCTATCCCACGCAACGTAGATTAAAAAGTTAAAAGCCACGACACGTGTAGACATGTAGCGTAGATAGTGGTAATTTTGTTTTTTAATAAGGTCACTGAGAAATAATCTTATCACGTGTTGAAGGATGAGGGCTCTCACTAAAGAATAAATTAAATGAACTATTATGTTTCGGTGTGAATTGAGGTTTCGGACGAAAACAGTGCGACTTAAACGCTTTGCTCTTTGTTCGTGAAAATTTGTAATGTGCTTGCTTTTACGTGTTGATATCCTGATAGCGAATGCTGTGGGTTAGACCTCCGTTTACTGACACCGGTTCCTCTGGACATTCAAAATGAAATACCAAGTGACCATTTACTTCGTTATTACAGAAATACCTATTGCTTAAAAAGATATTTATTAAATTGTAAATAGAATATTATCTACCATCTTTTAAAGTTTTCTAAAATTTTCATCACACTTTTTTTTGAGACTGACAAAAAAATCTACAGAGTGAAAGCAAGTGGTAAAAGAAGTCAAGGAAAACCAAGGCTGACTTATGAAGATCAACCAGAGTGTCAGAGTGTTACCTGACGGAAATGTCAAAAGCATTCGCATAGGTACTTAGGTGAAAATGCGTGAAGAGAATGATGAGGTTTGTGGAAGTGAAAGAAATATGTAAGGACCGCGAAGCTCGGCGCTCCGTCTTCTATGCCTACCCCGTTGGAGATACAGGATGAAGATATACATGTATGTTCTTCACATCTTTTTCACGGAATACCATAACGAGGTGACAAGGTTTTCCGGATGAAAGACTCAGTCATGATCAGTTTATTTCTCAGTTCATTCAACCTATTCGAACTCTGACGTACAGGTAGATGAAAGAATGGACGAGACTTGAAATCATCAGCACTTGTACTCTTGAATTTTAATAGCTTTCTTGATCCTCTTGAAATATTGAAACAGAAACGAGAGTAATATGGAAACATTTGGTACAATCTTATAACCGATTGCGAATGCGTAATCGTTATACTATAATAAATTCTGTTTTCTTACTTTCTGGAAATTGTACGTGGTCTATAACGGGCGACTATACCTGTTTAGTACATAACCAAGTTTCGTCGAAGTCATGAACATTGCGAAACTTCAGTTGTTAAGAAAGCACGTGACCTACAAGTATTTTATGGTTGTTATACATTAGAAACTGGTAAGTGCCAATTTATCCATTTCTATGTTATGGAATAACACTCAATATTAAACTAAGTAGGTAGGTAAGAATGTTTATTCCAAAAGTTATAATAGTCCAATATTAATCTAAACATATTAAGAACATAGGAAAGCTAAGTAGGAATGTGAAGAATTGACGTGGATGTCCAATGACGAATAACAACTTTTTATTACGTGGTGAAGAATCAAAGAGTAACTTAAGGCGACGCATTGATAAACAATAATTTAATCTAAAATAGACATTCTGTTCTATGCAAGCGTGCGCGCGCTAGCTTACGAAAAATACGAAAAAGCAGTTATTTTCGTTTATTTAAAAAACTATAATTAATTTTAAAATTTCCTAAAGGAACGTCTTGGATTAGGGTAGTCTGGTAAAGACTACTATTTAAAAACGATGGTTATAAATAAAAATAAAATAAAATAAAACTTCATTGCATTGCTAACCTCATTGTTTTTCGCGGTGTTACCATTTCTTTTTTATTTAGAGTGAGGAAGATAACAAGAGTAAAAGAGATAGTAATTTAAGCTTTGTCTAATTTTAAACAATACTTTGTTGCTTCAGTATGTAGTATGTAGAATGTAGGGCACGTCTGATTTCTGTATAGTCTGATGCCGAAGACACACTCACGTGAGGCTGACTAGATGGTCACAGTAGGTATTTTTCTATAGGTCACAATAAGTTAATAATATAAGTCTTTTTTGTTCAGTAGATATGAAGATCTACTGTCGCGCAAGCTCAAACAAACGAAGAGACAAATGGACAGACGGATATTTGGATACGATATAACGTTAATAAAAAAAACAAATACACAAATAAAATAAAAATAAAACAAATACATAAATGAACATCAATATTCTAACAATGTTCTATTCATTTTATTCGACAATCGTATCTAAGAAATTGAATGCACGATGCTCTGTTTTGTTTTGGGACAGTACCTAATTACGTGAAAAGAATAACGTTGAATCCAATTATTTGATAATGAGACATTGGAAAGCTCAAAGCTTCATTTAACTAAAGATAAGAGAATAAACGACTTGATTAAGATAATCTTGGAATTTAACAAATACGAACTTATGCTTCAATAATCTTTTTTAGGGTTCTGTAGTTTAAACAGCAAAAGGCGTATAGTAATTTAGTCAAGTCTGTTTGTCCGAATGTCTCTATATCACAGTCGATTTAATTTAATCCATCGTTTTTAACTACTGAACTGCAATTTGCCACAGAAATGAAAATAGGAAAATTAAATAAATATATCGATATTATTCACTGTTTTTGATTTGCATTGGTTTGGTTGGTTAGTTTCGTTGGTTTGGTTGGTTAGTTTCGTTGGTTTGGTTGGTATTGGTTGGATACATTTTTTACTCTTCAAAATTTCTAGTAATTAAGTTTACAGACAACATATTTACAGATGAAAGTGATTGGTTTATAAGTTTCACGCCGTTCTTTGTCTGGTTATCGTTATAACTAACTAACATATCATTAGATATCGTTGTTTGTCTGTCTACGTGTCTATCTGTGACATCGTAGCTCTCCAATAGATAAACTAAATTAAACACTTTTTTTAAATACTCAGTTTACGTGAACGTTCTTAACTATGTTTGGTATAAATCGGTTCAGCCATTCTCAAGATATTCAGCTCATATCTGAATTTTATATGTGAAGAGATCTTAGGCACTATTGCCATTAAAAATCTGGGTTCAGTCTCTATTGGCAGTCGACGATCTCAATGGTGACATGCATAAGATATTATTAAATTAGAAATAATTACTGATTTTCTTACAACCAACTACAGAATGGTCGAATAAATTTAACGTAAACATTAAAAATATTCTCGGCAAAAAATAAGTAGGTACCATTAAATAGCGATTAATTATATTTCGCAATCTGATTAGCCTTCGCAATGATTTTTACCTTAACAGTAAAGTCAGCAAGCTAATAAATGTGTCCAAAACCGCTATAAAAACAATGCTTATAATAACATCTTAGTGGGACTCGGCGCATTTGTCAATTTGCTTACTCCACTGTCAAACTATGAATCTTGCCGACTGCGGATAAACTAGCGGATAATCATTATTACGAGTTATGGGTAATAAAATGGCGGTTAAGGGTGCGTAGTTTCTTTTCGTATGGATATCTTCTTTTTGCCTTTTTTTCTGCTCTTTCAACTGGTGTTACTTATTGTTTGAAATATTAAATTGTTGCTATTAATGAAACTTTATAATCAGCCTATTGTAATTTCATACGTTTAATTATATTTTTAGGCTGTTAAGTTTCCAAATAAATAAAATAAGCGGACACATAGTTATCAGTGAGATACGAACTTATTTTCGGCGGCTTCTAATATTCGTAGTTGGCCTTCGATGTTCTCACATAGAAGTGTCATTGAAGACGGTATACGCTTTACTCACAAACCACAGTCCAAAATCTCAATAGTCTTCTTTTCAGAGTTCTCTCAGTAATCGTCGTATCGTAGTAATTATCTTCGATATCGTTACCGCCTCGATAGTTATTCCAAAAGTTACTTCGAGGGTGGATCCTTCTAGAACACTGGTTCCCAAACTTATTTTGTCTACTGAGTCGAGAGCTCATGCAGTCGTTGTTTAAGATGCCTCCTAGCTAAATGAAATTACAAATCACCCCCCAGGCCTCTACACAACGCCCCCATTTTTTTTCTGGGTCTCTTACCGCCCCCTTTTAGGCCTGCAGCGCCCACAAGGGGGCATTATCGCCCACTTTGGGAATGGCTGTTCTAGAACATTCCCGTTTCTAATGATAATAGCGAATAACAGTAGAGTTTGTGGAATGGTGGATACATCTAAAGAATTAATAATAATAGCGAATAAAATTTAACGTTATAGCTCGCTTATGCTCTAGAATTATTGAGTTATAACTTTATTCTTTTTTCTTAATATTACCGGTACTAATCGATAGTAGACCTTAAAGTTGACAATGAGCTTTAGATCTTAGCCATGCAAAGCCTAGGTCTCAAGACATTATTCCTAAGTGTGTCGTGTGTCTTATTATTCATCATTTTATTAGTGTGTAATCATTATTTTTTTAAGTACCTAATTATTTTTTGTTGTGAAGATTTTTCAAATTAACAAATAATGTATGAAACCCTCTGACGCAAGTCGAACTCGTAATTGACATGTCTTGTTTAGTGCGAGAAAAAGGGACTCCACCACTTTTTTTTTCAAATACCATTACCACCTTATGAACAGAAAATAATTGAACTACGTTAGAGTATCCTTTTTGCTTTTTCAAATATTAGCATAAATTTTACTCAGAGGAATAGAATAAACTGTTCAATAAAATAGCAATACATTAACTAAAATAAAGACAAAAATCCGGAACGTTCAAAACAGGCTCACCCTCGTCACTTACCGTAACATCTCTGGCGAGTTTCCAAAATTCATTACTTAATAATAAATGAAAAATATATTTTGTGAATGATCTGGCAGCTTCGTCGATGTGAAAGTTTGCGGGAACTTGTTACAAAGTTACTCTAAGTATATTTCGTTGAAATGAACTCGGATGCAAGACAGTTTTCGTGAGCAAAATTTTTCAATATATCTAATTATATTCTGAAATGTAAAGTGTCATCAATATTTTAGCTTATTTCTCAAGTTATTACCATACTTAGAAATACGTGATGACTCTTCGTGTAGATTTTAAATTCATCTGTTTAGGATTCACTTAAGGACCAATGTAATCTCGTTATATGAATAAAATCTGCTTCATTGGCAGGTTCCGAATGTGTTTGTAGATTTGGTTTAGGTCTTTAAAAGCTCTTTATAATAATTGATAATAATAGCAATAAAAAGCTGCAAATAGTCTTCTACATGCAATTGTTATCAGTTTAAAATATTCTGAGTTAAAGAAATAATAACTTGTTGGGGGGGCGAGCCTTGGGCGTTCTTTCATTCTTGTATTTCAAATGGACCAGTTTACACATACATGTCATACACATATATGTGGCGCGAGATGGGTGAGCCCTTAATTAAGTCTTCTATTAAATTCTTCTTTAAATTCTTCTTGTTCCTAAGTAGGCTTCTCTGTAGTCTTCTTAGGTCTTCTCTCTTCAAAGGGCCTCACCCGACTGATCCCCGAGGCCAGCGGCGGATCGCTTTTATAAGCGACGCGTAATGCGCGATTAGAGCGGGTTAAAACAATACACCGCTCGTCTAATTACCCAATTACAAGCGCACATTACGCGAACCGCGAACCTCTGTAACAGAACGACAATATGTCTCTTTCTCGCTCTCCCACTATATTTATTTATACATTTGCATTCAACTATTTATTTATACTAATTAAACTAGTACAATTGATAGTCTTATCACCAATATAATACTACGTATGAATACAAATATAATTACGCATTAATATTCCTTACTAACACAGAACAATGCTCAATATAAATACAACAATGTTCAATACCATTACAAAGACGAAGCGTGTAAATAAAACAATAACATTTCCCTTACTTAACTAATTAATAACTAATAAAAGACTATGACAAAACAATAACAATAAGGGAAATAGTCTGTATACAAAAATATATATCTACATGCTATTTCCATGATCCTATTCTCGCCATCCGCCACATAACTATAATAATTTGAATTATTAAATAAAATTCCTTTTGTATTTTTTTTCCAATATAATGCCTGCTGTTATGCTGACAATGTCATTTGTTCGTGGTTCACATGTTTAAGTAAAAAGCATAATATACGTTTACGACAATAGTTAATGATAAAAAGTGATATTTAATTTTGTGAAAATTATTAATTTTAAGGTTAAATCTAATCGTTCGGTAGCTGTGCGAATATATTTGTTTAACTTTCATTGTTATTTTACTTATTATTTAAAAAAAAATTAAATTGTTTGTATTTAATATTATAAAGAGAAGGAGAGAACGAATTTTGTAAGTTTGTTTATACGTGGAGAGTAATCACCGGAACCATTGCACCTATTTGAAAAATTCGTTCACATCTATTTAATAC
This sequence comes from Zeuzera pyrina, assembly GCA_907165235.1. NCBI lineage: Eukaryota > Metazoa > Arthropoda > Insecta > Lepidoptera > Cossidae > Zeuzera > Zeuzera pyrina. The sequence goes on along the minus strand of OU015633.1, from coordinate 5,564,508 downwards.
TACTGTACCCGCGACTTCGTCCACGTGGAAAATTTTTTCGTAACTTCTCCAGGTTACTGTATACTGTATATTACTGTGTATTCCTGTATATCCCAATTCATTTGATATCCATATTGTTGGAGGTCTTGAAAAAAGTTATTTCCTACATCCGCCATGTTGGATATATGATGACGTCACATGTACAGAAACCCTTCCTTGCGCATTTCATTTCATTTGATACTCATATTGTTTGTGTTGAACAAAAAAAAATTTCCTGTATTAGATTTATGATGACGTCACATATACAGAAACCTTTCCTTGCGTAATCCATTTCATTTGACACCCATATTGTTGGTGTTGAACAAAATAATTATTTTCTATTACAGAACATCCGCCATATTGGATTTATGATGACCTCACATGTACAGAAACCTTCCCCTGTGTATTCCATTTCATTTCATACCCATATTTACAACAAAAAAGTTATTTTCTAGTACGGAATATCCGCCATATTGGATTTAGATGACGTCACATGTATAAAAACTAGATGTCATTTAAAAAAAAGTAGCTTACTTTTGTTTGAATTTCATCATAACGAACACATGCACACACACACTCACACGCACTCGCTAACGCAAATACACACGCACGCGCACGCACACGCACACGCACACGGATACACACACATACAAACGCACAGCATGCACACACACGCTCACACGCGCACACATACAAGCACGCACACACGCGCGCACTCACGCGCACATACAGGCACACATGTTCACACACGCTCACACATACTTACACATGCGCACATGCGCACAAACACACACATACACACACACACACATACATACAGAAATATCTTTATATCCCTAACGGGGAGTCGGAGAGGACGGAGAGCCAAGCTTCGCGGTCCTTACATACCTACTTCTTTGGCTTCCTCAAATCTCATCATTCTACACATCTCATCTTCACACATTTTCGCCTAGGTATGTTATCTGATCTTCGTAAGTCAGCCTTGATTTTCCTTGGATTCTGCCACCACTCACTTTCTTCAATCTTTAAGCACTTATTCTTTCTATGTGCCACGTAAAAATATCATTACATACTGGATTAATACATTATTTTATTCTTTGATTGAACAGATTTAATCCTTTGTGTATACACTGTTCATGGTGCTTGCGTGGTGTGATGACGCATACTTATGTGTATGCTGATATGATGAGAATGAAAATATGGAATGTGGTATGCTGCGTATCTTCCGCAGTTTATATCTGTCTTTCATGAAATTCTTCATTAATTCTTCAGTCATTTTTAGTAGCAAGGTATGCTTGTCTCGTCATGCTTTCTTCATCTTGTACACAGATCCTTTCACCTCATCACCTCACCACACATCACGCTTTTTAGCGTCCCTAACCTTATTCGTTCCACGCACTTCTTTCGCAGCCTCGACCATACTACCCTTTCATATTCATTCCTGGTAGTCGCGTCTTACAGTTTCGAACTCTTGATGCGACAAACCACTGCAGGTTTGGACACTACGCTACGTTGCCATGCTGCGAACAGACCCCTTATTCTGGTGATAACCAGAAAGTGGTCCGTTCCCAGATCGGCTTCTCTACGCGCTCTTGCGTCTATTAACTGCTTCTTGAACCTGCTATCCACCAGGAATAAATCAATCATACTTCTCTCACTCTTTCATTCCCAAGTGTACTGATGGATCCATTTGTGCTTAAATACGATATTAGCTACAAAAAGATCCATTTACATACACATTCTTAACTCAATCCTACCAGCATCACTCACTCTCTTATCTCCATACTTGCCTAGGACAATCTCAAATCCTGTTCGAGCTGCCCCGACCCCGTCATAAATAAGTATCGTCAGTCAAGGTCGGAAAGTTGTAAGAAATATTACAAGGATCTTAAAAAGCTAGTTGTTAATAGTATGTTTTATGAAAAACGTGCTTATTATAATATATAAAATATAATATTATAATCATCACATTAATTCTGTTCAGAAAGATCCTAAATTGCTTTGGAAAAATTTAAAAAAGACATTAACAGTGGCTCCTAGAAGGCCTGTCAATCTTCCGGATCATTTTAATGATGCTAATATTATTAATGATGGCTTTCTTGATGTACCTGGCAGCAACACGGTTACTTTGTCTGAGGTGACCTTTTTTGAATTTCATAGATTCGATGATATGTCTTTTGCTCTGCAACCAGTCTGCGAAAATCATATTGCAAAATATATTTTATCTATTGCTTCCAATGCTGTTGGCATTGATGGTTGTAGTAGGGATATGATACTACTCACACTTCCACGAACGTTATCTGTAATTACTGCTATTATTAACAGATCTATTATAACGGGAAAGATACCTGGAGTGTGGAAATCAGCCGTAGTCACACCATTACCTAAAGTAGACAATCTAATGGAAGCCAAGGATCTCAGACCAATAAGTGTCTTACCTTTTTTATCGAAGTTACTGGAGAAAGCGGTGTATATGCAATTAAGTAGTTTTGTTGAGGCAAACGATATATTACCGCCTTTTCAGTCTGGTTTTCGTAAAGACATGGGTACAGTGACTGCATTGATAGATGTTGTGGATAATATACTTTACGAGCAGGACTCTGGCAATGGTACTTGTCTGACTTTACTAGATTTTTCTCGCGCTTTTGATAGCATCAATATTACATTACTTATTTCCAAATTGTCATATTACGGTGTAGATCATAAATCATAAGCTTGGTTTAATAATTATCTCAAAGATCGCTCTCAGTTAGTGATGATAGTGAAGGAAGACGGTACTCTGCTATTGTCTCAATTACGACCTGTAAATCGTGGCGTCCCTCAGGGTTCTATACTTGGTCCGTTGCTGTTTATAATTTATAGTGCCGACATAACAAAAGTAATCAGTAATAACTGTAAATATCACTTGTATGCAGATGATGTTCAAATGTACATGTCAGTTCAACCTCGTAATTTTAAGGATGTGATCTGTGAAATGAACAAAGACCTCAGTAATATTGCTACCTGGGTAAGTAGAAACTGTCTTGTGCTCAATCCCAATAAATCGAAGTTTATGATTCTTGGTTCAAAGCACCAAGTGGCAAAAATTTCAGGTAGTGATCCAAAAATCAATATTTGTGGCCAAAATGTAGAACGTGTGGAAGAGGCCAAGAACCTTGGTGTCGTCATGGACAGCCGTCTGCGTTTCGAGAGTCACGTAGCGAATTTGGTTAAATCTTGTTTTTATCGCCTAAAATTATTGTAATCTTCTCACCGAAAGAATGCGTATTCTACTCTGTCAGTCTTTGGTTCTATCGAAGCTTAATTATGGTGACTTGGTTTATGGGCCGCGACTGCAGTCTGCGACTCGTCGTCTTGTTCAACGTGTCCAGAATGCGTGTTGTCGGTTTTGTTTTGATATCCCACCTAGATGTCACACCTTATTTAAATAACGCTTCAATGCTAAGCATGTCATCACGTAGGCATCTACACCTTGCAGGCTTATTATTTGATGTCATGAAGTATAAAAAACCTATATACCTTTATTCAAAGCTGAAAACATCCTCCTTCCATAATAGATATGGCCGCCGAACTTCTCGATGTGTTCTGGAAAGCCACCCTCACCGAACCGTGGCATTCACTGGTTGTTTCCGCTACCTTGCTACCAAATGTTGGAATAACATTCCTCCACCGTTGATATTTTTTAAGTCCAAATGCTCTTTTAAAAAACATTTTAAGATTTTTCTTTTAGTCAAGTAAACTGCTGGTATACCACATGGTTGCTCGTTGGCGGATTTTGCTGTGTAGGGAGGTACTTACCTTGCTGGATTTACTTTTTCCTTTTGTAATATCACGTATATACTTTTTACAATATCACGTCGGTACATAACTCTTGCAAGATACTTAATTTTTAACATAACCTCATTTCGCTTTAATAACTTAATTCTTTGCCTGTTCTTTGATCGCGCTCTTACAGTAACATGTGAATAACACGTGATCTTAAATGTTACACAGTTCTCAGTTTGAATCGTAAGTATATATATAATTTTTTTTTTATATAATTTATCTATTTATCTTATTTTATTTTATTATTTTAAATTATATCTGTAGTATGTTATCTTTGCTTATAATTGCTTATCGTTTTCTAGGTTGTGGCAGAATATCAGAGTTTAGCTCCTATGGGCAAGGCTATACTTTGAGCCATCACCTTTTCGTACAGCTGCAACACACACATGTTGTCTATTTCGCTGTAAATAGTTTTAAGTTTTTGTTTTATTTTATTGTGTCTTATTTCATACTATACTTAATTACGGTAGTACCTAATTCATTTGTACTATAGCTATATGTAAGATTGTAAAGGCATGTGTGTGACCAAGTGTGACTGTATGAATAAACGTTTTATCTATCTATCTATCTATTCATGTTTCCACACACAATTATTCTCTCATTCTCTAACCGTCGCTAGAATATCTTTAAAATTTTCCCAAAATTGCTCTAGTTCACCCACACCGACAGAGGACACTGGGGCATACACTGCCAAAATAAAAATTCCCGTGAACCCCATCTTGAGCCGCACCCAGAGCAGTCTGGGATTTACACATCTGTACTTAGTCGAATACTGTACTTAGTCACTTAGACAGTAAAAAGCTTACTCATTGGCTTCCCCTATCTTCATGTGGTACACATATGACGACAAACCGATGTCCCCTCCGGGCAAATCGTAAAGTTCAATGCCCTTTTGTTTTGTTTCACTCAAACATAACACTTTCAATATTTCCTCTTCCTATCAATCACTTAATTATCACTTCATTCATTTTTTCTTCAATCCCACCTCTCACATTCCACGCAGCTATTCTACACTCCCTCCTCCACTTCCCGCCGCAAGGTTCACAGCCTGTTGGGTGGACTGCACTCCGCACACACCAGCGGGGACATACCGGTGTACGTTGCTTTCGGCAGAAGCCCTAAATCTATCATATTCGTTGTCCCTCATGATATTCACAGGAGGGGAGTTGCAGCCCTGAAAAGGGCTGGCAGGGATCGCGACAAGCACGTTAGCTCAGTTGACCCTCTGAGGAAGCATGCTCGTCGTGACTCCCTAATTAAGCTAATCAGTGAATAAATCAGTAACGGTCAACAAGGTAGTTACCGAATTCCTTCAGATGTGTTTTATTATATGTATGATATTATAAAATAATAAAATGTCCTCAGTGCTCTTTCATTTTCTTCACACATAAGTGCGAGTTTATTTGACTTAAGTGTCCCAAAATGAACTTATTTATTATTTTTACTGACATGATATTATTGTCATTATTATAATATATTATAATTTCAAACAGATACATCATAGAAGCAGTTTGAAGGTGACATTTTCTCAAGCGACTCGTAGCGCTGGAATTGCTAAATGTAGTGTATTGAATCGATTCGGCTACGTCATAACCAAACCAGTCAGCTGTATGCCATATATACTTGGCGCTATCGGCGTTTAATGTATCGTGTTGTGATGTTGGAGTGGTATTATGAGAATATATTATATTATAATTCTGTATAATTAGTATTTAATACTAACGATTAACGTCTTCATCGAAGTCACGAATATAGACTGGGAATAATGTTATGTATTTACGTATTATATATTTGTATATATCATATATTAAAAACTTAAAAAAAAACGGGCACCTAAGCAAAGAACCAATTGTATTGTTACTATTAGTTTGTCTGATAATTTTAGGTAATCTTATCCTCACAATTTTGTGAATTAATAAGCAAGGAATAGTTTTCGTCAGTTTTATCATAACATTTTGATTAAAATAATAAGAAATAATGGTTTTTAAAGAAAACAACTTTTTACTGAATTTTGTGGCGCGAATTCGCGCATCAATGTGCAACAACAGAAAGTTTATTAGTTTGGTAGGCTTGACACCGACTTCAGTAACTGTGAAATTTAATTAAATAGGTATGTGTATCGTATTTATTAAATCATTTTAATTGTACTTGAGTTTCGATTAGAAAAAGATAGTTATCTTGTACTTTTCAGTGTTTTTTTGAAGGCGGTTAATTTTTTTTCATAAAATTTTATTGTATTGTTATTGCAGTTTAGCGGTTTCAAAAATGGTAGATATAAAGTGATAAAAGCCATCAAAATTATTGCACTGCTTGAGAAGGGTTGCAGCCAGTGTTTCGTGGCTCAGAGGCTAAATGTGAGTCGTTCAGTAGTCGGAAAAACCTGACAGCGCTATAAAGAAACTGGTTCCTTCAAAAGAAGGTCTGGTTCTGGAGGAGAACCATGTACCGAACCAAGGGATGATCGTTTTCTGGTGAGTCAAGCATTGAAAAATCGCAGATCTTCGTATGCGGACCTCAAGAAACTCAAAGAAGTAAAAAGACTTCATAAGCGGTTACTGCCCCTTAAATGGTGTCCGAGTTCGATTATTATTAATTATTTTTGTTGTCGTAATTACCCAATGTTATGTTTGAATTATGGCGGTCTGAGTGGGGTGGTTACTGTGGAGAGATTAAACTAGAATAAAAGAACCATAATTAGGCATCGTACTTGACGACATCAAGGTTAACGCTGATTCAGCACAATTTTATTTGTCATTGCGATAAATAGATTTGACATTGAACATGTTGTTAGTAAAACATTAACGATAGGTATAACTTCTTCACAATTCTCAATGTAATTGCGATCATAATAGTTAAGAATATCGTCTTTTAATATGACTTCTATTTTCATTGTCTTCATACCATCGCTACATACACATAGGTAACGGCCATTACGAGTATACCTAATGCCGTTGTCTGTTTATGTGTCAGTTTGCATGTCATCTGTTAAATATATCGTCGATGTCTTTTTGTATGTGTGACTAGATATTTGTCTACACGTGTGGTTTGTATGTATGTCTATATATCAGTCTGTATCTGCTTTTGTTATCATAACTTTTGCACAGGTTAGATGCAGTGATAATTAAAAAATTAGGAGTACTTACTTTTTCTTTGTGACGTAAAGAAAAAGTATATTGCATTAAGTTGCATTATACTGCATCCCTGTGGGTGTGAGACTTTGTTATGTGAAGCTTTTACCCATAATTATCCCTTTCTCTATCTTTTTGGCCATGGTATGGACCATACATTCCTGCTCGGGGTCGTATGAATAGACGATAGGAGCCCATCCGTGACCCGAAGGCCTCTTTAGTCGCCTGTTGCCAAATGTGGTCTGAAGATCACTTACCTATTCTAACTTATTTACCTCATTGATTGATGATACCTCATTGTTATTTAAACTAGACAGAAAAAATCTAGATATTACTTGGGTAAACAGGATCCTAACAGATGTCTCGAAATGGTTTCCTGCCAATAATTTACTACTGAATGCACAAAAAACTAAATGTATTAAATTTTCCCTTTCTAATGTACCCAGAATCCATGATAAAATAGAACTGGGTGGGAAATAATTAGAATTCGTTAAGTCAGCCAGTTTTCTGGGTTTAACAGTAGATAACAAGTTACACTGGGCGAACCATATCGGGGCATTGGCTAGTAAGCTCGGTTCCGCGGTATATGCAATTAGACGCATTAGGCAAATGACAGATGTGGATACGGCAAGGTTGGTGTACTTTGCATATTTTCACAGCTTAATGTCCTACGGCCTTCTGCTGTGGGGATCAGCGGCGCATATTAACTCCATTTTCATTTTACAAAAAAGAGCAATACGTGCCATCTACAGGATGAATGCACGAGAATCGCTTAAAGATCGTTTTAAAGACATTAATATCCTCACCTTGCCCTCCTTATACATCTTTGAAATTATTATGTATACGAGAAAAAATTTAGATCTGTTTAAAAAGAATGGCGATATGAATGGTATGGAAACCCGAGGTCGTGATAAATTGGTTATTCCAAAATTTAAATTACATAAGTCAAATGTTTCATTTTTAGGTAACTGCATTTTTATAATAAAGTTCCTCAAGAAATTACTCAATTAACAGAGAATAAATTTAGATTGGTTATAAAACTTACATTTACTAGACAATCATACTATAAAATAAACGATTTCATTGAAGATAAAACAATAGTCTGGAAATGATGTTCTCTGCACATGCGTTTACCGGCTTAATGAAAATTTTGTATTTTAATCAACCTTTTGTAAAATGAAGTTGAAAAAATGATACCTGACTGAGTTTCTTGTCGGTTCTTCTCAGTGTCCAGGTTTTCTATTTGAACCGAACTAAAGTAGATTTGACGTTCAAAAATACCTTGTGATTGGGTTTACTTGAATAAATTGATTTGACTTTGACTTTGACTAAATTGATTTGAGTTTGAGTTTGAATTTGTTCAATTTTGAACGTGACAAGTGGTCGCTCTATCACTAAATTAGAAATTTTCGAAACAGTTTTTAATTCGTAATTTATAACTTAATGCGATATTTTGAAACTGAACCAAACATGCCTTATGGATTGCTTTAGTTTCTAGAATACGGTCGTCACCAAAAAACCAGACAAGTGCGAGTCGGACTCGCCCACCAAGGGTTCCGTACAAATTGATTACGTACTTTAAATAATGACTATATTCTTTATGATTTCATTACAAATGTATAGTTTTCAGATTTTTCCCTGTACTTGTAGTATAAGACGGTATTACTTACCAAATTTCATAGTTCTAGGTCAACGGAAAGTACACTATAAATTTTGATTCCCTTGAGTGTCGAAATATACGTTTGTTGCGGCATAAACGGCCGTATCTTTTTTTTACATTAACTTTAAAGTTTGATTTTTTGACAGCTTCAAGGGAATGTAGACCTGAGTATATGGTTTTAATTTCAACTCTATAACTCCACGCGTTCCCGAGATAAAGGGTCTTGACAAACTGACGGACGGACGGACGGACAGAGAGACGGACAAAGAAGTGATCCTATAAGAGTTTCGTTTTGCCTTTGGCGGTACGGAACCCTAAAAACATACCTTTTTAATGATATTAATATAAATTCTTATTTGCTTGTGAGACTGCATGCTATTGGGTACTTCTCCAGTTCGTCGTGCCTATCTATGGTATATCTAGCACTGTGCTTGGATTCACACGATTGCCGTAATTATCTTTACATTGTTCTTTCTACATACTACTAACGTTCTACTAACGAAGATATGACTTTGTGTCACACTACCGGGCTCACTGAAATGGCTTAATATACGTAATAGACGAAATTTCCACGTACTCACTATGCTATACAATATAATACACAACACTTGATCTCCGGAATACCTTAGTGAGGGCTTTGTGTTTAAACAGTTTGTGGGACGTGAACCCCGTACGGAGTATAATAAATTTTTATTTATTCCTGAGTGCCGCACGGTCTACTATGCCCATTCTTTTACTTGTACAGCAACACAACTCTGGAACAACTTACCGATTGGGATCAGGAAGTCTCCGTCGGTTGATGCCTTCAAATCGCGTGTGTTCAATCACTACTCAAACAGTTTGATTGACTGATACGTTCATTAATGTTTATTTATTAATTATGTATTTTTATATATCATGTATGTGTATATAAACGTATATATGAATGCGTATATGAATTCATATCTATTATTGTGTTATTTATGTAGTGTATAGCATTTTAATATATTTTAGTGGCACTACTCTTTGCCTACTCTCAACTACTAAAGGTTAGTTGGAAGAAAATGCTATGTAGCATTAAGCTCACCTTTGTAAAATTTTTAGTGCAATAAAGTATAAATAAATAAAAAAATTGCGTTTATCAAAAAATTTTTCCGATTAAAGCATTAATTGAAAAGTAGTGAAAATTAGACTACAAGAACAGAAAATAATATCATGTTATTACTTTCTTACACCATTGTTTTCTCTTCAATGCATCACACATCGTTTTGATAAAGTATCTATTACTTCGAAGTTCACATCACTGATTACAGCCACATAAATGTACGTTATGTAACTCGTTTTATAAATTACATATTAACACTAATTCATTAGTACGTAAAGATAACAGCGCGCGTCACATAGCACCGATTAAAGTTATTTTTATTAACTTCCAACCGAAACGAGTGTTAGGAGTACAACGGTTTTATCTGTTCATGTGTCAGTTCCTTTGTCATTATATGTTTGTCATCTACATGTGCGTTTGTATGTCTGTCTGTATGTGTTTAAATTATACAGTATTCGAATATTCTTAGCTATAATGACTTAATCTAAAGCGAATTACTTGTAGTTATAGGATTTGTACTTACGTCGTGATGCGTAATTTAGTAGGTAGGTACATTGGGACTATAAATTAATGTTAATAGAAAAATTCAGTGCGCATAATTATGTAACAGTATCACAGGACGTCACTACTTGTTTCTTAGTGATATCTCGTCATAGTCGTCGACTAGTAATCGTTAAAAAACTTTGTTAGAGATTGTAGTCACATACACTTTATAAGCAATAAAATAAAGATAACAATGATAATAAAGAGAGTTATAAAGATAGGCTAAGTATTTATAATACTTCTTATCATTTATAAATGATACACGATTAATTTATACTGTATTTCTACATAATATTATCATTGTTTCTTGAATCAAATATAATAATATTTAAATGTATTACAATATCATATAGTAACTAGTAGTAACGTACGTATGAAATTTTCATCTTAATTGGACGTTTCAATAATTAGTTACAAGAAAATAAACGTGCGGAAATCTACACATCTATGTAGTAAGTAATAAGTAAGTAGAAATTATTATGTATTAGGTATATACATACATATCTTCACGCTGTGTCCCTAACGGGGTAGTCAGAGAGGACGGACCGCCAAGCGTCGCGGTTCCTATATCGCCTCTTTGCGAAAATAACGTGACATTTCGGAAAAAGTGATTTTTTTTTTTCGATAATCTGGACCGCCTTATCCATCTTCATTTTCTACAAAAACATGATATTGTTTAATAGCAAAATGGCAAATTTATGAGCGAAATGGATAACACAACTGTGGTATGTTGTCGCGTTGTCTCTTTCAGAGAGGACTTTGTTTCTACAACGCGACAACTTTTACTTGACGCGTAATGGATAACGTGCTCTCTTTTTTCTGAAACAGCGTGGCATAGTGAATTTACAATGATTAGGTTGCAAAGGTATGTTTCAATTCAATGTTATTTTTTTATTATTTATTGTGGTATGTGTATTTGACTCTGTTTTCTCGAAAAATCGTATCTTAATGTGAAGTATTATAAATACTAATATCACATTGTTATGAAAAATAACATTTTTTCAAAATGATATCTCAAGTTGAAACATTGTTGATGATGAATAATTTTCAAATACATAAAATGAGTTCCGGCTATTTGTTGTTTTTTCAGTTTTCCAGATTTATTTTTTATTTTTATGTCAAACATATTGTTTAATTACGTTATAAATGCCAAAACGAAATAACTATGTAGACATAATTTTTCAGATGATATTAGCAACGAAAACGTTTAAATACAGTGATAAAATTCCAGTGGTACTCAAATAGAAATAACTGATAACTCCACCATCCAAACTGAGGAAGTTGATGGTTCTAACATTTCTTCGATTGCAGTAGGTAATATTTTTGTTTTTTAATGTATGTTTGACGCCTACCTGTATCTGTAATACAGACTCTGTATGTTTGAGGGCACTAATTGTTCTCAATAGGTAATAGATGGCTTAAGGATAACAGCAAGGTCTGATGATGGAACAGGAGGGTAGTGACAATATACCATTGTATATGAGCCTAAACACATTTAATTTACGATCCGTTGAGATTGTCGCGATGAACAGTTATCAAGCAGATAATGGTCGGGAGTTTCATTGTATTTATATATTCATTTTAGTGAAAGACGAAGACATATCCTACAAACGTCGTGAATTGAGTAGCAGTAGTTCTTCGAGTGCCTATTCAAGCAGTTCATCAGACAGCTGTGATCCGTCTTTCTACGAAGGTTAAAATTTAATAAAAGTTTTTTAAAATAATTTTCTCAATTATATATCGCCTATATTAGGATATTACTTTATATCGAGATATTAAGTAATATCCTAATATAGGTATTGAGTGAGTAACCATGTACTGCTAAATTTAATTACATTTTATTGTTTTTCCAGATAGCGATGATTCCGTGATAGACCGAAACTATCGAGCAATAAAACCAAAAATTAAATGTATCGAAACTTCTTCAGACTCTGATGCTCAAGATGTCCATACCGACAACTTCCCAAAGGACAATTTTTTTTTTACTCCTGGCGTAGTTACTGTTAACACAACCGAGACAGGATTAAATGTTACTGACAAATTTTAATGTAATTTCTGCGGAAGACCACGATATTGTATTTAACACCACATTTGATTACCAGATCTGCTCACAACATGAACCGAACCATCTGCTGTTCAAAATGTTAGCACCTTGCAAGTAGACTTAACAAAACTAAATTCTACTCCAACTTCAGTTAAAGTAATAAAAAAGATCAAGAGAAGTAATAAACTGAAAGAAAAATGTTGCAAATCGACTAAGGAATAGTGGTCAATCACATGAATCAACAAATACTAAAAAGACTATTCTAGATTGTCAACTGAAACCACCTTGCAGAGAAAATTGTGGATTTAAATGTTGATCAAATATAACAGATTAACCGAGAAATAAAATCAGATCTCGTGTATTTAATTAATAAAAATCTCGTCCCAAGGTATCACATGCCATTTTTTTGAGCCTTATCTTATAGCCTGTAAGAATACCGTTTTTATAGATTACTGCTACGACTCATTTTTACTAAGCAAGTGCAATTGTAATTTTTTAGAATGTTATCTTTTAGTTAGCTAGTAGCCACAAAGAGATTTTATTGATGTTTAAAGTATTTACTGTAATGAATAATTTATTAAGTACTGATTATTATAATCGAAACTGTTTTTCTTTTTAGAATTCGTAAATCTTAAGCTGCCTACCTAGGAGTTCTTAAGTTATGTTATATCAGCTATTTTATCAACATTATATGGATTAAGTTGTCATCAACTTATCATTCTATTGAGTGTAGAGCCATGCTGCATCGCAGCATGAATTGGGCCGGCTCCAGTGAAATACCACCCTCTCACAGAGTGAGAGTGCCGGTGGCTCATCTCCTTCCTCCCGATCCTGTCTTTCCTTTTCCTCTTTCCCCAAATGCTGGCAACGCACTCGTGATTCCCCAGATGCTGCGGATGCTACGAGTGTCCATGGGTGGTGGTGATCACTTTGCACCAGGTGACTTGCTTGCTCGTTTATCTCCTCTTTTATAAATAAAAAAAAATCTAGTCTAGCGATTATTATCACTGCCTAATTTTACGAAAACACTAATTGTTTTGATCATGCAATAGTAATAACCTACCTTAACCAGTAGTTTAGATACCTACTTTTAATGGTAGGTGAATTATTAAAAATAACGATTCGAAATAAAAAAGTTGTCCAATTTTATTAATTGTTGATTCGCGTTATATGAAGAAAACTGTTGGGTTTCATAATTTTTTTTTATATTCTGACCAGAATAACCACTGTTATCTTACAAATTTCTTTATTGTTTAATAAATATTATTAATTTCAATAATGTGTTTTTATTATATAATTCAGTACGAAAAGATCGATATATAATGTAATAATGTCATTTTCGTTAAAAACGTGACATATTTTCCCTTTTTTTTAAATGTGCTAATACATAGCAAAAACTTTCAAACTTAATGTTGTTTTTTTTAATTTTACACAGCTTATTAGTTGAATTATATGATTAATGACAGATTTAATGATAACATTATTTCACTTAGATTGTATGCTTATTTGAAAGTTTAAAAGTAGCTTCCTGTAAAATTGCATTTTTCGAGATAACACGATGTTTTCGCAAAGAGGCGATTATGTATACTTCTTTCACATCCTTAAATCTCATCATGTATTATGCATTATTGTTATTATAATATACCGTATATATATATATATATATATATATATATATATATATATATATATATATATATAAAATAAAGAAAAGTTAAACAACTAAAATCCAATTAAGTACTTGTGAGAAATTTGCCAAAAAAAAACTGTAATTCCTTGAATTCATTGTTAAAATTGGAAGCTTAATATTACTAGTGATGTAATGTAGTTCCGCGTACCTACACTTCCACGAGTACAGCATTTCAGCGAGTACGACATTTTCAACTTTCTGCGTCTGTTTCCGCTTCCGCATATTTAGCATAATTCCGCATAATATAATGGATATATTATGTAAAAAGGAAGCGCTATGCAGTTGTTTAATGTTTCAAAGAGGCCTTCTTGAACTCTAGAATTCGTCATAATAGGTGACCCCATTATGATAAAATCCATAATTATTATCGAGGTATTAAACAAGAAGTTGACGAACACATCAACACGCAACCAAAATCACTGGATTTAGAAACTAGAAAATTTTCAGAGGTTAGTTATTTAACTGTCGTACGTAAAGTACGCGAGGGACCTATTGATACAGAACCTGAATATCCAAAAATATTCAGGCTCTAAACGATTAAAAACAGTGCCAACTTAGAAGGAATAAATTTAAAAAATCGTTATTTAACGGTAAACTGAAATGTTGTTAATGTCATATAAATAAATAGAAAGAAAATTTGCCGATTTTGAAAAGCAGACCTTATTAGGCATTAAAAGGGTTGTATACATATTATTATAGAACCGTTTGCAAATTGAAGGTATTGAAGATATGCAAGTCATAATTCTTATGTGTTTTATAAGCTTTTTAAAATCAAAAACTTTAAGAACCTCTGTTTCTTCGAGCAACAATCAGATTTAAATAAACACGAAGGCAGATTATATTAATTGAAAAACTAAGTCTTACATAAGAAATAGAATACATCTCTTGACGCTATTGCAACTGTATTAATAAATAAAGCTTTACAAATTTATCCTATAAAACACGCAAAAGAAGCCGTAGGCTAATATACGTAGTATGCTAATATAGGTACGTAGTAGTTGACATGTTAGTAATAGTAACATTGATATTTCCAACAGGTTAGCAAAATGGTCAAGGCCCTATCTCTAGTCAGTAGCAGTGTCGATAACATACAGGACGGTGTGTGCGCACGCACATCAGTCGTCAGATTGGAATTTATTGTTGTTTGTTGTTTTATAATGTTTATTTCAGTTTAGTAAAAGCATAATACGACATTTTGCTCTACTATAGCTAGTGAAAAAATACTAAATTTACCTTCCGTGAGTCTCAAAAAGATAAAAACAAGTTATAATATTTAATTTATCCAATTTATATACATAACATGGACACAGTTTTTAATTATTTGTAGATGGTCTGTGTTCACATCAGACTGAATTTGATGAAGACATAAATACGTTGAAATATTATTGCAGGTAAATAATTAAAATATTATAATCGGTGTAGACTATTATTAATTATATAATTAATTATTATTAATTTGACTACCTCCGTGGCGCAACGGCTTAGCGCGTCGGAAAGTAAACGGGGGTTGCGGGTTCGATTCCCGCCCCGAGTCTGGGGGTTTATGTTATAATATGTATTTATTTACAAAAGAAAAGTATATAAGTAGTATATCAGTTGTCTAGTACCCATAGCACGAGCGCTGTGCTGCTTACTTTGGGACTAGATGGCGCTGTGTGAATTGTTTGAGATTATTATTATATTATTATTATTCATTATTATTTTATTAACTAACTATAATATCAGAAATAGAGTCGCAGACGCTACAGCCACGTGCATGAAAGAAATTCGAGAATTGAAAATATTAAATATAAATTTGAACAAAACTAAGGGTCTGCTGTTTGAAAGGGAAGATATACAGGCGAAATATGAGATATGAGTACATGGGAAATGTCTAGAACATGCGAATGACATTATGTACTCGTATCTTGGTGTGCGTTTTTTAGGGATGGAAAATGTCAGTTGGATGTGAAGAGACGGGTAGCAACTGACAATAAAGAGAACAATGCTTGGCCGCATTAGTAGCCAGTGTGAATATATGTAACTCAGCCAAAATCGTCATTTACAATGCGGTGTTGGTACCAACATCATTGTACGCTAGTGAGGCCTGGATATGCCCGAAATCAAATGAAAGTACAATAAAATAAATGCAGTAGAAATGTGATCTCTTAAAAATATGTGCGGTGTCACGCTTGTGGATAAAATACGCAATGAAGAGATACGCAGGTTTCTGAGGAAGATGCTTAGATGATTCGGGCACACAGAAAGAATGACTGATGAATAACTGAGGAAGAAAATCGACAGAGTGGGAGTGAGTGGTAGCGGAAACCAAGGGTAACCAAGGTTGACTTACGAATATCAAATAGCCAGTGTTAGCTGACGGAAATGTCAAAAGCACCCGCATACCTAGGCGAAAATGTGTGAGAAGAATGATGAGATTTGAAGAGGCGAAAGAAGTATGTAAAGGCCGCGACGCTTGGCCGCTGTCAAAGGACGCTTACGTCCTTTGACTATCCCATTAGGGTTGCAGCGTGATGATATGTATGCATTAGATAGGTGATGGAACAACAGTGAAAGCAACTGTTTTATTTTTTTTAATTACATTCTCAAGTGACATTTCACTTAATTTTTTACCAGATAATTACTTGATGTGTGAACAATTTGTCTCAATAAAACCTCTCTTACTAATATCATTAAAACTCAACTGAAATTACTGAACAGAAGCAATCAATCTCAAATTTTGCAAGTCTGCGAGTGAGTGATAACATAATTATCCCAGTGTATAACAAAAAAAAATATTTGTATAAATTAAATGGATTCCAGATATTATATAAATCGAAAAATAATGAACCCTTCGATTTTATTTCGATATAATTTTGATTGGATCGGGGATTACAAAAGGATTATAATTTTATTCGGGGCGCTCCTCAGTGGATGACAGATTATGAAATGCTATTAAAACAACGATATTTTCTATATAATACATCTGTATCACCTTACATCAAAAAAATCTGGGCAACACCTATTGATTTTTTAATATTAGTAATTATTTGTACATTCCTTCTTATTTCATTACATATTCATAGTTTGTTTTATGGAACGAATCATTATAAATTGTTTATGAATATTTATTTACAACAAAAAAGATGTGATAAAATACGACAGTCTCTCCGTACAAAAAATATTAAATTATTAAATTTCATTCTTGATAACAACATGACTATATAAAATCCCTGCAAAATAATATTGAATGTAGTAATATTTTCATCAAAATCCACATCGACGAACTATCGAGAAACAGTTAATTACTTTTTGACGCAATTTACATGTGACTCGCAAACTTCATCGTAGAGCAGAAAATAATGAGGTTTGGAGAAAAGTGAGACAATGTAGTGTTGTGAATTTACATACAGGTTGCCGCCGGGAGCGGAAATATCGTACAGTTCGTTCGTCTTTATCACTTCCCAGGCTAGAGTTATGCGGCGCATTACTTATGTCAAAACTACTGCGTATTGATTACAATATTTATCGCGCATGTTTTAACGTCGACGTTGATGCTTTTACAGATTCTAAAGTTGTTCTTTATTATTGGATAAAAAGTTCACTGCATCGTTGGCAGACATTTATCGCAAACTGTATTGTGAAGCTGACTGAAAATATTTCCAGATCTAATGTTTCCGGATCTCAAAATCCCGCTGATTGTTCATCTCGTGGTCTTATGCCTCAAAAATTAAAAATACATCCCCTGTGGTTCCATAGCCCCACATGGGCTACGATGGACAGATCACAGTGGCATGTTCGTGATTTTCAAAATCATTACATTAATAGTGATATTCCCGAATAAAAGGTACTCGCACATCCTGTCGTACTTACCGCAAATAGTTCAGTAATTTATTTGCTTGCAAAACGTTTGTCTTCCTGGAGTAGAGTTTTACCCATTATAGTTTTTATATATCGCTTTCTCAATATAATACCACGCCGCAGTTCTATAAACATTACCGCAAGTGATTTAGAGTTTGCTGAAATTAAACTATTGCAATTCTTACAAAATAAATATTTTTACGACGACTTACATAATTTACAAAATAAAAGAACTTGTTCATCCTCTCTAATGAAGTTGAAACCATTTCTTGACAACGGTCTCATTCGCGTTGGTGGCCGATTGACTTATTCCAATTTAGATTATCCACATAAACATCTTATTATTTTACCGCGTAACGACCACATTATACACTTGCTTATTGATTATTATCATAAAAAATTTTTACACGGCGGTCCAGAGCTTTTAATGTTTTTGTTGAGACAAAGGTACTGGAGACTAGCTGCTAGACGAACTATGCGTCAGCGAGTTAAGAACTGTAACGTCTGTTTCAAACGCAGACCGCGGGCCATATTTCCTGAAATGGTCAATCTCCTTGATTATCAAGTTAATCTGGTGGTGAAAGCTTTTATTCATTGTGGTTGCGACTACGCAGGACCTATTGCTTATACGCTCATTAGACGTCGAGGAGTTAAGAGTCTTAAAGCGCATCTTTGCGTATTCACGTCTATGACTACTCGCGCTGTACACGTAGAATTAGCTACAGACTTAAGTATGGTTAGTTTCCTCGCCGCTCTGAAACGATTTCTTGCGCGTCGCGGTCCCGTACAGTATATGTATACAGACAATGCCAACAATTTTGTAGAAGCTCGTCATTATTTGAAGGACTTGTACACTTTTCTTAATTCAACTGAATATCCACGCGCTTTGAAGGAGAATTGACAGATAATCGTATAACGTGGCGTTTTATTACTCCTGCATCACCCCATCACGGTGGATGTTGGGAGAGCATGATCAAAGTTATTAAATCCCATTTATTTAAGGTCACAGGTCAACAAATTCTTTCGTATGAAGATTTAAAAATAGTTATCACTCAAATTGAATGCTTGTTAAATTTGCGACCGCTTACTGTTCTAAATACTGACCCTTCTGAACCAACCGCTCTGACACCGAGTCATTTCTTGCATACCGTACCTTTAAATTCACTGCCAGCGTGTGAAGTGAACGTCAATGACAATTTATTACAAAGACACGCACTTCTAGACAAATTAATTCAAAGTTTTGGAAGCGATGGAGGCGTGACTACTTGCATGAACTTCAAGTCAGACAGAAGTGGAACACACCGTCTGTACCTATTACTCCGGGAACAGTAGTAGTGATCAGGGTTGACAATGCCCCGCCTTTCGCGTGCCCTTTAGATGTTGTTGAAAGTTCACCCGTCTAAGGACGGCACGGTTCGCGTTGTGTCGGTAAGAACCGCTAGGGGAATTTTTCTGCGCCCTGTGATTCGCTTGTGTCCCTTACCCAACCAGTAATTATTTTTATTTACTATTTTTAATTAGTTTAGTATATTTTCTGTCTAGGGTTTTGCGCTTAGAATAGTTTATTTTACTTAAGATTTTTTTTCTGTAGTTCATCGGACATGCTTCTCTTAAAGGCATCCCTTTAAGAGCGGAAGGAATGGTGACGCCACATATTTATTTTGATATAAATTATATTTTATTTTGAAATGGAGACTCTTTATATCTCAGTTTCCGCCCCTTGCGGCGCTGTAATGTCGTTCGTTGTATTTGATCGACCAATGTCGGACGATCACTCGCTAAGAAGTTTCGCTCATCGCCTTA
Source organism: Zeuzera pyrina (assembly GCA_907165235.1). Taxonomy (NCBI): domain Eukaryota; kingdom Metazoa; phylum Arthropoda; class Insecta; order Lepidoptera; family Cossidae; genus Zeuzera; species Zeuzera pyrina. The sequence goes on along the minus strand of OU015633.1, from coordinate 5,544,873 downwards.
CCGCCGGACATAGACGCTTTCGCGTCTGTTCCCGAACTTTAAACAAAAGGATATAGTGGGACGCGTCGTACAAGTAGTGCTTTAGTGCTTGCTGAGTGATAGCAACTGCGACCTATAAACTTTATCATTCTTCTGTGAAGCACAGAACCTGCAAAAGGAACCGGGCGTAGCCCCGCCACACGGTGCTCTCCAGGCCAACAGGTTAATGTGCACGAATTCCAATAAAAATACAGTCCACAAAAATTAATTAAAACCATGAGGCGTCTCCACACCTGTAGATTATCACAATGCAACAATAAAGAAATATAATATATATGTCGGAAAAGACACGGAGCAATTCGTGCTTTTGCAACTCAGCCATGAGAAATAGGTACCTAATCTTACAAGAGGCGAACTACTCCATAAAATACAACGTTAAGGCAAAGTTAATGTGCAAACGACAGAAAACTCTTTGTAACAATTATTACGTAGGTAATTGGAAATTTAATAATGGCAAACGATCCGTCGGAGAAATTATATTGCACCGGCCGCCGTAGTCTAACAGACTCTCAGCGCCGGCCCCGACGTTCCGTTAGCACGTCATCGGAAGTCGTGTTTTGCCATAGTATAGTCAAATGAGTGCCTTTTATTATTTCCACCGACATATATTATTTAATGCTTAGATGGTTCGGGCACTTGGAAAGAATGAGTGATGAAAGACTGACGAAGAAAATCTACAGAGCGAAAGTGAGTGGTAAAAAAAGAAGCCAAAGAAGACCAAGGCTGACTTATGAAGATCAAATAGCCAGAGTGCTAGCAGACGGAAATGTCAAAAGTACTCGCATACCTAGGCGAAATATGTGAAGAGAATGATGAGATTTGAGGAAGCGATGGAGGTGTGTAAGGACCGCGACTCCTGGCGCTCCGTCCTCTCTGACTACGCCGTTGGGAATACAGCGTAAGGATATGTTATGTTATGTTATATATTATTTAATATTAGGGGGTCAATTGAGGAAACGTGTTCGGCGTGATCTCTGCCAGCTTTTTTCAGGGCTGCAATTCCTCTCTTGTGCATATAATGTCTATTTATCGTCATATTGTATGTAAGGAATTGGTTTTAATGCTCAGTAGCGATTAAAGCTCCTAACCAAGATCTGTACTTCTTGAAGGCTTTAAAAGAGTACGATAAAGTTAATGTAAAAGTTTCTAAAGCTGCTATAAGCAAGTTTAGCCACCATCTATGGTACTTGTGTGAAGAGACAGTCATTTTATCACTTTTTGATAATGAGGTTGATAACTAAACCAAAATGAAAATGATTAAAAACTTAAACAGGGACAAAATGTCAGATGTTGGCAAACGCTATATCCCATGAAAAGAAGAAACGTCCCAAACGTTGTTTGGTAAGCTAAACCTATTTTTTGTGTGTTTTTTATAGTATACGTTGTTTTCTTTATGGTAATTAACCCGTTTTTTGTTTGAGATAAAACGCTGGATAATTTTGTATCGGCGAAGAGCAAAAATTTCTAACTCGACCGCAGATTGACGACAGTTTTCTTTAGGAAGATATGTCTTCTTGGGATGATGATGCTGCTTTTCTGGAAGCTAAAAGAAGGATAAGTCGATCGAAGGTTGTAAATGACACTGCTGAGAGGGCTATCAAATTAATGCAAGATTTTCAAGGACTTATCACGGCTAAAGAAGAACAAAAACATAACCTGTTGCGCTGTGTCAATGAACTTAGAAATTTGTATCCGGACTAAAAAAACACACTAAAGAAAAGTTATCCTGCCTGATTATTATTATTTTATGTAAACACATATTTAAACAAATAAAGAAAAAATATTATAGTAATTTCAGTTTGCCTTTTATTCACTTCATTTATTTCATTTTTATTAATTTTATAGGAGATTGGAATAATAGGACAAAACAGAATTTTTGATAAAATTTGAAGCTCGGTCGGCACGGGTTGCAATCATGCCAGAAAGATCAAATTTCATATTTGAGTATGGTTTTACATTTGTAAAATATACAGAGGGTATACATTTCAAAATTGGAAAAAAAAATTTTTTTTGACATATAAGGGACACCCTAGTGTATGTGTATTTTTAAATCAATTTTAATTGTTATATTGTAGTTATTTTTTTGTATTTAATGTGTCCAGTATTGATTTTTAAAATTTCTGAGCACTTATTCAATAACTATTATGTCAATATTAAATTGTAAATGTAAGTTAAGTCAGTATTATATTAGCATAATATTGACCTAATTTCTGTGTGCATATTTGTAAGCGAAATGTGTGTTACTTATAATATTTGTAACATCTGTTTTATATACCACATTTCATAGGTCTAAATTGTTATTATTATTACTAAGTTTCTCTAGCGAAATAAAAAAATATTATTTATTTTACTTTAAATACTAATGTGTCGTTAGTGGATGAATAAAGTCAAAGCAACTTATTTTCAGATATTTGCTAAGATGGTGGTATCACGGACAATATCGAGAGCTACTAAGGTGCTTATATCACGAAGATATTGTTCTAATTTTCGAAGAGAACAGAGTATTTGGACTCAAGACAATACAGTGTTGTCACCATTCAAAGATGTGAATATACCAAATACAACTACAGGAGACCATTTATGGGAGAATTTGGATAAGTGGGCAGATAAAACAGCTGTGGTAAATATAGAATAAGTGATTCTATATATATATATATCAATTCATAAATATAACGGTCTTTCTACTACTGCATCGAGCATAAATATATTTGAAAAGACAATTTGTTACTTAAAATACTGTCACAAAACTTTTTTTTTATTATTAGCACTAAATTAAATTCAATTTGTAGTATGTACTAAAATTTATTATGTATAAATCCATACTACCTACATACAAACATACATGTCGCCCCCGTTAGGGATACATCGTGAAAATATGTAATCCATAGTGCTTTAGTATACAAAGCTATTGTTAAAGGGGGTATAAACCGCCGGGGTCCCAACGTGGCACTGTTGAATATTGCAGATGTAACAAATACGAGATATGTTTATTTTGTTTTCCGCACAAAAAAAAAACATTCAAGAAACGAAAAAAAAATGTACAATCCTATTATTATGCTTTATATTCCAAACCATTTACTAGCGACGGAAAAACACGCTGATATTAGGGTTGCCTCACCTTTATTTTTGTTTAAACTTTGAGGTTTCACACTAGAACTATTGACTTTTGGCGAAGTTGTAGAACGCAAGTTTTCCGTTGTCATGGGTACTTTTATATCCTTCCTTATTTACCCATCCTTTCGAAATAACCTTGTATATATGTACATATTGTATATAAGTATGGAATTCTTATTAGACGCATTTGAAGTAAACGCAACTTAAATTTTTCTTTGAATGACTGTAAAAAACGAATTACCTAAAGTTATCCGCTTTCTACCGCAATCTAAATTCTGGTATCGGCTGGCATCATCTGAACCTATCAATTATTTTTTCTGCTGCAATCCAATTTCGGGAATCGCCTGAAAAAGCAACGGTCGGAATCCATATCCAGATTCATACATATCATATCATATCATAGAATATCCAGACGTGTTGACAATTTTAGTCGCTTAAAAACTATTTAGTTTTTAAATGACTAAAATTCAGTCAGTGGAGGGTTAGCGCAACACTAACGATAACGGTCTTTTATTATCTTTTTACGCATGCACGATGAATTCAAGGTTTCAGATTTACGAATCGAAGGTTTCAGAGATGAGAATTTATTTAATTTTCATTTGGATTACCATACATATTTTTGTTCTGTACTTTATGTCATGCATAGTCTTACTTCAAATGAATGGAAATAATTTTGAAGTCACTCGTTTCAATACTTATAATGTCATTAAAAGGAAATAAAATATATCTTGTAATTTGTTACAGATATGCGGTGTAACTAAACGTTCTTATACATACCACCAGCTGTATAAATATTGTCGTAATTTCGCCGTAAGGCTGCGTACACAATTGCAGATACATGATGGTGATACGGTGTGTATTATGATGCAAAATTGTCCGGATTTTCCATTGGTATTTATCGGTGCAATCCAAGCAGGAGCTGTGTTAACTACAGTCAACCCAATTTATACTGCTCGTGAGTATCTTACTCAATAAAAGCCTATTGTTTCTATTGATTTTCAAAGCCAGTTATAGTTGTGGTTTTGCATATACATATATGCATTCATATATATATTGTGCATTATACTAGGTAAACACTTTAGCACATGAATTAAAATAAATTTTCACAGAAATTTATTATAAAAATTCATTGTAGACGTTAACAATAATAACGCACAAAAGTCTCGACTTATCGTAGAGACACTGTTTAACATGCGTTCTTCTAATCAATAGGTCTTATAACAGATGTGCAGCTGTAAGTGCTGGTAAGGAGATTATGATAGGAGGAATAAAATTAAAATGTAGTATCGAATTTGGAAAACGGGTTTTGTGCCTCCAGTTTTTTACCTTTGCCATAGATAACGAAGTTCACTCTTAAGGAAGTCAAATTGAAAATCCGTGAACACAAGTTTAATTTAACTTTTCTCAGTTTAAACTTATTTTCGGAAAGTTAACTTTAGGTACGGTTCTAAATAATGAAATATTTGAGTATTTGCATTAATTATTTAGTCGGTACGCTTCCTGTTAGTTCAAGGATAGTGTAAATGAACTTTGAGAGTACATGCGTAGATTATAATTGTCATTGCTTGTAATGCTTTTACTATTCTGCTAAATAAATAATAATTTACTTTTGCTCACAGACGAACTCAGCAGACAACTCATTTTATCAAAAGCAAAAGTCGTAATAGGGAGTTCAGAAACAGCAAAAACTATAAAAGATGCTTTTACTATAACAAAAAAAGAACTACCTCTCGTCATAGTCAAAAATAAAGACACCAGTCTACCTCCAAAAGCAATATCACTACAAGAGTTTATAGAAGGTGATAATTTAGACTACAGCGTTCTGAAAGAAGTAAGAAGGAAATCAGAAGATGTTGTGATATTGCCTTATTCTAGTGGTACAACTGGTTTACCTAAAGGAGTGGAGCTGACAAATAAAAATATTGTCGCAAATTGTGTCCAACAGGATGTAGATGAGATAAAACAGTATAATGACACTACTAGTAAGTAAATATAATTAAGGTTTCTGTAAAAAAATACATTGTTTGTTTAACATTATTCTAATTGCCAAAATTACTCTACATAACGTTACATAACATGCAAAGATAACCAGTTATTAGATTCGAGATTTATAAGTTAAATTATGAGTCAATTTCATGTTTGATATACAAGTCCAACAAAGAAGAAGTTATCTAGTCAAGAAATTATCGGGAATGGATGATTTGTTTATGGTTCTAAATTCAATTTTTTGGTTTTTTAGTTGTTGTTAGATTGCCACAACTGTTTTCCATTTTGGCGCGGAGTTTAAATTGCATCTGTTATTTAGATTAAATACAGTGCTGTTTTTAGTTACATCATTCTAGTGTATATTGCGAATTTCATAATGGACAAAAACATCGAACAAAGAGTTTGTCGCCAATAGAATTTCGTGTTCGGAGTCACTGAAAATGTTCTAGAAGGCTTACGGTGAACCGACTTTATCAAAAACACGTGCTTTTGAGTGGTACAAAGCGTTCAAAAGCGGTCAAGATGTGATAGAAGATTTGCCTCGCTCTGGTAGGCCATCAACGTCTGCAACTGAAGTTAACATCGCAAAAGTGAAGGAAATAGAAAATGAAAATCCTCATTCAAGTTTGAGAGAGATAGCCGCCGAACTTTCTGTGTCTCACGAGTCGATCCGTACCATTTTAAATATTCACTTGGGTATGAAACATGTTGCCGCTCGGCTAGTCTCAAAAGACCTGAATTTCCGGATTCAAAACTCAATCGCATAAGAGTCGCTGAGGACATGCTAGAACGGGTCAATTCCGATCCAACATTCATGAAACGCATTGTTACTGGTGACGAGACGTGGGTTTACGATTTTAACATGCAAACTAGTCAACAAGCTTCGGAATGGCGCCTTCCAACAGAACTGAAACCGAAAAAACCACGCCAAAGTCGATCAAAAGTCAGTCATGTTTACTGTTTTCTCTAACTATCGCGGTGTTGTGCACTCGGAATTCTAGCCGGAAGGTCAAACGGTAAGTAAAAAATATTATTTGGGCGTTATGCGGCGTTTAAGAGAGCAAATTCGACGAAAAAGGCCAGATTTGTGGAAAGAAAATTCTTGGATTTTGCACCACGATAATGCGCCTTCGCACAAGGCCATCATTGTGAACGAATTTTTGACCAAAAACTCAACAAATACCATCGAGCAACCACCTTATTCACCACCAGATAGGGCTCCAGCCGACTTCTTTCTTTTTCCTAAACTCAAATTACCACTTCGTGGCACCCGTTTTCATTCGGTAGAAGACATAAAGGAGAATTCGCGGCGAGCACTGAACTCAATTCCGGAAAAAGCGTTTAAAAAATGTTTTGATGATTGGATTAGTCCTTGGCGTAAGTGTATCGTTTTTGAAGGAGCATACTTTGAAGGTGATTAAATAAATTTGGATGAATAACTAACATTTCGTGTATTATTGATTTTTTCTCGGTACTTTCTTGACAGAGTAGTACAGTGTCGTAAATTCCTCCAGTTAGGAAATACCGCTTTGAATATTTAAGAAAATTAACCTAAGTACTAACTTCTAATATAATTAGGGTTTAAAAATTATGTAAAAAAAGCTACCGCAACTTCAATTAAAATAACTGTAAGAAAATGTAATTACGAGTTTTAGTATTGTAACTTCACAAACTGTGCTAAATTGGACTATTAAATCCTTTCGCACATTTCATATTTAATCTGCCATCCTTATTTTTAGTAGTACACATTTGTTATCTTCATTGTAATTAAAATTTGCATTTGTTAGCAGTGATAATATCAATTTATCTCCTTTAGTTAAACCGTCATTATAATTTAGCAGCCGTCTGCGTCTCTTCGCATTTGTCTTTATTTACGGTTACATTTATCCAGAAAATATCTGATTTCTATATCGATGATATAATAAGAAATGTTAGATATATTGTTTCTTTAACAAACTAACGAAAATAAATTCAATGAAATTTTCACTTTATCCGAGAGGAGAATAATTCAAAATAGTCAAAAATCATAGATTTACTACTAATAATATTGCCTCGATATGGCCACTATAGTGTTTCTCATTCTGACACCAATCATCTGTCATTTCGGCCTTTTCAAGTTTACAGCCATTTGCGGCCTAAAATACCGCATTCTATCATCACGCCTACAAAAGTCTCTGTCTCACATACAGGGTTAATTTAAAAATACTAATAAACTCTTAATATTTTGTACTAAACATTATCCCCAATAATTTTTGGTCTACGACTTTTAAAAATTCATAAGGTTTTTCTTTCATACAAAAATAAAAATACTTACATTAAATGTTTCTGAAAATGGCACCTACTCTACCCGGCCGCTAAAGCGGCAAACGCGCACCGCGGCACCGAGGCCCGGTGCGCTGTCCATTGGAATATGCACACAGAATAATTACGTTTCAGAAATTACAAGAACAAATATTTTTTGACGAATGTATTAAGTATTGAGAGAAGTCGTAGAACAAAAGTTGTAAGACAGGAATTTTGCACTAAGAGGTTATTAGTATTTTTCAATTAACCCCGTCTATTTCCAAAAAAAATTATATTTATTTTTCACTTATAAAGTTCAAAAATAATCGTCAATCTTAGAAGTACTAACAAATAAGGATTTCTTTCGTTCATATGTCTGTCAAATGTAACAGCTTAAACCACCCTAACAGTCTTAAGAGTTCTTTGACATTTTTGTGCGTAATAGTGATAATTTGATGCTCTAATGCTCAGAAACCTTCGATTTTTCAATATTCTGCTAGCAGTTTGTAATAGATCCATTTCTCGTTATTGAATATTGGTATTATACATTTTCATATTTATTTCATAATATCTTACGATAACCATTCTACGAAGTCAGTTTACAAGAAAAATTTTTAGATGCGCTACTTTGACGTCCTAATTAACACAATTTCGACGAGTTCTAACAATTTCTAAAACTATGTTGTGATCAAATACATATTCTTCTTTAATACAAGCTGTAACCCGCGACTTCGTCCGCGTGAATTTACAATGAAAATAAAGTTGAAGTGAATCTTATTGTAGGGATTATATACATTACATTACATAATCGCGTTGATGTCAAAGTCGCAGAATGTAGAGCTGGAAGCGACCAGTCATCATCGGACATAATGTCGTGCTTGAATAACTGAAAAAAACCCCGGTATATGCTGGTGCAGCTTCTGTGGTTTGGTGTTAAAAGAACAGGGGCGTCGATCGAAATATTTAAAAATTTAAAACTTATTCTTATTACATGTACAAATATTTACAAATTTTTCAATCTGTACCTGTATATTTCTAAGATCAAAATAGTTATTATTAAAGAAGCTATTTATCGTCGTCTGTATGGTAACATATAAAGAAAAATGTAATTTTACTTTAATATTTTTGTCGAAAAATTATTTACTTGTTTTCAATCCGTATCTGCAACTAACACAGAATCTAAAACCGATCGTCTAACTGACAATCTCTGTTAGAATACATAATGTTCATAAAATACACTGGAGTGTATAATAAAGTATAATAAGCTGGAGTGCTTGTCTCATTTGTTAAAACAAAAACGTCGTGAATTGTTGGTAAACTGTTCTTTATACATCCGCATTACAGCCGGTAATATCTATGACTGATATTATTCGTCTAGATCAGCCTTTCCCAAAGTGGGCGATAACGTCCCCTTGTGGGCGCTGCAGGCCTAAAGGGGGGCGGTAAGAGACCCAGAAAAAAAATGGGGGCGTTGTGTAGAGGCCTGGGGGGTGATTTGTAATTTCATTTAGCTAAGAGGCATCTTAGACAACGACTGCATGAGCTCTCGACTCAGTAGACAAAATAAGTTTGGGAATCAGTGGTCTAGATACATATTATATCGCAGATAGATCACCAGAGACATTTTGCTTTCACAGAAGCTCAAATAAACAAACCAAAATTTCAAAATATTTATAAGTAGTATTGAAAAAATGCCCTAAAAACTTTCCATGTACACATTCTTTGATACAGTTTTTGAAACGTAGACTTGTGTAATGTATACAATATACTGTATATTGTTACACCTCCGGGCATATTTCTTTGGCGATTGACAGAAAGGGCGACCACAACTTTGATAATAAATATTTATTCGTCAATATTCTGTTTCAATCATTTCTTTATTTTCGAATTTCACGATACCGTCCACTCTCATAAATAAATAAAATAAGGATGTATCATAAGCGCAATTTTTTTTAATTTGTACACTGACACTGCATCACCTTATTATGCAACTGAACTCCATATCTTTTTCGACGAAAAGTCTCTCTTTAATGGTACTACACTTTTCTTGGATAAAATGGCCTGTTAAAAAAGATTTCAACATTTTCATTTTGATCGCTCTGCATCCATGTAATGAATATAATGTTAATATAATATAATGATATATACATACTAAGTAACTGCGGGTCGTTAACGCTTAATACTAATTACAAATATTATATGTATTTATCTAAAACAAAAAAAAATTAAAAATGAAAATCGAAACTTGATTCGGAAAAGTATCAAAATTATATTTTATACTGAAGTCGCTTCTTTACTCGCATTACAATAAAGCTTCGAAAGTCGCACGCATACATGAGTGTCTAAGCGCTCCAATACCTAAATTTGTCATAGGTCTATTAAAACATTGAGCATACCGATAGAGACGAAATATATGTATTCCCATCCCTTTGTATTACGGGCTTACGGCATATATTTCTTACAGTCTAACGATTTGTGACGTGTGAAAGGCGCTGTTTATTAGTATCTGTGTTAAAAATTAATAATCTTCCAGTATATAAATTTATTACTAACTGTGACTCGCGGTTTTACCCAAGTTAAAATTGTTATTTTTCCGTTTTAAAAATTAGCTTAAATTACTCTGAAAAGTTTTCTACCTGGCAATGAAAGTCCAAAAGTCCAATAAAAGTAAAGAAAGCGAGTGCTAAAAAATATCACGGAAGGCCAAGGCTGACTTACGAAGATTAATTATCCAGTGTTAGCTGATGGAAATGTAAAAATCACTCGCATACCTAGGCCAAAATTTATGAGGAGAACGATGAGATTTGAGGAAACGAAAGAAGTATGTAAGGACCGCGAAAGCTTGGCGCTCCGTCCTCTCTGACTGCCCCGTTAGGGATACAGCGTGAAGATGTGTATGATATACGTGTTTAGAATATACATATGGATATATAAAATATTAAAACATGTTTGTGTATTATAGCTATGTAATATAAAGCAACTTGTGAGCGATCCATCTTCTCTGAGTCGAGATGAGACAGTAAATTCGTGCGACGTAAATATCCACTAAGAAACGACTTTTAGAAAATTATCTTCAGATATAGAGAAGATAATTTCTAATAAAGAGAGAGAAAAGTGTGAATATGTATATTCGAAGCTTATGATTTTATCTTCGATCACAAATAAAAAACTAGATACACAATCAACGCTCCAAAAATGTCACTCAAATGAGTATTTGAGTGCACTTCAGTTTTAGTTGCATTCGAAAACGCTAACAGCGAACATGTCAAAGTCCTTGTTCAAAAATTGTAAAAACAACACATCTAGAACACTAAAAAAAGACGTACATCGTTATTTTCGGTTAATAAATTAAATAATATTATTTATGTGTTCATTATGTCGTTATAGTAACAACGTTACATAGCTCTTTTTTATTAAATTCTTAGTCATGTTTTTAAATATTGTCCGACGATATATGTGTTATCTCTGTCTGTCACTTTCACGTAACAAATAAAAGTGACGTAAATAGTAATGCAAATAAATTATATGAATTATACTGTACGCACAGGACGTAATTTAATTTTAATTTTATATATTTAATCATTTTGTAATATTTAATTTCATATAATTTTAAATAATATTTTTTTAATTAAACATCGTTTCAGTGTCATGAAAGAATCGTTTACGACCTTTTATAACCTTATGGTATAACAGTAAGGTCTACTTTAGATCAACGCAATATTACCGATAATACTATACGATAATAAAAATATATACGTCAATTCGGACAATAATATGTTTAGATTTTCAGGAGATTGTGAATCTAGTTCTTTATTTGTGATCGAAGGATTTTATAGACTTTTATTTTATTATCCATACTAATATTACAAATGCGAAGGCCTGTCTGTCTGGTCGGCTCTCACAGCTGAACTGCTGGATCGAATTTAATTTTTAAATGGTGATAAATTAAACCCAAGGGAAGGACAAGCTACACAGGCTACTTTTTTTAATTACACGCAGATGAAGTCGCGGGAAAAAGTTAGATAGACATAAATGATTCTAGATTTATTATTAGACACGCTTTCACGAAACTAGTGAAATACTTATTCATTTCATTGTACAGTAAAAGTGCTTTAAACTTCCGCCTGTACTTTCGAGATAAACTTCGTACACACTCAGCGGATTTTGATGCGGTTTGTAACATTAAGGAATTAGGGGTTTAGAACTGCTTTTGATAAATTAATGTATTAATATAGTTGTAAAGGTATGCCAGTTTGTACATGCTGAGGAAATCACGACGTCATTACTAATGGGGCATTAATTTTTATTTTCAAAATAGTTTTGTAACATAGTTTGGGTAAAGTGTCTGCATATTACATTCACGTTTAATAAAAATATAGAACTTAAGCGTAATAGATCGCAAGTCTGTTGTTGGAAACATCGTCATATGTGATCAATTAAAAAACAAAGTAATGTTGATAATACCGATTTTGTGGCCCCAAACTACTAAACACCATGTTGGAATTATGGTTGTCACAAAGCAGTGTGAGTTCTCACAAACAAAACATACTGTGCGAGTTTTCAGCACATTACAAGTCAATATAGAAACGCTTTAATGGACATGATTAAGATCGAACCCCGCAGTCTCTATTTGTGAGACAGATCCCTTAACATTCTCATAAACCAGCCAGCATTGTCTTAAATATTAAGTTAGACATTTCATAAAGGTTCCACGGAAAAATGTATTATTTAAAAAAAATACTTAGGTATTAAAAAAATTTAAATACGTACGTATATTTTAATCCTTACTTCCTTAAAAATAATATGAAAAGAAAGTGCTTCGATTTTTTTGTCCTTATTTTTCATTCACGCGAAAATTATTTATTGAAACAATTAATTTCTAATGAATACGAAATGATTGCTTGCCTGTTTTTAAAGACAGACGTAAATGATTTGTCAGTACCAAATGTCAGAGAGCGAAGTCGCGATTAGCGCTAGGTTTAAACACAGTTACTGCAATTTTTAACCAACTTCCAAAAAGGAGGAGGTTCTCAATTCGGTTGTATGTTTTTTTTATGTTTGTTACCTCATAACTCCGTCATTTATGAACCGATTTTTACTACAAGTTACATCTTCTCCTATTAGCTTTCATCGATGTAAATCATTATGAAGTGTATCATTCTTTTGGCAGGTTCACATCAAGACTCCATTCTAGCTGTACTACCATTTTATCATATTTACGGGCTGTCCATAGTTATGCTTCACAAATTATCTGTCGGCACTCGATTAGTAACTCTTCCGCAGTTCCATCCGAGTACATTTTTGTCATCATTAAGTGAACAAAAAATTGCCATGCTATACGCTGCTCCGCCTATAGGTAAGATCAAAACTAAGATTGTATAAGTAGATCAGTTATTATCAGTCTTATTATTAAGTTCTTTAATTAATTTAGCTTCTAACATTAGAACACCAGCGTACCCTCTTCTAGTTTTTGGTATTTAATAGATGTAGACACTGTACCTATTACATGTAAAGTAGGCTGTAGAGTATAATTTGGAGCATAGCTATCTCCATTCTACTATACTCGGTTTAAGAGAGGAATTATTTCGTTCTTCTCGATCTTTGTTGTATTTTCTTCATATGAAGCGATTTAGTTCTTTTGTTATCCACTGCTCATTTATCCAAGATCATACTTGAAGTGTTAATATTCCCTCACCCTTACAATTAGGGCATTTTCAAATTAAGAATTAGTAACTACAGTTATAAGTGTACGAGCATGTATATTTTGTCATATATCTAGATGTAGCAGGTCGTAACACAATATTGTATTTTCAGTTTTGTTTCTGGGGTCACATCCCGATGTAAAGGGAGAACATCTAGAAAGTATAGAAAAAATTATGTGTGGTGCCGCGCCGTTACATAAAACTGATGCTATTAAAATATTAGACAGATGTAAGGTAGGGACAATTCTTTTGAAAAATAAAATACGAACATCAATACAAATGTTACCTGGCCAATTGTCATTTGTATGGGGTGTTTGTAAACTACTACTGATAAAGTGACAAAAATACATATAATTACATGCAGTGTATATTTTTTACATTAAAAATCAAAAAATGTAAAATGTACTCTGCATAACTACATAATGTGCACATTTTTTCTGTAATAAATCGTGAAGTTTAAACAAAAAAATATGAACAATATGTAATACGTTTTTGTCAAAATTCCATACAATTAATTATGTGGAGCGTATTTTTGATTTTTCATTCAAATTACACACTGCATGTATTACATTTTCGTCAATAATCACTATTCATTTCACAAAGCGAAACATTGTAATTCAATGCACTTTGTACAAAATCGAGAGTGTTAGTAGTCCATGTATAAGCTAGTATATTAATGTAATAGATCCTAATCGAAAAATGATGCTTAATTAATGTTAATGGTAAATACTAATTCATCATTGATTTTAATTGTGTTATTAGGTAAAACAGTGAAAAGGAATATGAGACAACGAATGTGTTTAATGGTTGTTACATTTACAGAACAAAATAAATCTTCTCCAAATGTACGGATTAACAGAAGCGTCTCCGTTAGCTACAGCAACAATATCAGGGTCTAATAAATATACTTCAGCTGGTTTTGGTTTACCAAAAACTGAATTAAAAATAATAAGTACATCAGATTCAAATTCAAGTAATAATTTGGGTCCAAATGAGGTAACAAATTTGTCACTTTATACATTTTTAATTAGGATATAATAAACGTCTATCATGATAATTTTATTGAAACACTGAAATGTTATCACTATACGATTTTGTAGTAAAAATACTCTAGTAAGCTAAAAATTAAAAAATAATGCACAGGTTGGTGAACTGTTAATAAGAGGTCCCCAAGTGATGAAGGGATATAGAGATAACCCTGAAGCAACAAAGGACGCAATTACTAGTGATGGTTGGTTAAAAACCGGTGATTTGGCTAGTATTGATGAAGATGGAGAAGTACATATAGCTGATAGACTTAAAGAACTTATAAAGGTGAGTAGGAAGTAAATAGAGAACAATGTCGTAGGTTAAGATGTATTTATATGCATTCGTATAAAATTAATATTTGATTTCAATGTCAACGTCTTAAAACCTGCGAATTATTTTTAGGTGAAAGGTTTCCAAGTACCACCAGCTGAATTAGAAAATGTAATTAAATCACATCCTCATATCCTAGACGCAGGGGTAATAGGTGTACCAGATGAAAGAAAAGGAGAGGTGCCAAAGGCTTTTGTGGTAGTCAAACAAGGCTATAAAGTTGATGCAGAGGACGTAATGAATTATGTTAATGAAAAAGTGGCGGAATTTAAGAGAATTAAAGAAATCGTATTCTTAGATAGTTTACCAAAAAATCCGTCTGGTAAGCTGTTACGAAGAATTCTTAAAGAACATAGTCTGTAATTAACTTTGTTCTTTAACTAGAAATGAAAGTAATAAAGAAGATTTTGAGGTATCTAGTTCTTCATAACACTGTTTTTAAATTTTCCGCTGCATTATTTTGTAATGAAGCTTAATACCGTTAGTTACTCATTATGCGAAACAAGAACTTTTTAATGAATGTAATATAATGACTATAAAGTTTTATAATATAAGATAAGAAAATTTAATTAGAATCGAAGACCTCTGTGGCTAAGAAATGAAATGAAAAATAGAGTACATAGAAATTATAACGCTGAACGAGTTAATCTAGAAAACGAACGTTCCTAAATTGTAACGGGTATACGTGAGTCCTAGAGCCTAAATCGCGTGTAGGGTTACTATCTTTTAATGTCAGTTTGAAGGACTGAAAATAATATGTCCGCTCCTTGTGGGCTTCCAGTAATAAAATAAATACATGAAGAAGTACAATACTACACCTATCTCCTTGAATAACAAGTCAATTATTATCTTATAATATTGTTATCGTAGCCTTAGAAAGTTTTACAATTTTTTTAATAACTTCAGTCAAATTATATTAAACGTTTTATGCTGGCTACAAAATCAATGGCGTCGTGCGATCTGGAATTGGACAAACAATGGTGTGTCTGACACTTAAAAAATCATACGACTAATGCACGCTATATCGTTCAGTGTAAACCAAAATAATGATGCTTCGCAAGGTCATATTAAGTTGGGTGTGGGCAATGATGTTATAATACAAAAGAGGTAGATAGGTTACGTTAGTATTAGTCCAAGTAAAATATTGTCCCGGTTACAACGTTACAAAGTGAGACAAATACACATTGCACTGCGTCGCTATGCAATGTAAAACGTAATTGCATTTCAAACTAACAAATCACATAGCTCTCTAAATCATTGTGATTGGTCAATTTCAATTTCTTACTACATTTTAAGCGAATCAGTAACTAATTCATAGAATATTAGTAATTAATGCCACAGAACTGACATTTAACAAAAATATGATTGATACCTAATGGGATTAGACAGTAAAAAATGATGTAAGCTTTTTTTCGAATTTCGTTTTTCTTGAATCATGTACTTGAGAACATATTTATTTAAAAAGATCACCAACATTTTTTAATTATAAATTTGAAAATGATGAAAATGAAACAACTACATTGATATAAAATGGATATTATTTTTTATTATGCATGTACTATGAAAGAAAAATGTAGCAATTATTATTTTTAATTACCTTCAAATAAATTTAATTCATTTCTTTTGCTTTTTTGATATTTTTATCCATAGAATGAAGTCTGACATTGAATTGTATTTTTATATTATTGTTTTCAATAAATGTAAACGATGATTAAAACTGGATGGCTGCGTCATCACATAATCGTGTATATTATAAAAAACGTTTGGATTATTAAAAGATTTTAGAAATTTTGAATGCGCAATAGGCATTGCATGACATTGTTGGTTCTGTAACATTACTTTTCATATTCTTTGACCAAGTCCGGGTTGGCTAATTAGCAAAGTTTTGGGGTGCCACTTTTCGAGTGAATGTAACTCATCTACCTCTTTTGTAAATAGAACATCATTGGGTATAGGTATCAATTCTGTATGGTGTCTAAAGTAATAGCAAAAAAAATTTAAACGTAGTTATGCGACTCTCGTGACTTACTTGGTATAGCATCGCAGCTCCATTGAAATGCAATTTTCTGTGCATCTGTAATATTTAGTAGATATCTATATTTTAACACTTTCATCTAGGGCGTATGTAAGCTAATTGTAACGCGCAGAAGCAGAGAAATCTGAAAGACGAATGTTTTACGTTATTCCTAGCTAAATAATGATATGGCAAAGCGTTTAGTTCAGAAACCAACATACTGTCCTCGTCGACCTGCTCAACTTTTCATTAGGCACATCAAAATTTGCCCAATCCAACGATTGAATGACGACATCGACACCTAATGTACATTTAAATTTACGTTTCTTAAAATGTTAAAACATAGAAAAAGATTATTACAGCAGTAATAAGTCAGTAACCTACAAAACATGTATTAATGTAGTAGTTTATCTTTGGAAAAGGCAATGTCTACTTACCAAATAAATTTTCTATTAAAATCAATTTCTTGCACGCTGTGTATGTTCAGAATTTTAAGACACTAAACAAAGTTGTTGGGAAAATATTAACTTAGTGTAAATAGTTCACAAAGTCTTTTGCTCGTTTGAAAATAAAATAAATTAAATAGATACCAAAAATAAATAATTAAAAATTCAGTACATACCCTATGTTATGTATTTTTTTAATTATTTTTTAATATTTTAGATGTAAAAGAAATTTATGGAGTTTTTTATGGTACCTATAATAAACAGTTTACTCTTCATTCGTGTATTAGACATGATTAGTTAATTTAAATATTTAGTTTTCCGAATAAAATTATAAGTAAGTATACGAATTCTTATTAGTTACCTGCCATAATTTCTGAAATAATATTCCAGAATGACAATAATATTCCAGTGACAATTACACAAATTGCGTGACTCCAAACTAAATACTAAATTTATACCATGGCTACTACACAACGAACCGGGAGAGCTCTCTGAGACACCTAGACATCAAGCCAATTTCAAAGAATTGTGATGAATTCCTACAATCTTTAGCTATGTTCCGCTCAAACTCCAAAAACCACCAATTGACACGTGTTTCGCCTCTCAACGAAGCATCCTCAGGTTATGTCAGAGATCAGACTCGGTCAGCTAACCAGCACCGATTCCTTCAAAATTTAGGTTGTAGATTAGGTTGTATTGTAGGAATTCATCACATGAAATGGATTTCCGCAAAGTAAACCCTAAGTCTATACAAATTCAAAGAAGTTCATTTCCTAAATGACCTGACCGACGGGATTATTACCTAAAAATTTGCAGACAGCGACAGCCACGCGATCATTGTGTGACTGGCGATTAATTGTAATAAAAATTCATATCATGTATGACGATTGCGTGTCTGTTGCACCATTGACTTGACTTGACCGTAAAATGCACTTTTCGCAGTGGATATAGCGCTACCATATAAATTACATTATACAAATTCTCGTTTTGACAGCAGATATCGCGCGATATTTGGCTGTCGCATGCTGACTGCAAGTTAGATAAAAAACGTGCGGGGATCGGCTCTGTCCCCGCGCCTGGCCAATGGGCCAGTTAAATGTCAAATGAAATTATAATTGTTGATTAAACGAGAATTAAAACAAACAGAATAATATTCAATTTAAATCTCGTTGGTGCGTTTTAGAAGTTATACAATATTTTATTTAAAAACAGTGAAAGTTGTTGCTGTATTCAAACACCCAGTTGTTCAGTAAGTCAAACGCAACTAGGGTATATTTTCCGGTGGTCCGGGCTCCGGAAATAATCGAATGAGCTAAAAAAGCAATTCATGCCGTAATGTCATCGGCCCATAAGAATCGTGTCGATACATACGGTCGTAAACATCAGGCAACTCACGCGTTTAAAGTCTTACATTTCTAAGAAAAAAAAGTTTAATTGAAAATGTTATTTTAGATTTGAATTTACTCTTTACTATTGATCATGACCATTATTACTTTCAGAGACAAGAAGGTGGAATAGTCTATTTGATAACGGGCGCTCAGTGTGTTTATCATTAATTTTACTATGAATATTATAAAATTTTCACGAGTGCAACATAGTAATAATTATGTTGGCTAAGGAAATGAACCGCTTTGTCAAATGTTAATTTATACGTCACATAGCTTTTGATAAAACTTACTGTTACAGATGGACGGACACTTTGGTTCGTTTTTCTTTTATAGTACAAAACCCAACAAATATAGATTTGAATATAAATATTAAACTAAGAGTTAAATCGATATCCCTTAAATCGACATATATGCAAAAAGAAGTGTCTTGCCTGGCCATCCTCTCTTTCTTACGACGATACTGAAACACTAGTTAAATTCAACCGATATACAGACCATCCATATTATACTTGTACACATTTTATGTACCACATAAAAACATAAATGCAAACATGCACATACACGCACGCACATGTACACACACGCTCGCACACACAAAACCACACACATACATACACTCACAATCAATCCCACAGACATTCTACACAAACTCACAAATATAAATTCCTTTCTTATGTTATATAAGCATCTATGTTCGGAGCGTTGATATCTGCACAGTTTATATTTCTGGAGATATCATCGTTTCTGTTTGTTTCCTGTATATGTGTGTTATAAATATGTGTAAATAAATAAACAAAACAATTGAGGACATACATTAAAAAGTATGGATCTCTAATTACCTACCCTTTTTGAAGTATTAACCAAACTTTAGAATATGGATCTCCGCTTGTTATACTTCATTACTGTGCATCACCATCAAACGTGCTTGCTTTCAAGTAATTTTCCACTTGATATGTCTGCAGACTTTCTTCCGTTTTCTGTATCCCCCATCGCAAGTCGAGTGTGAGGTTACTGCCCTGCTAAGAATTCTAATAAAAGTTAGATACATCCAGTTAGCAGCTCTAAGTGCCTCTTCACCTTTATAGGGAGGCTCAATTGCTGATCTTTAAGAATATCACTTGTTTTTAACGTTGATTTACTAAGTTTTAGAAAGGCTGTTTTTGTAAACGACTTTGACTTTGTTCGCTGTTCGTAACATTTAAAGGAAACTCTCTGTTTAATTTGCTATTATGAGTATAAATTGAATAACGAACATTTTAGTAATAGAAATTTATTATGTCTCATAGCACAGTAAAATTACATGTACACAAGCTGTAACCTGCGACTTTGTCCGCGTGAATTTACGATGAAAATATCGTTGTAGTAAATCTTATTGTAGGGATTATATACACTAAATTACATAATCGCGTTTTTGTCAAAGACGCAAAATGTAGAGCTGAAAGCGATCAGTTATCATCGGACATAATATTGTGCTTGAATGACTGTGAAAAAAACACTGCATTTGCTGGTGCAACCTCTGTGGTTTGTTGTTAAAGGAACAGTGATGTCGATCGAAAAATTTCCACGATTCTTTGTGACTTCTCTTCTAAAACTTATTCTTATTACATGTACAAATATTTACAAATTTTTCCATCTGTACCTATGTATTTCTAAGATCAAATTAGTTATTATTAAAGAAGCTATTTATCGTCGTCTGTATGGTGACATATGAAGAAAAATGTAATTTTACTTTGCCGTTTAGTTCTCTTTCCATGACGTACCTGTCTAAAAATTCTTTACTCGTTTTCAATCCGTATCTGCAACTAACACAGAATCTAAAACCGATCGTCTAACTGACAATCTTGGTTAGAATACATAATGTTCACATAATACACAAAAGCAGGAGTGCTTATCTCATTTGTTGAAATAAAAACGTCGTGAACTGTTGGTAAACTGTTCTTTATATGTCCGCATTATAGCCGTTGATGTTTATGACTGTTATTATTGGTGTAGGTTCATATTATATCGCAGATAGATCATCATAGACATTTTGCTCTCACAGAAGCTCAAACAAAAAAAAATTTCAAAATATTTATATTAGTATTGAAAAAATGCTCCAAAGGCTTAAACTATCGAACCTTGTTTAAACTTTCCATGTACACATTCTTTGATACAGTTTTTGAAATGTAGGTTTGTGTAATGTACAAAATATACCGTATATTGTAATCGCGTATATTTCTTTGGTGATCGATAGAAAGGGCGACCACAACTTAGATAATAAATATATACACGTCAGTATTTTGTTACAAGCATTTTTTATTTTAGAATTTGACGATATCGCCCACCCTCATAAATTGATAAGGATGTATCATAAGCGCAATCTTCTTTAATTTGTACCGCATCAGCCTATTATGCAACTGAACTCCACTCCTTTTTCGACGAAAAGTCTCTCTTTATGGTACTACAATTTTCTTGTATGCAATGCCTTATTAATAGAGACTTTAAACATTTGCATTTTAATCGCTCTGCGCCCATGTGATAAATATAACGTAATGACATACACATTACTGTTACTGCGAGTCTTGTCTTTCAAATAGCGAAATGTGCATATAAATTTATTAGGATTATCTTAATTCCTAAAAATAAACATACAAACACACAGTCATTACTATAAATATTTATTTTGGAATCGGAAAAGCTTAAAACATCTATTTCGATTACTCTTTCAAAAATATCTCCAATGTACAGATACGGCTTTGCTGCTAATGTAAAATACTGTGGATAGATGTCTCTGCTGCGTGTGTTTCTGTTATAACATTATACAACATAATTATTTATTTTAAACCCACTTTTTACATTTGTGTGTATGTATTTATAATTATAGATTCATTATTTACCTCTAATTTCTAGAATTTTTCAGATTTTACGCAGAAATCTAAATACTTCTCAAATAAAAAGTTACCTAATTATTTCTTTGAAAAATCGTCTACTTTTAATACAAAATCTCGTCGAAATCGGTCCGGTGGCTTCGAAAATCAACCCGGACAAAGAAACAGACAGATAACATTTTCTAAACACGTGTTCGGGTCTAGGTTACGTGCCAAGAATCATATAAGTTTAAGAAAAAGCCTTTACTTCGAAATCATAGACAGACACTTCAATTTTATTTACTATGTAATGTATATGTATAAATGTATAGATTTTCAAACAACAAATATACGAACGTACATTTAGGCAATTTCTATAAATACTTATAATAAAAAACTGAAAAGCCTTGAATTCCTAATTCAATCAATTAATCACTTTTTCAAAAATATCTCCAATGTACAGATACAATTTCGTTGCTGTTTTAAATTATAACGGATAGATGTCTCTGCTGTCTGTTTCAGTTATTAAATGTAGGTGTTGACCTACATTACATATAAGTGGGTTTAAGATATATAATAGACCACTATATCTTAAACCCTTAAAAAATCTTACAGGCGCCGTTCAGCTAAGGAGAGCTTATTTCAGATCTCAGCTTTCAGACAGCAGATCATGATAGAACGTACTTAAATTTGCAAGTCTGACTTAAAGAAATGCAACTGTGGAAACTATTTTAGATACTTATAGATTTTTGTATGTATTTTTATAGATTTACCATAAGTTCTAGAGATTTTCAATTTGCGCAGGAACTCAAACACTTCCCGAATAAAAACTAGTTTACATCATTCTTTGAAAAATCCTCTAATTTCCATTGGAAATCTTGCAGAAATTGGTTCAGCCGTTTGAAAGATTAGCCCAGACAAACAAACAGACAGATAGACGGACAGATAAAAATGTTAAAAACGCATGTTTGGGTCTTGGTTACGTGCAGAAATTCATATAAGCTTAAGAAAAAGCCTATATAACGAAATCACAGACAGACATTTCACTTTTTTTTTATGTTTATATGTTTAGAAGAACTTTGTCAAAGAAATTCTAAAATTGAATTCGTCTGCGTGGAATTAAAAAAAGAAGATTGTGTCCTTTTCTGGGGCTTAATCTATCTCTATCCTAAATTTCATCAAAATCGGTTCAGCGGTGTAGCCGTGAAAACCGACCAAACTGACACACTCGCATTTATAATATTAGTATGGATACATAAAACTGCAATTCATAAATAAATATTAACATAAAAATTGCTTAATGTAAAACTGACACTCTTTGGAAATTATGTGCTATATATTTAAGTATAATGTTGTCTTATTTATTACAAAACATTAAAGTTTAACACCTTTGTATTAAAACAAATAATGCGGTAATTGAATATCATTTGATAACAACAAAATCATAAATTTATTTGAGTTAGTAAACAGAATAAATAATAACGCCTCGAAAACCTTTTATTTAAGAAGAAACCATTCCGTCTACGAAAATATTCAATTGGTAAAATTAAGCTAACTCCGTTATTCCTCTTTTCCAATTACAGCTTTCTCTGAGAATTTGTTACATAAAGTTTCAGGCGACAACAAACTTTGGGATTCATTTCGTTTTCATAAAAACGTGGTAATAATTTATTTGGCAGATAATGTGTGCTTTTACATTAGTAAGTATATGAGCAATCAATCACCCGCGTCGTCTACATGCAATTTACTAACGAATTTTCAGATTCTTAGCCAAAATGGCAACACCATTAGCAAAATGGAACATATACAGATTCACTATGTCTGTCTGCCCGCCCGTATCTCACAGGCGATTATTCCATCATCTTTACACCTATTGAATTAAAACGTTGCACAAAGACCAATATCAATTGATAACTCAAAATAAAAAAATACTTTGCTCGAAATTTTTACAAAGCCATAAATATGCGTGACTCACTGAAAAATGCTTCGGTCGTTGTAGGGGAGAATCTTGAATGTATTATATAAGGTACTTCGATAGCATAACAGTTAACAGAGAAAGTTGAACCAACTCACCGAGCCGCCGCGACTTTCCAACTTCCAAGGGGCCCCCAGCGAGTCCTCCATAGAGCGGTTCGGAAATTCCTCTGACTAGTGCCAATTTCTTCTGAATTAGGGTTTCGTTGAAGTAAGAATTTGTTGCAGTTAATTTTACTGTTTTTCTACGCGGAACGAGCGTTAGACCCGGTTCACTATATTTTTTCGTGTGTATGTTGGCGACACCAATGATGCGAGTAAGGAAGCGAACTATCTCGGTTCACTGTTCTCTTTTTTTTTAAACTGTACATGTAAATAAAATTCTGTCTGTGATTTTGAAATAAAGAGTTTTTCTTAAGCTTATATGATTTTCTGTACGTAACCAAGACTCAAACAAGCGTTTTTAAAATTTCTGTCTGTCTGTATGTCTGTCTATCTGCTTGTCCCGGTTAATCTTCGAAATGGCTAAACGGATTTCAGCGAAAATGTTACTGGAAGATAGAACATTTTCCGAAGAATAATCTAGATAGCTATTTATCCAAGAAGATTTTAGGTTTCCTGCGAAAACTCAAAAACTCTAAACCTTAGAGGTAAAATATACATACAAAAATCTATAATTAAAAAACCGCTTGTCATGCTTGAGTCCCTTTAAGTTAGACTTCCACATTAAAGTACGTTCTATCGTGATCCGCCGTCTGAAAGCTGAGATCTGAAATGAGCTCCCTTCAGTTGAGCGGCGCCTGTAAAGCGGGTTTAACTTATAGTGGTTTTTCCTTTGACATACAATTAATAACAGAAACAGACATAGCAATGACATCTGTCCATGATAATTTAAAACAGCAACGAAATTGTATTCCTACATCGGAAGATATTTTTGAAAAAGTGATTGAATTAGGTATTTTAGGCTTTTCCGATTCCAAAATAAGGATTTATAGAAATTGTCTGAGCGTTCGTATATTAATTTTTTGGAAATCTACATCTATAGATATACCTACGTTACATAGTAAATAAAAATGAAGTGATTGTATGTAATTACGGAATAAAGGCATTTTAAAAATTTTCTTTGTTTGTTTGTTTGTCCGGGTTGATCTTCGAAGCCACCGCACCGATTTCGACAAGACTTTCAATGAAAGGTAGAGGATTTTTCAAAAAACAATTTAGGTTACTATTTATTCGAGAAGTATTTAGTTTCCTGCGCGAAAGTTGAGTAATTCTAGAAATTAGAATTAAATCTATCTATAAATATACATATATAGAAATATACAAATATGAAAAGTGTCTTTCGCAGCGTATCTCTTTAAGACAGACATGCACGTTAAAGTATGTTCTATCGCAATCCGCCGTCCTGAAGCTGAGTTCTCAAATTAGTTCTTTTAAGCTGAGTGGCACCTATAAATCGTTTTTAACATAAATATGTATGTATAAAATATAATAACAGACAGACACAGCAGAGACATCTATCCACAGTATTTTACAATAGCGGCAAAACCGTATCTGTACATTGGAAACATTTTTGAAAGAGTAATTGAAATACATATTTTAGGCTTTCCTAATTACAAAATAAATATTTAAAGAAATGTGTGTGTTTATACGTTTATTTTTTAGAACTTCTAAAACCGCTAATGAATTTCTATGCAAATTTCGCTATTTGAAAGACTAAACTCCCAGTTACTTAATTATGTCTAACCATTAAGAGGGTGTACAAAGGTACACTAGCGCCACTCCTTTAAAAAAATATTATCTCATGACTGAGAAGGAATTATGAATAACGTCTTAATGAAGACCCTCGGTAAGTGTGTCTAGAATTTTCTAATACCTTTTCCAAAGTTTCATATTGAGACACGAAGCAACAAAATAGGATCTAGAGGAATGTGGCCGCTTTTCTTTAGATCGAATTTGGTTGATTGAAGAGAGTCCTTTATCGAAAAAAGGGTGAAGTTTAGTTACATAACAGGGTGGTGCAGTGTACAAAATAAAAAAAGATTGCGCTTTTGATACATCCTTATTTTATCTCTTTATTAGAGTGGGTGGTATCGTGAAATTCGGAAATAAAAAGATGATTGCAATAGGATATTGGCAAATAAATATGTATTTTCAATCAAAGTTGTTATCGCCAGTGCTGTCGATCGCCTAAGAAATATGCGCGAGGGTGTTAAAATACAGTACATTTTGTACATTACACAAGTCTGCATTTCAAAAACTGTATGAAAAAACGCGTACATGGGAAGTGTAAAAAAAAGGTTTGAAAGTTTGGCTTAGGCCTTTGGTTTTTTTTCTAGTTTCACACATAAATTTGTTGGAATCATAATTAAAAATTATATAATCATCAAAACTTTTAAATATTTTCTACTACTTGAAGATATAGTTCAACTTTACTTTTAAATACCTACATTTATCTCTCATGAATAACTTGACATTGGAAAATTTCGTATATATACGAGAAGCCAGTAATAAAAAAAATAATAATAATGAAATAAATATTTTTAAAATTGTTGTTTGTTTGAATTTCTGTGCGAGCAAAATATCTCTGATGATGTATCTGCGATATAATATTGTATACCTAGACGAAGAATATCTGTTATAAAGACATTGACGGCTATAATGCGGATATATAAAGAACAGTTTACTAACAGTTCACGACGTTTTTATTTGAACAGATGAGACAAGCACTCCAGCTTTTGTGTATTTTATGAACATTATGTATTCTAACAAAGATTGTCAGTTAGACGATCGGTTTTAGAAGTTGCAGATACGGATTGAAAACGAGTAAAGAATTTTTAGACAGGTATGTCATGGAAAGAGCACTAAACGGAAAATCAAAATTATATTTTTCTCTATGTGTCACCATAGCGACAACGATCAATAGCTTCTTTAATAATAATTATTTTGATCTTAGAAATACAGGGACATATGTATATTTAATGGAAAAGAATTTAAATATTTGTCTATGTGACAAGTATAAGTTTCTGAAGAAAAGTCACAAAGAATCTTGGACATTTTTCGCGCGACACCCTTATTCCTTTAACAACAAACCAAAGAAGTTGCACAGCCAATACAAATGAAGTGTTTTTTTTACACACATGCTCGATAATGACTGGTCGCTCTCAGCTCTACATTCTGCGTCCTTGACAACAACGTGGCTATGCAATGTAATGTATATAGGTAATCCTTACAATAAGATTTACTATAGCAATATTTTCATCGTAAATTCACGCGGACGAAGTCGCGGGTTACAGGTGGTTACATGATATGAAAATGAATTATGTTGGAAATTTCGAATTTAGAATTCTGTCCGGATTTGGTGCTTAGATGCCTACCAAACAGAATACTGAATACTCGTAGTAAACGAATCTATAAGTTATGCGTGACTAACTCTTATTCATTTTTTTTCATTCAAGTCTAATGTAATTTTAGTCTCTAGTTCTTCGAAATAAAATGTAAAAACCTCTATATTCCTTCCAAATGAAATATAAAAATTTCTACAACATGATTTTTATTAAGAGTGCTACCTAAATCGATATAGCTTCTCAAGAATAATTCGAAGAAATAGGCAGAAAAAATAAAAGATAAATTATGAACACGTGTATGGGCTTGGAGAAAGTTAAGTCTTGGAAATCAAATATATATTTGTAATCACTTTGTAAACAAGTAGAACGCATACTCAAGTTAAATAATTTATCAAGTAAATTCCAATGCAACGTATTTTTATTTTAAATCGTTTCATTGAAAGTCAAATTTAAACAGCATCAGTTTGAGAAAATTATACTGGGAAGTATTAGTAAGAGTAGTGACGAAACATAATTTTATTCACATCATTCAAGAAATACTATCAAGTACAACCTACATACTTGAAGTCATTAAGCTAAATATTTAGAGATTGTTCGTATAAGTTTTATGAAAATTTTAATTATCATGAAACGTAAGCGCATCATTTTCGTTAATCTATATGTCGGAATCGAACGCAAACGTGACGTCACAAAGTCGTGTTTGGATACAGCCGTTGTAGTGGGCGGGGCATTCAACCATTGAAGCTCGTGCGGGGGTGTCAACTTTGTATGGCGCTACTGCAGACTTTATATGGAAACAAAATGAAAGTGACAAGAGATGTAGAAAGAAAGAAGATAGAAGATACCAGGGATGTCATTACAAAATATAATTTATTGATATTATTTATCAATGTACTGATATCGATTATCGATACCGAAATTTCATTTATTTCGTTAATTTATTATAATTATTTGAGTACTATATATAAAAATGACAATAATAAAATATTTTACTTCATTGAACAAAGATATTTATAAATAATTTGAACAAAAATGACACATTTTGTTATCGATATTAATAATCGAATAAACTACTAATTGAATTCAATAATATAGCAACCCTGTTTGATGAAATGTCAAAAACTTTGCAAATCGAAAAATTTTCTTCATAACCGTCGATTATTTTTTCTATTTGTTTTTAGCTTTTCTGTGTTTCGCACGAGCTATTCTCCCCCTGATCGCTTGAGGAAACTCGAATCGGTGTGGTTGAGATTTGTGGATAAGACAGTGACTTTTGAAAGGACAGGAAAAGTAGACTTTTGTTCTCCATAACAAATAGTTAGAAATTGTTGTTATTATATCCACGTTTAATTGTAATCAGAACCCGTGATTTAAAATAAAAAAATTATCACTAATTCTGTTTGTTTTATTAACTTTGCAAATTCCATTACCTCGTTATCCGCTGAACTAAAAAAAAATAAGCGAAAACTATAGTTTTCGCTAATTTTTATTTAGTTTAGTCATCTAAGAAAATACGCTCAGAGTACTATTTAAATCCCCGTCATTTTAGTTTATGGAAGCATTACCAGATGGCACATAGTCTACACTTTTTTTGTATGGAGTTGTAGTTCTTCTCCTTGGAGTATATGTGTTCCGTGAGCTCGTGACGAGCGGACGTATCTGTTCCTGCGACACCTGTTTATTGTAACTTTGTAAAACCTAGTTAAGATTGAGACGAAAATAAAGGGTCATCGGTCATCGATCGTGTGCATTATTTACCTGCTCGAGGCTACCCGTCATGTCAGAACATAATGACGACGAATGCCCAATTTATCCTGTTGATCCCCAGTTTGCGACATACACATATCAATAAAATTGAATTGTCTGTCTGTGATTTCGAAATAGAGGCTTTTTCTCAAGTTTACCTATATGAATTTCTGCACGTAACCAAGACTGTAACACGCGTTTTTAAAAATTTTGTCTGTCTGTCTGTCTGTTTGTTTGTCCGGGCTAATCTTTTGGTAAGATTTCCACAGGAAGACAGAGGATTTTCCAAAAAATAATGGAGACTACTTTTTTCCAGGAAGTGTTTAGGGATCCTGCGTAAATTTAAAATCTCTAGAACTTAAGGTAAATCTATAAATGTACATACAAAAGTCTATAAATGTCAAAAATGGTTTTCATAGCTGCGTTTCTTTAAGTCAGACTTCCAGATTAAAATATGTTCTATCGTGATTTGCAGTCTGGACGCTGAGATCTGAAACGAGCTCTCTGTAGTTGAGCAGCGCCTGTAAAGTGCGTTTAACATAGTGGTTTATTAGTTGACCTACATTTTACAAGAGAAGCAGACATAGCAGAGACATCTATCAATGACAATTTAAAACAGGAACGAAATTGTGTTTTGTACATTGGAAATATTTAAAAAAATGTGATTAGAAAAAAAAATGTAAAAAAAGTAATTAGATATTTTAGGCTTTTCCGATTCCAAAATAAATATTTATAGAAATTGTCTGTGCGTTCGTATGTTTATTCTTTGGAATTCTATACATCTATACATGTACATTATACATAGCACATATAATAGTTAATAAAATTGTAGTGTGTCTATCTGTGATTTCGAAATAAAGGCTTTATCTTAAGCTAATATGATTTTTGGTATGTAACATAGACCCAAACAAGCGTTTTTAAACTTTGTCTGTCTGTTTGTTTATCCGGGTTTATTTTCGAAGCCAATGAGTCTGTGTCGATAAGACGTAATGAAAAGTTGAGGATTTTAGAATAAGAATATAGGTAACTTTTTATCCGGGAAGTATCTAGGTTCCTGCGTGAAAGCTGAATAACTAGAAATTAGGGGTAAATAAATCTATAAACAGTCATGGAAATGAACAAATACGAAAAGCGGTTTTCGTAGTTGCATCTCTTTAAATCGGACTTATACATTAAAGTATGTTCTACGTTCTATCGTGAACCGCTTTCCAGAAGCTGAGAACTAATGAGCTCTCTAAATCTGAATGGTGCCTGTAGTGGGTTTAATATACAAATTAGTAACAGCAACAGCCATAATAGAACATCTATCCAAACATTTTACAATAACATCGAAGCCGTATTTGTAAATTGGACATATTTTTTGAATAAGTGATTTAATTGCATATTTAAGGCTTTTTTATTCCAAATAAATATTCATTTGGTGGTCAACTGAGGAAGCGTGCTCGTCGCGACCCCTGCCAGCCCTTTTCAGGGCTGCAGTTCCTCTACTATACTTACCATGCGGGACAACGTAGATTTAAATGCTAGGGTGTCCCCCGAAAGCGACAGACAACAGTGTGTCCCCGCTGGTGTAAGCAAAGTGCAGTTCGGCGTTGGGGACCGCCACCCAACACGCTGTGCACCTAGCGGCGGGATGTGGAAGGAGGAGTGCAGAATAGCTGCGTAGAATATGAGAGGTGGGATTGAAGAGAAGATGAATGAAGTGATTGATATTATGGAAGAGAAAAGATTGGATGTGTTATGTTTGAGTGAAACCAAGCGAAGGGGCAGTGAACTTGCTGACTTGCCCGGAGGGGGCATCGCTCTGTGGTCAGGTGTACCACTTGGAGATAGAGGATGCCAGGGGGTGGGCGTTTTGCTGTCCTCTCGTTTGGTTAATTGTATGACTGAGTATAAATGTGTAAACCCTAGACTGCTCTGGGTGCGCCTCAAGATGGGGTTGACGAAAATTTTTATTTTGGCGGTGTATGCTCCAGTGTCCTCCGTCGGCGTGGGTGAGCTAGAGCGGTTTTGGGAGAATGTTAGAGAAGTTCTAGCGACGGTTGAAGAGAATGAGAGAATTATTTTGTGTGGAGGCATGAATGGATGGGTCGGAACAGCTCGAACTGGATTTGAGACTGTCCTAGGCAAATATGGAGACAGGAGAGTGAATGATGCTGGTAGGATTCTGTTAGGCGTGTGTATGGAAAAGGATCTTTTTGTTGCTAGTACCGTATTCAAGCACAAAGGGATCCATCAGTACACTTGGGAAAGAAAGCATGAGAGAAGTATGATTGATTTATTCCTGGTAGATAACAGGCTCAAGAAGCAGGTTATGGACACAAGAGCGCATAGAGGAGCCGATCTGGGAACGGACCACTTTCTGGTGATAACCAGAATAAGGGGTCTGTTTGCAGCATGGCGACATCGCGTAGTGTCCAAACCTGCAGCGGTTTGTCGCATCAAAAGCTGGAAACTGCAAGATGCGACTACCAGGAATGAATATGAAAGGGTAGTATCCGGTAAGCTTGATGATAGATTGAAAGTGATGAGTGAGGATGTTGAAGAATGTTGGCAGAACCTTAGGGATAGTATGATTGAAGCTGCAAAAGAAGTGTGTGGAACGAATAAGATAGGGAACAGTAAAAAGCGTGATGTGTGGAAAGATGATGAGGTGAAAGAGTCTGTGTATAAGAAGAAGAAAGCATGGCGAGACTACCTTGCTACAAAAAATGACTGTGGTATGAAGAATTTGATGAAAGATAGATATAAGCTGCAGAATGCAGAAAGCAGAAACGAAAGCACTAGTGAAAGAGAAGCGTGAAAGGTGTAGGATGTTAGACGAAAACAGGATGTCGGACAACTTCGAGGAAAATGCCAAATTATTTTGGAAAGAAGTGCGTAAGTACCGAAGTGGCCCGGCATCTTGCAGAATGAATAAAGTGCGTTTGAAAGAAAACAACTTGCTAACAGATAAAGAAGATGTTCTGCAGCGATGGAGCGAATACTATGGAGAACTGTATGAGAATGGCGACTTCGTCTCTGTTACTGAGAGCGATTCTAATGAATTGCCACACTCGGGTCAGGGACTGGAGGATGTCATTAGTATGAAAGAGATCGAGAAAGTGATAAGAAGTTTGAAATGTGGAAAGGCTGCGGGAGTTGATGACGTGACTGCTGAGATGATCAAGTATGGTGGTCCTAGGGTCTGGGATGCCTTCTGTGCACTCTGCAACCTTTGTTTGCAGAAGGGGGAGGTTCCAGAGGACTGGAGCACCGCAGTCATAGTACCTCTCT
Organism: Zeuzera pyrina; assembly: GCA_907165235.1. Taxonomy (NCBI): domain Eukaryota; kingdom Metazoa; phylum Arthropoda; class Insecta; order Lepidoptera; family Cossidae; genus Zeuzera; species Zeuzera pyrina. Next base: position 5,513,353 of record OU015633.1, on the reverse strand, counting down.
ATAAAGGGAAGGTTCTCATTTGGACTGCGCGTGCTACAGGGCCATCAGCTTGGTCAGCTTAACAAGTAAAGTCTATACTAAGGTATTGAGTGAACGTATGAAAGGCGTTTTAGAAAGATATTTGTGGGAGGCGTAAGGTGGTTTTAGGAACGGTAGAGGTTGTATGGATCAGATTTTCTCGCTTCGCGTTATCGTGGGGAAGTTTCTGGCTATAGGTCAGAAAGTTTTCTGCGCTTTCGTGGATCTAGAAAAAGCATTCGATAAAGTAGTACGACAGAAATTATGGAGTCTTCTGCCTGAGTATGGCGTGGGGGGCTCCTTACTACGGGCTGTGAGGTCATTATACAGCGGCCACAAAGCTTGTGTAAGGATAGAGGGTGACACGTCGCCCTGGTTTGATGTCTGTTCAGGTGTCAGACAGGGCTGCGTGATGTCTGCCTGACTCTTCGTGCTGTATTTGGACAGTTGCCTCCAGAAAATAAAAGGTAGTATGAGTGGTATGTTATGTGTTGACACAGTGGTAAACTGCCTATTGTACGCTGACGATGTTGTGCTTATAGCACCATCAGAAGCCGAGTTGCAGGCACTAGTCACGTGCATGAAAGAAGAATGTGAAGTAAAAGATTGTATATGAATGTGAACAAAACTAAGGTTCTGGTGTTTGAAAGGGAAGAGGTACAAACGAAATGTGATATTTGGGTAAATGGAAAATGTCTAGAACAAGTGAATGAAATTGTGTATCTGGGGAGTGCGTTTTTGAGGGATGGAAGATGTGACTTGGATGTGGAGAGACGGATAGCAGCTGGCAATAAAGTGAATGGTGCTCTGTCCGCATTAGCAGATAGTGTGAATATATCTAACACTGCCAAAATGGCGATCCACAATGCGGTGTTGGTGTCAACTTTATTGTACGGTAGTGAGGCCTGGATATGCCCGAAATCGAGTGAAAGTATGATAAATGCAGTAGAAATGCGATCTCTTAGAAAGATGTGCGGTGTCACCCTGCGGACAGGATAAGCAATGAGGAGATACGCAGTATGATAGGGTCGCACGACAGTAATATTGTAAAAATGAAGAAAGGAATGCTTAGATGGTTCGGGCACATAGAAATAATGAGTGATGAAAGACTGACGAAGAAAATATACAGAGCGAAAGTGAGTGGTAAATGAAACCAAGGAAGACCAAGGCTGACTTATGAGGATCAAATAGCCAGAGTGTTAGCAGATGGAAATGTCAAAAGCTCTCGCATACCTAGGCGAAAATGTGTGAGGAGAATGATGAGATTTGAGGAAGCGAAAGAAGTATGTAAGAACCGCGACGCTTGGCGCTCCGTCCTCTCTGACTACCCCGTTAGGGATACAGCGTGAGGATATGCATGTATGTATGTATAAATATTAATAGAAATGTGTGTGTGTGTTTGTATGTTTACTTTTTGGAAATTAAGAAACTTTGATTTGATTGTCTGAAATACAAGTCTCTCAATTATTTGATAATGTGTGTACCACTACGCTACATATATCACACGTATTCTCTATTAATAGGACATTGCATACAAGAAAAATGTAGCAAAAAACAGTCTTTTCGTGAAAAAAGGTCAAGTTCAGTTGCATAATAGGGTGGGGCAAGGTACAAGTTGAGAAAGGATTGTGCCTATAAATCAACCTTTTGTTATTTCTTCATAAAAGTGGGCAGTGTCAGAACATTGACAAATGAATCAATCAAAGTTTTGATCGCCATTGCTGTCGATTGTCTAAGGTGTTAACAATCCAGTATAGTTTGTACATTACACAAGTCTGCGTTTCAAAAATTGTATCGAATACGTGAACATGGGAAGTGTTTAAAAAAGGTTTGACAATTTAATATTTTAGGCCATATTTAAATAGTAAATTTTTTTTTGTTTAAACTTCTATTCTAGCAAAATGTCTATGATGATCTATCTGCAATGGGTGCACCTAGACGAAGACTGTTATCAGTTATAGGCATCGATGGCTATATCACAGATGTAAAAAGAACAGTTTATAAACAGTTCACGACATTTTTGTTTCAATAAATGAGACAAGCACTCCAGGTTTTGTGTATTTTATTAACACTATGTATTCTAACCAAGTTTGTCAGTTACACAATCGGTTTTAGATTATATGTTAGTTGCAGATACGGATTGAATACGGGTAACAAATTTTTAGATACGTGACTGAAAGGGAATTAAAAGAAAAAGCGAAATAATATTTTTCTTTATTTGTTACCATATCGAAATAATATTTATTTCGATTTTAGAAATACGTAGGTAGATATTGGAAGAAAGTGTAAATATTTGTAGATGTAATACGAATAAGTTTTTGATGAAAAGTCACAAAGAATAAAAAATTTGTTTGTGTCTTGTGTGGGTCAAATCTGGTTGTTACGGACGGCCACAACAACGAACGCAGTGTAAAAGTGCCTAGTGAGTTAGTGAGCGAGATGGACTCAATGAGTGACAGAGACACAAATATTTATATTTATGACTGGTACAGTCGATAGTTGTGCACACATCTATTGTGCAAAAGAGATAGATATAAGATATTGTAATCACTAGGACTAGCGCTAGTTGCGCTTACGCAAAATTGTATATATAGAGTTAAGTTAGAAAAATAAACACGGTTGACGACTCTGTCATACTCGCCGGCGACCTCAACGCTAAACATCGTCGCTGGAATTCGCACACCACCTCGCGAAATGGCAGAGCTTTAGACGAACTAACCGATGTCCTTAACTTTGACGTTATCGCCCCCATGACGCCCACCCACTATCCCAGAGTTACAACACACAGACCGGACGTACTCGACATAGCGCTTCTAAAGAACGTAGCTCTAACGCTGCACTCAATAGAGGCGTTACACGAGTTAGACTCTGACCATAGGCCGGTATTACTAAAACTAGGACCTATGATAGACACTAGGACGCTCACAAAAACCGTGACGGATTGGCAGAGTTTAGACGAAACGCTAAACTCTGAGAATTCGCCGCGGCTTAACGCGATACCGGACGTTATCCGTTCCGCCGAGGACGCGACCGCGGCGATAGACGCGCTCACCGCCCACATCCGCGAATCGGTCTCCTCGTGCTCCCGTGAGGTCCCGGCGGCGAACGACCGCCGTTGGGAGCTCCCTGGAGACATCCGTCGGCTGATCAGAGCCAAGAACGCCGCGACCCGCGCTTACGACTCGTTTCCCTCAGAAACGAATAAACGCAACGCGAATAAACGCGCCCTCCAACGCGAAGTCAAATACCGAATTTCCGAACTTAGGGATAACAGGTGGAGCGATCTCATGCGAGAGATCGAGCCGACGCACCAGGCTTACTGGAAGTTGGCCCGATCTCTCAAATCGGACACGTTCCAAACAATGCCGCCCCTGACGAAACCGAACGGACAGACAGCTTTCGACGATGTAGATAAAGCCGAACTCTTGGCCGACACTCTGGAGGCCCAATGCTCACCTAGCTCTCAACCTGTAGATCAGAATCATTTAGACATGGTCAATCGCGAAGTAGGCTCCCTACCGCCCGCGACCGTCCCCTGCCAACTCAGACCCGCGACGGTTGACGAAGTTCAGGACATTGTCAAGGCTCTCAAACCTAGAAAAGCCCCCGGTAGAGACGGCATCTCCAACCGAGTAGTAAAAATTTTCTCGATGCGCCTTCTCGCGCTCTTAGCAGCCATTATCAATGCCGCCATGGCGAACCGCGTCTTTCCAGCCGCCTGGAAGGAAGCGATCGTCATCGGAATCCCGAAACCGGGTAAACCCCGCAGTAGCCCCAATAGCTATCGCCCAATCAGTCTCCTTAGCGTGCTAGGGAAAATTTACGAACGGGTCCTTCTGGCTCGTCTCAAAGCCCACTTAGACACCTCCGGTCTCCTCATAGACGAGCAATTTGGCTTTCGAGCCAAACACTCGTGCATACAACAAGTGCACCGCCTCACGGAACACATCCTGGAGGGCCTTAACCGCCCGAGTCGCACTATAGGCACGGGGGCCCTCTTCTTCGATGTAGCGAAGGCGTTCGACAAAGTCTGGCACGCCGGGCTGGTGTACAAGCTGCGCCGGCTCGGCGTGCCTGACGATCTCGTACGCATAGTACGGGACTTTTTGTCAGACCGCTCCTTCCGCTATAGAGTCGAAGGGGTGCTCTCCTCTCCCCGCCCCATCAGGGCAGGCGTCCCACAGGGCTCCGTTTTATCGCCCACGCTCTACTCGCTCTACACGAACGACGTCCCCAAAACCCCCGGTGTAGAGCTCGCCCTATTCGCGGACGATACCGCTCTGTTCACATCAGACCGGAGTCGCCTCAGAGTCTCCCAACTCCTCCAAGTCGCGGTCACGAGCCTAGGCGAGTGGTTCCGTCTTTGGAGAATCGAAGTCAACCCCGAGAAAAGCGCCGCCGTGTATTTCTCGAGGGGAACGACGACCAGCCGCGCCCGCCGCGCTAACACTCTCAGAACAATCACACTTTTCGGCAAGGATATCCCTTGGACTAGGAAAGTCAAATACTTAGGAGTCACCCTTGACAGTGCCATGACCTTCGGCCAACACATCAAAACGGTCCGCGACCGCGCCGCGTTCGTCCTCGGTCGTCTCAACATGCTCATTTGCGCTAAAAGCAAAATGTCCCTCAGACATAAAGTTACCTTATATAAGACGTGCGTCAGGCCTATCATGACGTACGCCAGTGTAGCATTCGCTCACGCTGCGCGCTCTCACATCAACTCCCTCCAAGTTATTCAGAATAGGTTCATGCGCAGGGCTACCGGTGCCCCTCCTTACGTGCGCAACGTAGATCTGCACTACGACCTAGAATTACCCTCTATAACTCAATATCTAAAAGAGGCGTCCCAACGCTTCTTTCACCTTACACCCAAATCCCTTAGTGGTCAGGGCGTCATCGTACACCCCCGAACGCCGCGTCCGCAAACGCTATCGTAGACCTAGACATGTGTTAGGCGACAGCGACGACGACATTACACGTTCGAACTCGAACATGCCAACCTACACACTACGACCGCACCGCCCCCACCGGCGGAGGCGAGGACGACCCCCGCGACACCCGTAGGGTCTCACGTTTAGAAGCTGGATCACTTAGCTCTACACGCACACACGCGGGCCTTAAGCCACATTGTAAACTGCCACGCGGAACACTAGGCACACTAACCGGCCCTCAGCCGTCTCGCCGGCCGGGTCCGCTAGAGGCCCGGCCCTCACCCGAATAGGAAGCCCGTTAAGATGCACGTAGGTGCGGAAAGCTCCCCTGGCGACGCCTTGAGCCCGAGGTCCGCCCTCCATACGAGGCATCCCTCGGCTGGAGGAACCCTCAGGCGGTCGACCATCTGGCAGGGCGCCTTCAGCGCTCGCCCCAACGCGACCTGTGACGCTGTAAAAGCCACTAGGGCTAACAGCAAAGAGGGGTTTTGTTTAGTCGGTTCGAGTCCGACACTCCCCAGTCGGCGTAGAGTCCGGCTGGGTAGCCCGAGGGGGTTTCATTTCGCCTCTCAGAAACAAAAAAAAAAAAAAAATAAACACGGTTCGCAACATTAACGATCTTTCATTCCGAACACACACGATGAGAAGAAAAATCACTCCGCACCTCCCACGGAGAGAAGCGACGATCTCGACGACCTCCAAGTGACGACCGTCCTCAACACTGATAATTGAAATTTTAAACCTTTTCTGGTGACCGATTGATCTAAAATTTAGTTCACACCTTTAGTTCTGATGACGATACAATTATATATATTCAGTATCATCGTAAATCCAAGATGGCCGCCACCACAAAATGACGGATTACATATTTTTTTCAACCCCCTCGAAATGGGTATTAATTGAAAAGGCTTGACTAGTAGAATACAGTACATTATGAAAAAATTCTAAATCCATGATGCCACCACAAAATTGTGGATTACATTTTTTTTAACCCCCTCAATATGGGTATCAAATAAAAGGGTGAAACAAATAAAAAAATATGTTTTTATTGAACTGGCAAGTAGAACACGTACACTTTAGAAAAAACTTCTTAATTCAAAATGAAAACGAAACAAATTGGCGGATCACAGAGTTTAGACAGTCAATACATTGCAACCAACTGACAGGAAAGAAATCTTGAAATAACGAGACACTAAATAGAATGAGAAATATTAAGTAACTAAATAAAAAACTAAAAACTTAAAAAAATAAAATATGAAAAAAAATTCAAGTTTTAAACGGCTTTATTGTAAAGAAACATAACAAAGATGCCGATATTGTACTAAAAGCTAAAAAATAATTAGATAGGTACCAGGTACCAGTCATCACACCACTGTCCTCATCAGTCTAGAGCATTGACCAAGCTTTTTTTATATCAGAGGGGGCAAAAAAGCAGGCGTGGCACCTGATAGAAAGTGATAACCGCCGCCCATAGACACCCGCAGATTATAATAAAATCCCGGGGGAGTAGCGTAACCTGAGTAAATATGTAAATGATATTTCTGTGATGTCGCATGATGATAGTGATGGATTTACTTTTACATACATTTTGCATAAGTTGTCTAATAAGAAGATGCATCTAAAGTATATAATGATATGAGCGGTTGATTGCAGATTACAGAAATTCGACGCGCCCCACGATTTTATTTTAGTCCTCAATGAGGAGAGTGAGTGGTTTGATGACTGGTACCTAGTACCTACCTAATTATTATTTAGCTTTTAGTACATTATCTGCATCATTATTATGTTTTTTATAATAAAACCGTTTAACTTATTTTTTTTTACTTTTGGACTGGCTGAATAAAAAATTATTGAAATTGTGAGATAAAACTAATAATGTGAGGTGTGCCTCGTTTGGTTGTACGTGTGCTTGTCGCTTTGTATGTATACATGACGACGCATAAATTTATCTTTCTTTTTATTTGGTCTGAGGTAGTAAATGTGATATTAGTCTGAGATCCGATAGCTGATTCCTACGGGTACTATCTATTTTTTTATTGAAACTTTATTTAAATGTATCATGTATAGCAAAGTATTTTTATATATACTTACTGTTATACTGAGAGCTCTACAAAGTTCTTCAAAATTATATGAATCGTAAATAATTTATTATAATTATTTCTAACTAGGAATTTTTAAGTGAATTAGACGTAATTTGAAAGTTGCCCGGTCGCCAGTCTGCCACAATCACTAAGTTATTATATGTAAAAAGTTATAGTTAATTATTTAGGATCTTGTACTATATTAGGTAATTGAAAAATAAAGAAAATATTTACTAAATAAATAATATAAAATATTCGAAATAAAAGCGGCTTTTTATAACAGTCCAATCAATATAAAAGTTTATATGCTGGCAAAAGTTTTTCTTCGAGTTGTGAAATATTCAATAAGATATTCAAAGAAGCTAAGTTAATGGATCCCACGATTTTCTTAAAAGGTTTGCAAGGAGACAAGAAATTGACGAGTTTTCCCTGATTGGATGTTAAGTAAAATTAATTAAAATGACGAAAAGCTTTGTTATTTTATGGAGATTTGTTGAAAAGGAGTTTCTGTTTTTTTTATATAAAATTAGCTTTGTTTATTGCGTTTCTGTAGAAGTTTTTGTTATCAATTTCCTGTAATTTTATTTAAAAATCCGTTACAGTCACAAAAATACACACATTTATAAAAAGCTAAATTGGGCGGATCTTAAAAATAATTATTTTCATGAAAAGAGTAGATAAGGTAAGGTAGGTAAATATTTGAAGAATTCTGTAAGAAAACATGGATACATTTAATATGTTAAGTTTTTTTATAAAAGAATATTATACGTATATTTAATAATAACGTATAAGAAATGATTTACCTATCAGACATCGCTTATCCACGTGATATTCGTTAACGAATTTCTCCAAGCCATGTGAATAAACTTTATTTAACTTGAAGCTTGTGTACTTGGGTACTCCTTCAGTTGTGTGACACGTGTCACGTAACTAAAGGAATGTTCAAGTTCCTTTATCAAGCTTAATTGTAAGCTTAGTGTTTAGTTTGAGACTACAGAATTGATGTGATTACTACGACTGGCTAATAACGCGGTTGCACTAATCTGCCAAGCCGAGGGTCGGAGTTTGATTCTTGGCCATATCGACATAGTAAAAACATTTGTAAGTTGTCTTGGAATCTAGATGTTTAGTTCCTTATTCAGTCGTTGTGTGACGCCCATAGTACCTAGTTTGCGGTTATACAATCGGTGTCTGAAGTATTCATTTCTTTATTCCTAGCTGATGCATGTGATTTTGTTCACATGGAATTTGAAAAAGTAGCGTATATCTTTCTCTTGGATGCACTCTCCATAGCAGAAAAAACCTGAGAAATAACCGATTTATATAAGACACTGTAAACTTTTTTCTGTCATAAACATGAACACACTTTTTCCACTTCACGGACAGTTGACTGAAAATTTTACTGATAAGACTTCTGTGAAATTCTCGTTGAGGGATGTTAAAGAATTCTTCGAAAACCTGAAGCGTAGCTGTAATTGTCCAAATTTTGTAAGAATTGGAACTCTGTTTGAGCAAGGTCCGGTGAATATGGTGAGAGTCTACAGCTCTTTAAATTTCAAAATTGTCATATGAGAGGATTTGAAAAAAACTGTAGGCACGTTCTCATTTAAGCTGTTTCATCTGAAAACAATTTTTATTATATCTTGTTTATTTTTAAATTAAACCCTATTAAGTTTGAATAAATAAAACCTTAACGAGTAAACAGCCAGATGTTTTCCTCTTGATATTACTTCGAGCTTAAATATTTATACCAGTATAATGACCCTTTACATTCTTTACATGTAAGTAATATTATGCATATGTCGGCATGTGATGCACAATTGTACAGATAATGATATGCTTGGACATATTGTGAAACGTAACCAAATTTTTTCTGAAAATTTCCAATCAGACCAGCCATATCGATATGTATAAATTACTTGACGATTTTATCAGGTATAGTTGAGTACAATAAAGAGAATACGTGCCTTTTACAGAACGCATGCACAAGAGTCGCCGAGAGATTGTTTAAAAGACATTGATGTATTCGCCTTGCCCTCGTTATTAAATCTTTGAAAACATAATGTGCACTAGACTTCGATCACAATATATTTGTGTTAAAAGGCACGAGAAAACACAGAACTTTTTCAAAAGAAAAGCATTATTAATAATGTGAAGAGCCGAGGTCGCAATCAGCTAGTTATTCCTTATTTAAATTGTATAATTCAAATGGGTCATTTTTGTGTGTGTTTGTTCGTTTTTACTATAAGATTCCTGTAAAAATTACTTAATTCATAGTAAACAGATTTAAACTTGTTATTAAACGTAACTGTTTGGAAACGCGTATTATAAAATTAACGATTTCATTGAAGACAAAACAATAGTGTAAGAGTAATCCTCTCTGCACATGTATTTACTGCGTTTATGAATATTGTAATTCAAAATATGTATTGTTGAATGATATTGAAGAGATGATACTTGATTGAGTTTTTTGTCGGTTTTTCTCAGTGTAGATAAAGGTAGATTTTGACGTTCTAAAATACCTTGCAATTGGGTTTACTTTAATAAATTCATTTGATTTGATTTTTAAATATAGGTTCTGTACGAATTCCAAAATATTAGTAAATACCTGTTTTAGGTAATTCAACAGTTAACTACTGTGAATAAGTTTTCGACTTTCATTAAACCAGTTTGATTGCAGAGTCTATATACTGCTAAGCTTTATACGCTTATTTACATCCCTCAATAACACAGTGGCGTTATTGGTGGAAACAGCATGATCACCGCCAAAGAAGAAAAATAATATTAGTAAATTCATTGATATGCACATTTTTCGTCAATAACGTTACTATTACAGTTTTTCAGCACATTATTCCATTTATCATAATATCATAATCTTGGGTGTATGGCTGTGACACAGTAACACCAGCAGTGTCCAATGGAACTGTTTTACTTTACGCCCAGTTCGATCGTGATGACATGAAGGACTGTAGCAGTCATATTGAGTCTCCATCGACGTGGGGAACAATAACTTATAATATTTATAGAGGCACTTAATTACTTAAAAGATAAATTAACTTTTAACTTCTGTTATCTAGAAAAATAAAGCATTCCTTGGTTAAACTAATTGTTTACAAACAACATTCACTATGACAGACGGACATGGACAACGTAGACCCGTTGAGCTTTCTTAAATATCGTTTGAAGCAATGACCGTAAGTCTTTCAGCAGGAATAAATTTGTCATAAATATTGTATCTTTGAGTATTGAGTATTATTAATGTAAAAGTGATAGCCTACTGATTATCTAGACCTCCTTTAGTAATATTATTGTTAATAATTCGTTTGTAAATAGAACTTTCTGTAACATTCTAGAACACGCACACGGCTTCGATAACAAATGTACCGTTGGTCTAGATTGTCTATACTGGGAGGTATGGATGTAAGGATATGTTCGATAAACATATCGATAGACTAAATATGTAGCCTTTGTTGTTAGATAGAATAAGCTCTAAATTGATGAAATATTAGGTCTCTAGTTAATAAACTTATTAGTACGAACGAATAATACTAAAACTATAGTTGACATAAACGTCATACACTTAGAAAAAATTAATGAATTTTATCGACTTGCTAGGTAGGTGTAATTTTAGATAGGGTTTGTCGACCACTGTCTCTACACTAGTTGTTCCAGGAGTAGGAGCATAGGTGACCTTCGTCGTGGGGTATAAAAAGCGTCTCGTATCCAATAGCTTCCTTTTTCTTTTCTCTGCTGCGGGACAAGCTGCCTCAACAAAGTCTCATGAAGAAACTTAAAGTTAGGCCACATGTCGCCTAGGATAGTCTTAGCTGTATTTGTTTGGGAGTAGCAACCCCAATTAGATTAAATGAGTTAGTTAATAATATGTTAAAGTAGTTTAGGTAATCTCATGGTGGATCCCATGGTGAGTACTGTAGCTGTAGATAAGGGCAAGCAATGATGATAGGACTAGGGAATAGGATCCTAATGTCTACATGTGCTTGTTACAGAGTTCAAAGGACACCTATAGAAACCAGGTGGACCTCCTGTCCCTATAAGTAATGAATACTTAGGAATAGTAGTAAATCTATTCAACATTCATTTAAACTTCAGTATGAACTAATCACAATAGTTCTTAGAATGGTATGGTGCACTACTCTGACTATCAAGAATTCTGTCTTCTTCACTTGGGTGCTATATCGCGTGGCCAGGCCGCAGTTCCTACTAAAGGGGAATCTTTGAGGGCCGGGGCATGTGGGTGCTGTGATGCTAGTAGATGTTCGACAAAGGGGAAGACTGAGGAGGAGGTGCAGTTGGTGGATGACCACCTCCTTCTTAAGATTGATCAGTGATAAAACTGATAACACTCTGCGTGTAACTAATAAGTGATTCTCTGTTAAATATTAGCTCCACATAAAGGTATTGTGTATCTAATAAATATTTTTCTCTGCGAAATAAAATACTGGATAAGGTATAAAATGTACTTGGGTTTATGTATCTGTAACACTAAGAATTTAAATGCAGTACATAAACAAGGAAAGGGGGTCTAAGTCTTTATAACTAGGTATACTTCCCTTTAATTTAAGATAACATTAATAAATTATATGGTTGTAACTATAACAAGTAATATCTGAGATCAATACTTGTAAAACTTTTATACTAATGAATTATTCTGTAAACTAGTTAATATCTAAGTGCTGTTATATAATAGGTGACTTTATTTAATACATATATAATAATAATCAGGATAATGTTGTTTAACCATAGCATTTAATCTTTTTAAATTGTTACTAACTTTTAATAATAAATACATAGTGAACTGATTGTATCCACCATAGAGATTAAGTTAGAAGAAATAAATGTTTTCTTTGTGTGATGTTTTTCTGATGTCTATTTAATTAACTTTCTATAATTATCCCATTAGATGTCGATTGCAGAGGTGTACTAGGCGCCCTTAAACAAATTAGGTACACCACTCTCCAGGTGACAGTAATAATAACATCATCAATTACTCAACCCACACCTCACTCTACCGGCCTGAGCAAGCCACGTTGCAGGACTTAGCTTAAAATATGATAAATTTAATGTTCTCATCGATCCATGAGACTTTCCATTGAATACATGTTGATATGACACCTAGATAATATATGGTATTATTTAGATTCGGTGCTGGTTATCTGACCGAGTCCTATCTCTGGTATATCCTGAGGATGCTTCGTCGAGAAACGAAACACGTGTCGATTGGTGGTTTTTGGAGTTTGAGCACAAAATAGATAAGGATTTTAGGAATTTATCACCAAGATAATATGCCATTTCCTGAAATCTGTTATGAAATACCCAAACAGATCATCATTTGCCCGAATCTACATAGCACAACGGCACAGAGAAAGCCCAAAGAATGAATTATTATGAATGAAAAGTAATCATTGGAAATAAACTCAATGAAAGTTGGGTAGTTAGATCCCTTGTGGGAATCAAGTTAAGAACATTTGGCTTAGAAAGCCAATTAGATCTTATAACGAGTAGCCAATGAAAATAAACAAAAAATTGAGAAATATGTTGCATTTTGTATAGTGTGACGTACCTAACGTTATTTCGTTTGGACCAATCCCTCTGGATATCTACACTGAAACTTATCAAGTTTAACTTATTTTATAAGCTTATCCCAAGAGTGTTTCTGAACTATAAAAGAATATTTTTATTAGATGACATTTGATTTGGTGCCTTTTTGTAAGTATAGTGAATGTTTGTCCGTAGTTTTTCTGATAGTAAACAATAACGAAATCAAAAAGTTTTATGCACGCATGAACGAAAAAATACTGGTGAAAGAATGCTTAAAATTTTTGGTAGCACCTAAAATAACAATTCACTAAGTTACACCTACAAATACAAATACTTTGTGTTTAAAAGAAGTACATCACAACATAACATCGCATTAGTCAATTACTTCATTCATTACTGTTCAATTTTTCACACTATTGCACTATCAGAAGAAAAACGTAGCAAAAAAGACATGTTTTTTAACTTTTTGTAACACTATATAAATTTATCGTTAAATAAGAATATCAGCAGGTGTTACGTGTTTTAGATGAGAAGGGACTGCGACGACGCCATTTTCATAGTAATATTTTGTTGTTTTCAGTTACAGACGGCGAAAAGTAAAATAAGTAAAAATTAGAATGAGTTACTGTCGTGTAGTGACAATAAATAAGAAATTTAATAGGAATTTCGATATGTAAATTATATATTTCTAAAAAGGTATAAATTGAAGTTTTTATAAAAAATATAGTTAATACGATTACTCTTCGACGATGCTTTCTGGAGTCCCAATTACAAAGGAAACTACAAGCATTGAAGGTAGGCAGGCAGGTGTGGAAGATAGCTCGATATTTGATATCCCGATAATATGTAGAATTTTACTTGATCCTTATGATGATTCTTGTAAGTCCATTTATTTAGCTATTTCTGTGGAGGAATTCTTCTTTTATACATATTATTTATTATTTTAATTTGTAGAAAGAAAACCACGGAAATTGCACTTTTCTTAATCCATTCTCAGAGTAATCTACTGTCTATTTTTTTTGCTTTCCTCCTTAAAAATTTCAAATTTCCATCCTTTTCTTAGTACTGACTCCGGCAAGTACTAAATGAAGTGAAATTAGGTATACACTTATTTTATAACAAGAGAATTTTGGCATAACATAATAAAAATAAATATGCATGAATATGTCAAATATAAAAAGTCAAAGCACATAATTTACTACACAAAAATATAAAAAGTATTACACAAATAATTTAAAATAAAGGTGTATTAATAACAAGATAATAATATAGATTTTAGATTGACAAACAGAATAAACAGATGTAAGCGTAAAGTAAAACAATAAGTGACAAAGTAAACGGAAACTTAACGCAGTAGTATACAAGGTAAAGATTATTATGCATTATAACTAAATAATAAAAGCATTATAATATATATTAAGAGATAAGAATTAGAGAAATACATATTTACTATATTACGACCTTAAAATATTATCAGTAATAGGCACATATTAAAGTCTAAGAAAAACTTTGTACACTTCGCGCAGAGCTCTATGTAAGGTTTACATAAAAATTACATGTTGCATACATAAAATGTAAAGTTCATTGTATTAAACTCATATATCTCGTACTCATATATGTACTCATAGATTTTACTCTTAGCTTCACTCCTATACAAAACATCTTTTGTATCAGCAAAGCACTTCCTGCAAATACAATAAAATGATAACAACAAGGATAGAAGTTCTTTACGTCTATTTATTTATAGTTCATTCTCAAAATTAGATAAAACTAGACAACGCTTTTACTAAATTAATTCAAATAATACTCACCGCACTCACATTTTTTTTAATTTTAACATAGCAGTGTAAACCAGGCTTTAGTCTAATCGGCTTACCTTACAGTTTCAAATACGCTTTACGTTTGAGCATTTCGTCTCTGCTGAACATTTTACTGGAGTTGCACACCAAAAATCCCTTTGAGTGATTATGACATAAAATTACTTCGTTATTATACTTTAACTTATCGATAATCGGTTTAAATAAATTTTGAAATTCACAAATCATGTTTATTATAATGAACTTAAGTACTTATTAAAAGAGATATTAGAGAAAATTATAATACTAAAGAGCCATCAATATCATTAAATCAATAGCATTAATTATACAGGTTGATTACATTATTCATCTCCTATATATTTTTAGCTATCTACCACCAAAATTCAATATTATTAATTAACAGATGTTTTGGAGATTTGATGGGACTTTACGGACAGTGGGTGGGCGTTTATTTTAATTATTTACAAATTGTTTCTAGTGGATATTGTGATATAAAATTGGCGTAGTTTTGCGTCCCAAGTATCTACGCTGTTGTTTTGCATTATGTGGAATTGTTAAAGTAAGTGCTTATTTAGTAGTGGGATGTTTAAATTTTTTTAGTGGCTTTGTCTACTACAGCGGATCCTACTAGAAGACTGCCTCCATATATTTGTCGCCCGAAACTCCAAGAAACATTTAAAATGCATTACGTCGACATTTTAATGACATAATATGGTATGAAGAATTTATCTGTTACTGAAAACATCGGTTGCATGGGCTAAGATCCCTTTAGCTTCCCTCCTAAGGGAGAATCGTACTACTACTTAACAACCACATGACTCGAACTAGTAATGTTTCGTTGACTAAAGAAATACGGATCGATTAATAACTTAACTTAGCAGAATATGACTAATAAATGTTAATAACATAGTAATTATATTCCAGATACCGATTATATTATAAAATTCCAAGCGAAGCACTAGGCTTATTATGGGTACTACACGATGATACGACGAACTTGCCCAGCTACCAATACCACTCAAACTCGAAGCTAATCTACGATCACATATAAAAAGATTCTAGATTCACAATCTTCTTTAAAATCTAAACAGATTATTGTCCAAATTGACATATTATACATTTGTAATATTGTATAATATTATCGATAACATCATTTTAATTTAAAGTACTTAGACCTTCCTGTCAAAACAAGGTTGTAAAAGCTAGTAAACAATCCTTGCATGGCATTGAAATGAAGTTTATTAAAAAAAATACTTAAAATGCAATATTATTATATAATATGATTACGAATTTAATAAAAAAAGAGCTATTCAACCATTCATTTCAGTGCACATTTGATTCTGACATTTTTGGAACGTTGACTGTGTATATTGGTTTTTTTAGTACGGTTCTCACTATTTTTTCACTATTGTACTTTAAAACTCCCAAAATTGTAAAAAATAGAACATCTAAATAAAATGACAACCTCACTTCTCTCGTTCCCGCCAAAAAGTCTCCTTTTTTTCTTTCTTTCTTCATGGCATGGCGCACAGATAAACGCATTTGCCAACGTCACGTATTAAAGTAGAATACACATGAAGCACATTCCAAATAATTTCATTTTTTCTTCTTATTATGAAACTCCTCCAGTAAAGTGATAGTAGGCTTTACTGACGTTATGTAGGACTTCTTGGAAGAGCGCGACAACTTCAAGCTACACATGTTTATTTGAACCTACTCCATTGTTTTCACTCAAACAGAATCTCAAAACACAATGTACTATCACTTTTGTACTTTAAAACTCCCAAAAATGTAAAAAATAGAAAATCTAAATAAAATGACAACCTCACCTCTCGTTCCCGCCAAAAAGTCATCTTATTTTTTTTGTAATCGAAGAAGCCAATTTAAAAAAAATATTTTCGGCCAGTCATATGATCATGGTATCAGTGAATATGACAGTGAATACAATATCCCAAGTTAGTGTGCAAATTGAAATGTCGAATGCATTCACCAAGGTAAAATGTATGAGAACGATCATGAGCTTTGAGGTAGGTCAATATCATGGTGCTTTACGCTGCTTTTTCTTTGTATAATCCATTAGGGACATCGCATGAATATATTTATTATATTATATGTGTGACGTCATATATGTATATTGTATATAATATTATACAATATTATACCTCTATAATATAATTAATCTTCTCACGCCGGAAAAAATACATTAAGAATATATTTCGATTTATTTATGTAAAAAAGGTGACAACATGATTTTCTTTTGTTACTTTTATGAAGATATTGATTATTATTAATTTTTGACTAAATTTTAATCTTTATCTTAGTTTTCTTAATATGTTCTAAAAACAAAATAATTTAGATTTTAATAGCTTAATAATACAGTTCGTTGACTATTTCAGGATGTTTGTAACACATTAACTAAAATTTCCAGATGGAGGTTTATCTGAGAAACTGTGGCATGCAATAAAAATAGATGAACCCTTTACACGGTGCTCGTAATTTGTTTTAGGCAAAGTGCTTCGTCGCCGGAGGCGGCATTATTATTATAGGAATTAACTTTCCTAGAAAGGAGAATTTGTAATAAAAATACCAGTATATTTTTAGTGAAAAGAGAGCTATTCCAAGCTCTCTTTAGGATTTAGTTTATTCAATAACACATTATTTAAATGAAATGTCAAATCAATAGCTCCCAGTTTTTCTAGTAAGAAAATGAATAATAAAAATATTCATTGCTCAAAGTAGATGCTTTATCAGCGTTTCGTTATGAAAAAACCCACTCCAATATCTCTTTACGGGTCAGTCTACTAATATATTTTCATAGTAACTTTTCAAGAATAAAAAAACTCGACTTCGAAATAATAACACTAAAAGAGTACAAAATAATTATCCTTCACTAATCAAAACTCAAGTACAATATTAACTTCACAGGAATTTAAAAAACTTGGGAATCTTAATAGACAATACCACTCTTTCTCTCATAGTATCCCTTCATATGGGGGCCAGGACAAACCTTCCTCACCGTTGCCACTGTGGTGATCTCTTTGATGTACTAGGTCACCACGGGTTATCTTGTTTACATAGTGCGGGCCGCATGTCACGACATGGTGCCTTGAATGACGTCATTCGGCAGGCTCTTGTCGCTGCTGACGTTCCTACAGTGTCAGAGCGTGTCAGTGTTGCGCACTGAGACGGCAGGAGACCGGGCGGTTTGACACTAATTTCTTGGAAACTTGGAAGATCGCTGGTGTGGGACGCCACTTGTGTCAACACTTGCTATTTCTCATGTACTGGTGACTTCCAGGTCAGGGGCTGCCGTGGCCAGCACTGCCGAGAACTTTAAGCGGCGTTAGTATGCAACTCTCTCTGAGAGTTTCATATTTACGCCCTTCGCAGTCGAAATTTTGGGACCCTGGGCCTTGAAGCCCATCGAGTGGTTTTTGAGATTTGTAAGCGACTGGTAGAGGCTTCGGGAGATCGTCGAGTTGACAGATACTTCCGCCAACAAATCACTTTCGCTGTTTAAAGAGGAAATACTGCCAGTTTGCTGAGCACCTTAAACAATGACCGTTTTCTCAGTAGCATCTTTGAGGAAGTCTATTATTTAAGATAATGTTTATATTAAAGTTTTTAAATAATAACTTAATTTATGTTAATAAAGTTAAAGGTTTGGCACGGATTTTAATAATCATAAAATTCAATAATTATTTAGCTATTTAGATCTGGTTATTATGGTATTGAGTTATGACTTTATATAGTAATTATTTTGTAGCTTTCAGTTTTTATTTTAAAATCGGTACAATTTTTTCTTGAAAAGTTATTTGTTTATCCCTTTTGAGTGGCCTCGTCCTAAATAAATATCTAGGATAAGTCTACGGCTAAGCTTTATCTAATTCTGGAGCGAAGTATTAAATAAAAGACTAATCAAAATACTATACAAGTCGTTCAGAAGTTCTTCTGTCATGAAATCCAAACGAAATTTCTATGGAACCACCATGAACATAGTTCTGTCAAATAGAAAAGAAACATTAAAATTGGTCCACGTGGTAAAAAAAATTTACTGCAAAATTTTAGAAATATTTTTAGTTACTTTTATGATTGAAAAGTCAAATTAACTTTCGGTCTCTTTTCTTTTAACATACATTCATTCACGTCCTTTTTCAATTGGAGTGGACGCGTCAAGGCGCAGTAAAACCCAATCAAAACTGAGTCAAATAGCGACAGATTGCCAACCCATCCGTTATGTATATCATCAGTTCCTTTTAATTAAGAAATGTTATTCTTTAGCAAACTTTTGAGACCTATTTGAGAAGACACGACTTAGTATGTGGGAAGACAGACAAATGGAATATTTTATATTTTGATAGATCTGAAGCGAAAATGCCAGGTGCAAATCCTCATAGTTTCATCTATCTCTCTATCTCACTGGTTCCCAAACTTATTTTGTCTACTGAGTCGAGAGCTCATGCAGTCGTTGTCTAAGATGCCTCCTAGCTAAATGAAATTACAAATCACCCCCCAGGCCTCTACACAACGCCCCCATTTTTTTTCTGGGTCTCTTACCGCCCCCCTTTAGGCCTGCAGCGCCCACAAGGGGGCGTTATCGCCCACTTTGGGAATGGCTGCTCTATCTGATTGTTCGCCTGTACCTGTGCTTTATTCCGTCATTTTACACCTATTGAGCTGAAGGGCACAAACACATAAATTAGTAGCCTATAACTATAAAAATTGATAATTAATATATATATTTTTTAAATTATGCCCAAATTCTTAGGAAGAAAAGAGAACTATGCCCAAACAGCCATATCTACTGTGTTAAATATTGAGATGTCAATAGCATTTTATCTGACATAAACATTCTTCATCTTTGTGGTCTGTTTTCTTCTAATTACGTCGCTAACACCCTTCCAGTAAAGTGATAGTAAGCTTTACAGAAGTTAAAAACGACTTTTTTTGGAAGAACGCGAAAACTTCAGTTGCACATTGTAACCTTCCAATTATTTTCATTTGTATACAACTTCAACGCACAATGTACTATCACTTCTGTACTTTAAAAATACCGAAAGCGTAAAAAATTCAAGAAACTCTATGTGTTTCTTCCGTTCCCGCCATAAAATTCGAAACCGCATGTAGATAATGAATAATTTGGACACACAATGTTTTTAAATGAACATTATCGAATTAAAATTCCTCATTTCCTGAAATTGTCTGATACACTTTTATTCATTCCTATGCTCCTAGATCAGTACGGAACAGTTATTGCTTAATATTCGTAAATATCACAACTATTTCTATTTTGTTTTAAACACTATTGTTGTCATTTCCAGTATCAAAACATCAACGAGGAGATTATGTCCCTTCTTTACCTTCAGCCACGTGGTTTATGTTACCTAGTTGGACTAAAGTTTTGGCGTTTTGCAACAGGCTACATTTTACTTAATTACATTTTCACAATGCCAAGGGAATATCCGGATATATGTGCGTATACAACTTTTACTCTTGCCTTAACATATTAACAAATTCGTTGAGAAATATACTTCAGGTCGAGAGTATTTCATTTTATGTTGTTGTTATCCAGCTATGGCGAAATCAAAAGGCAAGTAATGTTAAAGAAATAAAGTGTTACAGAGATTTATATGGGTTTATATAAAAGACAATTGATGAATACCAAGTTTCGATGAACAATGTAGGATTTTGACCAAAACTAAAATAATGTAACTAGTTGACCCGTGTGAAGATTTCGCACAGTATCGTTATCAGCAGTGATCGGATAATCGGGCGCTTATATACATAAACTTGTTTTCTTGAAAGAATAATATGGATATCCTAATAAAATTACAGTGAGAGTTTAACAAGGAACAGCCGTCTTGAAAGTACGAGAGGGTATGTAAGCATTATTCAAAGAAAATATATCGTACCAACAAAAACTACCTTTCAAAATTATATACATACGCATACATATATAAAATTCGATTTTACCGTAATCATTGGTAAATCTGGTTTTATGGTTAAAACTGAACTTAGTGTTATGATAAAGTTAATTTGAATATATTAGGCCGTGTATGTCACGGGGCGTACATTGAAATTAATTTAAATACAGATGGACGGACAGACAGACTTAACAAAAAATGCAAAACTTTCAACTTCCAAATAAATCCCTCACATATGTAAAAAAAAACATGAGGAGTGTATTACTTTATACAAAAATAAAGCTCTACCATAGAGGAAACTTTGTTTAGAGGTTGATTGTATTATACATTACAAGTGACCGATTTTTCTACTTATATGAAATAACAACTCATCGAAATCTATTTTTTCTGCTTTCTGTCTATTTTTTATTGCTTTTTAAAAAAAGAATAATAAAAAGATATTTTAAAAGAAAGTTGAAGAGCAAACATTGGCAGAAGAAAAACATTTTGTTGCGGAATTCCATAAAATAAAGCAAAAAGTTTGAAGCACGCGAAGGATTACCGCACTGAACAAATAAGTAGATCAAAGTAAAACAGTAACTTTACATGACTCGGGACAAGTGGGTGAAAATAAGCGTCCTTTCTCTCTTTAGCCATATAAGGATGAATGGATAAGCCCAGAAGTATATAAGATTATTTTATTTGTAAAATTGTTTACAATAATATCATACTGACTGCTTTTAGCTTTTAGGCTTTAGGTTATGACAGTTCACAATGTAAATAAATTGGCAGTAAATTAATATTATACGCGCTACGAAAAAAGAGATCTGAAGCAATACGTTATTTGACATGCGCAGAAAGTGGCAACGCTACAGTGATAAGCAGTTATACCAAGGTAATGGACATAAGTTGCCATATAAGGATAAAAGGGCCATAAGTTGCTGCTCTTATCACCGTCTATCAAACGAATTTTAGTGTCTCTTTCTAAGCGTAACCACGAGTAAAACAGTCAGCTATAGTAAGTATGGCAACCTCGCACTGTCAGTGTAATTCGTGTCAGCTCATGAGTTGGTCATGAAATAATTATTTGCAAAATACTCGTAAATCTTAAGTATTTTGGCTACCAGTGTTCACAAAAATAAAAATATGTCATGTCCAGCTGTGCGTTGTTGTACCGTGACCCTCCTCTAGTCACGCACATTAGTAGAAGTCTAGAAACTCGAAAAAAAAGGTACACCGTAAGGACACGCTCTTAGTGCAAACACTCCGTTCATTTTGATTCTTGGTCCGAGATTACAGAGTAATATAAATTTTTACAAAGTTCATTCTACATACAGACATATCTTCACACCGTATCTCTAACTGGGTTCTCTCTTCCCTAAATCGCTTCCTTAAATCTCATCAATCTCCTCACACATTTTTGCCTAGGTATGCGAGTACTTTTGACATTTCCGTCAGCTAATACTCTCGCTATTTGAGTTCATTATGAATACTCTAATTTATTATATTCTACTATGTACTTTACAATAATAGGTGATGCCACAAATCGTCTAACGCACAAGTCAAATCGCGTGGTTCAGGGCTCATGTTTGTGGCGCATGTTGTAGATAATTGTTATTGACAAAATTTCGTGGTTTAAAAGGAAAATCCAGTAGAGCTTCCATTTATCTAACAACTCTGATACAGTTAGCTATTGCGAGTAAGAGATCCCTTTATATCTCTAGCTGAATCTGTTTGAATTTTCCGCTTGTGAGTTTAGGTAAGTTCACTGTAAAATGCGATGGCGCCGTAGAATATATGTACCATATTATGTCGCTTTTGATTGGATGTCGGTTGGCTTTCTTCTCTCGCTAGAGAGCAGTGTATTCCTTGTCTCAAATAAACTGTCACAGCAAGCTTCGCTTTGAGTCCGAGGCACAATTTCTATCTTCCACCCTCCATATCTCTAAACAGTTTCTAGGACACGTACACACCACACCTAATCGCCAAGACAAAATGTCAAGCCTAAGTAGAAGGCAATCCTGTCAATTTTTCGTATTTTATGGTATCTCGACCAATTTTGATGAGATTTGTAATGAAGATAGCTTAAATTTTGAGAAAGGAGTCGGCTACTTTTTTAACATTTCTTAAGCTGCGATGTTGCGGCCAACAACTAGTATTCATATATTTTAAGTCGAAATGTTCATATCTTGAAGAATTTAAGGTTTGGATAGGCACGATAACAAAAAAAGATTTAGACAGACGTTTAGCCAAGCAATTATCAGTAAGTTTGTTATCTACTGTTCTAACATTAAAGGGCGCAATGAAATACATCCTAAATAGTTCGAATCTTGAAGAATTTAAGGTTTGGATAGGCACGATAACAAAAAAAGATTTAGACACAGACGTTTAGCCAAGCAATTATCAGTAAGTTTGTTATCTACTGTTCTAACATTAAAGGGCGCAATGAAATACATCCTAAATAGTTCGAACACTAATTGCTGCGTTGGTAACCGTAACCAAATTACGTCCAAACCAGAGGTTATAAATCATTGGCACGTACGAAATTAATTCACTACCGTACCTGACTCTAATCCGTGACGCAATCAGCTCGCTTTGTGAATGGGTTTTGGTTAACTACTGCAGGAGTTCTACATAATTTGCTTCTAATTAAAACGCTATGAAATTGATGCGGTGTGGTGTAATCAATTGTATAATTCGTATAATATTAGCTTTAATTAATCAGATTATTATAAAGCCTTTGCTAATTTTGTACAAGGTTTATGATTACCTACACACATGAAATTCGCTCGTAGCAAAGTAATGCTTTGATGTTACCACTTACAATAGTAACACACACAATTTAAAAGAGTGAAGTTAAGGAACAAGACAGTGGCACCAAGCAAATGAAATAAAAAGTCATGCATGTGTCGTAAACAGCGTTTCGATTAAAGAGTAGGTACTACATACTAACTTTTTTTTATTTTTATTTATTTATATGATAACAAAGCAATACATAAAGTTTTTACATTAACAGTATAATATAAACTTACATTAAGTTTCTCCTTATACCTATTGATTTTATCGTTCGAGTAGGTAAAAGTGTCTAAGTTAAGTTCTCATCCTTTGTTTGACCGATAGGCTATACATATTTTTCTGTATAATAGTATAACTACATCATTTTACAAAATATGTGGGTGAGTTAAAATAAATAACAGAAAAACACAACAATGCACTAAGTAGACGGATCATTCGTCGTCATACACAGCGTGTTCAATATTGTTAATACATAATGGTTTATTATGATTATAATTCTAAAATTCTATTACAATTATACGAGACTACCGCATGGTCTTTTATATATGCAAAACATACCTACACATATATATACGCAATCACATACGCACATATACATACATATACACAATAATTTGGAATTAATTTGGAAAAACTTGGAATGCAATACAAAACTTTTGTATGTTTTCTGTAATGTTTTCTAATGTGTTATGTGTTTCTTGATCCGAGGTGTTATAATACAATTTTTTTTCAAATTTATCTAATCCATCAGCCAAAACATGCACAAAATTCTCACATTATTAAAATTCACCTACTGTGTTCAAAATAAAATTAAATATAAGAAAACGTAAATTTTAACGTTGCAGAAACTCACTTAACGAATGAGATAAATACCATTATTCTTATTTTACTCGAAACAGCTTAGATCAACAAGCACTTGCCTCGCAAAAAAAGCTATTTTGGCTCGAAGTAAATGGCTTAAGTTCGCGCGCATTAGGTTCTAAGTTTTACAAGTTGACTTTAAGTTATATAGCGCGCATTCATTTGCATAGTTGACATAATTTTATATAAATTTTCTCTCCATTACTAATGAATCTTCGACTAAGGACAGGACAGAATAAGACAGGCTATCCTAGCAAAAAAATTCCACTTAGTTGAAATGAAACATCAATTTGACATTTGAGATTCACTGGTGAACGCGATCAGATAAATTAAAAACAGTTTTATTTCATATGTAATTCAAATAAAACTTAATTTTAACACGGGATCGGTTTTACTTAAATTCACCAAAACTCAATTTACCAACTCGATTAAATGCCACTTATTTTTCAATATCGGTGGATTAACAACATTAATAAATATTTAAAAGCGTGGTCGTTGTTTTAACATTCAATTTTACATATGAAGGGAACTCCTCACGCAATATGCGAACCGTATTTCATATTAAAGTTCTCTAATCAACTTTGAATTTAAATAGGTATTTTAAGTTTAATATTTGAACGAGTGAAGTATATGTAATTTATATTTACATAGTAATATTTGGAACCAGTCAAATAAGAGGGAGTTCTATTAGAGTCGAGCGAGTGTGAATGAAGATCAAGCGGGGCTTATACACATACATAATATGTAAAATGTACAATTGTACATACATACTTAGATACTTCGATTACAAATAAAGAACTAGATTCACAATCTTCTGTAAAATATAAACAAATTATTGTCTGATTTGACATTATATATTTTTAATATCGTATAGTACTCTATCGGTAATATTATGTTAATCTAAAGTAGACTTTACCGTCAAAGCATAAGGTTGTCAAAACTCTTAAAAGATACTTGCATCAGATAGAAACTAACTTTGTTGAAAATAAAATATTTAAAATTTAATATTTCCTCATACTCTTCATATCTTCGTGATCGTTTTAATTTTTTTTTAGAGATCACAATTTCAGAAACAGTACTTGTACTCTTTTGAAACCTCCTAGTCACAACACTGCTGCTTATAATAGTTCGTACTTAAAGTATAATTCACGTATACGTTTGAATCGCTGTTTACGACATTTTGATTTGTTAATTTCAATAAAATAATGTTAATTATTTGCTAAAAATGAGAATCTCCAGCTTTTTTTAGCATTCTAGATGTGTTGTTTTTACAATTTTTGAAGGAGCAATGTAGTGCTCTGTAGTTTTGTATCAGTGTAATTCGCTTATGTAAGTCGTGAGTCCTGTCGGTCATGAAATAATTATTTGCAAAATACTCGTAAATCTTAAGTGTTTTGGCAAAGAATATGTATAAAAGAAGGCGGACTCCCACCTCATGCGTAACAGAATTGCCTACTCTCGGCCGAATACATAGGGTTGTCGCCTTGGTACATAATAATAATAAACAATGCACGCAGATAAGTTTTTCATGTTTGTTAAATTTAATTTCTTGTAGTTATGTTGAATAACGATAACTCTACATTCGAATGACTAAAATTATTTAGGTATCTAAGGACATTATAATACGTTCGTTTATAAGACTTAGACATTTTCGTATTTGCGACTTTGTGAAGAACGAATTAAAGACAAACTCAAGCGGCCGCAGGATTGCATCGCGTGCAACGCCGACTGGCGCTACAATCATTACCCATATTCACCCAAAATATTACCGTTGTGTGGGTGCCATGGCGCGTGCGTATTAGCGCGCACATATACAGACCACGTACGCTAGCTTACTATGAAGACTTCCTATTGTTTATACTGTTTGTTATACTGTTTATACTGTTTGTTATACCGTTTATACTGTTTGGCTACTAGTATTGACAAAAAAAATGTTACGTCATGTTCAGCTATGAATTGTTTGTACTGTGCAAGAGCACAGTAGTCCCACATATTAGTAATAATCTACAAATTCGGTCAACAAAAAAGGACACTTTGAGGACACGCTCTTAGAACAAATGCTCCGTTCATTGTGATACTTCTTCCGAGAGTCAAACAGTCGCACAGAGTACTGTGTAGCCAAAGAATTTAAAAATATTTTATTTATTTTTTATTTTGTTTATTCAGGTAATCAACAGCCATTTCATTAATAATAATATACAGAAGCAAGTAATACACAAAAGGCCAATAACAGATTACCCTAACTTAGTTAATTTGTGGAAATTACAGTATTCTTTTTATTATTATTATTATCTCTTCCCTTCTTATTATTCATCCATCCATTTTCCATCGTAATCAACTTAATGGATGGCGGTCCACAACTGTTAACATTGACTACCCCTATTTTCCATTAAAATACGCCTAACCTGCCATCGAAAGCAACGCCTTGTGGATTGAAATGGATCTGCTTCAACAAATGATTCATTATAGGTGTATATTGCCTACAAATAATTACTGACAGATTGACTGGTGAGTTTCGAACTGTGAATTTTGTGTAATTTGTGAGCTGTGAACTGTTTTGTCTGTGGAGTGTATGTCAGAATAAAAGCGTTTGTTTTATACTTACATTCGAATTTCCACCAATAGGTGACTACCAGTTCAGTATATATTTAAAAGGCAAAGTCCCGTTTGACTGCCTGACTGACCCCTCATCGCGCTGAGAGAGAGACAGGATGTAGATTTTATAATGCAAATAACATTTAAGAAGTGATTTTTGGAAATTCGACGCTTAAGAAGTTGAAAGAGGGTGGCAAAATATGTATCGTAAATAATATTACATTACTTACAATTTTGTTTAATATTTCTTCCTACTCTTCACATCTTCGTGATCGTTTTCATTTTTTTTTAGAGATCACAATCTCAGAAACAGTACTGGTACCCTTTTGAAACCTCCTAGTCACAATACTACTGCTTACTTACTGCGTTCCTTTTGTTGTAAAGCTGTCAGACTCTAAAATTTTCTGCCCACATCTGTACGGAATTGTCTTACTAATGTTTTTAAACTTTCACGACTAGTACACATCTTACAATATTTATTCACGGGTCTATGCCCGTGACCACGATCGGTGCAATCCGGTCGAAACGTCGGGATAAAATAGGTAATTAGCCTTAAAGTATAAACGTGACATAGACCCGTGAATAAATATTGTAAGAGGAATTGTCTTACACTGGCATCTTTCAAAAGACACTTGAAATTACATTATCTACCTCTTGCATATTATCAATTTATTGTATTTATTATGTACTTACTTTACTTTAATATGTATGTAGTATCATGTTTTCTCTATTTATACATAGGTATGTTTATGGTATATTTTTTATAATATGTGTATATATATATATTTTAATTAGCACACAACCCTCACATATTTTCTTTTTTAAGGAGGTGTAGTAGAGCTGGTAGAGATCTCATAATGAGCAAGAGCAAAAAGCATTGCCCTTTGTGGATTACTGCTTCAAATTTTGTTTATATGTAATTTTTGTTTGTTAGCAATAATATAAATAAACAAAAATAAAAAAAAAATAAAAAAAAAACTACATTTTTATCTTAAAATTTACTTGAAACTTACTACTAATGTCAAAAATTTTAATCGGGAAAATTGATGCAATTTATCGACGATATGGAATCCTGTGATTCAAGGAACAAAACCAAAGTGAAAAAAGTTCTACTTTGGTTAAATGTGTGGACACTGCGAGTGTTGTATATATATAAATTATTTACAAACATCAGAGGTAGATGATACATTTTTTATTTCGATCACGGAGCGAAACTTGCTGCGATAGTTTGCTTAAGACCACGGCCCACGCAAATCGGTCGAAACGCCAAGCCAAAATAAAATTTTCCCATTTTAGGTATTTTATAATGGAACGCGAAAGTTTAAAAGTTTGTATTACTATTAATGCTCTTCGACAACACGTATGGGTGTGATAAATTTTGTATGATCAATAATATTTTTCATGTCAGATGTTTTGAAGTTACAAACTTAGTGTTAATGATAATTAACATAATAAATGAAACATGTATTTTTGCGATTTTATAAATTCAAACTGTGAGTGAAAATGAAACGCAAAAGTTTACATAGCAAAATATAATTTTTTTACAATGAGCAGGTACACAAGTACGCATAAGGCTGAATTTCTTCTTTTAGGACGCGATGGGTGCATTATTAAAAAAAAAATATAAAGTTGTATGCGGAAAGCTAGTAAACAATATATTTAAACAATATATTAGATATTTAAGGTACTGCAAATGTCAAATATAAAAAGGCAATACTTTTGTAGGGAATTTAATGGCCCATCACTGTTTTATTAAATTCTCGTGAAACTGAGCTGTCAAAACATTTCTTTGACAACATCTAAGTATTTTTGTTGCAATTGGATAAAACAACAATGAAATGATCCAACTTCATAAATGCGTTCTGTATACATTAAGTTGATTGTGTTATAAAGCGCGACTTAAGGGGTAGTGCTAATCTAAGTAAAATTTTAAGGGCATTTTGGAATGGACGACGACGCTAATTTTCTAAAGAGCAACCCTTCTCCGGCACGCTTCGGCGACAGTATATTTTGTATTATGCCTCGTTTGTACAACGATTTTTTTAAAATTTAGTGTAACTGATTTATTTTTAATTGTATCTTGCAATATTTTAAAAAGTTATTATTTCTAAAGTTCGTTTTAATCCAATTTACCTAAAATGTAAAGAACATTGAGTATTTCATTTATTTAAACAAGTATCTACATAAAATAGTTTGTACTTTATTTACCAGAAAAACATAAATGAGTTTGATTTCATATAAACTTTGTATTATTTTATAATACATACTTTATCTAAAAACATATAAAGGGGCTGTAAATATTTTGGGTAAACGGGTTTGAAACATACCATACTTATTTAAATCTTTCATATAAATAGCTGCCAC
The DNA here is from genome assembly GCA_907165235.1 of Zeuzera pyrina. Classification (NCBI taxonomy): domain Eukaryota; kingdom Metazoa; phylum Arthropoda; class Insecta; order Lepidoptera; family Cossidae; genus Zeuzera; species Zeuzera pyrina. The sequence goes on along the minus strand of OU015633.1, from coordinate 5,484,425 downwards.
AGTTATAAAAGCAAATAGTTTCGTCAATATTTACTAGTGAAAAAGTAAAATAAATAAATCTTCGACAATACAGGTCTTAGATAGCATAGCGTTATAATAACTTAGTTCCTAATGTGGTTATTATTCAGACAGTATAATATTATCTGTCGTGGTGTAGTGATGGTTCGGCGATTGATCGCTGAAGTTGAGTACTGCAACGATATTACGCGGTCTATTTTTAGATGGATCTGGTGACACAGTTATCGAGACTCGAGAATATTTATATTGCTTCGGAGTTGCTATATTCTTTCAGACAAACAGCTAAGTTTAATTCGGGCCCACATAATTTACGATCTGTACCTATATATATATAATTATATATTGATCATAACTCAGTGAAAAAACATGGAAAATATCTTATGATGACTTCGTCAATTGTGAATCGCTTTCGAAAATTCTATTTTCGTTTAAAAGGGTATACTTCCGAGATAATCCCATGTCAATTTCACAGGTATTGGAGCTTGGACTTCGAAGATACATCAAACAACACCCAATACACGAACTGCCCATAACCTTTGTTGTATTATTCTTCTCTGCTTGTCTTGTATGTCATTGCACTCCAGAATTAGAAAAAAGTTAATTGTAGACTTGCCCTAGTTATTTATTTAGGCCAACATCACTCAAAAGGGAGAAATAAAAAAAATATAACAAATAAATGTGCAAGTTTATTACTATAGCAGGTTTGGCACCAACTTCAGTAACTGACAAATTTAATTATATAGGTGTGTGTATCGCATTTGTAAAGTTATTTTCATTGTACTTGAGTTTTGATCAGTATAGTTATTTTGTACTTTTCAATGTTTTTTTGAAGCCCGTTTAATTTATTCTTTAGTTTTTTTTTGTATCAATTCATTTAGAAAAGCCATCACTATATTATTATCCACTCTTCTCTTAGTTCAATTTACATGTAAAAAAAAATTTCTGGTGTAAAACCTGTCGGCAAGTCCGTATTAAATAAATGAATAAATAAACAGGCGCCTGAGTGATTTATGAATTCTGTTTTCCCTTTTAAAGCGCAGAATCCTAAAAAACTAAAACAATTTGATGACTGGACCCAGTTACTAAATCGTCACAACGATTCACCGTATCCAGTAAAGTTATCAGGTGCTATGAACAGTCCAATGTTAATCTTTAACGAGGTTACTTGTACTCTTGTTCAAAAGTTGCTTTACTCAATAATTCAGCTAATTGGCTTGCACCTTAAGGAGTTTGTAACGTGCTGGCCTTGTACAGACTCGTATTAAGAAGTTTGGAATAATTTGAATACTGGTCTATTATCTGAATATTTTAATCAGTATGGTAATAGGGTAGGTTCGTAATAATTTGGCTAATGGGGTTCTGGAAACTGGTCCGCTAGGTGGCGCAGAAATCTAATACCTATCTCGGTACTTACCGATTTTCGCTACTTGGAAAAGTAATGTAATTGAGAAGTTGTAGCAACTTTAAAACATATTTATTTAATTTTAAAATGTTTACCACATAACCTAGGGCGTAATTTTAAAATTATCATCGTAATTTTCATAACATTAACCCATTTTTAACCGACTCGAAAAAAGGAGGAGCTTCTCAATTTGTCTGTACCTATGTATTTGTTATTTATATTCGGAAAAACTTGTTTGTTTACAAACCGATTTCAATAATTCTTTTCGAATTGGGTTCAGTATATAAGCTCCAAGATGGTCCCATTTTAATTTCATTGGTATTGGACTTTAGACTTCGAAGATAACAAATTCTCCTAACAGTTTATTTTGATGATTCCTTTATATATTCCATTCTAGAAATGGAAAGAAGGTAGTTATGGACCTATCCTAGACATTTATATAAGGTAAGATCGTTCAAAAGGGAAAAACACTACTTTAAAAAAATATTAAAATGATTCAAAATAAAAACACTGAAAATTACAATATAATTAATTATCCTTTACTAATGTTAACTTATGTTCTCCGGAAAGGGTATTTTATTGAATCAAACGATAATGGTAGCACAAAGAAGGTATTATAATCCGTGATATAATAAATTTAAGTCAGTCTTGCGGCGGAAAGTGAATATACTGGTCAACTGTCGTGCTCAGGTAATGAGAATACTGCTAGGGTATGATTAAGGGATTCGGTGCTGGTTAGCTGACCGAGTCTAATCTCTGGAATTTCTTGAGGATGCTTCGTTGAGAAGCCAAACACGTGTCGATTGGTATTTGGAGTTTTGAGTATAATAGAAAATAGCTAAAGGTTGTAGGAATTTATCACATGAAATGGATTTCCGCAAGAAAACACCTGAAACGATACAATACATAATATCATATCGTTTTCACTATGTTCTTTCATAACTTATTGATTTAATTATGAATAATAATAGTCCATGTTAGAGTTGATTACATATTTTATTGTGAGAGTGTGAATGGAGGAATCTCCATTTCCACACCAACCGACTGAAGTACAAAATAATTTCATAAATACAATACAAATATGTGCATAATTTGATATTTAATGAAGTTTTGTAATGGTAGAGTACGGTTTGGTTTTTCCCAACTCATTTGTGAGAAAATACCTGAGACCGGCAATGGGCCATTAGTCACTGTTAGATAAAAATGTGCTCAACAGCGATGGTGTATATATAAGCTAGCGGTGCTTATGGCCTTATGTGTATGTCATCACAAGCGATCTAAAAACGATAATAAGAACGCTGGTTGATAGGAGAACTCCAATATTCTTAATTATATTAAATCATGAGCTCTGTTACACAAAAGGCCTCGTTTATTAATATATACATTTTGGAAACTTCAAATACCCTAATATATTGTATTTATAACTTTAAAAACAAAGTTTTCGGTCTTTTATTATACCCTCTTATGTAAAACGCCCTTTCAAGAACAGTGAAAAGCTCAAAATGTCAGTTAACTCGTGGTTTTAATCCTTTGAATGTAATATTATTCATCCTTCAACTGAACCGCTTTATGGATAAGCAGTTTAAATAAATACTGTGTTGTTTTATGTAGTGATACCCGTTGCCAATATTCATGACTAAAATAAATGTAATAACGAAAATCGTTAATAGATAAAAGTGTAGTTATTAGAGGGTGTTGCTAGTGCTACCTAACGATAATTTCTTGGACCAAGAAACAAATGGATGGAGTCATAATAAGTTACCGCTCATATCACCGTGTGTCAAACGAATTTTCCGGTCTCTCTCTATCTCATTGAGCATAATCACGAGTAAAACAGTTAGCTATAGTAAGTATGGCAACCGCGCACTGTCAGTGTATTTCGTGTCAGCTTATAAGTCTGTTATCAAATAATTATTTGCAAAATACTTGTAAATCTTAAGAGTTTTGGGTACTACTATTCACAAAAATAAAAATTTGTCATGTTCAGTTGTCTATCGTTGTACTGTGACCTTCCTAGTCTCGCACATTAGAAAGAATCTAAAAAATTGGTCGGCAAAAAAGGACACTTAATGACATGTTTTTAGAACAAATGCTCCGTCCATTGATACTAGATCCTTTGACATTTGACATTCGACAGTTTGACGTAAGTAGAAATGAAGAATATATAAATATATGTTCATTGAAAAACGTGGCTATCTCGTGTAATTTTCGACTCATTTTTTCAACCAAAAAAAAATTCTAACTGTCAGTCACAAATAATTTTTTTTCTTGGCGTGACGCACTGATTAGCGCATTTGCCAATGTCACGTATTGTAATAGTATAAGTAGAATCGTTATCGTAAAACTCCTCCAGTAAAGTGACGTAGACTTTACTGAAGTTTAACAGGATTTCTTGGAAGAGCGCGAAAACTTCAGCTACACATGTTTATTTAGACCTACTCCATTCTTTTCACTTACACAGAACTTTAAAACACAATATACTGTCACTTTTGTACTTTAAAACTCCCAAAAATTTAAGAAATAAAAAATCTGAATAAAATGACAACCTTACTTCTCCCGTTCCCGCCAAAAAGTCCCACAAATAAATTATTATTAAGTAACGACGCTCTTAAACTCGGAGTACGAATCAAAATTGGAGGAGCCATAATGAGTTGCTGCTCATATCAAGATGTTGCGTCAAACGAATTTGCGTTTCTTTCTTTCTGTTTCATTAAGCATGACCACGAGTAAAAAAGTTAGCTATAGTAACTATAACTATCTTCATACAAACACTCCCAAACGACGCGCTCGATATCTCGGCATTTCTCGACACACAACAGTCGCGAGTGCGCCGCGGGTGTCGTTGGACAGTATGAGACACTCCCGCGCATTTACTGACTAAATATTATGTCAATCAAGTTTACGAGCATAATGTTCAGTGTATGGATGTTTGAATACATCTATATCGAAACCGGAAATATTTCTCTGTTGCTAATTTGTAGGAAATATATTATCATAATGATCTAGTTAATTTATTGGTAATTTTTAATTATACTGCACACAAAATGCATTTTTTTTGTCCATTTCCACCATACTAACTCACAAACTTTTGAAACTAGATATAAAATACTAGTAAAATTATATAAATAAAAACGTATTAAATTTGCAATAATATAAAATGAAAAGATAATATGACAAGTTAATATAGTACCTATTATCAAATACGTAACCCAAAATAAACATTCAGTCCAAGTCGGTAGCCCTATTGCGTGTTTACGTACCAAGCGACCGTAGGTAATTATCTCTAGGACACTGCCGAGATAGAATACTGTATGCTTACTTGTACTGTGCTATGGCCACCTCGCGCTGTCGGTGTCAGCTCATGATCGACTTAACGTACCAGTCGTTTCTCATCACCGGCCTTACTAGCTCGCGCGCACATTAATCATAAGAATTATGTAGTTGAATAGTTTATGTACTAACTGCAGTAAGAACTTATCATATGTGATAAACGATCTCTTGTAACGTACATTAGTAAATGTCTAAAAACTAGGTCAACCAAAAACGGACACGCTATTAGAGCAAAAGCGCTGTCGTTTGATTCTTGGTCCTAGCTCAAAAAGTGATAGTGCTGCCACCTATTACTGATACATACATATCTTCACGCCGTATCCCTAACGGGATACTCAGAGGACGGAGCGTCAAGCGTCGCGGTCTCAAATTTCATCATTCTCCTCACACATTTTCGCCTAGGTATGCGAGTGCTTTTGACACTTCCGTCGGCTAACACTCTAGCTATTTGATCTTCATAAGTCAGCCTTGGTCTTCCTTGGCTTCTTATACCACTCACTTTTGCTCTATAGATTTTGTTCTTCAGTCTTTCATCACTCATTCTTTCCATGTGGCCGAACCATCTTAGCATTCCTTTCTTCATTTTTACAATAACACTGTCGTGCAACCCTGTCATACTGCGTATCTCTTCATTGCTTATTTTGTCCGCAAGGGTGACACCGCACATATTTCTAAGAGATCTCATTTCTACTGCATTAATCTCACTTTCACTCGATTTCGAGCATATCCAGGCCTCACTACCGTACGATACATGATTGTAATATTTAATCACAAATATTGTCAATAGCTAACAATATTTTTCGTCATTTTGTATTTTAAGAATAACTTCAGTTTGAATTTTGAATTAAAAGGTATTTTACCGTGTAATGAACATTCATTCTATGTTTCGTAAATTTAATTATCTTAAAGTTTAAAAGTACGCCTTTTCGCTGGTTTGTTTATTCTGCTTCTACTCACATCGGTATTCTAAAAGTCCGAAAAGCCTATTTGAGATTTATTTTAAATATAATCCCAGTGTAAACAAATTAACGAAAAATGTTTTTTCTAACAAAAATTAACATATAAAAATACAAAGTCATGATACAAATTAACGTTAGTGCTTAATGATTACAGCTAAAAATTTCATTGGCCCTTAATTGAGTTAAATCTTTGCGTTTCTATGTTATTACGTTTACTTTATTATAATTACAAAAAAATCACAAAAAAAAGGTCTGACCACATTGCAGGATTCGAACCTGCGTATTTCAGCTTGGTAGATCTACGCTCTAGCCACTGTACTACTGAGCAGGTAAACTCTGTTGTGAAATCAGAAGAGTTTACAGTTCAGAAGGTTTAAGTGTTTGAAAACATAAAGAAAACGAATTTTCTCAGATTTGGACCCTAGCTAGATCGATAAGGCAATTACGTCAGCGCCCCGACTTGCAAAATGAATCGCGTAAATCAAAAAACTATGTGTTCCTGGCCATGCGCTGCTGTGGCGCGCGTTGGAAAAACGAATATTTACATTTAAATATGAAGACATACGCGTAATAGAGTGCAACGTTGTGACAAAATTTCAAGTCAATTGACCGTCTAGTTTTGCAAGTACAGACATACGGATGTTGAATTTTTATATATAGACAGATGTATGCAACCATGCGAAGCTTGGCGCTCCGTCCTTTCTGACTACCCCGCTAGGGAGACAGCGTGAAGATATGTATTTTCGTATGTATGTATATATGGAATTATGTATGCATCCATATTATGGGTTTCCGTAAACACGTCGTCAAGTTATAAATATGTATTTCCTTTATTATTCTGACCGGGAATCGAATCCGAGGCCCTGGCTTGGAAGATAGCCCTGCCACCGGTCAAACCCGATTAAAGTAATGTTTAGATTTTTCTCCTTTTTAATGTCCCATACCTATCCCAGGTCGTTTCACCACCTATTTCGATGTCTGACTTTGCGCTGATCTATATACAAGGTTAATTCGAAAGGATGGGTAAATACGAAAGGGTATTAAAGTACCCATGACAACGGAAAACTTGCTTTCTATAACTTTGCCAACAGTCAATAGTTTTAATGTAAAACCTCAAAGTTAAAAAAATAAAGATGAGGCAACCCTAATATTAGCGTTTTTACGTCACTAGCAAACCTTTAGAATATAGGTCATAATGACAGGATTGTACATTTTTTCTTATTAAATGAATGGTTTTTTTTGTATGGAAAACAAACTAAACGTATATATGTAATTACGAGATGTAATTATTACATCAGCAATATTACAGTCAACAGTGAATTGTTGGAACCCCGGCGGGTTTATACTCCCTTTCACAGTAACCTTGTACATGTGTATAAAAATCAATTACCGTCCGTTAGTCTCGCAAAATCTCACAAATGGCTAAACCGATGTTGGTGAAACTTCTTGTGTGTTTAAGTGGGTCCCTGGATGGTTTAGATTCACAATTGGTCCCCGTAGGTGGCACTGCAATCGGATTCTAGGATTTTTTTCAACTTCGGGTAGAAAACCGCCTGTCGAGTTGAGGGTCTCTGGATAATTTAGATTCACAATTGGATTGGGTAGGTGGCGCTACCATCGGGTCCTAGGTTTTTTTATTTCGGGCAGGTTATCGTGCGTCAGGTTAAGTGGGTCCTTGTATGGTTTAAATTCACAATTGGAGCCGGTATAGCAGCCGGTGATGCAATCGCGTTCTAGGTTTTCTTAAATTTCGTACAGGACAGCGTCTTTTAGGTCCTCTAGTACTTAATAATTAATGTAATCGGTATAATTTCTTGCAGTGTTCATTATTACTATCGATGCAGTCTTTTCTTCCACAAAATATACATACAAACAAATTATAAAAACGTACCAAAAAAATGTGTATTTACAAACAACAGTCCGTTAGTCTCGCAAAATCTCACAAATGGCTAAACCGATGTTGGTGAAACTTCTTGTGTGTTTAAGTGGGTCCCTGGATGGTTTAGATTCACAATTGGTCCCCGTAGGTGGCACTGCAATCGGATTCTAGGATTTTTTTCAACTTCGGGTAGAAAACCGCCTGTCGAGTTGAGGGTCTCTGGATGATTTAGATTCACAATTGGATTGGGTAGGTGGCGCTACCATCGGGTCCTAGGTTTTTTTATTTCGGGCAGGTTATCGTGCGTCAGGTTAAGTGGGTCCTTGTATGGTTTAAATTCACAATTGGAGCCGGTATAGCAGCCGGTGATGCAATCGCGTTCTAGGTTTTCTTAAATTTCGTACAGGACAGCGTCTTTTAGGTCCTCTAGTACTTAATAATTAATGTAATCGGTATAATTTCTTGCAGTGTTCATTATTACTATCGATGCAGTCTTTTCTTCCACAAAATATACATACAAACAAATTATAAAAACGTATCAAAAAAATGTGTATTTACAAACAACAGTCCGTTAGTCTCGCAAAATCTCACAAATGGCTAAACCGATGTTGGTGAAACTTCTTGTGTGTTTAAGTGGGTCCCTGGATGGTTTAGATTCACAATTGGTCCCCGTAGGTGGCACTGCAATCTGATTCTAGGATTTTTTTCAACTTCGGGTAGAAAACCGCCTGTCGAGTTGAGGGTCTCTGGATGATTTAGATTCACAATTGGATTGGGTAGGTGGCGCTACCATCGGGTCCTAGGTTTTTTTACTTCGGGCAGGTTATCGTGCGTCAGGTTAAGTGGGTCCTTGTATGGTTTAAATTCACAATTGGAGCCGGTATAGCAGCCGGTGATGCAATCGCGTTCTAGGTTTTCTTAAATTTCGTACAGGACAGCGTCTTTTAGGTCCTCTAGTACTTAATAATTAATGTAATCGGTATAATTTCTTGCAGTGTTCATTATTACTATCGATGCAGTCTTTTCTTCCACAAAATATACATACAAACAAATTATAAAAACGTACCAAAAAAATGTGTATTTACAAACAACAGTCCGTTAGTCTCGCAAAATCTCACAAATGGCTAAACCGATGTTGGTGAAACTTCTTGTGTGTTTAAGTGGGTCCCTGGATGGTTTAGATTCACAATTGGTCCCCGTAGGTGGCACTGCAATCTGATTCTAGGATTTTTTTCAACTTCGGGTAGAAAACCGCCTGTCGAGTTGAGGGTCTCTGGATGATTTAGATTCACAATTGGATTGGGTAGGTGGCGCTACCATCGGGTCCTAGGTTTTTTTACTTCGGGCAGGTTATCGTGCGTCAGGTTAAGTGGGTCCTTGTATGGTTTAAATTCACAATTGGAGCCGGTATAGCAGCCGGTGATGCAATCGCGTTCTAGGTTTTCTTAAATTTCGTACAGGACAGCGTCTTTTAGGTCCTCTAGTACTTAATAATTAATGTAATCGGTATAATTTCTTGCAGTGTTCATTATTACTATCGATGCAGTCTTTTCTTCCACAAAATATACATACAAACAAATTATAAAAACGTACCAAAAAAATGTGTATTTACAAACAACAGTCCGTTAGTCTCGCAAAATCTCACAAATGGCTAAACCGATGTTGGTGAAACTTCTTGTGTGTTTAAGTGGGTCCCTGGATGGTTTAGATTCACAATTGGTCCCCGTAGGTGGCACTGCAATCGGATTCTAGGATTTTTTTCAACTTCGGGTAGAAAACCGCCTGTCGAGTTGAGGGTCTCTGGATGATTTAGATTCACAATTGGATTGGGTAGGTGGCGCTACCATCGGGTCCTAGGTTTTTTTATTTCGGGCAGGTTATCGTGCGTCAGGTTAAGTGGGTCCTTGTATGGTTTAAATTCACAATTGGAGCCGGTATAGCAGCCGGTGATGCAATCGCGTTCTAGGTTTTTTTAAATTTCGTACAGGACAGCGTCTTTTAGGTCCTCTAGTACTTAATAATTAATGTAATCGGTATAACTTCTTGCAGTTTTCATTAAAATATACATACAAACAAATTATAAAAACGTACCAAAAAAATGTGTATTTACAAATAACATGAGGGTAAGTAGTTACTTTATACTTTCTGTATAAACATTACATCTCAGAGATGGAGGAGCCTCCATCTTTATTATTTACGCGCTGTACCTACCACTAGCGAGTTGTCACTGGTTAGGGTGCGGTTTCATTAACTCTAGTAAGAAATGTTGCAATAAAAATTAAAAATAGAAATACTTAGTCTTTCCTACTATGGAATGCAAGCTTCATATATTATGTTTTATCTAAAAAATGTATCATTACATGCATACATAACTGTACGCCATTTACCATTCGGAGTAAACAGAGTAACGAAACAGAAAAAATCACACCTTAAGTTCATTTTTAAGGTGACGAATTTGAAATTTTGACGGCAGGGATCTCAATTTTTCTAAGTGATTAGAAAACATGTGAAAGTAATATTTGGAAACCTGATTCTTCATTTTATTGAGTACATTTTGCCAGTTGCCTTACACGACTGGTTAATTTTAACAGAAAAAAAAATCATACAAACCCCTTTTAAAACAGAGATTTCCATTTTTGGAACTAACGGCACCGATGTATGCTTTTGAATTTTCTGTGTAGATTAATCTAAACACAATCTTCCAAATGCCAGTTGTATTTTTAAATTTAATTATAGTAAAAAATAACTGTTTTTCGCGTTTTTCGTAAACTAGCGCCTGCACGTTTGTATGGGGTGTGCATGGGCGCAGAAGCTCTATTTTAGAATAATTTTATTGTTTATCACTGCATCACCTTAACATTATTTTGGTTTATAGATAGCAAAGTAGAACCCCAAAGTTTTTAGATATTAGTCCGTCATTTGTACAAATTTATTACAAGAAGTCTATATCTTTTACATTCTGGTTCTGTTTTGTCGTCTGTAGATCAAATATTTTGATATTAGAATTTAGATATTAGTCCGTCACCTGTACAAATTTATTACAAGAAGTCTATATCTTTTACATTCTGGTTCTGTTTTATCGTCTGTAGATCAAATATTTTGTTCTAGAGATAAATTAAAAATGTAATTTTGTTGGTCTCGATGCTCTGTCTATCCCAATGAAAAATGGCGTGAACTTGCTCATATTGGTATTATATATATAACGGTAGATAGTTGGCATATTGCGTTGCTTTTCATTTATTTGTTTCATCGTATTAACCATAAATACATAATTTTTGATTTGCTTCTGTCTTGAACATACTGTACTGTAAATTGTCTTCATACTATATAATATATCTGATTTCCTATTTTTATATCATATAAAACAATTTTATTATCACAAATTATATTTACTTCATTATATTATATTTTAATAAATTTATGATCAAATATGACAATGTGATAATTAGACTGAAATGTTTACTCTCAAATATCCAGCCGCAGTTTCACCAGTTAACCCATGTTCATGGTGCTTGCAACAGCGTCGAAATGTCGAAAAATTCAATTACATTAATATCTCGGTAAGAACTCGTTCGTGTCATTAATAAATATGGCTCGTGTTAAAGAAAACGTAGCTTAACTTCAATGCTTAAAAGGTGCGCAATGAAGAGCGGTGCACGAGCACGACACTGAGCGTATAAACCGCATTGTATATATATATACACGTCCGCGTTTTACAGGGATTGCTTTCAACAAAAGCTGTTTTTCATTTTTACGGAGACGTAATTTTTCAGGTAATTTTTTAGTTTTACGAACGATTTTCTTCTCAATTTCCAAGCGGGTTTTAGTGCAGAGATTTTAATACATAGTCTGACGGCTTTAAATATTGGGTCCTTACATGTGAAATTAGCGTTTTGTCGTACTGACCACTTTGATCTGTAATATCTCCTCTTTGGTTAAGAATTCCAAATTCAAATTTATAAATTCATTTAGCTGGTACATTTGAGTTTTGAAAACAGTCATTCATTTGTTTTTTTCCTCATTATTTTTTCTTTGGTGTCGCTTATTACCGCACAATGGAAAACATGAAATATCGGTATATTTACGAGTACGAGTTCTACCGTGGCACGAGTGCTGCAGAAACAGCTCGAAGGATTAATGATGTGTACGGCGATGGTGTCGCAAAAGAAAACACGGTACGTTTTTGGTTTCAACGTTTTCGTTCTGGAAATTTCGACCTTCAGAACCAACCCCGTGGACGGCCGGAGACCAAAGTGTAAATAGAAGAATTAAAGGCTATTGTGGAAGCGGATCCATCACAAAACACTTCAGAGATAGCTGCAGGCTTCGGGGTAAGTGACAAAACTGTGTATTAATCCACTTGAAGCAAATCGGAAAAGTAAAAAAACTTGAACGATGGGTACCTCATGAATTGAGTGAATCGAACTTGCAAACACGCGTCGACTGCTGTGTTACTTTGCTCAACCGACACAATAATGAAGGGATTTTAAATCGAATCATTACTTGTGATGAAAAGTAGATACTGTACGATAATCGGAAGCGCTCGTCGCAATGGCTGAACCCTGGAGACCCAGCCAAATCCTGCCCTAAACGAAAATTGGCTCAGAAAAAGTTACTTGTGAGTGTCTGGTGGACTAGCGCTGGTGTCGTTCACTACAGCTTTCTAAAATCTGGCCAAACGATTACGGCAGATATCTATTGTCAGCAACTGCAAACCATGAAGGAAGAACTAGCTGCTAAACAACCGAGATTGGTCAATCGCTCTAGGCCACTACTGCTTCACGACAACGCAGAACCACACACTGCACAACAAACAACCACTAAGTTAGATGAGCTACAATTGGAATGTCTGCGACATCCACCGTACTCCCCGGACCTTGCTCCAACAGATTATCATTTTTTTCGGAATTTGGACAACTTCTTACAAGGAAAAAAATTTAACTCCGATGCGGCAGTCCAAACCGCCTTCAAAGAGTTTATTGATTCCTGCCCCCATTGTTTTTTTAATAAAGGGATCAATGAACTACCTATGAGATGGCAAAAGTGCATAGATAACAACGGTGCATACTTTGATTAATTAAATATATTTTACAAAAAAAAATTGACTTTATATTCCTCCCGTACAAAACGCCAATTTCATATGCAAGGACCCAATATTTACTCATATTTACATTTTTTTTTATAACTTCAGGACTTTTCTGATATTTATTTTGAGATAACTAGATTTTACACCTGGTGGAATATTAGGAAAGATTTTAATACAAAATTTTAAATTGTTTAATATATAATGATATAATATATAATAAATGTAAAGTGACAGTATCTTAAGAGATGGATGTTTTTAGTTAAATGTTAATAGTTAAATAAACGTCTTTGTCTGTATCTTTATTAAATAAGCAATTTTTAATCCCTTAGAGCTCTGGGTTGACCAACTAAGATAACTGTTTTACTTTGGATGAGCAAGTGAAAAGATTGACGTAGCAATCTGAAATATTGTTATTACAATATGTTCGAACCACTCATAAGTTTTCTAGTATGTTATAAAGTTGAAGTATAGAGATAGCTAAAACAAGTGGCTTAACATTTATTCCTTTACACAGAAACGCTCGATATTATACCTATCTATAGTCCAGACTAATAAAGTAGGGTGACAGTATTTCCCACGTGATGTATGAAGTAATAAGATGGGGTTTATTAGGGTCACGAAATTTGGAGCGAAAGCCATCGCCCACCTCAAACGGCCACGAAGAGAATGGTAGCACGAGTAGCCAGTTTTTCCATAACACTTCGAGTGTAATTGGTATCGCCGCTTAATCCTTCCTGATGAGACCTCCACACGCTTGTCACAAGCCACTTATACCAAACATTTGGCAGTGGAGTTAAGCCATAATGTCGACGTCCACACGCTTGCCATTTCACTAGTATGTTTTTAGCGTCCAAACACGGCAAATGTCGAATTTATCACGACACTGATATTATGTGTAATATTAACTTATTTTCATTAAAAACGAAATTAAAACAGAATTTATAAAAAAATAAATTGATTTTTTACAATTCATAAAATCATGTTAAACGGCGATTAGCAGGCTTGGCACCGACTTCAGTAACTGTCGAATTTCATTATAGGAATATTTGTATCGTATTTATGAAGTTATTTTTATACTTAAGTTTTTATTAGTAAAGGATAGTTATTTCGTACTTTTTAGTGGTTTTTTTTGAAGCCAGTTTAATTTTTTTATTTCTCCCTTTTGAGTAACGTTGGCCTAAAGAAATATCTAGGGCAGGTCTACAATTAATTTATTTTCTAATTCTGGAGCGCAATGAGATACAAGAGAATCATCAATGTAAAAAAATGAAAGTAATGATAAATATAAATACCTATGAAATTTAAATAGCATCAATCTAGAAGCGTACCCTTTCAAATGTAAAAAGAAATTTCAAAATCGGTTTATAAATGATGGAGTAATGAGGTAACAAACAAAAAAAAAACAAAAAATAATACAACCGAATTGAGAACCTCCTCCTTTTTTTGAAGTCGATTAAAAAGACCGACACTGACTTGATTAGTGACAAACGCTCGCAATTTTAGGCAAGGCAACCTAAACATCTAATTCACGTGTTCGAATTTGTGAACGCTTTTCGAGCCTTGGCTAGCTTGTAGATGTATAAAGGACATCTAGACATGTTGTCACTGACTCGTCGAGTGAAGACAAGCGCCAACGTATATAGGGTCTACTCATCATCTTTATCACCTCTCGCTGTCAGCACTCACGATTACTTGAGTACAAACAAACATAGAGTTCTATTGCTTTGTGGTTAATCTAGCACTCGCTAAAGCTCGTCTCACTCGGATTGGTGTCTGTTTTTCTTCACAAATCTACTTGTCTACTTTTGCATTAAGTTTGACTTGACCAACGTGTGGACTTGAGCGCTCACATTGTACTAAATTCCATGCGTTTGCACTGGCTTAGTTTCGACCACCATGTGTGGCAGGTGTAAGAAATGTCACAGCGCCAAAAGAGCTACGTTGAGTTCCATAGAACAACTTGGAACGCTTCGACATGCACCGAGGATTATAACCGAAAATGATTTAGAGATAAAATTTCCACAAAAAAGAAACTATGTGGATGCTATTATAGATAGTTGTTACTTATATCAGGAAATACTTTATGCATCCCCGTCATGCTCAACAGGGTGGCGAACAGGAATTATAAAACTGGTCTAGACAGAGTATACATACTAAAACTTGAAGCTGGTTCTCATTGGCGTGTTGTCGATGGGCTCCGAGATCTCCTACGGAACACAACCGAAGCCCTTCTCGCGTTGTGCTGAAGCACACTTCTCTGGGAGTCAGTTACAGAGTTAGTCACCTTTTGCGACAAGAGGGATCACAGTAGCTTTATTCTCGGGCCCGGGCTACAGGGCTGAGATAAATGTACGTTATACGACGTAAACGTAGATTCAGTATATGAACGATTGACGTTTCTATGATATATTTGAAGTACCACTGGACCTAGATTGCCTTTCCCCCTTCATTTTAAAATAAATATTTGAAGTGACTCATATAACAAGGATCAACCATGTACAAGCTCTGTGTGTTTTCAATATCCGTTCTTACAACTAAAGGTATACGCGAATAGATCTATTTCCGGTTTGCACATGAACGATTTTAGTCGCGACGGTGGAGAAGATTGAATTAGTAATATTTTAATATTATTTTAAAATATTAAATGATCCACTTTTTCTACATGTTGTGTAGACATCTTTGTGCTATAATTATATGTAATGGCAAAGAGATAAGAGGTTCGGAAATAAATCACGATAGCGAAGTACTTTGCACTAGGCTCACTAAATCTGTGCACATGAAGTTAGTTGTTATTTTGCTAGCCTAATTCCATATCGAGACTAAGCAATTTATTGTGGCTCCAATACTTACAATAATACACTGGTTAGAGACATTAACTCACTACTGCTTGCTTCTTCTAGTAAGATAAAAGTATACTATTCGATTTTTGGTAATCTTATTACCATGAACATAAACACATTGTTACGGTTGAACCTTATGTCCAAGGAATAAGGTCAATTTTGGTGCTAGACCCGAACTTTTAGTACTTATATCTCGAGACCTAGGTTTTGCAGAGTTATGGCGAGTAAAAAGGCATTGCTAGGTTTAAACTCTACTATCAAATGGTATAAGCAAAATTAAGAAAGAACAAAATTTCACCTCGAAATATCCGGAGCGATGACGTGTCATATACCTATGACTCATGCAAACAGGGGGAGTCGAGAACAATGTCGAATTATTGTTAGCGAGCGTAATTAACTAGAAAGTTTCAGCCTCTTTATTTCTGTGCGTTTTTGGCTTGTCGTCGTAAGCGTAAGTATGGTGGCACTGGAGTTTGGAGAAGTCGTACGTAAGTCTAAGTACAGCGGCGCTGGCGGGAGCGATGTGCATCCAGCGTCTATGCATGTGATCGGCTGACTCAGGGGCTTTTCACTTAGTACAAATTTGTGTTAGAGCATTTTGATATGGTATTTTTAGTTCGAGGACTCCTCAAGTGATGGCGCTAGTGTGATGGTTACAGTATTTTGATAAAAATATGTATATTAATATTGAGGTAATGTATTTTGTTTGCAATAATAAATTACAACAATGACGGATGATATAATAAAAATACTTCACGAGTTATAATGAAAAGACATTAAAACCTACTTCTAGCAACACTGTAGTCATAAAATGGTAATTATGTAGTAACGACGGAGAGACATTTTGCGTTCCGTTCATAAAAAAAAATTTTTTTCAATTAATTGACATTTGACTATTTCGTTGAAGCAGTTTGTTTATTACGAAATTTTTAATGATAAATAACGTTTGAAAATAGTCAAAATAAAAGATATTTTACATACATCTAGATGATATGAAATTGTATATAAGATAATGTGAAATGAAACAAAATAGCGTGAAATGTAACGTTTGCTAATTAAATTTTTTTTAAATGTTGTTTTTTTTCATCGCTTTCGTTGTGAATTAAAATTTTATTATAATTTTATCTAATTTTTGTGGCTTTTTTTCAACGACTTTATGGACCCTGGCAAATCTGCTTTACTTTGTGACTGTGCTCTGTTTTTGACTCCTACGATCAAGTTTATTCATTGCTGACCCCGGCTACTACCCAAGGACTTGATTTAAATATAATGGCTGGCTTTAATAGAATACCTGTGTCTCGCAAAATGACTAAATTATTAAAGTATTAAATAAATGCTGTAAGATTGCCAGAGGTAAGGATATATGTCCGGAACATATTGTTTTATCTGCGTCTACAAGGTGGATCTATTGAGAGAATTAAATGTATTTTTAGTTTTAAGTTTGTAAATATTAACGTTATGTTATGCCGGTTTATGTTAATAAATGATATAGGTATTTGTATGGTAATAAAAGATTATTGAAATAATTGTGTTTTTATTAAACCTACAAGAATCCAATAAAAAAATTAAATGAGGTGAGGACTATATTAGATGTATATTTATTTACATATAGATGTTGATATGTACATGTCATTCAGTAGTTCGAGGATTCGTCACGGGATGTCGCTAAGATAACTTGTGTCACTGACTACTCTATATCATATATAAGTAATGTACTTTGTGGGCTGACTGGCGCGCGCCGGTTAGAGGCCGCGCTTGGTAAACGGCTCCGTGCGCCCGCGCCACACAATGGGTGACGTCGTTTCCATTCAACGTTGTTTACATCAGGCCGCGACGACAGGTAAGTGCATTAGGTATGTACCGGTGTTCGCCACACGTTTCTATTACTAACATTCGGGTTTGTTCTAGAAATTTCCACCATCATTTTACCAGACTACAAATAGAGCTCCGTGTCCGTCGCTGGGTTAATTTTTCGACTATCGATCGAAGCGATATATCGAGGCGACATCAAGGCGAATTACGAAGACCACTACGACGACTACTGCGACGACGCTGGAAAGAAAACTGCTGCGATTGAGGAACGTTGTTTACTTGTAAAGTGTATTTTCGGTGACTACTACGCGAGTACGTATTTACGTACGTAATACGAAAACTAGAAACCACTGTAATGAAGTTCGCGTGTTCTTTGCGGCAGTTTGTACGAAGGAAAATAAACTCTTTGTACCTTTAACCGGCATCTTATTACCCACAACTCGTAACAATATTTTGAATTATTGAGCCACTGCCGCCGTGGCGCGTATTCCCTATCTGTTAAGTGCATGGTGGGGGTATAATAAAGCGATCGTAACGCATCCCTTGGCAGAAATCCGCAACAATGCAGGATATTTACTTCAGCGACTACACGAGAATCATTGATCTGTAATAAATAAATTAGAATATTAATTAAAGTACTTACCTACCGTAATATACTAAATTGCTTCATTACGTTTAAAGTTATGAGAGTACTTACGTTAAAATTTGTTTTATAATGTGTTAATGTCACCGATTTTTGACGAATGATGTGGGCTCGTATTAAATAACTATTGCCATTATTTCGTAGCTCTTTAACATTTCTTACATGTGTTAAAGCTAATTTATTTCCTGTCATCACAGATTGAAGTTGGAAACTTATATTGTGATTTAAACTTTCAAAACCGGTTTTTATAATAATATCAATTTTTTTAAGTACTGTTCTTACAAATTTCTCTAAAAATACTATTTGACGTCTTTCTTTGTATCTTTTAACTACTTTGTTTATTAGAAAACAATAAAACACTTGTATGTCATTATTTGACATAATCTTAAATAGTTGCGCATGCTAGGCGGCGCTACTGTCGTGCACGTAGCCAGAATGAAAGTACGACGAGACGTATAGAAATACAAGGACGACTACAATGACGGCGCCGCAGCGGCGGCACGCAGCGGTACCGCTGTTCTTATGGTGCCATGTGTAACATGCCTTATATAAAAAATGCATGCAAATAAACGAATTTTCTTGCAGTTGTAATCAGAAAAGTTTTTGATCAATTAATAATAATAATATTCCAGACAATTACACAGATTGTGTGACCTCAAACTAAGCAGTAAGCTTGTACTATGGGTACCCAGACTCCAAGCCAATTTAGAAAGGTTTGATTCCTAAATTGACCTGACCGGGGATCGAACCCGGGACCCTTAGTTGGAAAGCAGATACATATGAATTGTTTTTATATACTCGCAAAGCACTCGCATACTTAGGCGAAAATGTGTGAGAAGAATGATGAGATTTATGGAGGCGAAGGAATGTAAGGACCGTGAAGTCTGACGATCCGTCTTCTCTGACTACCCCATTAGGGATACAGCGAAGACACGTGTGTATGTTGTTCGACACTTGATTATAACACTAAAACTGTCAGAATAAGGGTATTTGGCTTCAGAAAACCAACGGTGACGTAACTGATAATTTATGTAACTGATAATTATCTGTTTAGTGGACGATGTATACATAATATTTTTGGTCACAAGAATGTCAAAAGCAAATGTAATTTTATTAGCATGTAGGTGCTGGTAACTGTAGTGGCATCAAATAAAATAAAATAAAAATAAAATTTATTTTTCTTAATATTTAGCAGAAATTACGGAATGAAATGAAAAATCGAATGATTAAATAGTATTAATGATATTAATCGTAAGTCACGTTTCTTTAGTAGGCCGAAGAAGTTAACATTACAAGTTACGTTCTATGGATGCGTTAGCCATACATCCATATATGGAATTCATGTAAGGTTTGCCAATTTAAAATCTGTCTACACGAATATTTTTTTATTTTATTAGAACACCAACAATGTACATACAATACATTTCAAACAAACATAGGTCAGTATAGTATAATCTAGTATATACATCAATTACAGGTGTACTCAGCATTCAATAGTTGGTACAAAATCAAGACGGCAATAAATTGACTATACCACATTATACAAAGAAAAGAAATATTTAATCAAGATAAAATGTATAATCAGAATATCAATAAACTAATCTGAAAGAGATGTTAGCTGGAGGACCCTGCGCTTGAATTTAGGGAGACTATCAAAAAATATATCGATTTTATTAGGTTGTAGTTTACACAAAGAATTGTATGAGTTACACACGCGTCGTAATGGAGAATTTAAACCCAAGTTAGTTCTGGATGTAGGAAAATGGAATAAATTTTTAATTACACGATATGAATGTGAACCCGGAACTCTAAACAATAATCTATTATGTATGTCCGGACAGTTTAACTTGGCATTAATTAATTTATGTAAAAAAGACAAATCTAACATACGACGTCGGTGGATCAGCTTATCCATTTTAAAAAATGATAATCTTTGTTCATAACTAGACCGACGGCTAATTCCTGGCGCAAAAAATGCAAGATATCTTGTGAACGACCGATTAATACGTTTTATGCGTTCCGAATGAGTGGAGTAAAAAGGGTTCCAGATAACACTCGCAAATTCAAGTATACTACGCACTAAGGCATTAAAAAGTATAATTTTTGGTTGCGAG
Organism: Zeuzera pyrina; assembly: GCA_907165235.1. Lineage (NCBI taxonomy): Eukaryota > Metazoa > Arthropoda > Insecta > Lepidoptera > Cossidae > Zeuzera > Zeuzera pyrina. Next base: position 5,464,342 of record OU015633.1, on the reverse strand, counting down.
CGGCTTAATATCTTTGTTGTTCGTCTCAGAAAACCCATCATTCTAGCCGAACGATCAATAATGCTGTCATAGTGTGCAATAAAATTGAGCCTACCATCAATTATTACTCCCAGATATCTCACCTCGGTTACTACGTTAATTTTTTTGTAATTTATGTAATAAGTCGAAACTAAAGGTCTTTTCTTCTTTGTAATTTTTATGTGATGACATTTCGAAACGTTTAAAATCATTCCGCTCTCTCTGCACCAAGCATGAACAGCATCAAAATCTTTTTGTAATTCGATTACATCGTTTAGTGATTTGATTTCCTTGTAAACTTTCATATCATCAGCATAAAGGGAATATTTACTATATTTAATACACGAAGTTATGTTATTCAGAAACATAATAAACATAATGGGACCGAGGTGAGATCCTTGGGGCACACCAGATGCTGCAATGTAGTCTTCAGACTGATACCATTCACCATTCACGACCACCTTTGATGGTCTATCCTTCAAGTAAGATGCGAACTATGATAGAAGGGGGCCTGATATACTATAGAAGGAATTCATTATATTTAATAAAATTTGGTGATTCACCCTATCAAAAGCGTTGGAGAAATCAGTATATATCGCATCAATCTCACCGCCCCTATCCAGAACGTCAGTCAGATTGCTCACATACTCAAATAAGTTGGACTCAACTGATCGCCCCCCAAAGAAGCCATGCTGCTTAACTGATATCAAGCTTTTTATATGGTTATTCAGAATTGGACATACAAGTGATTCAAAAATTTTAGCAATTGTAGATAAAATTGTAATCGGTCTATAATTTTTTACTTGATTAACTTCACCCTTTTTGTAAATTGGTAAAATACGAGCCTTTTTCCATTCTGACGGAAATGAACCAGATGCTAACGATTTATTAAAAATTTTCGTCAGAGGATAGCTCAATGAGTTAGCACATCTTTTGACAAATAAGGGCGGAATACCATCTGGACCGGGGCCGTTGCTTATATCAATGGATTTAATTTTGCGCAAGATCTCACGTTCAGTAAAACGAATGTTACAAAGGGTGGAACATTGGTTAGAAACAATTCGTTGACAATATTCATACGTAAGGTGTTCTTGCATGAAAACTGATTGGAACTGTTCTGCAAATAAGTTTGTGATCTCTGTACCGTTTGTTGCCACTTGATTGTCACAATACATATGACTTGGCAAAGCAATAGGTGAGGCCAACCTATCTTTAACCAGCTTCCAAAAAGCTTTAGGATTATTCGTAATATTATCCTCCGTTCTTTCAATATACGCCTTGTATCCACTTTTTAGTGCCACATCGCAACGTTTACGTAAGATTTCAAATTCGTGCTTATCTCTAGGATTAGCAAATTTTCTATATTTTTTACGAAGACGATCTTTTTCTTTGAGCAGACATTTAATTTTTTTTATTAAACCAAGGAGGATGCATAGTACGAGCAATATTCTGTGCTTAGGAACGTTATCAATAATAGACCCCTCTAAAGTAGCACCAAACACCGCAACCATATCATTAACATCTATACATTTATTAAACATACTACGCCAATCAACATTACCCAAATCTGTATTAATCCTCGCATAATCACCTTTAAAAAAGTTAAAAGCATTGCGAGGCTTAACTGCCAAAGTTAACGGTGCCTTAAAATCCAATTCAATTTCCAAAGGAGGGTGAAAGCAGTCTATTTTACTTAGAGCATTGATTGGCTCCATTAACTTCAAACACGACATATTTGATAAAACTAAATCTAAAATCTTATCATTACCATTTAAAACATAATTAAACTGACACAGACTAGACAGCGACATAAAATCAATCTAACTACGACCTAAATTATTATTATAATTAGTAGGTGTTAAGTTGTGCGAATTATTTGTCCAAGATATAAAACTCATATTAAAGTCTCCCAGAATCAAAGCATCATCCATAACAGTAATTACGTCACTAGCTCGCTCAAAATAATCACACACTGCACTCAAAGATAGTGGAGGGGGCAAATATACGGCACAAATAGCAATACTTTTTTTTAAGGATGTATCTTCAATTTCGACTAATATCCACAAATCTTCATTCGGTGTTTCCCAATGTTGCATCCTTAAGGTTTCATATTTACTGTTTACTGCAATCATGACTCCACCTCCTCTTACCTTGTAGGAGGTTGGTCGATCTTTACGATAAACAGTGTAACGGGAATCAATGAATTCATTGTTCTTTATGTCTAGGCTAAGCCATGTTTCTGTGAAAACAATAGCATCATAATTGTTCTGCACAATATTAATATATACTTCACTCGTTTTTGTCCTGATTCCTCGAACATTCTGATAATAAATAATGAATTCTATCCATGATACCCAATGTATTATTATGGCACATACTAATAAAACTATGCTAAGATATTTAATATATCATGAGAGAAGATATGCTTGGCCTGAGACGTTTCATCTTTGCGGACGTAGATTTTTCCGTTTCTCACCCACACAAATTTATATCCAAGGGATTTGGCTTTCAGGCGTGTGGCCGCATGTAGTGATTTTCTATCAGGTGACAAATGTTCAGAAACAAATATCGGTACTTTATCACCACCGTAGCCTATCAGATGACTATCCAGTTTATCTAGTGGATGACTCTTATTGTATTTGGTGATAGCAGCTAATACGCGGTCACGACAACGATTGCTACGAAATTTGACAACAACTGTGCGCGGTCGCCCGCTGCTTGGATTGATTTTTGCCACTCTAAAACATGACAATATATCACTGTTCTCTAATGGTTCGTAGACCACCCGACAAATCTGCATCACACTCTTAGCGATATCTTCATTTTTAAATTCGGGTAGCCCATGTATCTCAACATTAGATTCTCTGGCATGTTGTTCAAGGGAGGACAAACGTGCTGACAATTCCTTGACAGTTTGCTGGAGTTTTGTATTACAATCTAAGAGACTCAGTATATCTGAGTATATCTTTCCATATCATATATGGAATATATTCCATATCATATATGATATATCTTTCCATTATACTTTTCATTTCATCATACTTTGCACCAGCAAATTCAACTGATGCGGTTATGATAGAAATTTCCTCACGGATAGGTTTCATTTCGGCTATAAAAGTCTCACGTCTTAAGCTAGGTAATTCAGATTTAAAAGCAGCCCTTATTTCGGCACGAATAAAATCCTTAAGATCGTTATCGATAATCAAAGTTTGCGAAGGCGACTGCACACTCGATCCAGCCGAGGTAGTCTTGTACACCCGAACTGGTGTTTCAGAATTATCACCAACTCTACGTGCACTTGCCCTGCAAGAGGGACACTTCCAACCGCTCTTGGCATCCTTAGAAAGTTTTTTGAAATTTTCCCTACTAATACTAATGTTGACACACATATAGTGATAGACCTCTGAGCATAAACTGCAAGACATGATATCAGTTGAAGAGACCAACTTTCGACAGCCACCACAGTTATTCATTTTTATTAATTTGTTATTACAGCGGTCGCTCAAAAATATGCACACCAAATGCTATTTATTATTATTGCACACCAATAAATGCCCCAATACTGCCAAATATCAAGTGCACATTCGTAGCGCTTGGTAAAAGTACACTATTAAAGGTCCACAAACAGTTTTAAATGGCGGGTAGGTAGCAAACTATCGCGCACTACCAAACACTCAACACTGAATCTACGTGCAGTCCAGATTTTATTATTACAATTTTTTATATTATTACTGTTATGAAACACTATTACAAGTTTATTTATATATATATTATTTTTATTTTGGAATCTAACGCAGAAAACAATAAAACATTAATCAATACGGCAAAGCAAGTAAAACACGTCTTGTTCGTACCGTCTCAAATCAAATGTGACCGTCTCAAATCAAATGTGAGATATAGTAGTTATCTAGCAATATAGTAGTTATCTAGCATGTAACCTCCTGTTATACACCCATTACACAGCGTAGAAATGCCAATTATTGCGATTCTAATATCACAAGAGGAATAGCTTTCGTTTCTTCAAAATTTATTAACTATTCACATGTTAATTTACGCCACGTTATGCAAGTGTTACGTTTCCATTACGTTTCAAAAGTCGTTGTCTCTCTTGGTTTCATTATCTAAATGGAAAATTACACGAGAAAATTATTAGGACAAGTACTGAATTTTAGTCACAATTTGTCAAAGTAGGCGTTGTAATTACAACGCCTGTTTAAATTTGTATAGCAAAAGTACAGTTAATGACACAATAGGCGTGTGTGAAATCAGTAAAAATTTTATTGAGTAATATATCGGAAGTTATTGAACGGTGAAGTTCTTACTATTTTAATACAATGGGAATCTTATTTTCCTATATTTTTCAAACGTAATAAAATCGTACTGTGTGCCCAATCTAAACCTCGTTTCGACGTTACAGTATCTAATAACTTATGTAATAATAACATTCTCATTTTTTATCCCAGGAACTTTAATTTTAGTTATATTGGAACTCGGTGTATGAATTTAAGATATTTAGGATTGAATACATATTGAAAGAGAAAATAGGTAGTGAAGAAACTGTGGGTGTGTAGACATAGTTATCTGATTTACAAATTACATAACACACATAAAAAAGTATGAAATAACTATCTTTTACTAATCAAAACTTAAGTACAAAAATAACTTTATAAATACGATACAAATACCCATATAATTAAATTTGACAGTCACTGAAGTCGGTGCCAAGCCTACTAAACTAATATTATACTTTCTGTTGTCGAACATTAATTTGGCACCGATTTCAATAACTGTCAAATTTAATTATATGGATATTTGTATCGTATTTATAAAGTTATTTTTGTACTTAAGTTTTGATTAGTAAAGGATAGTTATTTCACACTTTTCAGTGTTCTTTTTTGAAGTCGGTTTAATTTTTTTGTAAAAATTATTTATTTTGCCCTTTTGAGTGACCTAGGCCTAAAAAAATATCTAGGGCGGATCTACAATTTATTTATTTTCTAATTTTGGAGCGCAATGTGTTAACTTCCATTCTATTGAAGAGCATAAACCGTGGGATTTCACAATAAAGATGCGAACAGATCGAACATGGGATATTATTGCCCATTGTGGCCATTATCAATATCATCAATATCATATCAATATCAATCAGTTATAAAAGAATAGTGTAAAGGTTGCATCATAATGACACCTTAGCAGTATTCTTACAATCCGAAGACGACAGCTACCAGTCATATTCTCTGTCCGCCACAAGACTGACTCTACTGACTGAATTTATTATATCACAGGCAATTTATATCTTCTCCCTACTACCATCATACCATGTGGGGACAACGATAGTTAACAAATGTCATACAAGAGAATCATCAACATAAATGAATAAAGGTTATAACCAAATCGCGTTATTTGGTGTATCTTCGAAACCAAAGCTTCAATGTGAATGAAATTTCAATGGGACCAATCTGGAAGTGTATCCTTTCAAACAGAAAAAGAAACAAAAAAAAAAACAAAAAAAAAAGAATCGGTTCATAAATGACGGAGTTATGAGGTAACAAACACAAAAAAAAAATGTATACAACCGAATTGAGAACCTCCTCCTTTTTTGGAAGTCGGTTGAAAAGGACACTTAGTAGACTGGCACAAGTAAATGAGACGAACACTTCACAAAGGTAACAAATATAATTTTGAGACACGCGATTTGCAGACATCACTGTACATATATTACACAAACAATGACAAATACAGTATTATAATAACGATGATAATGTTACGACAGATATTAAAAAAAGAATTTAAAAGTACAACATCAACTCGCAGCAGCCGTTCGAACGAACGCAGAATGAATGTGTGTCGTCAAGTTTGTGTTAATAAATTATATTTGATTATTTTAACATATAGATTTTCTATTTGTGAATATCTGTGTGTTAATGAGTATTGTTGTAATGAACATAGTTACATAAAATATGAATAAAGTGTATGTATGAAGTATAGGTATGAAGTGTTGTAAGTATATGGCCAACAGAACTATGATATAACTAATATTGTGTGAGGAAGAGTGCAAGAATGAGTCAAATGTTAACTATTAAATAAACGTGTTAATATAGATTGTATATTGATTTACATTTAGTTTTGCATCGTGTAAAGTGATCAGTGCTGTTGCATTGAGATCATAGAATCATCTATTACTATGTTATTATGCTATCTTCAGCAAAAAACGTAACATTGTCATAGTTTCAACACAGCTTAAAATTTCGACAACAGCGTATTTCAATATTAAGGTTTCTTTTATATTGCGATTTTGTGTTGAATTTAATATTTTTTCTTATTGAGTTCGACAATTTTCTATACCCCTTTAAAGTATGAGTTCTCAAAAGCGACCAAATATGCATTTAATTAGTTATTTGATGAAGTCTATGTTTGACAGATTCATACAAATTTTCGATTTTCCACACTAACTAAAACACCCTTTTCAACGCCTTAAAAGTTTCATTCTAAAACATTCCAAATAATTGCCTTCATTACAAGCAAACGTCTGTGTAATATTTCAAGTAGTTAGATTCAGCATTTTGAGCTGTGGGTTGATATGCCAGCTCATCGCGATCAATTTCTTTATATTAAAGAAAATTGTGAAAATGCAACTCTTAACTTTTTTAATGAACAGTACAGACTCGAAGTAAACTCTTATCTCACGTTATATTTGTCCCATTACATGGCGGAAGCATTTTTCGCTCAATGAGTCACATAAAAGGGCATATAATGATGAAAAAATAAAAAACACTAAAATTTTCAAAGTAAAAACATTCTTATTGCTTTTATAACAGAGTTTGTTTCGACTGCTGTTGGTACGTATGGTGCTAATAATTGTACCAAAAATCGAAGTGATCTAAATGTATGTATGACGTCATTAAGGCACGTAAATAAGAAAGGGGAGCTCTAGATCTATTAAAACTTAACAGGAACATCTTTTATATTTAAATCGCAATACAATAAAATAGAAAAATCAGTTGGGAGAATCAATTGCCAGTATTAATTGACTGACAGGTATAGGACCTGTCAGTCAATTAATACTTGCCTTGAAAGTGACTCGTGCGCATGATGCCATTGAACAGCCTGGTGATGGTGGCTATTAGACGGCGTGGGATGCAGCGGAGCGCAGCAAAAAAAAATTAAACAATTACACCAATTTTGTAACAAAAACTAGGCTCATATTAAGATACAATGTAATGGACTGGGGGAGCATCCGATAAGACACAGATTCCTGAATAATTTAGAAAATTTCATTTTTTGAACTTGGTAAATGATATTAAAATACCTTCTACCATCCTAAATTCAAAAACACATGTTAAAGAAATATATCTCGGACTTTTTGGCGGGAACGGGAGAAGTGAGGTTGTCATTTTATTTAGGTTTTCTAGTTTTTTAGTTCTAAAGTACAAAAGTGATAGTATATTGTGTTTTCAAGTTCTCTGTAAGTGAAAAGAATGGAGTAGGTCTAAATAAACAAGGGTAGGTGAAGTTCTTGCGCTTTACCAAGAAGTCCTATAAATCTTGAGTAAAGTCTACTTTAATTAAATGTTATTATGCATTAATACGAGACATTGGCAAATGTACTAATTTTTGCGCCATGCCATGAAGAAACAAAAAAAAATTATACATATCTCGAGTTTCAAAATAAAATGATGCGCGGACACAATTAAGTAACAATACCATTTTTATTTAACATTACCAAGAATGGTACTCTAAGATAATTGTTTAACTTACTTATACTTGGTACAGCATTATTACGCATATTGATATGAACCAACCACATGATTTTGTCGAATGAATATAAATTCATCCCGAAAAGGTATTAGTTATACTTAATTCTGTGTTCAGTGTAAAACCGAGGGTTTAAGAAAATTTACAGCCATCATATATTAGACGATAGTCGTCGCCGTATTTTCAGAGTCAAAGTTAAATCGTCACAAATCTGCCACAGATTTTGAAGGAACTTGGACTGAGAAGAACCGGCAAGAAACTTAAATAAAAGCACTGAAAATGACATAAGGATCTCACAAATGCTATTAAAATGTTTTATACAATTCTAAATTTAATACACATGTGTATAAAAAAATGTTTCACACATTACTCGAGTTAGAAGGTTAGAAAGAAGTTTGGGCATAGTTCAATTTAAAAAAACGGCTACATCGAAATATGACGGGGTTCAGTTAGTTACATTTCGACACCTACGTACAATATCGTAACCAAGTTGAGTTGCATCTGTGTTGATTTTGTGTTAAAAACCGGTTTTATTTCTTGCTGAGTAATCGTTGCACACCTATGTCTGTTGTTATTAGAGTGTATTAGCTCTCATTGGTGGTGCGACATCGCGCGTGGTAATCAATCCTAGTAACATTGTAAATCTAATATTGTAAATCTACCCACATAAACTACCTTGGAAATAGATATAATAATATCTTGTTTATACGCGCGTGGTCGTACGTGCCTTTGAGGAATATGTATGTTAACCAGATTTGGTACATATTGTTAAGAGCTGAGGGTAATAAGATGCCGGTTAAGGGTGCAAAGAGTTTTATTTTCCTTCGTACGAGCAGATGTCAAGAACACGTGAACTTAATTACGGCGGTCCCTAGTCTTCGTAGTCGCCCTCGAAGTAGGTACTCCCGTAGTAGTCACCGAAGGTACACGCTTCACTCAATAACAACGTTCCCGAATCGCAGAGTTCTTCTATCCAAGGTCGTCGCAGTAGTCGTCGTAGTGATCTATGTAATTCGCCTTGACGTCGCCTCGATCGCTAGTTGAGAAACACTGACTCGGCGGTACTCAGGTACATCTCGCGGTTGTTTGGGCCGTGGGGAAACCGTTCCGAGGCTTGATTGCCTCCTGGCGGTGGTTGTCATTCGCCTCGCACTGCCGTGCGAGGGTCATTTGGGTTGACTGCCTTTTACTGGCGTGTCATGGTGGTTGCTATGGTTGGTTTCCTAGGGCTTCTTGTTACTGGTCTGGAATCGTGCTGGGCTGGCATCAAGGCTTAGGGTCAGCTTACTAGATCCCGCGGGTATGCCTACCGCGGGATTGGCCTTCCTAGGTCTGGAGCTATCCCCCTAATATGTGGGAGGTCTGATCGGTCGGCCCGGCGGAACATTTTCCTCGCTAGGCAACCGATAAGCTCCTTTACGGTTTCCACCTGTAGGCCCTTCCAGATTACCGCGTTCTTAACGAACCATGGGGCGTTCGTTATTAATCTCAGGGCGAGGTTTTGTTGCGCCTCGATCCTGGAGCGCTGGCTAGTTGGAGCCAGGGCGTACCAGGCCGGTGCCGCATAAGTGAGCGTTGGTCGCAAATAAGTCTTGTATATCCCCAGTTTTGTTCTCAGAGGGAGGCTGGAAGTTAGTATCCCGTACGCCAGTCTGCGATCTCCGCGGGCTCTGGACGCCAGCTGGTCCACATGGGGCTTCATAGTCAGGTTGCGGTCGATGACGACACTGAGGTATTTCACCGTCGATGACCATGGGAGTTCTTGGTCGTATAGGCGAAGAGGGGGCAGCAGGGGCGGACGACTACCTCCGCTGACGACCATCGCTTGCGACGTGGAGACGTTGGTTGCCAACCCCCACTGTGCCAGCCAGCTGGGGAGCTACTCCAGGATGCTTTGGACCCTCTTTGCGGCGTAGTCGGCTCTGATGGAGGACGCGAAGTACGCCGCATCGTCAGCGAAGAGCGCCAGGTGGGTTCTCGCTACAGTTGGGATATCGTCGGTGTAGACTGCATATCAGAGCGGTGACAGGCGGCTTCCCTGAGGGACTCCTGCTCGTATGGGTCTTACTACCGAGAGTTTGCCCTCCACAACCACTTGGAAGGTTCTATGTTCCAGGAATGATGCCACTACCTGGACGAGGCGTGTCGGCATGTTTTGAGCTATGAGCTTGTGGCACAAGCCAGGGTGCCAGACTCGGTCGAAGGCCTTTTCTATGTCGAGGAATACTGCCGCCACATGTTCCTACTTGTTGGCCGCCTGGGCCATGCGGTGCAGCATCCTCGACAACTGGAGGGTGGTACTGTGCCCTCGACGGAAGCCGAATTTTTCCTCTCGTGGCATGAAGGCTCGGTCCATCTCTTGCAGCAGGAGTCCCTCGAAAACCTTTGAGAGGCTAGACAGCAACGTGATAGGACGGTAGCCACCCGGTACCGACGTATCCTTCCGCTGTTTTGGCACCATGATCACGCGGCCGAGTTTCCAGCCCTCTGGAAAGTGCCTCGTGCGCATGATGCCATTGAACAGCCTGGTGATGGTGGCTATTAGACGGGGTGGGATGCAGCGGAGCGCAGCATTCGGGATCTTATCGGCTCCAGGGGCCTTCCGGGCTTGCAATTTGCTCATTGCGCGTTGAACCCTGGCTGGGGAGAACACCACAGGCTCCATGTTGGGTAGAAGGGGAGTGGCGATTACATCTCGGACCACTCTGTTGACCTCTGCCAGATGATTGGCCTCTTGGGACTCTAAGAGTGCGAATTGTCCCTCTAGGTATGCCGCGAAAATTTCCGCCCGGTCCCCCGCACGGTATCGTGGCTGGCCGTCTTCATGGGTCAGGGGCCTAGTCGGTGGTGGAGACTTGGTGATCATCCGGCAGAGTCGATGGATCGAGCTCCAATCACCCATGGAGTCGGTGATCAGTATCTCCCATCTATCCGCCGCGTGATCCTGGAGTTTATTGGTGATTTGTTGGGCTAATTGGTTGAGCCTCGTCTTGATGGCCGGGCATCTGTTGCGTTGCCATCTTCTACGCATCTCTCTCTTCTCCAGTATGAGCGCGCGGATACTCTGTGGCAGCTCTCTGCACACTCCCCGTGGTATGACCGCATGGGTGGAGGCCTCCAGAGCTGAGCGGATGCAGGCGGTGATATCCGCAGTCATGGCTTCTACGTCTGCCTCGGTCCTGACGGGTCTGGTGGGGGCTGTTTCTCTGCATACCTTGGCGAATTTCTCCCAATCTGTGGTTCTGGGTGGAGGGAGGATTCTCAGTGGGGTGACTCCCAGCTCTGCCAGCACTGGCTGGTGGTCGGAGCCGGTGTGGTAGTCAAGGACTGACAGGCCCATAGTAATACTGCTGCTCCGATGCACTACGACGTCGATGACATGCGGGGAGTGGTTTCGTTGGAACGGGTAGTAGGTAGGGCTGTCAGGTCCCCACACTTCGTACCCGTGGGCCTCAGCATCTTGGAGTAGCCTGGCTCCCACGGTGTTAGTCGTAGCGAAACGTAGAATATGAAAAAGATAAAAGTATGTATTAAATCGATTTCTCATTTTTTTTTTGTAAAATCAGAGCTCATTTTCCATAGTCATCGTATTTCGAAATTCAACCAACGTAAGCTGTCGTAAGTATGACTTATTATATTATACGCTGTTTTTGGCAGTAAAAAAAAAATGTAAATATTAAGTATTATATTGTACACAGGCAACATATAAAAACTTAGGCCTTCATTATTACTTATGATATTTTACGTGATCGTTTCTTTTTTTATCGTATGTATTACTTAATGTAATACACATCGCTAAAAAGACTGACTTACAATTATATACATCTTAAAAATCTTGTTATTCAACATATTTAATTTTATTTTAATACAATCACTTATGCCCTGAAGCTCATATGAATATCATTAATCAAATGATGGATTATCTATTCGATTCCGAATTAGATGACGTTTACTTTCATCATGATAGTCTAGTCACAGAATCGAAAGAAAATAAGTATTTTTATTAAGAATATATAGTGTACTTGGTTTATATTTATTATCATATCATTATGGTATTTTATAACACTTTTTCATATTTTTTTAATCTAGATGATGATATCACTGGTTGGATGAAAATAACACACCGCTGTTATCTCTTGATTATACTATAAACTATTTAAATTACGATTGTGATAACTACTTCTGATCTTGGTATGTCGAAAATGTCATACAGTCTTTGATTATTTACTCTCTATTCTGTCGTTTCATCCAATAATAATTTACTGCCAACACCCCAAGTAAACACTCTGTTGTCGTTTTTCGAAAACAATCAATCAACAAACAATTAACGATCAATATGGCGATCTCGAAAAATAAAAAAGATTTTACGAAAGAACAAAGGTAATGTTAGACCTGAAAGTTAAAGGAAGAGATTAGTAAAAGCGGCGGCTTAGGCAAAGAATATGACAGTCGTGGCGGTAAAATTAAGCATTGTAAATTAAGGCCAATGTGCACTGACAATAATTGCAGATAGAAATGTTCAACAAAGATTAGTAACGGAGACTATATTTTTAATCTATTTTGGAATTTGAAGATAATTAAGAAAAGTAATGGACTTGGACAGTTAATTTGCAAACCTTCCTTGTCAAACAAAAGGAACGTAGATGTTTTACAGATACGGCGCCAAAATGTAAGTTCACTTTACTTGATAAATTTGTAAGGTCAAATAAATTGAAAATGACTTGTTTGAGTTATAAATATAGTTATTTTAGAAAAATTACCCCATTTATAATAAAAACAGTATTCAGTACGGAAAGTAATAGCTATCATATAAAGGAAGTTAAATATTTTAGTCAAATCAGTAACTTTAAACTATAAAAATCTGATTATGTTAACTAAAAATTTAATTAAATATTTCTAAAAATAGTATCTTTTATTATAAAATACTTTAATTCTAACAAATTTGGAATAATTGATAAATCCGCAATAACAGTTGGAAAATGATCACAGTTTTGCAAAACACACCAGGTGGCGCTCTGACGCGCTAGAAAAAATGGGGGATACGGAAGGTAGATATAAAAGTGGATGCATTTGGTTGATCGGGGCGTTGTTCGGGCGGGGACATTAAGAGTGATACCGTGTGTATTGTGTGGGAAGCAAATAAACGAAAAATTATAACCTGCAGTTGTTATTTTGGCTAGTCCTACAATTCAGAAGTGGGATCGCAACGCTGCATCATGTAAGTTCATATCAATTTTGTAATTTATCTTACTTAAGGACATTTAACTTAATCTTTATGAAATATGGAATGTAATGTGTATACTTTTTACTTCCACGATCAGTTCGTATTCCCCTCTAGAAGACTAGGGTGGTTCGATTAGAATAGTAATGAATTATTAACTCATGGACAGACCCTCGGAGGTCTTTTCTCTTCTTCCTAATGTAATTTATTAAACTATCAAGATAAATTGCATAATATCACGAACATTGCAGTAACCTAAGTGTCCAGAAAAACTGAAAGCACTAAATTAATGTAAAATACTTCGACTTTTGAATTTGACTATATATCACATCTATATTTCTGCATCTCATTTACCTTACGTGCAGTGTCGGCGCGCATCACTAGTGGCGAGCGAGAGGAGCGACAGAAACGTCAACCAACTGTCAATATAATTTCGAATACTCTGTGATAACTGACGAAAACTAACGGCTAATTGTTGTAATCATTTTATTATAAAATAAATATCTTTAAAGCAACAATTGATGTATAATTAATACAAGAGAATAATCATCGAATTCTGCAACTACATTTCAATTCGAAACAAATTGGCGACCGTGACAGGACATTAGGAGGATCACTGGAAGACGTACCTATTCCCTAAGGACCATCTTAGGACATCGTCAACATATTTGCCAAGGGAAGTACGCCCGTTCCTACTTGTGCCTTCTACTATTGTCCATCTTATTATTATACAAAATTACTTCTATTTGAGTTGTTTCGTCAGTGTAAAATTACCTCCAACAAAATTGTTAATTCTAAAATACATCGTAATTTCGTTGTAATTTCTAATAAATTTTACATGTTTTCTATTTGGCGTATATAATCACGAGATTTATTACAACTACAATACAAATTACTATTAAGTATACCCAAATTCAGAAATAATAACATTAAAAACTTAATTTGAAAATCTGCATATTGTGTTATAGATAAAAAATTAGTGTTTTGGTTTGAGTTTAATAATACAATTTACGGATCACATTGTAATTACAATCGCCGACTTATTCCAGGTATCTTACGGAGTTACCGGCCGAGAATAACAGCTGATTAACATTGTTGCATCAGTCACATACGCATAACTTTGTTGCATCGGGTTTGTTTACGCATCGTGAAGGTAAGCCTATTTATTACATTGTGTGACTCACCAAAACACGCTTAATTCGGTTTGTATTTAGTAAAAAGTTTAAATTACATTTAGTTATTGTGTTCAAATTAATTGTTATTTACATAGTTCAGATTGTTTGTGTTCGCAAAATGACCGAATTGAAAGACCTAATTAAACAAAGAGCCATAATTATATCTCGATTAACTTCTTTTGAAAATTATTTAATTCCTCTGTTGAAAAGTGAACCGCGAGAAAGTGATAATGTGAGAATTAATGAACTAAATCTGCGCTTAAATAAAATTCAAGACCTTTCATACAACTTTGATGAGACACAAAATAAAATCGAAAATTTAGATCCCGATATAGACAAACAAATATTGGAAAGGGAGGATAGTGAAAATAGGTTCTTTAATATCATAGCTAAAGCACAAAATCTGTTGGAAAAATGGAATGACTCTCGTAAACAGGAAGAAGTTTCAACGAATAGCTCAGGTCATAATGTAGTTAATTTCAAGTTGCCACCGTTGAAAATTGCTCCTTTGGATGGGGATTGGAGTAGATGGATTACCTTTCGAGACACCTATTTATCATTAATTCATAACAATGAACAAATTAACGATATTAGTAAATTTCATTATTTAAAATCTTATCTCGAGGGTTCTGCAGGTGATGTAATTAGTTCCATTACAGTTTCACTTAATAATTACAGTACCGCTTGGTCGACTTTATGCAAGAGGTACGATAACAAGCGTTTGCTTATAAACGAACATCTCAAATGTTTGTTTTCCATTGAACATTTAACGAAAGAATCAGACAAAAGCTTGCGTAATTTAGTTGAAACTATGTCTAAAAACTTGTCTGCATTGAATTCGCTTGGGGAACCCACAGACAAGTGGGATACACTCATAATATACATGGTATCAGCGAAGTTATACCCGGTTACCACTAGGAATTGGGAAGAGAATAGAAACCGTTTAGAATCACCTACTTTAAGTGATTTTTATACATTTCTTGGCGATAGGGCTACAATTTTAGAAACTATGCATGCTAGTAAAAGTAATAAAAATGAAAAACTCCATAGTTTTGGAAAGTCAAAGTCATTTATTGCTTCTGCTAACTCTCCTCCAGACTTCTCCAGGACTAATGCGTGCTTAGCCTGTAAGCAACAACATAATTTATATGAGTGCTCAAAGTTTAAGGCAATGCCTGTCGAGGAGAGAAATACAAAGGTATCGCAATGGAGAATATGTGGCAACTGCTTCCGCAGTGGCCACTTATCTTATCAGTGTAGGCTGGGTGGTTGTAGAATCTGCAAAAGAAACCATAACACTTTATTACATAGACAACAATCACTACAAAGTCACAATTTCACTCCTACTACTAAACCACTAGGTATTATCAGTACACAGCAAGATTCACATGGAGATGCGTCTTCAGTGAGTCCATCTGTAACAATGTCTGCTGTCTCTTCGAACCACGCTCTTCTGTCTACGGCGTTGGTTGAAGTGACAAACAATGGCAAATCATTCACCTTAAGAGCACTTCTAGATAGTGGTAGCCAATCCTCTTTCATAAGTGAGGAAGCACAGAGGAGAATTGGTACCTGTAAAATACAAAATAGCTGTCAGATTGTATCTGGTCTTAATCAAATTACCATGCCGATAAATGAGCACTGCAGCATACAAGTCAACTCTATACATACAGCATTCCATATCCCTGTTAAATGCTACATTGTAACGACAACTGACGAAAACTAACGGCTAATTGTTGTAATCATTTTATTATAAAATAAATATCTTTAAAGCAACAATTGATGTATAATTAATACAAGAGAATAATCATCGAATTCTGCAACTACATTTCAATCCGAAACATGCAGTGTCCAAGGTCGGTAAAAAGAGGGTAAAAATTCGTCGGTTTTCGTGTAAGATGCAACGTTCACTTATTCTAGAATATGTATGTAACCATGTGCGTTTTCCTTTATGAGTTGGCGACAATGGATACAACCCGTGACCGTGAGAGCGTAAGGCAGCTGGTAACTCCAGATCGTCGCGAGGTTGTCGATCGCAGTCGGTCGCGAAGTCGCCGCAGTGGTGCCCGAAGGCGTACGCGGAGCCGCAGTAGCAGAGGACGCAGAAGAAGGGAAGCAGAATTGACGCTCGAGCGCGCAAGCAACTGCTCCGCTTAGAACGTCAATTGCAAGAGGAACCTGGAGGTAGTAGTCGACGACGTGACGAACGGGAACACCGACAGCGTAGCAGCGGCCGAAACTGCGAGCCACACTGCGACGCCACCGGTGCCGTTCATCCTGCAACGAGCGAGAGACGCCGATCGGCTGAAGCTGGCATCAGGCGTTCGCCTCAAAGGTGGCGCAGTCCTACTTTTTCTAGTAAAGATATCTTCAATATTATTCAATCTCTTAAAAATGTCACCCCAATGCAAACGGTTGCACAATCTGTTAATAATAGAACTTTAGATTATCAAAACATTTTACCTAATTTTAATCCCTCTGCTAAAAATCAACGTATTGATGTTTGGCTTAAGAAAGTAAACGAATGTGCATCTGTTTACGGATGGGACGAAAGAACCACTATACACTTCGCGATGCAAAAACTGCAAGGACTGGCTAAAACATGGTATGAAAGTCTAAGTTCTATTTTGTACTCTTGGTCACAATGGCAAGATAAGCTCATGTCTGCTTTTCCGTGTGAACAAAATTACGGCCAGTCCTTGGAGGATATGCTTAAACGTCGAAGTAGGTTTGGTGAACCGATAGAGATCTATTTCTATGAGAAACTAGCTTTACTAAATCAATGTGAAATACAAGGCAAGCGCGCTGTTGATTGTATAATACATGGTATCAGCGATAAAACTACCAAATCTAGTGCCTTGGCTCTTAGGTGTTCCGAACCACACCAACTGTTACAATTTTTAATAAGTAATAAAGAAACCACGACACCTCACGCGTATAGGAATAGAGACAATGGTGCCAGTTCAGATAGTAATCAAAATCACATTAATCGATCATTCACCAAACAATCGGGAACTTCTATATTTTGTTTTAACTGTAAAGAAAAAGGTCACTTTCATCAACAATGTCCTAAACCCCAGTTAAAATGTAAACGCTGCAGTAGAATAGGGCATACTATAGAAAATTGCTTTTTGAAGGATAAGTTTCAGAATAGTGATAATGCACAGAAAACCATGTGTATTTTCAGTTCAAAACAAAATGCTAAATTTATTAAGTTAGTTCTAGTCAATGATGTGCAATACGAGGCCTTTATAGATCTAGGTAGCGAAGTCACTCTAATAAAAAACTCTGTATTAAGGGAATTGGGAATCTGTCACGATAATCAGCCTACTGTAATGATGGGGTTTGGCAACGGTCTCGTTAAATCTCTTGGTTCTGTATTACTGGACCTGGTTATCGATTCGGTAAAAGCAAAAGTTCCTTGTAGAGTCGTGCCAGATGACTTATTAGAAAAACCGTTGCTAGTAGGACATTCTTTTTCTGAACAATCTCATGTCATAGCATACAAAGATTCTACTACGCTACAGTTTTTGTCTTTAGATACCGTAATTCCTAATCTGCCATTGGATGATAGTAGTGAACCCTTAGTTAGGATTAGAATCAGTAAGCACGTGAAACTTTATGGATCGGCAAGTGTTAAGGCTACAACAGAGTGCAAGTTTACAGGTAGTGTTCTTTTGAATACCAAGGTAATAGGGAAACCAAATGAACAGTTCGTGGTTTCTGGCGGAGTCTACTTTGTTAGAGATGGCAGTTTGCACGTAATTATTATACCATATTCGATACCTTGCCTCATGTTGAAGAATTTTGTATTTTCTCGTGCCGAAAGAATAGATATTGTCAATTCTATAAGTAAAGAGGTTACAAGACCATGCGAATCAAATAACTTTCACATTGATAAAGCACAAGTACGAATGGGAGAATCTGTAACTGAGTATGACAAGAGCAGATTGTTTGATATATTAGAACGTTACAAACATTGTTTCGCTCATGATTTGGCAAGTTTAGGTTGCAACAATACTGCTGAGATGAATATCGAACTAAATAGCCAACGTCCAATTGCATACAGGCCATATAGGTTGTCACACCAAGAACGTGATAAAGTACGTCAGATGGTAGAAGATATGATTGACGCTGATATAATTAGAGAGTCCACGTCTAGTTATGCCAGTCCAATAATACTTGTGAAAAAAAAGGATGGAACAAGCAGATTGTGCGTAGACTATAGAATGTTGAATACAGTCACTAATAAAGAGCGATACCCCATGCCAATCATAGAAGACGAGATAGCTAGGTTATCGGGCCAGGCGTGTTTCATCACTCTAGATTTAATGTCTGGTTATTATCAGATATCTATTTCAGAACAATCAAAACATCTAACTGCTTTTGTTACGCCGGACGGCCAAAATGAGTTTAATCGTATGCCGCTTGGTTTAGCAAATGCTCCAGCAGTTTTCCAAAGATTGATGAACCACGTTCTGGACCCGCGTGGTTTCATAAAGCCACTGTTTATATCGATGATTTATTGATATTTGGTAGGGATATAGACGAGTGTCTTGTACACTTAGAGGAAATCTTACAGCTTTTAGACAAGGCAAATTTAAAATTGAACCTTCCCAAATGTAGTTTCTTGAGAAGCAATATTGACTACTTAGGTTACGAAATTAGCTCCGAAGGAATAAGACCTGGACTAACGAAAATACAGGCTGTTAAGGATTTCCCTCGTCCAGTAAACGTGCACACGGTACGTCAGTTCTTAGGGTTAGTTAGTTACTTTAGAAAATTTATTCATGGATTTGCACAACTAGCTTCCCCCTTGACCTTGTTATTAAAGAAAGATGCGACATGGACATGGGGGTCATCTCAAGAAAATGCTTTTCTAAATCTAAAGGAAAAACTCGTTGATAGACCAGTTTTAGCTTTTTTTGATCCTTCTGCAGAAATGAAGCTGCATACAGACGCCAGTAGGATAGGTGTAGGTGGTATCCTTCTCCAGCGTTTAACTAATGTAGAATCCTTTAAGCCTGTGGCATTTTACAGTCGCCAAACATCGCCAGAAGAAAAAAAATTCCATTCATACGAATTAGAAACGTTGGCAGTAGTGTGTGGTCTAAAAAAATTTAGAGTGTACTTACTAGGTAAAAACTTTAAGATTGTCACTGATTGTAGCGCACTCCGATCAACTTTTCAAAAACGCGACTTAGTTCCTAGAATAGCTCGTTGGTGGCTGGTACTACAGGAATTTGATTGCTCTATAGAGTATCGGGCTGGCTCCAAAATGTCTCACGTGGCCGCATTGTCTAGGAACCCAGCAATAGGGACAAAAACCCTGGACCCGGAACCATTCCCCAGCATAATGTCGATTAGCGATCAGGACTGGCTACTTACCCTTCAGTTGGGTGATTCGGAATTATGTAGGATCCGGGATATCTTAAGCAGTAACCTTGATGAAAGAGGGCTTGACTATATTAAGGATAACTATATAATTTAAAATAACAAACTATTCCGATGAATAGGTGGTAATAAAAATGATATACGATGGGTGGTCCCAAAGGGTGCACGGTGGCAAATGTGCAAGATGAATCATGATGATATAGGTCATGTAGGTTACGAAAAAACACTGCACAGGATAAGAAATAAGTACTGGTTTCCTAAAATGTCGAGATTTGTAAAAAAATACGTAAACGCGTGTATAGAATGCGCCTACTCAAAAAAAACTGCAACGTCGCGCGAAGGTCTATTGTATTCTATTTATAAAGTTGAAAAACCTTTCCACACCTTGCACATTGATCACCTTGGACCCTTTGTAAAGTCAAAACGTCAACACACCCATATACTAGTAGTGGTAGACTCGTTCACTAAATTTGTTTTTATAAAGCCAGTCAGAAATACAAAGACCCAGGGAGTAATTAAGATATTACAAGATATTTTCGATACATTCCGTACACCTGAACGTACAATAAGTGACCGGGGTAGCTGCTTCACAGCTCACGTGTTCAGAAGGTTTTGTCTTAGTAGGGGAGTAAAACATGTACTTAACTCCGTAGCAAGTCCGAGATCGAATGGACAAGTAGAACGCTACAACCGCACTATTTTAGATTCATTAACAGCACAAAACCTTAAGCATGATGAAAAGGATTGGGATAATAAATTAGGTAGTATACAGTGGGGCCTAAATAACACGATCCAGAAGACAATAGGTAGAACTCCATCTGAAGTTATGTTCGGTACACTCATGTCTGGTGAGAAAAATCCTACTCTCAATGAAATATCTGATTTAAGTCGGGAATCGGTCGATCTCACGGTTTTGCGTAGTGGTGTGAAAGATAGAATGGATAGAGAGCAGGCAAAGCAAAAGCAGTACTATGACAAAGGCAGACGACCGGCACGCATATACAATAATGGTGATCTGGTAAAGATCACTAAAACCGTTTTTCAAAATAACTGCAAGAGTACCAAGCTATTGCCGGTATTTGAAGGACCATATCGTGTGATTAAAGTTTTGGGTAAAGATCGATACAGGGTAGCGCCAATACCAGGATTTGAGGGCATGAAAAACAAGCGTAAAACCACGGTCGCCGCCGACAGAATACAACCGTGGATTCATATATCGGCGTTAGAAGTAGAGGGTACTAGTGATGATGAGAATGACATTCAGGGCATTGAAAGCGATACTGAAACATAAAATGTATATAGTCAATTTATATGACTAAATATGTTGATTCACCATAATCTTTAATTAATTTGATTACAATCGAATATTGGTTCACAAAATCTTACCTATTTTATAAGTTTTAGAAAGAGTAAAGAGTTTTTATTTTTGTTTTGCACCTTACATCTAATGATTGAAAGAATGATGTTATATAAATTTATTTTTAAACTTGTAAGTCCTTGGAGTGAAGTGTTTCGAGGCCTTATGATGAATTCCTTGGAGTGAAGTGTTTCAAGGTAGTATACTAAAATCCTCGGGAGTGAAGTGTTTCGAGGTATTGTGACGTAAGTCCTCGGAGTGAAGTGTTTCGAGGCAGGATCGCTAAAATGCTTGGAGTGAAGTGTTTCCAAGGCAATATAATAAAATCCTCGGAGTGAAGTGTTCCGAGATATTAATGATGTAATTGATCAAAGTGAAGTTTGAAATGTAATATTTTAAGTTCTAAACTGAATATGTGAATCTTGAAGTACAATTATAAGCACCTAAATGTTTGGATAATTTCGTGTTACTACTATTACATGTCCTTGTCTGAAAGTTGTGGCATTTATTTGTACTTGTATGCATTACTTCTATTACAAAATAAATAATTTAAAATATTGGCTAACATGATGATATAATTGGATAATATATGTTTACTTATTCGCTAAATATTGTGTTATAATTGTATTAAATGTAACATTAAAATATATTTCGCTCTAAAGCGAACTGATCAGCCAAGTGTAAGGTTTCACCAGATGCGTGCATGGGGACCATACACGACATCAGGATGGTCGAGTGTAAGGTCAAATAAATTGAAAATGACTTGTTTGAGTTATAAATATAGTTATTTTAGAAAAATTACCCCATTTATAATAAAAACAGTATTCAGTACGGAAATTAATAGCTATCATATAAAGGAAGTTAAATATTTTAGTCAAATCAGTAACTTTAAACTATAAAAATCTGATTATGTTAACTAAAAATTTAATTAAATATTTCTAAAAATAGTATCTTTTATTATAAAATACTTTAATTCTAACAAATTTGGAATAATTGATAAATCCGCAATAACAGTTGGAAAATGATCAGTTTTGCAAAACACACCAGGTGGCGCTCTGACGCGCTAGAAAAAATGGGGGATACGGAAGGTAGATATAAAAGTGGATGCATTTGGTTGATCGGGGCGTTGTTCGGGCGGGGACATTAAGAGTGATACCGTGTGTATTGTGTGGGAAGCAAATAAACGAAAAATTATAACCTGCAGTTGTTATTTTGGCTAGTCCTACAATTTATAATTAAATTATAAAATAAAAGTGAACATTGAAGGTGAATATGGATTTATATGAGTTTGTAAGAACATGTTTTAAATGCTTTCTCTGTTAGTGAGCAATTTGTAAAACTGTTTCTAAAGCAGTTCTTCTGCTTCTAAAAAAGTGAATGCAACTAGTGGTGTGGTAGAAATGGACCAGCAAGGATGCCGTGATCATCGAAAGATGATGTTATCTAAAGCGTACGTAAACATATCGACCCGTAGAATATCATTACACACGCAGTAGAAATGATAGCTTTATTTAAACGGTGACTTGAATTTTCATTGCTTATTTGATGTGTAGCTAAAGCTTGTACAGAAAGACTGTATCTTGATATTGTTAACGAACACTTCTAGCTAAGTTTTTATGTTTCTAAGAAGGAACAGTGCGAAAAATGAATCATTTTTAAGAATACGTCTGCCCCGACTGTTAAACACAAATGAGTCACTTCTCTATCTTAATAAAGATCTGGCTCGTAAGAGAAAGTCCTCTAATAAAAACTGCAAAATATTCAAACAGGACAGTATAAGTAGAGACATCTGCTAATAAAAAACTTACTTACACTCCATTGAAATGGTACCGTTTAGTGCGTTGATCTAAACAAAATAAAAAATCGTACACAGTGGAAGGAATGTAGCATACAGATTTTTCAAATTGTAAACCGTTACTACAAGGAAATTGGGTTAAGATCAACGATGAAGGCAAAGTATAATAAAACAAAACCAAAGAAGTATTTGTAAAAACGGGAGATCCCAGTAAATCGTATTAAAAATATGATATGGCCAGTGATTATTAATATGTTTTATCGGTTAAATCGAGTACAAAAAAGCAAAGTTCTTTTATATCGGTTTTATATAACGACCTCCGTGGCGCAACGGTTAAGCGCGTCGGAAAGTAAACGGGGGTTAGCGGGTTCGATTCCCGCCTCGAGTCTGGGTGTTTATGTATAATATGTATATATTTATAAAAGAAAAGTATACAAGGTAGTATATCAGTTGTCTAGTACCCATAACACAAGCGCTGTGCTGCTTAGTATGGGACTAGATGGCGCTGTGTGAAATGTCTGAGTACATTATTATTATTATTGTATTATTATTATCATCGGTAGAATTATTATACCACAATAACCAAAAAAGACGACTACTGAGTATAACTCTAGAATTATTCCTAGCACATTCCTAACACAGTTCTATAGAAATCTTACATGTATAACAGCGATAATGAGCATGATTCGGATCCTAATCTTGAATACTAATAAGAATTTATTATTTTTTATTATATTTAATTGTGTAGTACTAAAAATTTTTTAGATTTTTATGTTTGGTTTAAATCTATGTTATATGAATGAACCTCAAAGTTAAAAATTGATAATTATTTAATAACTTTATTTTTTGTTTTATAACGCTTCATTTCATTTAAGTAGGAATACTTTAATTTATCTACCTATAATCTTATAGAACTATTATTTATATCGTAAGACCTTTCAGTCTGTGGAGATTTTATCAATAAAGCTTTCGATTTGATATTCTTTTTTATTATTTTTCCTAATTATGTTCCTTATTTGTGGTTATTACCCTGAGTTTAGTAATGTTACAATATGAATTTATAAAAAATTGTCATAATAAATAGTATATAGTCGTAACTATTACCTTCAATATAATGTATTCATATTTTGCAAAGTAAAATGTAGTATCAGAGTAATGTTCAATGTATAGTATAGTAAGTTTGACATACAACAATATACGCCTTGTAATATACAACGTAGAATGTCTTAGTCACTTCTCTAGAAAACAAGGAAAAGTAGAAAGTAACACAGTACAGTGTTGTTTCTTACTTACTTCATTAACAGTTGTAAAATTTTAATAATCACTTATTTTCATTTGACTGAACAATTATCAATAACCAATCAGTGAATCTTTAAACGGATGTCCTGTAAAGTAGCAAAAATGCACTTACGATATTATTCGATAGGAGGTGGTGTAGATTTTATAATTGCAATTTAGTGAAGGCAAACTACAGACTATAGGATTGAAAATCATTTCTAGACTGTAGTTAGTGTTTATTTAATAACAAGTTTAAATTATTTTTCCCTTAACTGAGTGACTTCTTGAAGACATTTATTATAATTGGCGTAAATATTGCAAATGCATTGCCAACCCTAACGACTGAGATATTGTGTCTTCGTGTCCGAAATTTCGCGATTCTAAAGTGTCGAAAAAAGGTGTAATTTGATTCACAGAAACATGTTGTCGACGGCTTTATATTGAGTTGTTATTCGACAAAAGTGAGGGGAATTAACAATGGTTATATGTAGGGTATAACCTCTGTTATAACGTTGTTACAGTATTGACAGCTGATTTATTTCGTGGACGTATGTGTGTAGGTGTTGTCAGTTACATTGTATTGCTGAAATAAATTGAATTTTCTATTTGTAATACTGAGATGATTAAATATTGGGGAACTAACACTGTAGGTAACGTAATGAGATTTTCTTAGTGTTACGCGCCTCAACAAGAAAAGCGCAATTTTTATAAGATCGCATCTGTCCGTTGTCTTTTTAATCTACTTCTTTTGCTTCAAAATATTCATACGAAAGTTAAAAAGAAAAGCACTTATTCAAACTTGGATTAGTCCCTCTTATCTCAAAAACTAGAGGTTTAAAAGCTATAATGAAACATACCGTCCTAATTTTAGCTTACAGTGTTAGAAAATAATTGTAAAATAAAAAACACCGTCAACAGTAGAAGTTAATTTATTAAAAAGTAGCTGTAATTAGTGACTTCGTCCACGTGAACTTACGATGAAAATATCGCTACAGTAAATCTTATTGTAGGGATTATGTACACTATATGGCATAGTTGCGTTGTTCTCAAGGACACAGATATAAAGCTGAGAGCAACCAATTATCATCGAGCATGTATGTGAAAAAAACACTCCATTTGTATTTGCTGGTGCAACTTCTGTGGTTTGTTGTTAAAGTAATTAGCGAAAAATTTCCAAGAATCTGTGTAACTTTTCGTCAAAAACCTATTCTTGTTACATATACAAATATTTACAATTTTTTCCACTAAATGTACCTATGTACCTATGTATTTCTAAGATCAAAACAGTTATTATTAAAGAAGCTGTTTATCGTCGTCGGTATGGTGACATCTAAAGAAAAAATAATGTTGCTTTTCTGATTAGTTCCCTTTCCGAGACGTATCCAAAAATATTTTAATCGTTTTCAATCTGTATCTGTAACTAACATAGAATCCAAAACCGATTGTCTAACTGACAATCTTGGTTAGAATACATAATGTTAATAAAATTCATATAAGCTGGAGTGCTTATCTCATTTGTTGAAATAAAAACGTCGTGAGCTGTTGGTAAATTGTTCTTTATACATCCGCATTATAGCCGTCAATGTCTATAACTGATATTCTTCGTCTAGGTACAAAATATTATTTCACAGATAGATCATCTCGATAGATAGATATTGCAAACGAACTGAGCCGGCTCGCCCGGTGAAATACCACCCTCTCAAAAAATATCGGCGTGAAATAACAGCATCTATTGCTGTTTTGTTTCGTTCGGTGAGCAAGAGTGCCGGTGGCCCATCACCCCTTCGCCTTCCTCTCCCTCCTTTCTCTATTCTCCTAAACGCCGGCAACGCATCCGTGATTCCCCGGACGTTGCAGGTGTCCATCGGCGACGGTTGGTCACTCTCCATCAGGTGATACGCCAGCTCGTTTGCCCCCTTTTCCATAAAAAAAAAATTTTGCTGGCACAGAAGCTCAAACAATTGAAAATTTTAAAATACTTTTTTTATTACTAAAAATTGCCTCAAATGCATAAAAACTGTCAAACCTTTTTTAAACATTTCCCATGTTCACGTTCTTTGATACAGTTTTTGAAACGTAGACTTCTGTAATGTACAAAATATACTGTATATTATAACACCTTCGCGCATATTTCTTAGGCGATCGACAGCCATTGCTGATCACAAGTTTGATTGATAATACATATTTATTCGTCAATATTCTATTACAACCAGTTTATTATTTTCGCATTTCATAATACCACCCACTCCCATAGAGATAAAACAATTATGTATCATAGGCGCAATCTTTTTTTAATTTGTACATCGCACCACCCTATCATGTAACTGCACTTCACTCCTTTTTTGACGAAGACTCTTTAGTCTTTTATTACGATTTTCATGGTAACAATGTCCTATCAATAGAGATTTTATAGGTTTGCATTTTAATCGCTCTACACCCATGTGACAAATACAGCATATGACAAATAATAATATGAACACATTTTTAAGTAACTGAGTCTTGTCTTTCAAATAGCGAAG
Organism: Zeuzera pyrina; assembly: GCA_907165235.1. Lineage (NCBI taxonomy): Eukaryota > Metazoa > Arthropoda > Insecta > Lepidoptera > Cossidae > Zeuzera > Zeuzera pyrina. The sequence continues at coordinate 5,437,830 of OU015633.1, read as the reverse complement.
TTTGCAAATAAATGTATAAGCAGTTTCTTAATTTCTAAAAAAGAAACGTTCAAACACACATACATTTCTGTAAAAATTATAATTTTAAAAACGCTTCTTTGGGTCTTGGTTACGTGCAGAAAATAATATGAGCTTAAGAATAAGTCTTTATTTCGAAATCATAGACAGACACTTCAATTTTATTTATATGTATAAATGTAAAATATTTACAGATGTATAGATTTCCGAAATATAAATATACGAACCCACAGACAATTTCTATAAATATTTATTTTGGAATCGGAAAAGCGTAAAATACCTAATTCAATCACTTATTTAAAAATGTCACCAATGTACAGATACAATTTCGTTGCTCTTTTAAATTGTCATGGATAGTAATCTCTGCTATGTCTGTTGTAATTAAATGCTATGGCTAAACTACCATAAGTTAAACCCGCTTTACAGGCGCTGCTTAGCTAAAGGGAGCTCATTTTATATTTCAGCTTCCAGACGGTGGATCACAATAGAACGTACTTTAAGGTGCTTCCCCTAGTAAAATACTGTTTTTTGCTAGTTTTAGAGGCTATCTTCTCGTTATTTGAAAATATATAAAAAGTAATAAAAATATTGTAATAATCTTCGACATTTTAACAACACTTTTGCCGTCTCATATTTTTCAGTTATGTATAGAATACCTATAAAATCTGTATCCAAAAAAAAGTCTAAAAATTTGAAATACGTGCATCTACTTCATAAATAGAAGTTATATTTACTTGCGATAAACCTACACTAATGTATAGATAATTTTGTGATATAAAACTTGACCATTTTAATTTTTTCAAAAGACCATTTTTTCATAAGTAAAATCAATAATTACGAGATCAAATGAAGAATTTTACGAATTCTAGTATGAGGTGCTCTATACGTTTGCCTGTTTGCCTGGGGGAGCGCCTTAATGTAGAAGTCTGACTGAAAGAAATTTAACCGTGATAACCATTTTTTACTTATACAATTCCGTATGTATATTTACAGATTTACCTCTAAGTTCTAGAGTTTTTCAACTTACGCAGGGTCCTTAAAAATTTGTTGGATAAGTAGTAGTCTCGATTAATCTTCGGAAAATCCTCTTGTCTTCCAGTGAAAATCTCGCTGAAATCGGTTGAGCCGTTTCGCAGAATAGCCTGGACAAACAAACAGACAGACAGACGGACGGGCGGACGGATGGACGGACGGAGGGACAGACAGACAGACAACAAAAATTTTCTAAACGCTTGTTTGGATCTTGGTTAGATGCAGAAAATGATATAAACTAGAAAAAGCCTTTAATTCAAAATCACAGACAGGCATTTCAATTTCATTTATATGTATATGTAGATATATATGTTCGTCCTCTTATATAATTTATGCAGAGTAACGACGCGTGATTCAAGTAGCTACAGCGTCATCTATTTTAATTTCGTTTGAATTAAATTGTTAAAAGTGAACACGAAAATAATATCACTGATTAATTAGTTAATAGTATAAAATATTATATTTTAGACAGAGAAATTACAATATTATTTTTATGCCAGAAAATAATATTATACCTACTTTTTTTAGTTGTTTAATTCAATTTTTAAACGGTTTTATATATTATAGACGAAAATATGTGAGAAGAATGATGAGATTTGAGAAAGCTAAAGAAGTACGTAAGGACCGCGACGCTTGGCTCTCCGTCCTCTCTGACTACCTCGTTGGAGGTACAGCGTGAAAATATGTATGTATGTGTGTATGTATAATTCCGAATACTTAGTACGACTATTGACCGTGCGCTTGACTATTTGTATATATGTGCAATTATTTATCTACATAAATAAAAATTAATTGCCACGTGTATGATGGAGCATCACTTGCGAAGGGCTAGACCGATTTGACTGATTACTTTTTTGTTTCGTAATTGTCAGAATAAAGTTTGTATGAAAGAAAATGTTTGGAAAATCCACGGAAAAAGTAGGAAATTAGAATGTCGGAAATTAGGATAGTATTTTTGTAAGAAAATCTCGATAAACAATTTGATATGTTGCAAACATTAAATGTCCAACCGGGAGAAGCCGGAGCGTGTCGCTACTGACACATAAGATTGAAAAAAACAAAGCGATATTCGTTTGTTTTCGTGTGGAAAATACGTGATTTATTATTAACCTTTTTAACTATGTCCTTTATATGACCAAAACGGAAGCCACAAATTTTGAGTTCCGGTTTCCAACAACCAAAAGTTAGTAAAGTACTTATTATTAACGCAATACTTTGAGCGTTTCTGTAAGTTAGTACAACTTATAAATACCTAAGCAGCGCCGCGTTCCAGAGGTTGATAATTAAAAAATAAATTAAATATTACCAGAAGTATAGAAGGCAGTATTTGTTATGAATATTGCACCAATTACAGGTATTGCGTGATAATTATACTTTACTAATTGTAGATCAATTTACATTGCAGTATTACGACATAATATAACTATTAATTTCTTTCTTTACCTAATAATATTTTCATACGAATAGTATTTCAAGTGACTAAGTGACGAATTTTTAGTTTTATTCAACATAAAAACCAATTATTATTGATCTTTTAACTTTCTATTTGAACGTTTCTATTTAAATGTTTTTCCTCCGTGACTATTTGTTTCAGATCTTGTAAAATAATCGGAAAAACGGTTGGGACTCACAGATTGAAAGACATTGATGTCTTTTTTCAATTTTAAAACGAAACACTAATTAAAAAAGCACGTGTGTACTCACACGTACGCACGTAAGAAGTTATACTTTTTTAAAGTGAATAAAAATAGAAAACAAAACTGGCCACATATAAAAAAAAATGTGACTTAGAAAGCAAGATGGCGCGTAACGGAATAGAAAGAAAGATGGCGCGTAACAGAAAAACGTGACGATTTATTTTTAAATTGCTATAAAAATTTTCTCATACGACGATAAAGAAGTTTCACTTCAAAAACATACCAGAAATTCGTTCATCAAATATTTTAGTTTGTAACTTAGACCATGCATCGTTGAAGGCACTATCACAGACATAGATAATTTGTGGCTGTCGTCGACAGCATGTCAGGTCAAACGATGCAATATTAATTACACTGAATTAAGTAAAACCCTGTGTATATAATAGTTACCTACTTCAAATGGCCGTAAGATTGAATCGTAACGACGCGACTATCATTTTAATGATTTGCTTTTTAGCGTAGGCGCTATTTTATATTTCCTTATGTATAAGCAATTTAAAGTTATCATATTCACATAAATTTTTTTAACGAGCATACACTTATAGCAGTAAAAACATGAGTTAAAACTATTATATATAAACGATAGGCTTTTTTTTATTTACTATAAAAGCTCTCAACACTTAGGATATTGTCTTTTTATAAATAAATTTCTTTTTCCACCATCATCACTTCTCAACATTTCCGTGATGGATCTTTATCACATTCTAAACGCTAACCTGGACGAATGGGGTCAAAATATCCAACTTGAGGATGGGACAGTATGAAGCTGAACTTCGTGAGACATAATCGTCGGTTCGCAAAACACCTGACGTAAGTTGATATCTTTCGTATTGAAGACACTGTCAGCATTTAAATCTCAGTTAGAACTCTTTAGATCGTCATGAGACTATATCAAGAAGGAAGGTGTATTACCGTAGAAACTTCTGATGATAGCGTGATTAATATACCTAGTTACATCCCTGTTTAAAAAAAATGTTACTTTTCTTTTTTTTTTCAAATCAATGTGCAACAACAGAAGTTTGGTAGACTTGGCACCGACTTCAGTAACTGACAAATTTAATTATATAGGTATGTGTATCGTACTTATAAAGTTACTTTTATTGTACTTGGGCTTTGATTAGGAAAGGATAGTATTTTTTTGTAATTTTCAGTGTTTTTTTTGGAGGTGGTTTAATGTTTTTTTTTTAATTTTTTTATTTCTTCCTTTTGAGTGATCTTGGCCTAAATAAATATCTAGGGTAGGTCTGCAATTAACTGCTTTCTAATTATGGAGCGCAACGATATACAAGATAATTATTAATATAAATAAAGGTTACAATCAGGTGGTGTTATTTCGTGTATCTTGGAAGTCCAAGTTCCAATATCGGTGAAATTTCATTGGACCACCTCTGCAGTATGACCTACCAAACAAAAAAGAACGATCAAAATCAATTCATAAGCGCCGGAGTAATCGTGTAACAAACATACAAAAAAAACACAGTCGCATTGAAAACCTCATTTTTTGAAGTCTGTTAAGAAGATAAATGACGTTGATTTTGAAAAATTTCAACTCAACTGAAATGATGTCATTATACACAGAAAAAACATAACATAAAATTTATAATTGTTTTCCACAAATAAGTGATACATTTTAAACGGTACACGGATTACGAACATGCGTGCGTTTAATTTATTTGTTCGGTATGCGTACTTAATTAGTAGTAATTAATTTTGATTAATTAAGTATTTAATTTAATCACTAGTTAGTAAATACTCCTAAGCGTTTTATTCTAAGAGCGCAATGTTACATTTGATTAAAAAATTTCCCTCGAAAACCGCTACGCTGTATTTCTCAAAAAAATATTACATTATTTTGGTGAAGATGAGCTCGAAACGAATTAACTCTTCTACGTCCTTCAAACGTGGTTGCGAAACATGTAACGAAGAAAATGACAAAATGAGTTATTTTAAACCTCATTTTCGTGTGGTGATAGAGAGATTTCCTGCAAAGAAAATGTAATAACAGTAAATGTTGCCATCACGACGCGGCGCATTAACATTGGCCGGGATAGAATCACGGAGTCATTTGCTTTCACTAATGTTTCTCGTTACTTTATCACTCGGCACAGGAATGTCTTGATATTCGCCTCTTTTTAACCCTGACTCAAATCCGCGAGTACGATTTCGTGGCGTGCTTGTGGTTTTATTTTATAAACCAAGTGATTGAATTTTGATGCACTCATTTTCTTGAATTACGATTATCCTTATATTTATGTATTTATTACCTTGTATTGATAAATAATAAGAAAAAAGTATTATATAATATATAAGTATAATATAAGTATTATATAGACTCACGTGTCGATTTTGGAGTTTGAGCGGAAAATAGCTAAAGATTTTAGAAATTTATCACATAAGAAAAAAGTGTCAAGCGCGAATTCTCCAGCTCCTGTACGATTTTTATAACAGTTTTTCGAATTTCCGAATTTACCTATTAATTTATTTAGTATAACAACAGTTTACAAACATAAATAATTATTCCGAAAACTTAAAGCACACCAATTATCTTTGCGAGTTAAAAAACCAATAACAGTTAGTTGTAGGTACTCAACTTTTACGAATTCTAACATTACATTGTTAACTCTACGTTATAGTAAAATAGCTATTACCTGCGACTTGGACCGCATTGAATGAAAAAAGAGTAGCCAATAACACTGTAAACATTCTAAATTACATCAAAATCGGTTCAGCGGTTTAGCCGTGAAAGCTAACCGGACAGACAGACGTTCGCATTTATAATATTTTAGTATGGATTAATATGGACGAAAATATTAAAATCTATGAAAATTACATGACGACAGAAAGATCGTTTATGATCTTCCTGTAAGCATACTACTACTGGTGAAACACATATAGCTCGAGGTCATAGCAAGTTCATTATATAGGCGACACATACCGCCACATCGGATTTGATTTTTGATTTATGATGATTTATGAGATGAGTTAGTTTTTGCTATCGGAATATGAAAGTCGAATGTAACGATATCTTTAATCTACAGAGCGATAGTGAGTGGTAGCAGAAGCCGAGATAAACCCGAGGTCAATAAACGGTATAAACGATCTTTCTGTCAACATGACTGCAATTTTCATAGTTTTTATTATTTTTGTCCATACTAATCCATATTATAATATAAATTCGAACGTCTGTCTGTCCTGCTAGCTTTCACAGCTCAATCACTGAAACGATTTTAAAATCACAATATGAATTATAAAAACATTTCTGCCCACACTCTACATTACTATGTTGAGGGTACGTAGAAAAACAAATAGTATTTTGATGGGTCTATTAAATTACAATTTATACTGTATTGGAATTGTAATTTGTGACTGGATTATTGCTAGCAATTATTTTTGAATTACCCGTCTAGGTTTCATATACACACAAAGCTTCTATCGAACTCCCACATGTATTGGAAAAGTATAATTTTCCTCGTTAGTATGGAAGTTGGTAAATTACTTGCAATAGTTGGATGGCAAGACCTCGTTTACCATTCTGTCCATTCATTTAGAAAGTATGTAAACGTAAAGCTTAAAAATTTATGCGCCAGTTCAACTCGCGTGCAGTGGATTCCGTGCAATATCTATACATAATATATGGTTGATATAAATAGGTGAAAAAAACGGTACAGTATCCTTTTCTCCTCTGTTTGTGAACGGATATTTTGCTTCAGCTTCAGTGTTATCAATAAAAATTTTTGGAAACAGTTACATTAATACGTGAAAGCAAAACTTTGGATATCTTTTTAAAAATATTACGCGCACGGAGAAATGTGAGATTTGCACAATTTTTCGTTCATATCGCTAATAATGTCATAAAGACTGTCAATGTCAAACTCATAATAGTTTGTGATCATACATGTGACCTCCTTAGATCAAACAAACTCACAGAATAGAGATTGTCACCAAAGAGTTTAGGTTACGAGTTTATATTTACATTTGCGGTTGAATTTCGATCTCGCCTCTAGTTTTCATAAAATTGTTAAAACAAAATCGATTGCTGTAAGATAGGAGATTTACAAAACTTAAGACTATTGTTTTTTTTTATGGCGCAGGGGGCAAACGAGCAAGCGTGTCACCTGATGGAAAGTGATCGCCACCGCCCATGGACACCCGCAATGTACGAGGAATTACGGGTGCGTTGGCGGCCTTTAGGGATAGGAGGGGGAAAGGGAGACGGACCACCGACATTCACTCACCGAATGAAACACAACAGCAATAAATGCTATTTTACGCTGATATTCTGTGAGATATTTTCTTGTAAATTTTAAATAATTTAAATGTATACTTGGAGGTAGGACTTTGTGCGGGGTTCATCGCGATCACTACCAACATCTTACCCGCAAATTCTGCCGCCAAACAACAGTACTTGCACTACTGCCTTCCAGTGTGGAGGGCATGGAGCACTCAACCTATAGAGACGAAATATCATACCATGTTATTCACCACTGCTCAGTTTATTTACACGAGCAAATGTCAATTCTCGCTCGCATTAAGCGGTACATAACCAATACTGGACCTGTGTGTACATCTTTGTATATTCCGACAAATGTTTGTAAAATGGTTTATTATTCTATTCGGTATTCGGTATGGCAAAAACAGCAAAAAATCAAACTATGAAACAGATCACAATAACCGCAACAGTGTTTAGATGTAAATTGTTTACATACAAAATAAATGACATTGCCACGCTATAGGTTGAGTTCTCCATGGTGGAGGGTGAGATGCCGATGAAATTTCTAGCATAATGATTCTCAGGGCCATCTGATTTTTTTTTATGGCGGAGGGGACAAACGAGCAGGCGAGTCATCAGATGGAAAATGATCACTGCTGTTTTCTTGCGGTTAGCGTGCAAACTTGTGCCTTAGAGGGGTTGAATTGGACTAAGTTTAGTCGGCCCTAACTTGAGACATGATTCAACATGTTCTCAATATCAGTCACAAGTTATTCCGGTTCTCAATAACGTTTTATAATCTCAAGTACTTTCTCATCCCTAACATTGTAAATATCCATGAGACACTCAGTTCATAACATAGACTGTTTGTTTTCATAATAGGTAGTTTAAAAAAATGATGCTTTATTTTTTTTTAATTTAGATAATTCTATTTCCAGCGTTTTCGGTGAGCAGAGAATGTCAAATCTAATAAACCCTTAAAAGCGTATGGTAGCAATAAAATTGCTACCAAATTCTATTCCCGCGAAAAGTGTCTGGTAGGAATTAGCTACCAGACACATTGTCCATTCTGTGATTCTTATTTTCATTTGACGAGTATTAATTATTTGTAATAATTTATTTCAAAATATTGTTACAACTAAATACTTTGGTCACTTCTAAATTACAATGCAATTTTGTAAAATATAATGGCCTTGAAATGATAATCACATAATTTCAAATATACTTTCAACGGTTGTTCGCTTCAAACAAGAAAAATTAGGATCACGTTACATGACATTTTTACCGTGATATATCGAGGTACATTCATGTGAAACATTTTATGCGGCGGGTCAGACCAGCTGTTGGCGTCGCGACTGGGCAATGCGTCATATAGGTGTACGAGCTCAGTACAAGTGGACGCGTCGCCACGCGTTTGCATTGAGCTCATATTCCTGTAGCGTATGCAGTGTTGTTGTTCACTTCGGGAAATCTGAATATTTTGTTTATTTTAGATAAATTGACATGGGTGTCATGTTCTAGGTTTTTTGGGGTGCTCATTACGAAAGGAACGTTCATCTTCAAATCCCAAATGGCGAATACAGCTTTTTTGGATAATTTGATTTAGCTGTCATTCTCTGAGTTTTTCGGGGTACTGATTACGAAAATGACATTCATTTTCAAATCCGAGGGGGCAATATTATTTTTTTCGATTAATCGACATGGGTATCATATATTCTAGGTTTCTCGGGGTGCTGATTATGAAAGTGACGTTCATTTTCAAATCCAAAATGGCGAATATTGCTCTTATGGATAAATCGACATGGGTGCCATATTTTAGGTTTCTCGGGGTGCGGATTACAGAAATGGCGCTCATTTTCAAATCCAAGATGGCGAATATTACTTTTTTGGATAAATCGATATGGTTTTTAACATTTTAGAAGAAAAAAACTATACCCAAAATTCTGCTGAATGTCAACAAGATAGATTTACCTTTGAACAAAACCATAGCAAAAGTTACTGGATTATCGGAAAAGTCTGTATCTAGAATTGTACAACAAGGGAAGGCATTGAAAGACAACGAAAAATTTAAGTCACCAAGAAAACCAAAACAAGAAAAGAGTGGAAGTGAAGGATTTCATAACAGGAGCGATAAGCACAAAAGTTAACCAGTTTTACACAATTTATAAAAAAATACCAACTCTGAAATCTTCGAATGCTGTTTCTTTTCTAATAAAATATATTACACTGTGCCAGGTAATATTTAAGGATATTATTACATGATCTAGGTTTTAAATTTAAGAGATGCCAATCTAAAAGCGTATTCTTTATCGAACAGCCAAATATAACAACGTGGAGGTGGAAATAACTAAATACTATTCAAAAGTGTCGTAAAGAAGGATACACTATTTTATATCTGGACGAAACTTATGTCAATGCATCTCATAACGTTTCAAAATGTTGGCTATCAAAGAATGAGCGCGGCGTGCTGTCCCATATCGGTAAAGAGCCACGTGTGATTGTCTTATATTGTGCTGGTCAAACTAGATTTATAGACAGAGCACTTTTGATGTTCAAATCCAAATGCAAAACAAGCGATTATCACAATGACATGGCTTTCGAGAATTTCAGTCAATGGACAAATAAAAAGCTGTTGCCAAATATACCACCAAATTCTCTCATAGTAATGGAAAATATAGCTTATCATTCAGTTCGAGAAGATAAAAAGCCAACTATGGCTTCTACCAACCCATCTATGCAAGCATGGTTACGACGACATAACGTGTCTTTTGATGGCAAACTTAGAAAATGTGAATACAATCAACTAAAAGGCATTTTACAGAAGACATTTATAAAATTGACGAGTTATTGAAAAAAAACAGACATGAAGTTTTGTGTTTGCTTCCATACCACCCAGAATCCTATTGAATTAGTCTGGGGAGATATTAAAGGACAATTAGCACGAAAAAAGGTCGATTCTAATTTGAACCAAAAAAAAAATACATTAGAGGGATTATTTGCTGAATATTCCGCAGAGAAATGGGGGCATTGTGTTAACCACGTAAATGAAATTAAGGACGAATATTGCAAACATGACAGACTTTTAGAAGATGTTGTTGATCAATTCATTGTTAATGTGCAGGACGATTCCGATGATGTCAGCTTCGAAAGTGAAGAATCAAGTTCAAGTGATAGTGATAATATGGACATATTATTTAGAGAGCCAGCGACAATAATCGTGGTAGTGTTCGCAACGACAGATGAAGCGCCTGTAGGTAGTATCAGTCCGCCTCTACAACTTTTTCCTCTGACGTTTCTCTCTAAACCTTCGGCGGAGCGCGCTAGAGCGCGTTTCAATCGATATGAGATTGATATTCATCAAGAGTGTTCTCGATGTCAGAAAATCATTTTATTCCATTGAGGAGGGTCCAATAACCACAAAAATTACATTTTCGGACAAATTTCCCCGATCAAAAACTTACGCGAGAGCGCCGAAAATTCGCAGGGTAAAAATTCATAAAAAGTTTTTGCAACGGATAAAATTAGGCTCAATCGATTTGTATTAATTTAAAAATCCCAGGAAAATAATTTTCTGCCAAATCAGATTTCACCAACTTTGGCATTTTCCATATAAAGTGTGGGGGCTCGCAGATTCCGTGTAGTAGCGTATTCTTCAATCCTTCAATCCGGACAGGTGTAAAAATGTTTAAAGATGCAAGATCAACATGAGGGAGCCAGTCTCGCAATTTTTGTTCCCAGGGAACCCCTTCAAATTGGCCAAGAACCAAGGATGGGCACAATGATAGTAATAATATTGTTTCGCTCGCACCTCTGTAATAGGCAATACAAGAGAAAGGGGTATTTTCAAACTAACAAAATGCTGGTGTCACGACCCGTTTTGAAGATGCTAAATAAGATGGTGATGGTAATTTTTTTTTTGCACCCTTACTAAACTTTTGAGGGCACAAAATTGCATATAAAAGGGGTTGGTGGGGGTGCGCATGAAATTTTCATCAATATTATGCGATTTGCAAATTGGTTTTTAACGATAAATAGTCGGCTTTTTCCGACCATCTGTCGGTATGTCACCACTAGAACTCAGTATTTTTCCGTTCACATTGCGGTATTTTCCTATTTCCGATGAAGAATCGGTATTTTCTGATTCGAACGCGGTATTTTCTGATTTACAAGTGGATAATTTCTAATTGATAAGTCGGTGATTCCCGACGAAGAGGCGATATTTTCCATGAAGAATCAACGTTTTCCGATTCAAAGTTAGTATTTACTGATGAATAGTCGGTATTCTCTGAAATATCGCTACGGTCAATATTATATTGGATAGCACGCATTCAAACCAGGATGGGTGCCAAGTACTGTAGGCCCCGATTTGGTACGGTTCGGATCTAATCCCGTGCTTCTCAGATGTTATTATTACATTCATTATTGTCATTAATGTCAATTCTTTCTACAACACGTGTATTTCTAATTTTGATAAGATTCTACTTACTGCTTCTTTGACATATATGTATATATATAGCAGATGATCCAGACTCGCGAGACAGTTCAATATCTTTGAAATATTGGTTCCCAGAAACGATTCTCTAGCAACTAGTATTATGATCATAAAATACGTGTCAAATAAAGTTGTTTTTAAGAAACAAATTTCCCCATTCATAAGCATTAACATCGCTATGTACAGAGTTGACTCAAGTTAGTTTTTTCTCCCTAAAATGACTTCTGATTTTCAGTTTTGATCTTGTTAGGAATTGAGCGGACGAGGATAAATTTGACAGAAAACTTTTTTTCTCAATGTTTGAATGTCAAGGAAGCCAGAGTATCAATTTCTGCCATCGCGGAAATTGTTTGCGAATTTTCATTTTTTTAATAAAAAAAAATTTATTATTAAAAAATGGTCAAACTTAGGGGGTCAAATTTTTTTTTACTGGCTCTTATACGCTGATAGCATCATTCTACAGAATTTGAGCTGAAGATTCGCTTTTTTTGCTAGTGCTCGAAAAATACCCCTTTTTTACGAATTTTCGGCGCTCTCGCGTAAGTTTTTGGACGGGGGAATTTGTCCGAAAATGTGATTTTTGTGGTTATTAGACCCTCCTCAATGGAGTAAAATGATTTTCTGACATTGCGAACACTCTTGATGAATATCAATCTCATATCGATTGAAACGCGCTCTAGCGCGCTCCGCCGAAAGTTTAGAGAGAAACGTCAGAGGAAAAAGTTGTAGAGGTGGACTGATACTACCTACAGGCGCTTCATCTGACGTTACGAACACTACCACGATTATTGTCGCTGGCTCTCTAACTATATGTAAGTGATTGATTTATAATCTTGATATCTCGCATTAAATAATTATAATACAAAAGATTTGCAACGTGGCTTGCTCAGGCCGGCAGAGTGAGGTGTGGGTTGAGTAATTGATGATGTTATTATTACTGTCACCTGGAGAGTGGTGTACCTAATTTGTTTAAGGGCGCCTAGTACACCTCTACAATCGACATCTAATGGGATATTTACAGAAAGTTAATTAATTCGACACCAGAAAAACATCACACGAAGAAACAACATTTATTTCTTATAACAATCTCTATGGTGGATTTAATCAGCTCACTATGTATTTATTATAAAAGTTTGTAACAATTAAAAAGATTAACTGCTATGGTTAAACATCATTATCCTGTTTATTATCATATATATATTAAATAAGAACATCTATTATCTAACAGCACTTAAATATTAATTAGTTTACAGAATAATTCATTACTACTAAAGTTTTACAAGTATTGAGCTCAGATATTACTTGTTAAAGTTACAACAACATAATTTATTTATGTTATCTTAAATTAAAGAGAAGTGTACCTAGTTATAAAGACTTAGACACCATTACCTTGTTTATGTACTGCATTTAAATTCTTAGTGTTACAGATACATAAACCCAAGTACATTTTATACCTTATTAATCAGTATTTCATTTCAGAGAGAAAAATATATATTAGATACACAATACCTTTATGTGGAGCTAATATCTAACAGAGAATCATTTATTAGTTACAAGCAGAGTGTTCTCAGTTTTATCACTGATCAATCTAAAGAAGGAGGTGGTCATCCACCAACTGCACCTACTCCTCAGTCTTCCCCTTTGTCGAACATCTACTAGCATCACAGCACCCACATGCCCCGGTCCTCAAAGATTCCCCTTTAACAGGAACTGCGACCTGGCCACGCGATATCGCACCCAAGTGAAGAAGACTTAGACTTCTTGATAGTCAGAGTAGTGCACCAAACCATTCTAAGAACTATTTTGATTAGTTCATACTGAAGTTTAGATGAATGTTGAATAGATTTTACTACTATTCCAAAGTATTCATTACATATAGAGACAGGAGGTCCACCTGGTTTCTATAGGTGTCCTTTGAACTCATGAGATCCACCATGAGATTACCTCAACTACTTTAACATATTATTAACTTAACTAACTCATTTATTCTAATTGGGGTTGCTACTCCCAAACAAATACAGCTAAGACTATCCTAGGCGACATGTGGCCTAACTTTAAGTTTCTTCATGAGACCTTGATGAGGCAGCTTGTCCCGCAGCAGAGGGAAAAGAAAAAGGAAGCTATCGGATACGAGACGCTTTTTATACCCCACGACGAAGGTCACCTATGCTCCTACTCCTGGAACAACTAGTGAAGAGACAGTGGTCGACAAACCCTATCTAAAATTACACCTACCTAGCGAGTCGAAAAGATTCATTAATTCTTTCTAAGTGTATGACGTTTATGTCAACAATAGTTTTATTATTATTCGTTAGTACTAATAAGTTTATGAACTAGAGACCTAATATTTCATTAATTTGGAGCTTATTCTATCTGAAAGCAAAGGCTACATATTTAGAGTATATCGATATGTTTATCGAACATATCTTTACATCCATATTTCTAAGTATAGATAATCTAGACCAACGGTACATTTGTCATCGAAGCCGTGTGCGTGTTCTAGAATGTTGTAGAAAGTTCTATTTACAAACGAATTATTAAAAATAATATTACTAAAGGAGGTCTAGATAATTCGTAGGTTATTATTTTTACATTAATGTTACTCAATACTCAAAGATACTATAATTATAACAAATTTGTTCCTGCTGAAAGGCTTACGGTCAATGCTTCAAACGTGATTCAAGAAAGCTAAACTGGTCTACGTTGTCCATGTCCGTCTGTCACAGTGAATGTTGTTTGTAAACATTTACGAGTAGGTTAAACAAGGAATGCTTTATTTTCTAGATAACAGAAGTTAAAAGTTAACTTATCTTTTAAGTAACTACGTGCATCTATAAATATTATTAGTTATTGTTCACCATGTCGGTGGAGACTCAATATGACTGCTACAGATTATTACCAATTGTTTTATTTTTTTAGATTGGCATCAAATTTTTTCATTCAAATTATCGTCATAAATTCGTTTTTATAATGTTTTAACGGTGGTGTTTTTTTAATAAAAAAAAACACCACCGTGTTAATCGTTAACCGCTATGACGTCACATATCTCAGGAACTGCCCAGTGTGAAATTCACCTCTTGTGTATCACACTCGCGCGCTTACCGCCCGATCCTCCTGCAATCCCCTTTGTCGTCATACCCCCGCATCCCTGTACCACGCGGGCAAGGACTCACTTAAGCGGTCTACCTATAGCTTTACATCAGTACTTCTCTTTTTGTGATACGTGTAGAAGTGTAGAAGTTGATAGTGTAGTTCTGGAAATATAAGCGTTTATCTGACGCGGGAAGGAGCGTCTGGAAATATACCTACATACATCGCGGCCCCGTGGCTCCACACCCCGGAAGAGGCTCACGACGGGTGCAACGCCTTCGAGTGGTTAAAGACCACAATATGGTCCCTCTAGAATTATTATCGCGGTCTTTACGTACTTCTTTCACCTCTTTAAATCTCATTACATACATTACATATCTTCACGCTGTAACGGGGTAGTCAAAGAGGACGAAGCGCCAAGCGTCGCGGTCCTTACATACTTCTATCGCTTCCTCAAATCTCATTATTCTCTTCACACATTTTTGCCTAGGTGTGCGAGTGCTATTGACATTTCTATCAGCTAACATTCTAACTACTTGATGTTCAGAAGTGAGCCTTGGTCTTCCTTGGTTTCTTTTACCACTCGCTTGTGCTCTGTAGATTTTCTTCGTCGGTCTATTATCATTCATTCTTTCTATGTGCCCGAACAATCTAAGCATTCCATTTTTCATTTTTACAATAACTCTGTCGGGTAATCCTGTCATACTGCGTATCTTTTCATTGCTTATCCCGTCCACAAGGGTGACACCGCACATATTTCTAATCTTATCATTCTCTACATACACTTTCGCCTTGATGGAAAGAGTGCTTTAGTCGTTTCCGTCAGCTAACACTCTGGCTATTCGATCTTCATATCCTTGGCATCTTCTACCACTCACTTTCGTTCTGCAGATTTTCTTCGTCAATCTTTCATCATTCAGTCTTTCTATGTGCTGAACCATCTAAGGATTCCATTCAATTTTGAAAAAGTTGGTAAAAAACATCACGTGATTAATGGTCGATATCTATGCTGTTTAAAGTTTATTATCCTTACCTATTCATAAAAATGATAAAACGCTTCTTAAGACAAAAAAGTTTTATTTTTATTTTCATATTGGTTTTTTTGGTTTGGAGTTAAAGAGATAAAACATACTTTACCTACACTATTAGTGTAGGTTTATTAAGCGATTACGAATAAGGGGTTCATGTTACATAGCGAACTTATAAATCTTAAATTTATGCGAATTACTGCCGATAGGTAGAGTTAAATTTGAAACTACTTTGATTGCTGTTTTATAATTTTATTTGTAATTTTTTCCGTTCAGTATTTACAATTTCATTTCTTATAATACAAATGGGTTCTTCACATTGATTACATAAAATAAATTATAGATAACATCACATGAATTTCAATCCCTTCTAATAAAGTGAGATACAATATGAAAAAGTTTTAAAGAACATAATATGCAAAATGTGGATGTTAATCATAGAATAACAGCTGTTTAATTCCGAACTTAAAAACTAAAGCGAAATTAATATTTTTCTTTGAAATTTTTTTTGTTTTTTCAGAGTAAAATATCTCCTAGACTCTGGGATTGAGAAACGATGGTTTCAACTAATACATAAAAAAGTATTCAAAGTTAGTATTCAAAGGTAGAATCTACAGTAGGGGTATGTATGTAACCTGATATAACAGTTTTTTCTTTTTCACTAGGAGGCATTAAAATTACGCGTTAAAAAAGATATATATACTTTGTTTTAGCAGATACGATTATGCGTATAGTGATAATTAAGATTTATTCCAAACTGTTAATAATAAAAAATTGAGTACGACTATGAACAAAGTTATTTTTATAATTCTTCTTATATTCTAAAAAAAAGAAGCGGTACTTTGTATGCGAGAGCTTTGTGTGTGTGGTTGTCTATTATATTATAATATTTGCATGTTATTAATTTGTTCTTTACTTGGACAGGATTTTGTGGAAAATATTTTATTATGTTGGGATAATACTGTACTACCATTAGTGAGTGTATGAGTTGTTGTTGTAACTAATTACTTTTTGTGAAAATTCTATATGCCACACTTCTGTATACAAGCCTTTTGTCTTCGATCAGGTGAGAAGGAGATAATTGTCCTCAGATCAAGAATTAAAATAAACGAAATCATAATGAGCTGCCGCTCTTATCACCGCGTGCCTAACGAATTTTGGTGTCTCTCTGATAACACTGATTTTTTGTTGTTGTTGTTTTTGTTGTTATCTCATTGAGCGTAACAACGAGTGAAACAGTTATTTGTAGTAAGTTAGGTAACCTCACACTTTCGGTGTTTTTCGTGTCAGCTTATGATTGACACGAAGTACAAAACATTTCATTACTGAAATAACTATTTGCAAAATACTCGTAAATTTTATGTGATTTGCCTACTAGTATTCACAAAATAAACTGTTCAACTGTTGTACTTTGAACTTTCCCTAGTTTCGCACATTAGTACAAATCTAAAAACGGACACGGTCTCTCAACCTTGTTCCATTTTGATTCTTGATCCGAGTAACTAGCACTGACTTGTGACAATTACTAATAAACAGTGACGATATAATTTTACTTAACATCTGTAATAACAATTTAATAGCAAACTCTACCACTAAATAATTTAGTTAAATATTAACCAGTCTTCTTCCTTACTATCTACATTACATAAATAGATTTCGAGCATTCAAGTACAAAATTGTATACAATTAAGTTTTCACGTAAGTTTAAAGAATCACCCACATATTATGACACAAAATTACCAATTAACGTAATGTCACTAAAATCACAACTAAAGGTACGTTTGAGAGGAGTTTAGAGCATGAATTTGGTCGCCAATAGCCTTCGTGTTTAGACGAGAGCATTAAAGAATCTTCTTCATTACGGATTAATTCACCAGGACAAGGCAGAGTTTCGATTGGCATATCTATAACTACAACTTGATTGACTGCGACAGGTTGGACAGTAGTCTCGTATTTGTATGCTGGATTAACATCTTCGTAAATATCGTCCTCATTACTATTCTGTATTTCTCTATTACTATCATCAAACACATCAATCTTAGATGCTTGGGAGGCATCATATTTGTACCCTGTAGCAGCGATGTCGTTGGATTCATTCTCAGTTATTGGAATACAAGTGACGTCATCCAAAGCAAGACGTAGCGGCTCACTCTTTGTTTCGTTGCGAAGAATATGTATCCAGGAGAGGCGACAGTCACAGCTTAATCTGTTACCTGTTAACAAATAAAAACGAATTCAGAACATTACATATTTACAAGAATAATTGCAGATACGCTTCTTAAAATTTTTTATTGTACTGAGGAGTCAAGTGCATTGAATATTTTTAATTAAGTATTTTTTTGAGACGAATGCAACAGAAAGTTTATTGCCTGTCTCTGTTCGCTCATTTATATATCATGTACAATATTAGTATTGATAGTAGTCAGTGTCTTCTACTTTTTTCGGAATTGCTACGGAACCTTTACAATATTGGTTCAAAACGCTCTTAGCCTGTTCTTGTTTTAAAAGTCAAAGAGTTTAAATTAAGAACCTATGGTATGTTTCAATTAATTTGTCAAAAACGTAAATAAGATTGTCATCCATTAATAAGATGTGTTAAAACAAAGACAATTTTTTTAATTTGGCACATTTTTTTTTAAATGACGGTGCTACCATATAAAGTAGAAGAACTTGCAGAAATAAATCTCGTGAGTGCTAATCGAGCATTGGAAATTAAATCTGCGATATTTTGTAAATGAATAATATTTCTTCGCATATTTAACGTTATCGCTTTAACACAAATTGACTTTCAAGAACTCATTAATGAAAATTCCAAAGCTGTCAGCAAACATGGCGTAATAAACGTTTATATATTAATAACTTTTAGGTTTAATGGTAAAGTAAAGAAAGTGATTTAATATACATACTTCCGAATAGTTCGTAGCAACAATGAACTTAGAAATATATAATATCGCTCTCAGTGGTTAATCTATCTATCTTCTATCTATTCTATGCTACTATAAATCTCTAGCGTCTGCCTGTAATTATAATTTTACTGTCCGTGATAGATAGTCATTTTATGAGTTCGATTCTACCATTTTTAAAGTTATTGTCTGTCTGTTTGCATGTCCTTTTAAAAAGTAAAAAAGTAGCCTATGTCCGTTCCTAGGTGTCAAACTATATCCATGCTACATCATAATCAGTTCAGTGGTTTAGCATTTCCTGTACAAAGTTTCGTACCCCTCCCTCCCGTCTCCCTTTTTAAAGATTTTTCATAAAAAAAAGTAGTCTATGTAATTTTAATAAATAATATCTTATCATCGCACCAAATTTTATCATTACCTAGATTTAGCGTTCCCCACATATAGTTTCATCCCACTTCTCACCCTCGTAGGGGTAGATTTTTGATAAAAAAATTAAGTCTGTATTTGTTCTCTAATGACAAACTATCTCCTTGTCAAATTTCATCATTTCATCATAATCGGTTCAACGCTTTACCATTTCCCATACAAAGTTTCAATACCTTTTCACCTCTTCAGGGGTAGACTATCTAAAAAATAATAAGCCTATCATGAGCGCAATCTACTACGTACCGATTTTCATCCAGATCGGTCAAGCCGTTCTTTTGTTATAAAAGGACATACAGACAAACAGACAGACAGACACAAATTAAAAAAATGGTAGAATCGTAGTCAGTCATAAAATGATTACGTATCACAAAATTTGACTTTAAAATTATAATTACAGATAGATGACTTCGAATCTACCATTTTTAAAATTTTTGTCTATATATACTATATAAGATGTACATGTAATTCAACCTAATCCGGAAAAGCCACGAAAAAATTTTCCGCACAGACGCAGTCGCGAGTACAGCTAAACAGAGGCAAGCTACAGACATAGTATGTAGTAATAATATGTGCCTATAACCACGACCTACTTCGTAGTAAAATTGTGAGCTTAACTATCAATAATTATGCAACTTACTCATACATTTATTGTCATCGTAGTATCAAATGCATTTTTTGTAAGGATAACCTGTCGATGTTATAATGCCATAAAATGGATCGGATAACATATATTGTTCAAAGACCAATAAGTTCTGAGATAACACTTTGAGTAATTTTATAATGCACTGGTATGTATAAATTACCACCGGACAGTCTTTACGAAGCTAATGACAGTTAATTTAGCACTAATTTTGATACGGCTATGAACTAAATTTGACGTTATACTGCACATGGCTATTTTAGACTGGCTATGTACTCTCATATATGTCCACCATACGTCGATAGCGTATATCAAATAAACACAAATATAAATTGACAACTGCCAGTCCAGAAAACAAACATATTAAACATTTTCGAGGCGCGGCCGTGGGACGGCGAACTGTGATCTGATTGGTCGCATTGAATTCGGGCGTTTAATATTAATTTGTACTTGTGAATTCCTCGTTACGTCTATAATTTTACTGAATGTAAATATTTTGATTGACTAATTTATTTATGAATTAGTTTCGTATTTTTGTGGGTTTGAAAGAATATCATTCGTTTATTTCGTTTTCGAAGTTTAAAGGCAGGCAGGTACAATAAACAAAAAAACAAAACGTTTTATGTAGAATATTATTATTTTAAATGATTGATAATTAACAGATGTTAAACTCACTTTTTGTAAGGATAAACTCTCGATGTCATAATGCCATAAAATTGATCGGATATACGGACTTAATTAGGCTTTCTGGTTGAGGCTTCTCGAAGCGAAAATTCCCGGGAAATCTGACTCTACTCAAGACAAGAAAAAAGTGTCGAGAAATCGAGAAATCGCGTCTTGATCTCTTGATTATGTTTGCGTCCATGCTCACTTCTCCCGCGCGGTTTTTTTTATTTAATTAAACGAATGTGATTAAAAAAAATTCTAATGATTTATGGGAAAAAGATACTGTAAGTGTTCAACTTTAATTTAAAAATGGTTTGTATGAAGATACTCGTTATTTTAATTGGGGCTATTGCAACTGCCGGGCAATTGCGCCGTTTGGCTATAACTTTCGTTCTTTAAGGTCTCAGTAGAGGAAAGACACATTATTTCGTTAAATAAAGGTCGTTATTAATAAACATTATAGAATGAAAGTTATAGCCAAATGGCGCAATTGCCCCGCAGTTTCAATAGCCCTGACCGATTATTTACTATTTGTTTAATGAAAAATATACTCAAATTTAGTTATTTTGTTTAAAAATATGTGTTATTACTCATAAGACTGGAGAATAAACGTTGATGATTATTGCATAATGAGCGTAGTTTTATTTTGCATTTTATTAAAAATGTTCTATTTTTTAATTTAAATATTTCTCGAATATTCAAGAATTCCCGGGAATTCTTAGTCGAGAATTCTCGAGCTCCGGGAAAAAAATAAGTCGAGAAATCAGAAACCCTAAACATAATGGAGGGCACCATAATAAGTTGCCGCTCTTATCGCCGTGAACCAAACGAATTTTCATGTCTCTTTCTATCTCGTTGAGCGTAACCACGAGTAAAACAGTTAGCTATAGTAAGCATGGCAGCCTCACGCTGTCAGTGTAATTCGTGTCAGCTCATGACCGACTTCACGTACATTACTGAAATATTTATTTGCAAAATATCCGTAAATCTTAAGTGTTTTGCCTACCAGTATCTAAAAAAATACAAATATGTAATGTTCAGTTGTGAATAGTTGTTCCGTGATCCTTCTATAGTCACGTCATTAGTATAATTAAAGAAACTAGGTCAACAAAAAGTGGTTGCGTCAATTAAAGCATATGGTCCGTCCATTTTTGTTATTGGTCCGAGATGGGATAGTACTTGTCCAAATTATTCGGACATTTATGACGTAATAATTTTACATTCTCTTTGCACTTAAGACGCCACATTAGTACATTGCAACCGTGCGAAGCCAGGGCATGTCGCTAGTTAGCTAATAAGATAACAAAATATTAAGATTTCGTAGATATTAGTCGTTTTCTGTACTTTGTGGAGTTGGTACTTCTGTATGGAAAGCAGAGGATTTTGTAAATGAAATAAGTTTCTTAAGTATTTAATTATACGTTCAAACAACACACCTATTTATATACAATTGTCATTTCAAATTTTGATGGGAATGATGTTTCATTACATGTTCATTATACATGTAATATGATTCAAGAACAAAGCTAAAATACAACTAAGTCTGAGTTTCATAAGTCTCTCATTGAGATTCATAATAATAATCACAAATGCGCATACTTGTAATATAATTGCGTAAATCGTATGTGAAGTCTCGTATAAATATCTCGCAAAAACGAATATCTGAAGCTCTTGTTAAAATTCGAGTATAATGAAATTATAATAAGAATGGTCAAGCAGTGTTTGTTGATTTTTATAATACATTTTATTTTCTCTAAATCGAGTTATTATTCCTTTGTTGACTTACTGAAGGGTGCTGTTACACCCATTAATTGTCTTTAATGTATAGAGGGTGCTCTGCTAGGGGATTAACACTGCAGGGAATATGCCATTGTTTGCACAAAATATAGTTATTTATCTTTCCATGAACACTGTATGAACACATTCGTATTATTAAAGAG
This sequence comes from Zeuzera pyrina, assembly GCA_907165235.1. Taxonomy (NCBI): domain Eukaryota; kingdom Metazoa; phylum Arthropoda; class Insecta; order Lepidoptera; family Cossidae; genus Zeuzera; species Zeuzera pyrina. The sequence goes on along the minus strand of OU015633.1, from coordinate 5,415,688 downwards.
TACCTAAATAACATGTTTTTTTTGCTGAACATAGTAATCGTGTGACTTGATTATGTGAACCACCTTTTGTTATATTATATTAACTATGTTTGCAAGGACGAAATCGACTTTAAATACGGTCAGATTTTTTTTGACAATTAACTTGGAATTATTTCTGTTAAATCAACATTTTTTTGCGATTTAAAAAGTATTTCTTCTTTCTATCTACGATTAATAAAATTAGTTTAATGATAATGAACTTACCACTTAGATAGAGAACAGAAGTCTTCATTTTTAAATTCTCAAGTATAGGCTTAACAGTTTCGTAAGTAAAGAATTCTATTTCGTTGTTCCTTAAATCCAATAATTCAAGCCCTCGAACGCCTTCCAAAAGCCCTTCGTTAATAGACTTCAATTTATTTCCAGTCATAGACATTTTCTGAAGCATAGTGAGACCATCGAACGCCCTTTCAGATAAATATCTCACTTCGTTATTATCTAAAAGGAGTTCGTTCAAATTCCACAATTCTGCGAATGTCAAATCTCCAATCATTGACAATTTGTTAGACCTCAGATCCAATCTTGTCAAATTAGCTAGCCCCCTGAAAGTGTCTCTAGTCAGCACGGTAATCGAATTCGCCTCCAATAAGAGATCGTTGAGCACAGTTAGATGTTCAAAACAACCGTCGTGTGCCAGATTAATACTGTTAAATGACAAATCAAGATATTTGAGGCTGGGTAAATCGACAAAAACATCCCTCTGTATCTCGGTTATTTTATTCTCTTTTATCGTCAAGTTTACGAGCGCTGGGAGATTCGTGAACGACGAGAAGTCTAACTCGGCTATTTTATTGTTCATTAGCGTTATTTCTCTCACCGTTGACATGTTTGAAAACGTTCTCTTCTCAATCTTGTTTAACGTCGCGTAATGTATGTAAAGCCTTTGTAGACGCTTTAAACGGTGAATAACGTGCAGCGGTATAAATTTGAGTGCGCCGTCGGATCTAACGTTGAACGTGAGTCTTTCGATATAAGGTTGTGAACTGAAGCTAGACCATATTGGATCTGTTTCATCGATACCTCCATTAAACACCCAGCAGTCGGCCCTCGTCGCTGTCTTTATGTCAGTACTCTCGCAGTAGCAATGCACTTTAGATTCTCTGTCGGAAATCTCACATATATTGTCTTTTATTTGCGCTATGTGATGTCGCCTTTCAGTTTTATCTCTCCGTTTTTCATTTAGACGGCTTTCAGTGTACGTTATTTGCGCTGAAGTAAGAGCCAAAGCAAGAAGTAAATATTGGAGGGCGGTAGCCATGGCCTTTACTTTTTAAGCAACCTGAAACAAGGAAAAAAAAAACGTTAAAAAAATGTTTGCTTCCACTGACGTTGCTTGGGATTTGTGTTGAAATTTATATTCGGAAGTTAAACTGTCACTGCTTTGGTAACATCAAAACCATAAAAACACTGTTTTTACTAATGTAAGGTAAATAATGTATTTGTAATGAGCTATTTAAATACTAACGCTATATTTTATATACGTAAAAAACATGGTTTATTATTTTCTTTAGACATTTAATGTATTTATAATGTAATAAACAATTTGTATAAATTATGTTAACTGTAGTAATAATTGGCAAGAGGCCAGTAACAATCATAATAATATATTGGTTGTTAATGTAAGTGTAATGTAAAATCGTGACAGGTATTTAAGAATCTTCACGCCATTGTAGCCTTGGGGTGAACAAAACATCAAGCCGCAACACAATTACTCCTTGATACCACTTTCAGCAAAAGTATTTTAAATTACAGAGGATATAGCAGAATTATATATAATCGCTATAGCAAAGAGTTCGTAACACGTCGTCGTTAAAAGTCCCCGTAATAAGTCCTATCCCTCAACTGCCTTTTGCGAAATACGGGGAAAAATAAACAGCTAGCACATTCGGTTTTTCATAACGTGTACCTGACTAGCATAGCGGAATTTAAATATACGGTAATATTGATTTAGGAGAATAATAAAACTATAGAATAAGGCAGTTGTAAAAGTTGGCCAAGGGCAAGGGATACGATCAATGAGTTTTCAGAAGTTACCTTTTTTTATTACCGTATTAGATGGATTTCTGACAACTAAGACTTCATTCTAGAACAGATTTAATAAATTTAATTTCAAATTAATTTGAAAATGATATAGTAGAGTCAATTTTTAACAGTTTTTTCGATATATCTCGAAAAGTGACAATTGATACCAATCGAAAGACTTTTTTAATATTTATTTACTTCTTATAAATTCTTTCTCTTTCTTAACGACAATGTTACCGTAAAAATGTAAAAAGGAATGCTTAGATGGTTCGGGCACTTAGAAAGAATGAGTGATGAAAGACTGGCGAAGAAAATATACAGAGCGAAAGTGAGAGATAAAGGAAGCCAAGAAAGACTTATGACGATCAAATACCCAGAATGTTAGCCGACGGAAATGTCAAAAGCACTCGCATACCTAGGCGAAAATGTGTGAGGAGAATGATAAGATTTGATGAAGCGAAAGAGGTATGTAAAGGACCTCTCCACGCTCCGTCCTCTCTGACTACAGCTACTCTGGGGATACAGCGTGAAGATATGTACGTATGTATGTATGTATAACTTTCTTATATAACATTTTCAACTGGAGTTATAATTTTTTAACTGTGTTCTTCACTATGAAATTTTTACGATAACTTCATCACTACAGATCACAATAATAATAATCTCTCCTGTATTTTTTATCCTATTCTAACATATTTTTTTGTTTTTAGTTAAGGTTTTTTGAAATTTAACATAAGGCCGTAATAAGTTGATTTGATTATCTATATATTGTTTCGTACCAAGGTGAAGTATTCCACTTAATTCGTAAGTACGAATTACAAGTTATTACACCGAAGTATCGGAACCGCTGAACATTACGTGACTATAATGCGTTTACACTGACTTTTTATTAATGGGGGTTGATTTATCACATTTAGGGTTCCTTAATGCATTATTATGCATACGATCTTCAGCGTTCCCACAAAGCTAAATAATAAATATGGATTACAGATACTTGTATTATATTAGAAGGTTTATACAGTAAAAATTCATGGTTAGTAATTTATCAATTTTATTTAATTATCCTTCGAAGTTAAATCAATCAATTCAAGTAAACCCAATTACAAGGTGATTTCGAACGTCAAATTTACTTTAGGTCAGTTCGAAAAGAAAACATAGACTCTGAGTAGAACCGACAAAAAACTCGGTCAGGTATCATTTTTTTCACATCATTTTACAATAGGTTTATTAGAATACAATGTTCAGAAAGCCGGTACATGCATGTGCAGAGAAGACTATTTCCAGACTATTATTTTGTCTTCAACGAAATCGTGTGTTTTACAGTATGATTTTCTAATCAATGTGCGTTTTAAAACAAATCTAAATCTATTTTCCGTTAATTGAGCAACTTCTTGAGGAACTTTATTATAAAAACGAAGGCAGTTACCCAAAAATTAATTTAAGTTTAATTAATTTTTATTTTTATATTAAATTTAATTTTTTTTTTTACCTGAATAAGTATTTATTAAAAACAAAAAAGTACATACATATGTTAATATTTACAAACTTAAAATTACACATTATCTTAAATAATAAACTTCCTCAAAGATGCCGCTTAGAAAGCTGTCATTGCTTAAGGTACCCATCAGACTGGCAGCATTGCCTCTTTGAATAGCTAAACTGATTCGTTGGCGGAAGAACCTGCCAGCCCGGCGATCTCCCGATTTAAATTTAATTTAAATTAATTAAACATTCGATTTATGTAATTAAAATTTTGGAATAAACAATTTATAATGACCTCAGGTTTCCATACCATTGGTGTATCATCTTAGTGTATTAACGCCACAATATAAAATGAAAGTTTAGTAATTAACGTGTGTAACTATTTATAGATAAAATGCATTAATGTGATACAGTGATAAACAATAATTTAATCTAAAATAGACTTGCTCTAAACAATTATTTTCGTATATTTTAAAAACTATAATTAATTTTGAAAAAGCTAACTGTCATTTTGAAGAGTGTGTTTAAATTTAACTATACAGAAAACTTAGAAACACAAATCGGTTCCGTTATTCAGAAAATTGTAAATTTTAGTTTTAGATAAGGTTTCTTTGATTTTTTTCTATTACAAAAGTTAACCAATCGTGTAACGCAACTGGCAAAATAAAGTCAATGAAATGAAGAATTAGGTTACTAAATATCGTTTTCAAACGTTTTGTAATCACTTAGAAAAATTGAGATCCGTGCCGCCTAAATTTCCAATGCGTCGCCACATCTTCACACTGCATCTCTGAGGATACAAGCACTTTTCAACCCTTCTCTTGTCTTTGATATTAGGGTAAAAGCCTGAAATTTGTGTTCGCAACTTCAATCACAAATAAAAAACTAAGGTCTACTTTAGATGAACATGATATTACCGATAATACTACATGATATTAAAAAGATATACGTCAATTCGGACAATAATTTGTTTAGATTTTACAGGAAATTGTGAATCTAGTGTTTTATTTGTGATCAAAGATTCGCAAGCCATAAAATATTCGTTATGAACAAAGACACATTCATCGGTTAATTATTTAATCGGAAAGTCAAAGGCAATAGAAAGACTTGGTTCTACACGAGATCTTACAACTTTTTATGGCGAAAGAATCGCGAGACTAGGCTTTTTTTTACATTGTATAGATTCTTTACTTTTAAGTAATTCATTTATTTATTCATATCGCACTAAATAATAAGTACACGTTGTGAGCTTAACGTCAAGTGGCATTCTCTTCCAGTCGACCATTGGGTGGAGTGGATGTACAAACAAGAGTACTTCTATTAATAAAATTGTTTTTATACATACATACATACACATCTTCACGCTGTATCCCTAACGGGTTAGTCAGAGAGGACGGAGCATCAAGCGTCGCGGTCCTTGTTTATATACATAATAAACATAAACACATAAAATATGATAATAATAATGCGCCAGACGACACCAACTGTGCTATGAGAACCAGACGACAACTACTGGGGGCATCTCCTAGTACACCCAGACAATCACAATCTAGAAGAGTTCATTTCCAAAATTGACCCGACTGGGAATCGAACCCAGAACCTTCCGCGCTTGGGTGTAACGTCTAACCACTAAACGATGTACAAAAATACACAAATGTGAACCATATACATACATAAGAAATAGAACCAATATATAATTTATGGCGTCCCGCCCCGGCTTCACACGGGTAGATAGTTCTTTGAAAATAAAATACAACCCATCATACTCACTGATAATGTAGCTTTCTATAAGTGAAAGAATTTTTGATTCGGTCGAGTTGTTTTTGATGTTTATCCATTTCATACAAACAAACAAAGTTATAGTACAGAAAATATATAGAATATAGATAAATATAGAAAAATACAAAATAACATAAAATTTAAAACTAGTCACTGAGGTGAATTTCTGAAAAGTTTTTATTAAAATTCGTTATTATAGGTTACTATAAGATTGGTTTTTACACCGATAGTGTTTGTATGAGATTTTATTTGTTTTTGTAATTAATTTCAGTTATTATTTATAAATATTATTATGAAATAGAACAGAACATCAATGCACAACAGAATGGCGTCTTGACTTTAGTTATATTAATAAGGCTTACATATTGCAAAGCAAAACAGAATATAGTGAAAGGTTGCCAGTTGTAGAATATAGTGTACAGTATAGCCTAGATCAGGGTTTCCTAAGCTATGGGTCGCGACCTACTGCTGGGTCGCGAGCGAATAGTGGGCTCTGGGAAAATAGTTTCAATCGTAAGCAATTAACGAAATTCTGGCTCTCGGTTGCTGGTAACTATCCATGCCTGTTTGATGAAGCTATGAAAGTGCTTTTACTTTTACTACCTCATACCTATGTGAGGCTGGATTTTCTAATATGGTGAACATTAAAACTAAATACTGAAATAAATTGGACTTATCAAATTCACTGCGATTAAAAGTAACTCGAGTTGAAGTTGATGTCAAAACTGTAATGGCGAAACATAGGAAACAATTTCATCCTTCCCATTGAAATAATTTTTTTTATGTGGTTATTAAATTAAGTAATAAAAAATTGTATTAAAACTTTGTTCGTTATTTGAAAAGTCCTTTATTGATATTGGTAACGGTTAAATTTCCTAGAGGTGGGTCCCGACTTTGTAAACTTGAATTAGATGCATCGTAGTCCAGACAACTTTGGGAACCACTGGCCTAGAGTACAGCTGCGAGAATATAGTGAAAGGTTGGTATAATAACGAATTTTCATTATATATTTTAGTCCAAACGAAAAGATGAAAACAGTATAACGCATTAGTCTAATAAGGAATGAGATGCTGAAGGATCCTGACTTCTCATTCCTTATTCAACTAATATTATATTACAATATACCTTTTTCGTTATTTCATTTGGCCTAAAATATCCTATGAAAATTCTTGTCTCCTCTTGGAGTATTATGATAAGTCCTATATCTTGGCCGACTTTTAAGATCTGTGTGGTAAGTAACTCGTAAATTCTGTGTTTTTTTTCGTTGTCAGACCAGCATTAAAGTGTATCAAGTATCTAAAATAATTTCATATCTTGTTACATATATTTATCTTGTTATGGAAGTCAAAAGGCTTGGCGTGAAAACATCATTATTTTGACTGAAATTTAAACCAGTATTCGTAAATATCTGTGATAACAAAACGAAACATTACTTGTTTTCTTTTCTTTTATCAAATGTATTATTGTATCTTGCGTATATTTTTTCTAACAATTACGTACACAATGGGCTTTGTTCTCAAAAGAAGTACGCATCAGACAGAAGCCTACCGAATGTCATCAACGCTGTTAATTAAAACCGTTCCCTTTTCTACCAATGACTTTGCTAATCAACAAGAAAGAGACAAAAACTCGTGAGTATTGCGTTTTTTGTTTCTCTAAATGATTATTAGGGATTTAATTTTCTGTACCCGCTGTATATTCCCTTAATTAAAGAAGATATTGTGTTTTTTAGCTGGCTTCGACAATTTTTTTTAGTATTTTGGCATTGTTATTTGGAAAGAAATTTTGTGGTAACGTTGCGCGATGAAAAAGGGAGTAGATCTGCGATTCATGTTTGTCTTTGTTTTAAATTTAATTTCGCCAGTGGGGATCGTGCCCGCAATTTCTATTTGGAGCAAACTTGTAAAAGATACTGTTTGAAAAGAGCCAGGGTCATTCTGCTCAGTGTTACGTTTTAATATTTGTCTTTTCTCTTTATTTTGTCATTCTTTAAATGTTAAAGTTGGGTGTTGTAAGATTTCTTTACTACCAGTACAGAAAGCGTGAACGAAAATTACATATTACTTGTGAGTAGGTGGATTTAGAACTTAGTTATTATTCTGTATTAAAAAGAAACTACGGGTTGTTTTTAAAATAGACTAACAAGTACGGTGAATTCTTATAATTATTAGCTATCGTTCGCCCACAATTGAAAAATCGACACATGTATGGTCTCTTAAAGAAGCATCCTCAGCATATTCCAGAAATCAGACACTGACAGCTAACCAGCACTGAATGCAAACCGATCGAGCCTGATTTCTGAAATATTTTGAGGATGGAGGATGTAAGGAGGCGAAACACGTGTTGATTTTTGAAATATTGACCGGAGGACAGCTATTACTAATTTACAAAAATTCATTATATGAATTGAATTTCCACAAAGTAATACCTGAGTCTATACATGATTATAATCCAATAGAAATTAAGAAAATCATTAATCATCTGCCGTTTCAGTCAATTGATATTTAAATTTAGATTTGAAACGGTGTGTTTTCAGAACATGATTATAAACCTATAGAAATTTGGAAAATCTGTATCATCTACCACTTCAGTCGCAATAGTTCATATTTGTTTAAAAGATGTATATTAGTTAAGATTAGCAATTGCATTAGCATTAAAAGATACATTGATGTCTATCATGTCATCATTTGCGGAAGGTATTTAACGACAGCGAATCTGCGAAATTACGCAATTGTATCTCTATTTTCGAAAAGGTTGATATTTGTTGAAATATTTGTTAGGTCTGAGCTTCCGACAAAAAAAATTGACCCATCTCACAGTTTCACAGTTCGTCTCTAACGGTATATATATGTGGGTTTCTCATTAAGCAATTTTTTACTAATAGAAATAAAGTTTACGTGTTACATGTTATTGTTTTAAAAGAGAGTAAGATTAATCGATTCTTTGCTAGTAAGTGTACATTTAAAAACAAAATGTTTTAGAAAAGCAAGAGAAAAATGTATATAGTACATAAATATTATAAGTATCTAGTAAGTATAAGACCTGATGGAAACATTCTTTACATAGGACTTTATTATTTATAATACGAAAGGAAATTCGTATATTAAATATGCGAAATCTTTACGTCCGCGTCGGTTTCACGAAACGATATTAAACGCGCAGTAAATTGTTTCCAAACTTTATTCATAGGTTACCATACTGACGTAGGCTGAAAGCTGACACTGTAATCCATTAGATTGCTAGTAAGGAAGATAAAGCCATGTACCAAGAGAACCCATCTGCCTGTACTATATGAAAATGATGTATCGAGTGCCAATATGTCATTTACGGTATACAGTGAAAACGATTTCATTTAATCACGTAAAATTTTATCAATAGAAGGAAAAATATTTTAGAGTTATTCTTCTCTGGTGTACTCGTATTTATAGATTTTTTAATTATGTTTTTGTTACCTTTCGTTTGTTTTTTGTTGTTTTCTTTGCCATCTTTTATTACATAATTAATCTTTTATATGAGATATATGAAGGGAGAGATTTGGAATTCAGTTCATTCAGGGAATGCAATATTGCAATAAAAATGTTAGTACCTATGCATTTATTTTAATAAATGGGAATGACGGACCTTATCTCAATATTTAATACATTTAGGGTTCTGTAAATTAACTCTGTAAAAGCAAAACCCTTAAGATCACTCAAGATTCCGTCCGTCTGTCCGTTTATCACAGACGATTTTCTCTTAAACTATAATAAAAGTAATGTAAAATACTGACATTTCATACATTAGATGCACTTTGTTAAACCACATATACTGTGCCAATTAAAATTTTAAAATACTCATAGAAGAATTCAAGAAGGAGTAGATACATGATCTGGGTTTCATAATTCGTCTCTTTTACATAGATTAATCCTCACCAAAAGTTTACATGTTAAAATCAATGAAAGACCAAAGTTCTATAGGTTATCAGACATCAAGTTGGTGTAAAGTTTCATAAATATCTTACGGAGTCCTCATATGTACGCGAGTCAAATTCGCACTTAATTAATTTTATGTTTCAATGCTGAGAAAATGCATTACATAATACAAATATTAATATTATATTATTAATATAATATACAAATATTAATATTTCAATTGCATATTTTCACACAAAGGTTATAAAAACTGGCTTAGAAATGCGGCTTTTTGTTAATGATTGGTATACGTGTTGGCCTGGCAATCTATCACTAGCTGGTTTATATAGGTCTGGTCTGCTTTGTGTGTAATTTTGCTACACCTTGATGCTCTGATGCACGTGAATGGAAAATTATGTGTAGATATATAATGTATGCCTTCAATATACCAGAGATATTCCGTTACTACTAGGCTGCCCTATCTGGGGCGCGCAGGTACTCGTCGCAGTAAGTTACCATTTTGAGAACATCTTCTCAACCAGTAATAAGAGTCCTAGAGTCATTATTAGGTGCGCTTACATAATACGTAAATCTTTTCCCAATATTCCAATGGGAGAGTTTTGAGACGGTAGAAGTTTATATGGTGTGGATTTCAAGTTGGCATACAGTAGTCAATATTCCATTCTTCGCAACGTAATATTATATCAATTCATCTAAAGTTTCAAAGTTATTAATCGGCACGTGTTCTGCTTCTCAACAAAGCATCCTCAGGCAATTCTGAAACTCAGACATGGTCAACTACCCATTGTATTCTGCATCTGCAATTTAAGTCGTAATGAATGTGGCATTTAGCGACGGTGTAGCTGAGTAGCCGAGTCTGAGTTTTAAAAGTTCCTGGAGATATTTTGTCTAAAACTGAAATATGTATATGAATACATATTTCAATTACCTTGAAATTTTGGACGTATATAAATTGTTCACAAAGAATCTCTGCTATCAACGATCAAAGCAACAATACACCAAAAGTCATAGAATAATTGCACCACGTTAAATTTAAGTTAATTACATTACACTCTATGTTAACATTGTTACAACAAATTAACTCAACTTTCAAGTCACGTTGTAACATTTTTAAGGGATCGCACAGTTTACGTTTATACCTTCACACATTATTTGACCTGAAAATGCAAATACTCGATGTTATCCGAGTCACGTGCGTAAAATGTGACGTTTAAAATAATACCGCGTCGGGTGTAAGACGTGATATATACACACGGCGACAAAAATTATGCGATAAATTATTTAGTTTTTTATTATCTTTTAACGTGGTGTAATTTTATTAGGACACGTCTTATAGATATAGGAAGATTGTAAATGTTTATAAATTACAAAACGTAACTATTTGTTATTCAGGATAGACTGAGGAATAAAATTCGGAGATGAAAAACGAGAAATTACTCCACATGATGATTAGGGCACAAACAATTACAATATCAAGGTTAAGGAATCAATTTAAATTGCAAATGCGTTAACAACTCCGAGGACTAAGATTTTGTACTTATTTTGCCGGAAATGTCACCGGCTCTTAGCCTCCATACCGGAACACAACAGTGCAAGGACTACACTATTTGGGGGCAGGGCTAGTAAGTGAGATGGTGATAGCAATGTGGATGGACCCTGCACGAGATTTTACTATACGCAAAATAAAATCAAAATGGAATATAGCCGTAAAATAATGACACGCTTCAGCATTTGGTGCTAACTATGGCAAGCAGTAAACGAGGTAGTGGCAGTTTGCTAGCCTATCGTCTACGCAGGTTCTTTGTAATAAATTATACCTCTTGGCCAACTTTTACGACCTGTGCGAGATGATAAACATCTGACACATCAAACTTTGATTCAAGAACAATTTACTTATTAAATAGAAACCGGCTAAGTGCGTGTCGGATCACGCTCAAAGGAGAGGTAGTCGTAATGAACGTTCACCGTTAAAATTCATAGGTATTTTAATAATAATGTACAATAAGTTTGTTTTTATAGCCTATATGAAAACACTGAGAAAAAAGTTATTTCTGTAGTCGCTAAACTCAAACTAGCGTGTCACCTAAATTGTCACATATCTCAAATAATGCAAAACATCTAGAATAGATTTTGTTACTTTTATCGTCTGCCAAAAACGTTATTTTGTGTGAGGAATGTTCGAGATTATGAACAGTGACATCATAGGTTTTCTCTATCGTTTTTTTTTCACAATAGTAACAACTGAAATTGAAAAAGGATTTTATTTTTAATTTATTGTCATATATTCATTTTACACGTCTGTTCGTTCCATGTTAAGCATTTTATATATTTTTTTTTATTGTCGATTATCCAATTTCGAAATACGTAATTATTAATATTAAAAGGTCTATTTAGTAGGTAACTATTGACAAATAATTTATGTAATTCATACCCACTATATTTAATGGGTTTGAGGGAGCTAAAGTGCATTGTTAGGTAAGTGGTATTCAGCGCCTACATCTTTGTTGTCTGTTCTATTATTGATACTGCATGACGATATCCAGAGCGGAATACGATTGTTTGTATGCAAATATAGGTCAGTATCTGATATCAGTATACTTGTGTAAAAATCAGAGCATTAATATTATGGGAATCCGAAGTCAAAATTCAAAAGCAATTACAAAATTCAAATTTTCATTTTTTCAATGATTGGTGACGAAGCAGTGCTTATAGCATCATCAGAAGCAGAGTTGCAGTCACTAATTACGTTCATGAACGGAGACTGTGAAGTGAAAGGATTGAATATGAATGTGAACAAAACTAAAGTTCTGGTGTTTAAAACGGAAGATGTACAGACAAAGCGTGAAATATGGGTAAATGGAAATTGTCTAAAACCAGTGAACGAAATTTATATCTGGGAAGTGCATTTTCGAGGGATGGAAGATGTGAGTTGGATGTGGAGAAATGGGAGCAGCTGGCATTAAAGTGAACGGTATTCTGTCGTATTAGTAGGGAGAGTGAATAAATCTAACTCTACCAAAATGGCCATACACAATGTGGTGTTCGTTCCGACTTTATTGTATGGTTGTGGGGCTTGGATATGCCCAAAATTGAGTGAAAGTAAGATAAATACAGTAGAAATGCGATCTCTTGGAAATATGTGCGGTGTCACCCTTGCGGACAGAATAAGCAATGAAGAGATAACAGTGTGACAGGGTTGCACGACAGTGTTATAGTAAAAATGAAGAAAGGAATGCTTAGATGTTTCGGGCACATAGAAAGAATGAGTGATGAAAGACTGACGAAGAATACTACAGAGCGAAAGCGAGTGGTAAAAGAAGCCAAGGAAGTGACCTATAAAGATCAAATAGTTAGTGTTAGCCGACGGAAATGTCATAAACACTCGCATACTTGGGTGAAAATTTGCGAGGAGAATGATAATATTTGAGGAAGCGAAAGAAGTGTGTAAGGATCACGACGCTTGGCAGCCCATCTTCTCTGATTCAGTGATTGGTATTCAGGTAATTGCATTAATTTCATAATTTTGTAGACTGTATTGCAAAAATGCAAAAAAACTCTTATGTTTCATAGTTCTTATTTGTCTGTCAGTCTATCTGTCCGTCTGCCTTTGTGCCGTCTAAACCGTTGCCTTTACACCTTCTAAGTTGTAAGACACAAAGATATAAATCGGTAACCCATAACCAGAAAAGAGTAACAAAAAATTAAATAGTGTATGTTTGACCCGTTTTTTTTTAATTTAACGATAGAATTTATTAAATAAATGTTCTAATTTGTTCAAAATTGCTGCAGAACTCATGACATAAGAACACTGATCAGAAATCTGTCTACACCATTAACGATTTTTATCAAAGATATTATTCTTGGGATTAATCCCCTCTGCGCAGACACATACTGGCCTTTACTAAATGTAATCATAAAATTATATCATTTTGAAATTTTGGTCAAGCGCCAGTTCAAAATGCGTTCAAAGGGTTTGGTAACTTATTTATGCAATGGTAAATATTTAAACTTGATATAAAAACAACATATCCTCACGCTGTATCCCTAACGGGGTGGTCAGAGAGGACGGAGCGTCAAGTATCGCGGTCTTGACATTTTTTATTCGCCTTCTCAAATATCGTCGTTCTCTGTACAAACTTTTACTTTAATATGCAAGTGCATTTGACATTGCCGTCAATTAACACTCAAATCAAATAGCTATTTGATCTTCATGAGTCAGCCTTGGTTTTCCTTGGCTTCTGTTACGACTTACTTTCATTCTGTTTATTTTCTTCGTCAGTTTTTGACCACTCATTCTTTTCATGTGCTCGAATCATCTAAGCATTTCTTCATTTTTAAGATAATGCTCTCGTCGAACCCTGTCATACAGCGTATCTCTTTATTAATTTCTTCAATCATCTTCATTTGTAAATTTAACTTGCTTTTTGCAAATCTATAAAACCTATCATCATATGTTCCTATAACTTTTAATATTCTTCAAATCTTTTATAATTCTTGCTTCACTTGCCGGTACTAACCGGATACCGGTGATAAGGGGAGGAGGAAAAGGTTAATCGAATTCTTGTACCCAATTTACATCTTCGTTCATTCTTTACTTCTCTATGAATTTACTAACGGGTCTATGTCATTTTATACTTTAAGGCTAATTATCTATTTTATCCCGACGTTTCGACCGGATTGCACCGATCGTGGTCACGGGCAGACTGCTGAGGATGAATGACGTCTTCGTAGCGTGCGGTTTTTTGCAACTACGCACACTCATCCAATGGATTTCTTAATTTTTGTTATTGTCACTGTCGGTACTTCGACACAGTATCGATCCGGTCGAAACGTCGGGATAAAATAGATAATTAGCCTTAAAAGTATAAACGCGACATAGACCCGTTAGTAAATATTGTAAGATGTGTACAGGTCGTGAAAGTTTAAAAACATTAATTTTCTATGAATATTTGAAATCGTTAACTAATTAAGTTTTCACTTAATTGAGTTTTCAGAGTCGGTGGTAAATTTGTAGTTTCAAAATACCTCGTTATGTGATTTAATAATATAATAAAAATGTGGTTTATTTCATTTCGATTTAAGTGCAACCATTGAATTTAGTTATTTTGTACCTGAGCGTGAATATCTTTTTTCTCCGCAACCATCAAAAATGCTGCTTAATTCCCCTTGTGCCAGAATTTACGAACTTTCTACCTGCTATTGATTATTGCATATTTACCTTTAAAACTCAGGGGAGAGTTTTTTGCTTAAAATACTTCGAAATATAAGATCGAGGCCGAGAGAGCCTTTTGTCAAGCAAAAATTTTACCTGGCCATTCTAAATTGGACTCAAATGTAATCAATTGTTATTTTGAAGGGTTTTGAACCTTATTTTGTTTTGTAGATATTCAGTTAGAGGAATTCACATTATTTATATATTATGTAAAGACATACATCACACATTCACTTGTACATTCATACATTTAAATACACAGGAGGCAATTTATTTAATGTTAAATTAGCTGTAATTTTTGGAACGTAATGAGATAGATTATTGAAACGCAATCTTAGTGTTGGTATGAGAACTTTATTATAGATATTTCTACTTGTAAAAAGTGAAATAAATAAAGTGAAAAAAAAAACAAAAAAGATCTCTTGTAAGTACTGCGTTAACAAGCCAAAAATAATTATCCATCTCATTCTCTCAGCCTATCCCTTAAGGACCAAAGTGTAAATCATTTTTGTAATCTATATACGTAAAAGGCAATGTATGTATGTATGTTCCTTATGGGCTCCGAAACGGCTGGACCGATTTCGATGAATTTTCAGAGAATCTTCAGATTGGCCTAACGGGTAATCCTGTAAAGTTTGGTAGCGATCGGATCAGTAGATTTTTTTTTGCGGTATCAAAATAATTATGAAAACTGTTTAATTTATTTTAACTTCAACTAACGCGTAGTGAAACGGGACGGGTTTGATAGTTAAGTATAATTAATGATTGTAAAAACGTGGTGCACTTTTTCATGAAATCTAACCGAAATGTTAAGGAATTTCATTCATATGACTTTAATTTAAAAAGCACAATCGTTTGTTTTGAGTAAAAGCGCCCCACGCTATTACACTCACATACACTTAATTACAAAAATGGCTTGCATTTGGGCCCTTACGGGATGACCAGAAGATTAAAGGTGGACTTTCGATCCGAGCGTCAGCGTTAGTGTCGCGGCGTTAGTAACGCCGCGACACTGACGCTGCGACAGTGCGACAGTATAAGTTACTATGAAAATGTAAAGACCGACGGTCGAGCATCGCGACACTCACAGCGGTACTGACGCGCACGCTAACGTGCGCTAATGTCGCGACACTAATGTCGCGATGCTGGAACGCCGGTCCATACATTTTCTTAGTAACTTATACTGTCGCACAGTCGCAGCGTCAGTGTAGCGGCGTTACTACCGCCGCGACACTGACGCTGACGCTCGGATCGAAAGTCCACCTTAAGGTCGCCAAATATTTTTTTTGCTTTTTAATGGAATACTTATAAGAGCGTTTCCTTTTTTTTTTTGTTTTAAACTATTTATTTTTTTTTTGTTCTTGCCAAGACTATAGGATACGATGTTCCATTAAGTAGTTCTAGTTCCTATCTTTTGGTTCCATCACCAGACCTTGAAAACGAATCATGGCCAAGTGCATCTCAAGCAATTTTAGCAACCCCAAACACGGTTACGAGACAATATTACGTAATTTTTTATCTATTTTGTTTTTATATTAGGTTTGTCAACAGTTACACAACACTTACAGTTAACAAATATAGATAAACACAAAGTACAATTAAAAACTAAATGCGCAACTAATTACACACAAACATAACATATAACTCCTAGAGTTCCACTGCCTACCTACCGGCTCCATGATCAGATCATATTATTGGTACCTCGCTAATATCAATATGATCAGATCATATCGATAGTACTATATTATTATTATTTATTAGCGAAAGAGGTATGTAAGGACCGCGACGCTTGGCGCTCCGTTCTCTACGACTACCTCGTTAGGAATACAGCGTGAAGAAATGTATGTATATTATTATGTTGTCATCAGAACTACACCTAACTGCCAATATTCATATTGATACAACAATTTTAGAAATTAGTAAAATATTTACTTATGTAGCTACGAACAAGTCAACCTAATAAAAGCGTTTTTAGAAAAATGAGAAATATATGGGGTTTTCCAACAGGGATGATATGATTTTGATGTGACGTTACGGCCATTTGTAATATGTCATGATCTGTCATTTGTTTTTCATTGTATTCAGTAGTGTTTACAATTTCATCATGGAGAGATATACGCAAGAACAATGTTTACAAATTATTCAGTTTTATTATCAAAATAATCGTTATCCAATTGCAACTTTTCGTGCGCTGTTGCCATTTTATGGTCGTAATAATCGTCCGAGTGTGCTCGCTATTCGTCGAATTGTTGAAAATTTTGAGCTTACATTTTCTTTACATAATGTTCAAGTGCCCATAAGACAAAGAACCGCTCGAAGTAATGCAAATACTGCTGCCGTTCAGGCAAGTGTTGCTGAAGACCGCAATTTGTCGATTCCAAGACATTCTCAACAATTGGGACTGTCTCAAACCACAACCTGGCAGATTTTGAGAAAGGATTTGGGTTTGCATCCATATAAAATTGTTCTCACTCAAGAACTGAAGCCATTGGACCACCGTAAACGTCGTGAATTTGCTGATTTTGCCTTGGAACAACTTGAAAACGATAACGATTTTTCTAAGAAAATTATCTCCGATGAGGCTCACTTTCATCTGAGTGGTGCGGTAAACAAACAAAACTGTCGATTCTGGTGCGAAGAAAATCCACAAATTATTCATGAAAAACCATTACATTCGCCTAAATTGACAGTTTGGTGTGGTTTTTGGTCTGGTGAAATCATCGGTCTGTACTTCTTTCGAAATGAAGCTGGTAACACCGTTACTGTTAATGGAGAGCGGTATAGATCGATGATAACCAACTTTTTATGGCCGAAATTGGAAGTTGAATTGGAAGTTGATCTTGACGACATTTGGTTCCAACAAGACGGGGCTACGTGCCACACAGCAAATGCAACAATTGAATTATTGCGAGAAAAGTTTGGAGATTCGATTATTTCAAGAAATTGTGTTATTGAATGGCCTCCAAAAAGTTGTGATTTAACACCATTTGACTATTTCTTGTGGGGTTATTTGAAGTCATTGGTCTTTCGAAATAAACCAGACTCTCTTCAAGCTTTACAAGTCAATATTGAACGTGCCATTCATGACATACGACTTGATTTAGTGGAAAAAGTGCTCGAAAATTGGGTTCATCGAATTCATTCGTTCGGAAGAAGTCGTGGAGGCCATTTGAATGACGTTTTAATTAGAACTTAATTGTATCGATTGTACTTCACATTAAATAAAAAACTTTTGAATTTCCTTAACAATAATTGTGTTTTTTTTTTAAAGAAATCATATCACTTTTATTGGAAAACCTTGTATAAGCCGAATCATGTTTTTTTTTCATTCGAGATGGACGGAGCATTGTGTTGTAACTTTTTCTTTAATTTTTATCCTCTTTAATATTGGTTTTTTTTACAATAACTGCACAAACAAACCTGTATGGTTTTTCTGTCTGCAGCATTTTATTTTACAATGATCATTACATACATAATACACTACACACTGAATATTACGTACACCATACAATAAATTTTATAAAATTATGTGGGTAAGAGTTAATTATTATTTGTGAATTCAGGTTGATTAAATTGTACTTCGATGCATTGAATAGTATTTTTTTAACTTCTGTATAAACTCTCATAACTACCCACCAAAAGTCAAAATTAAACTATTTATTTAAATATAGTGCAAAAAAAAAGATACAAAGTTAACTCAACTTTTGAAGTTATTTTCTTATATACTACGAAGATGACAACCTAGCAATCAATTTACTTAAAAATAAGGACAACCTGTATCTAGCGACAGATTAAACTCTTAAAGGCCAGTCCACACAATAACGACTCATGTCTCCGTAGCGTGTTTGCACAGACTTACGAAGTGTACTTTAGACTTAAGTTCGTGCAAATGAAACATGTGGACGTCAAGTTTGAAGTTTGCGTCAATGTCTCTGTACCTTTGTATCTTATAACAAAAAGTCTGTGCAATTGTGCAAACACGCTGCGCAGACATAAGTCGTTATTGTGTGGAGCGGCCTTAAAGGTTCGTCTGGAGTTTAATTTAAGATAGTGCACTGCGCATGCGCGTTGTGGTTCGTACAAGGCTACGGAGAGCTGCCTTTAGCGTATGAAACGCTTTAGCGTGCTGACGCTTTTCGTGATGTGGTTGTTTTCATATCGGGTTAAATAAAAAATGTTTGCCAAAAATTAAACGTTGTGCCAAAAATTAATTTTGAAAAGATTGGTTTCTGTTCTTACGACGTAATAGTCATGACAAAAGGCGATGGTGACACGTTAGATTATACCTAGAACTAAGATGTTACTTATGTCTTCATATCTTACAACATTATTTTGATATATTATTACACATTTGAATGATGATGATGATGAACGAGCGTAATGGCCCGTAATATCTACGCACCTGCTTCGACTCCGGACAAGTTCTAACAAGTCTATACCTATTTAAAATTTGATTCATGCGCCGCTGTTTCAACATGCGCGATGCGCTGTTACTCCGGACTCCAGACGTACCTTAAAATACGAGTATTATACGTTTATCACCGACGTCTCATCATCCATACCAGAACACAACACTGCAAGCGTTACTGTTCGAAGACAGAAACAGCGTATAAAATGTTGGTTGCGTTCTGATCAGACACTGCGCAAGGTTCTAGAAGTTCACTTTTTGTTTAGGCAACTGTGTAAGTACTTTAATTGTCATGTCAAGTCAAGTATTCTCTGAGGAAAACGATAGACAGCTGTGTTCTATTTTTTGAAAAGGAAAACTGAAAATGGAGCAAACTTGTATTAAACGAAATCAACGTTAACTCTTATCGCTTACCATATTAAGGTCTCCATCAGTCAAATCTCATCCCCCTTAAATGCTTCACAACTAATTACTTTAAGTGAAAACTTGGAGCTTTGGAGATCGACTTCTTGAATTTAACTTTACTTAGCGCCAAGTTCGAAGAAACTCATCGGAGCTCTAAGTCTGATAAAGTCAGTTGACATTAACTTGTGTAAATGATAAAATATTCTGTAAGTAAATTTTTAAGCTGGTTTTGTTGAAAATTCTCGAGTAAAAGCGTATGTAGAAGATTTTATGCTAAAAAATTATTAATATGATACAGGTTTCCAAAGTGAAAACTTTTATATAGGCTGTAATTTACTTTGAAACAATATCTTAAGAGATTTTTTTTTGTTATAAGATAAGCTACAGTGAGTATTCAGTATGTGCGTGGCTCAAGACAAAAGATTTCAAAAATTTTTTTGGCTTTAGACATTTCTCTTCAATGTGATTATTATTATTAAAGCCTTTTATTTCCTTAATAATAGTATTATACATTTTATTTTAAAATTACAGTTTAATAACATAAAAAAATATGAAGTTAACATTAGATGCTGTTTCTGTTGAATTCACATATGAATATTAATTGTTTCTAAATTTACAATTATTTATTGATTGATTTTAAGCACTTTTCTCTAATTATTTAGGACCTCTCAACGAGTACAGTCCTCCATTTCTCTCCACTTATTCCTGTCAGGGCTGTTCTTGTCCAGTAGTGGTTTGTAAAAAAATATAAGTTCGTCTGCTCAACTTTCCAGAGGTCTTACTCTTTTACTTTCTTCAATATGACAATCTGACATTATTTCATATATTAGAAATATAAAAAGACATTGCTTAATCCCCAAACAATTATTTTTTGCTCCAATAAGAAATTACGTCAATTATTTTTGTCGCTGGAATGCTTGAATAAATCATTCAAAAGTGGGCGCTATTAGACGACAATTGCGTGTGTGTACAATCTGGTGTAGCGTGGTAGTGAACGAAGAATATACTGAATAAGAAATAACATTTATTTTTTATGTACATAATATACACATACCACTCACAAGTATGACAAAATAGACGACTTGACTACTTATTAACGACCTAATTTAAAGAGGAGTCTAGTAATTATGAACAATGGTGCAAAAAATATTTGAAAAACAATAAAAAATTTAAAAGTTATTCAATTTTAAACTTGAGTAGTTGTAACAGACAGGGTATAAGTTCAGTTTCTGTCACTCCTAGTGCTGGACAATAACAGCGCGAGTTTGTCCTTATCTCATCTCTCCTTATATACCTCCATATATCTCCACTGTACTCACTGTTGAAGTTTAAAAGCCAATAACTCCTATTTTCTCAATTAATTTCAAGTGGTTTATTTCACATTTTTTCTTATTTCAATACTTAAAATATATTATTATTGTTGTAAAAATGTCTATAAATTAATTATCCGTTTTAAGGGCAGTTTACTAGTCTATTCAACCTGTATAAGATACTAGTATACTAGTCTATTCAAGCTGTATAAGAACACAATTCAATAAAATTATGTTGTGTACAATTTCATAAGCTGAGGCTCTGTATAAACTTAAACTATATTAAATAAACAATATAATGTATGTATGTATAAATAACCAATTTAATATTTGTCTTATGTAACTAAAAAATAATCTCGAAATTATATCGGTTATAATTATACTCCGAAATTTAAGTACAATATTTATTTTATGTTTTTGTTTCTGAGAAGGGAAAATATCCCCACGGATACTCAACCGGACTCTACGCCATCTGAGTAGTGTCGGACTCGAACTGACTAAAAAAACTCCCCTCCTTGCTGTTAGCCCTAGTGGTTTTAAGAGGGATACCTCGTGCATAGGGCCAACCAGGGCTCAGGGCATCGCCAGGAGAGTTTCCGCACCCTCGTGTATATTAACAGGCTTTCTATTCGGGTGCGGGCTGGGCCTCTAGCGGACCCGGCCGCCATGACGACTGAAAGCCGATTCGTGTGTCTAGCGTTTTCTATGGTAAGTTTATGGTTTTCTATGGTAAGTGGCTTAAGGCCCCTGTGTATGTATATAGTACGACGTGATCCAGCTTCTAGTGGGGCCGTAGGCCGGTGGTGCCATTGTAGCATGAATGTGGGCATGTTTAAGTTCAAACTAAGACTATATTTAATACTCGTGCTATGGGTACCGCGCAACGAATTGTAGTATAACCATAAAAGATAACTTTAGAAAAATTCGTGTTAGTATTGAATATACAACCCTCGATTTCAAAGCACGACTAAGCAGTTCAGGTCCAATGATCAAACATTATTCTGTAACAAAATATTTAGGCTTAAGTCGAAGAAAAAAGAAAATCTGTAAATGATCTAAAAACTATTTTCCATTCAAAGTTTTTGTTTGTAAATCGCAAAGCAACTAGAGTGGTTAAGTAGTTTGAAACAAGTCAGCTATTCTAAGTGCTTACCTGTACGTACCTCCATTAAAAAGTTATACAACGAAGGTTCTTAGTATTGTTGTAGAAAACAGTAAGTAAAAAATAAATCAGTAGACAATTAATATTTATTATAAAATTAATCCGAATTGTGTTTCACTTAGTAAAAAACAACTTTGTTTTGTAATTTTCTTTTAAAAAATAATCGGTTCCACGATTTTCTCTGAAGAGCCTCCAAGCACATTCAATTTACTCGAGTTTTACATGAACATAATAATAGCTACATTGACTTGTACATACATACATATCGTCAAGCTGCATCCCTAACGTGGTAGTCAGAGAGGACGGAGTGCCTAGCGTCGGGGTCCTTACATACTTCTTTCGCTTCTTCAAATCTCATTGTTCTCCTTACATATTTTCGTGTAGTTATGAAAGTGCTTTTCAGGTTTCCGTCAGCTAGCAATCTCGTTATTTGATCTTCGTAAGTTAGCCTTGGCCTTCCTTGACTTCTTTTACCACTCGCTTTCTTTCTACTCATACTACTATACTAAATATAAGATATATATTTACAAGTAATAATGAAATATGTAAAGTAATTGTATAATAATATGTTATTTTTTGCTATACATTATGAAAAATTTTATTTTATTTAAAAAAATTACTTCTACCACACATTACACATTTTTACACAAACAAATAAACGCTTAACAACTAATATGTATGCCAATTGAAGATATATACAACATTCTGTAAGCCTATATACACAGCAGTCAATACAAATAAAATACAGTAATACCAAAATAAAACAAAAATAAAAAGAACAAAAGAATACAACATTACAATTACACCAAAGAGCAAAACCGCCTTCAAAAAAACACTGAAAAAAATAAGATAACCATCCTTTAATAATCAAAACTCATGCACAAATAAAATAACTTTATAAATACGATACATATACCTATATAATTAAATTTGACAGTTACTGAAGTCAGTGCCAAGCCCACCAAACTAATAGACTTTATGTTGTTGCACATTGATTTGGCACCGACTTCAATTACTGTCAAATATAATTATATAGGTATGTATATCGTATTTATAGTTATTTTAATTGTACTTGAGTTTTGATTATTATAGGATAGTTATTTTATAGTTTTCAGTGTTTTTTTTTAAGGCGGCTTAATTTTGAGTGGTGATAACCTAAAAACCTAAAAATATCTAGGGCAGGTCTATAATTAACTTCATTTTAATTCCGGAGCGCAACGATATACAAGAGAATCGTCAATATAAATAAAGGTTATAACCAGGTCGTGTTATCCAGCGTATCTTCAAAGTCCAAACTCCAATATCGGTGAAATTTAAATGGGACCACCTCTAAAGTATTACATACCAAACGAAAAAAGAATTTTTGAAATCGGTTCATAAATGACGCAGTTATGAGGTAACAAACATACAAAAAAAAACAAAAAAACAAAAAAGAAAAACAACATACAGACGAATTGAGAACCTCTTTTTTTTTGAAGTCTGATAAAAATAGACGGTCTATCCTGTTCTTATATTTTGGAAGAGAATCACAAAACACACCCAAATTAGGAAATTTTGCTAAAGAGTTAGTACTTGTTGATAGACTTATATTATTAAAAATATAATGACTCCATGGCAATTTCGCTGGAGTCGAGACTCATCAGGTTATAAGCACCGCTAACCTTTAATATTTCACATATAAATTTATGATTTATTGGTGAAAGTTAAACCCGCAACACTCTCTAAGAAGATGGTACTCTGTATGGATGACCTATCGCAAAGGCACGTGTTATCTTCAACGATATTAAACCTATTGTGTTATTCCTGATGGAATCCATGACCCGTAAGCATTTGAATTAAATTAAACGAAACGGCAGTGGACTTCCACAGCTTGCCGATGCTCTAGATTCTAGGTTCCCAAACTTATTTTGTCTACTAAGTCGAGAGCTCATGCAGTCGTTGTCTAAGATGCCTCCTAGCTAAATGAAATTACAAATCACCCCCCAGGCCTCTACACAACGCCCCCATTTTTTTTCTGGGTCTCTTACCGCACCCCTTTAGGCCTGCAGCGCCCACAGGGGGGCGTTATCGCCCACTTTGGGAATGGGTGCTCTAGATGATGGGGCACCATGCTCTGGTAACAGCACTCGAGCTGGAGTTTATATATTATCAACATAGTCGCGGCTACCGCTGGTAGGGATCAATTTGGGTCCATCTAGTAGACCAGAGCGGCTAGACAAGTGGCAAATGCTTTGTACCTATTTAATCTATCTATCTAAACGCTTGGTGATGTTATTGCTCATCAAAAGTGCTACTTAGTACGTTTCATGCGGCAGTTTTCACACGTTTTTACTTGTAGTTTGTTCGAATATAAAGTTAATAACGATTGAGTAGCAATTTTAAATCGTTATGCTAGTTCACGTGGTATTTTTCATACTATTCTTCTAGCGTTTACGACAATGAGCCACTTGTGTAGGCCGCCAGGTCTTGATGCTTTTGCTTTACAACGACGACAAGAGGAATGAAATTCATGACCATTTCCAGTGTATTGGAGGTTACGTAATAAGCCTGACGATCCATCTCTTTCCAAGTAAGTAACTAACGCTTTACATGGTTCAAATGTATAATAGTTACCAACGTTGGTTACGGAGAAATAATAAATAGGTCAATTAAACACAGCTGTCGATTTCTACCGACGTCTGTATTTACGAACAAATAATATTTGGGATATTTACGATAACGAAACAACTTACTGAAACTTAGCTTAGGCTGATGTTACACTTTCGTGGTTAGTTCTAATTACAAATAAGATCAAAGTTCTTTTATAGAATAAGCTGACTGCTTTATTCAATAAAGTCTTATTATATTCTATGACATTTCATTAGCCTAGCCGACACCTAGTCATTCGCTCTAGATACTATAATAATTTAAAAGTCCATTAAAGACTATCTTTGACTAAGTGGCAATGGCCTTCAGCTGAAAATAGTATCCTAATTCAACACATTCCTGTAAAATATATACTTATTTTGAATTTTGGTCTGGGTAAGTTAGTGACTCCGCCCTTTTTGTGGTCGAATGTGCATTGGTAAATACGTGAATTCAATAAACCCATTAGATATAGATATTGTAATTGCAGTTATTACAGTTCTTAGGTTTGTCTAAATATTCGTTGAAGCGGAAATACAGGAATCTCTCTTCTTAAGCAAGTGTTCCAATTCTGAATTTTCAACTATACCAAAAAATGAATTGTTGGAGTCCATATGTTATTGAGTGACTACTTCCATTGATCAATATTTACGTAAAGTAAGAAAGGTATAGCACGAGTGTCTAGCCAATGGACCTCATAAGTCTTTCGAGGAAAGCTCTCATTTTGATATCGAATGATGACGAGGCTAATCGAAGAATCTCAAAACCATATTTACTAATAATGACATTTTGTTTCACTTTCTCTAAGGTAGAAAGTTACAATAGATTGTAGGTGTACTGTAACTGTAGTTACAATAGACTATAGGTCTACTGTATCTTTCTATCTTAGAGAGAGAAAGATAAAAAGTTACAATAGTTTGTAGGGCTATTGTAACTTTTTATCTTTTTTACGCTCACGAAGCTGTAATACACAAAGCACTAAAGTTAATTTGTGAGTCTTTGTTGTGTACTTTGTCTATTTTTAGAAAACATAATATTTTATTTCTAGTCTTCTCTTTAGTATAAGACACCATCTAATTGACTCCTGCCCACAAAAAAATACCAATAGTAACGTAGCGATTGCGTTAGGGAATTATTATTATTATTCATATGAGAAGATCATCGCCTACTAAAACTTCTGTATATCGATTGTTAAAAAACAGTAAACAAAACAATTAGAACCATACCATCTTTATTCCATATCAGGTAAATGGAACTAAGACGAATATCTTTTACTCAACTTCAGAAATTTGTGCTTTCTATCATAGGCAATAGCATACAAAATGGGTTGAATGTTGACATTATCGCGTCACGTTATATCGACACCTCGATATGGATGGATCATTACGTTATCAATCATTCAGTATAAAATCGGCCCCTCAAGGAATGCATTGTTAGAGAATTCTTACAGATGTTATAATCCGAAGGAGGTGTTATTAGAATATAGAATAATTGCAGGATGTGGTTTTTAAAGTTTAACATATATATATATATATATAATAAACTACGTTAAACATTACATATTTACATTACTATACACGGAATGTAAAAATAAATCCTCGAATGAACATAACCAATCTGTTTGTGGTTCATAAGAATTTCACATAAGATTGAAGTGTCAATTCAACCCCATAGCCTGTACAAGAAAAGCCCACGATATCCTACCTATTAAAATAATATGGCAACTAAAAGCGTCTCGGGAACGCAAACAGTAACGGTGACTTAGTATATGTTGTACCGCCGTAGCGTGCCGTAGCACGAAATGTGGAAATGTCTTAAAATACATTTTTAACCGTCACTTTTCACCTGTCCAGTATTATGCTCATCGAAAAATAATTTCCGTTGAAATTAATTTTATTAAGTTTTCAATTTTTTCGATTAAACACTGGATTTTAAAAGAGCTATGATAAAATCTAGTTTATTTACATAAACTGAGGCTTTGAAAAAGTCATAGGTTTTTGAGAGGTTTAGTTGACAACCAATTTTAACCAAACCCTATTTCATCATAACCGTGTAACATGAATATCTACAAACATCCCTACCACTTATAACTTTCACCATACTCAGGAAACCTCCCCTCATCTGTTCGTGGACTAATAAACGGCTGACACTAATTGGCGTGGATCTCCCCTTGTCCAGACCACTTACAATAAAATTCTTAAAAAAATCTTCAGAGCAACGTCGCATTTCTTTTGAAAGGACAGGTTTTAAAGAAGGTAACTAAAGCTGTTTGAGGCGATGAAAATTGTGTTCTCGAACAAGTTCTTTGAGTAGAACTCAAAGTTATGTTTTTAGTTTAGTATTTACGTGCAAATGAGACCTGGAAATAAATAAATATTATTTTTATAAAACCGTAACAGAGATGTTTGTACATTGAAGACATTAATGAAAATATAATTTGAAACGATTTTTAGATTTATTTGCAATGGAAATGCTTTTAGAATTTGTGCCTGTTTCTTCGTTTAATCATCACTCAGAAATTACCGATTGGAATCAAATGTAGACAGCAGTGTTTCAAAGAGTAGGAGTCCATTCAAGCAATGACTTCTGTGAAATTACATTGTAAATGCGGTATAATAAGAATTATTAAGGGTTACATTTTCTCAGAAGAGCACAATAAATCACAAGATTTATCGTGATGAATTATTATAATCATTGTTAGCAATCTTCCGCCCAAAAATATCATGACACGTGTTTCACGTTTTAACGAAAACTCCTCAGGATATTCCAAATATCTGATTCGGTCAGATAACCAATATTGAATAAAAAAATGAGCCCGCTGCGCACGGCTTGTTGATTTTTCGATTTGGTGCTGGTTATATAAAACTTAAGTTCAGCGTTAAACACAAAACATAAAGTTCAGATAAATGTTCAGATTGCTAAAGTACTTTTGTAAAATAATTTCGATATTCGATTTTTTTTTCAATACTATAAAAGTTACAAGTATTAAGGGTTTATATGTTCATATCTGTATTTTTATTTATACTTTTTACAATAATAAAATAATTGAAATAATTATAGAAAAAAGTATTCGATCGAAGGCCTTTTTTCAATAAGCTCCGAAAATTATCGAAGAAAAAGCGAAATGCGAGGCAATCGTATATACTCAGATAATAATTTTGTTGATATTTTCCTTATACATACAATATCAGGAAAAATATTAATATGTACATTCGCAATTTGTCTATTATTCTGTATTTACTATTTCTTTTTTTTTCCACTTTGTGCTCCAATTTTATCAAGGCTCGTATTGAATTTGACAGCGACATTCATTTGCTGAATGTTTCACGACTCTAATGCTCGTTTTTTTGTGTTGTTATTACGACAGAAGTGGTGTACAGCGAATGGTATTATAATCAATCAAAAGTTTCCCTTTATGTGTAGCTATTATGAAATATTAATAATATACATACAAATCTACACTCTGTAACCTTAACGGGGTAGTCAGAGAGGATGGAGCGCCAAGCGTCACGGTCTTTGCATACTTCTTTCGCCTAATCAAATTTCATCATTACCCTCACATATTTTCGCCTGGGTATGCTAGTGCTTTTTATATTTACGTCAGCTAACACTCTGGCTTTTTGATCTTCGTAAGTCAGTCTTGGTCTTACTTGACTTCTCAAGGAAATACTAAAGACATACATGCATAAATACATATCTTCTCGCTGTATCATTAACGGGGTAGTCAGAGAGGACGGAGCGTCAAGAGTCGCGGTCCTTACATACCTCTTTCGCTTCTTCAAATCTCATCATTCTCCGCACACATTTTAGCCTAGATATGCGAGTGCTTAAATAAATAAAATAAATAAAATACTAAATAGGTACAAATAATGGTTGGTATTACAAGCGTGATACAAGACAATTACAAGTTTGCCTTTACCTAGTCAGAAAAAAAAATGAAAGTAATACCTGGTATTTAATAGACACTTACAAATATCAAATTATCATAGAATCATCAAATCTTTATATTAATAAGTGAAGAGAAAACATGGAACCCCTTTTTTAGCATATTGCGCACACGAACAAGTGCAATTGGCATAGTTAAAATTTATATGGAAAAATACAGAAAACTATTTGTATGTAATACATACATACATATCTTCACACTGTATCCCTTACTGTTGTCCTTACATACCTCTTTCGCATCCTCAAATCTCATCATCCATCAATGTAATATAAGATATTTAATACGCGTTGTATATTAATTGAAATAAAATAAACCATTCATTGTTTACGTTGTAGTGTACTATGTAGTTATACCTCGGACTAAGAAACATAATGGACCGAGCTATAATAAAATGCCGCTCTTATCACCGTGTCTCAAACAAATTTTCGTGTCTCTTTCTATCTCATTGAGCGTACCACGAGTGAAATAGTTAGCTATAGTAAGTATGGCAACCTCGCACTGTCAGTATATTTGTCAGTTTATGAGTCAGCCATGAAATAATTATTTGCAAAGTACTCGTAAATCTTAATTGTTTTGGTTACTGGTATTCACAAAAATAAAAATATATCATGTTCAGCTGTTATTAGTTGTACTGTGACCTTCCCTAGTCACGCACATTAGTAAAAATCTAAAAAGTCGGTCACCAAAAAAAGGGACACTGAGACCATTCTCTTAAATGCTCCGTTAATTGTGATACTTACAGTATCATTTTATAACAGTTAACATTATATAACAGTTGCAGTAAAGCTGTGAGAGCAATTAATTAATAAACATTGTTCGTTGTTCTAATGGCAATACCACAGGTAAAACCTAACAATGTTGTAAGTATCAATTACATATTTACCCCATTATTATTAAATATATATATATATCAATACTACACATATTAAATATATTAATATTTAATATGTGTAGTATATTTAATTATTTAAGTTTATGTATTGTTTAAGTATTATATATGTCGTATGCATTTATGTATATGTAGGTATTTTTTAATTTTTTATTTATTTTATTTATTGGGATAACAAAGATACATGATGTTAGTAACAAATGAGTTTAAAAGTTTAGTGTTAGTATTAACTTATCTAATTAACAATTTGATAAAATGGTAAAATATAGGAGAGTCATACCTGTCCGTTATGGTACGCAGGATACTGTTGGCGGACGATCGCACTCTTCTAAGTAGTGATGCCGTCTTCTTTCGAATAACGGCATGAAAACCGTCCGTGTGTGCCTGCGCGAACATTTCTGAGGCACTACAATAGCGAGGCAGTCCCAACAGCATCCTGAATCCATTATTATATTGGACACGCAATGTCTCTATGGCCTTTTTCGTGTAGTTGGTCCACAGGTTGCTGGTATAAAAGCTTTGACAATATGCCTTAAAAAGCGTGCTTTTTACTTGTTCAGTACACCGAGCAAACCTGCGGGCCAACATATTACACCGCACGGCCAAGGCTCTGCGTTCTCTTTCAATATCTACCTGATCCTTAAGGTCGTCGGTAACATAATGTCCTAGATATTTAAAACTGTGGATTCGTTTTAACGTATCTCCGTTTAGAGAGATTACGGGACTGATTTCCGGCGATTTACCGCCTGCCCCAAAGATCAAGTATTCGCTTTTCTTTACATTATACCGCAGGCCGTGATCGGCCGCGTATGCCTCACATGTACTAATAAGCTTCCTCAGCGCGCCCACAGTGGGAGCTAGCAGCACCATGTCGTCTGCATAACTGATGTTGTTATATATATTCATGTTTTGTATTATTGTGTTTATTCATATAAATATGTATTATATATTTACGTTTTATATTCTCCATATTAATTTTATGATAATAATATAATTTAGATAAAGTTAATTTAGCATTTTCATTTTAAATATATGCACTACCAATATTTTCTCCGTTTGGCTCATGGTTGACTGGTAGAGAATGCCACTTGGCATTAAGTCCGCCATTTGTACATTTTTGTGCAATGAAGTTGAAATAAATAAATAAATAGCGTATAATACTTAGTCCGAGGGTCAAACGGTCACAAAGAGTAGAAATTGACGCAAATTATTTTTAAAGGTTACCAACAAACTGAAATAATTACTGACAGATGATTTTCGAGCTGTGAATGTTGTGGGATTTGTGAATGAGCTGTTTTGAGTCTGGAGTGTATGTCCAGAGAAAAAAATGTTTGTTTTATATTTCCGGTCGAATTTCAACCACTGGTTGACCACTAGTAATAGTAAATCCTTTGATTTATTTCCATAGTCGGTGACTTATTTTAATTTACCTTCCCTATGAGAACGAACTCCAGCCGTGAATTAAAGAAATTAAAGTTGTTTCATCTTGTTTGCTAGTTTTTATCGATATGTAGTCAAATTTTAGTTTGTGATGAATTACTAAAATCTTTAGCTATTTTCCGCTCAAACTCCAAAAACCACAAATCGACACGTGTTTCGCCTCTTAATGAAGCATGCTCAGGATATACCAGAGATCGGACTCGGTCATCTTACCAGCACCGAATCCTTTCGGTCCGATTCGGTTCTGGTAAGCTGACTGTGTATGTTATAGATGTTTCACCGTGCCCCGCCCGTGATACAGCCCGGCCCCGACCGACACGGTATAACGTGAATCATGCTTAAAGCTCTGCATTGTCTCGGTATGCTTAAAATCAGGCTGTCTATAGTGGCCTGGAAAATCCTGCTCCTAGTTCGAAGGAGATGCAAAAAAAATCTTGTTCTGTGCGTAAATTTTGAGGCAACTTCTTGGAAACTAAAGATACAGAATTGCACAACAAGCTCATTACATCAAAGAGTGATATAGCTTACATGACAGACCTGTATAAATTGTTCAACGACATGATTCTCCAACTGCAACGCTAGGAAGTTCATTGGCTATCAAGAGGCAATTGTCTGACTCGATTTTACAACCTGTTTGACTCTGTTATAGAGTTCTTGGAAACTAAAGGTACAGAATTGCACAACAAGCTCATTACATCAAAGAATGATATAGCTTACATGACAGACCTGTATAAATTGTTCAACGACATGAATCTCCAACTGCAAGGCGATGAACTAAATTTAATTAAAACAAAAAACGTCGTTGCTGCTTTCGCAGCCAAACTGCTTCTACACAAAAAGAATATGGGCAGACGTGAGTTTCACAATTTTCCGAATTTATCAGTATCATGCAGTAACGACGAATTGTTTGCCTACTGCCAACATTTGGAAAACCTCCACATTGACTTCACTGAACGATACCAGGACATTTTGAACTTGGAAATACCAGACTGGGTGTTGGATCTGTTTTCAAATGTCAACACAGCAATGTCACCTCCGCTGGAAGAAGAACTTATAGAATTGACAACAAACGAGGAAATAAAAATCAAGTTAAAAAATGGTTACCAAGAATTTTGGCTACAAAAACCGATCCTGCAATTGTACCCTGGATTGTGGTCAATCATTCAGCGATTCTTGATAGCATTCCCATCGTCATATTTGTGTGAACGTGGATTTAGTGCTGTGGCAACACTGCTTACTAAAAAGAGAAATCGTTTGCATGTTACCAAACGTGGCGACTTGCGACTGTTCTTGAGTAAATTGGAACCTGATATCAACAAACTTATTAAACAGCATCAGATTCATCCTTCACATTAGTTTTTATATAAGGATCGATTATATTTGTTTTATTTTGAATAAAAGATACTCTGTTTGAATACTATAAAGTTGCGTTTCAATAATCATTCTCATTGACAGGTGTAGCCCGTAAGAGTTAACTTGAAACCTGAGCGCCGTTGTGTATTACCTACTGCGCTCAGGCTTCAAGTTAACTCTTGCGGGTTGTAGTAAAAGTTTCGTTTGGAATTAATGTTTAATCTCCGCTAATATAGCTCACAATAATTAATTAATTTAATTTGAAGTTATAGTGGTTTTTCAGTAGGTGAAAAAATGGGGGCGCTAAAAAATAATTTATTCTCAAAGTGGGCAGTAGACAAAATAAGTTTGGGAACCCCTGGCCTTCGTAGTTACGTACGTACTTTTACTTTTAATGGAATCATTTCAAAAATGTTAGGCCACTAGTGCTAGATAATGGAGTGGTCAATGTCCATCAACGAGATATTGCATGAGGACATCACCGCCCTTAACTACACCCTGGACTTTTTGGCGGGAACGAGAGAAGTGAGGTTGTCATTTTATTTAGATTTTCCATTTTTTACATTTTTAGGAGTTTTAAAGTACAACAGTGATAGTATATTGTGTTTTAAAGTTCTGTGTAAGTGACAAGAATGGAGGAGATCTAAATAAACATGTGTAGCTGAAGTTTTCACGCTCTTCCAAGAAGTCCTTTATAACTTCAGTAAAGCCTACTATCACTTTACTGGAGGAGTTTTACGATAAGAAAGAACTAATTTACTTGTGATTCTACTTATTCTGTGTCTGTATACTAGTTTGTGTTAATGCGTGACATTGGCAAATGCGCTAATCATCTATTGAATTGTGTTCTCGCTTTACTTGACGTTGGCAATGTACTCACGTACGGTGCCATTTTAAAATTAAAATTAATAAAATTAAAAAACTACACCCTGGTCCCGCCGGGGTACCGCAGCGGCGCGTACGGCGTCAGGTGAGTCCGAGCGCGAGCCCGCGGCCTCGGCCCCCCGGGCCGGCCTCCGTATACTCGGCTGACTCACTCGACCGTGACTACTTTCGAAATCGCCCACCGTCCCCGTTGTTTTAATCCTAATGTACTACTTTAAATTTTACAAATTCATCGCAATTATCTATAGTCTATAGGTATTGTATAAAAAAGATGTACTGAGGAATATAACTATATATTTTGCCATTCATTGGGCCCTCACGAGTGTGAGTGCAAGTGTCGGGTGTGGCTGGGCCCGTCGGTCGTCCGCTACGTGACACAAAGTATCCACGGCGCGCAGGGCGGTGTAGGAGAGGTTGGCGCGCGTGGTGGACGCGCTGGGCAAGCAGTCGGCATGTGTAAAGACTTGAAATCGATCTCATGTACTCTCCTTCTTGCAGTTTGCGTGGTGATAACCATTGGTATTCAGATCGCAGTTTTTCTGCGTGTTGCTGAGACGTAGTCTTAGGCTCTCTTCTGGCTATTTTCTGTAAAAAACGGTCTTATCACTGAGTTCTTACTCGATGTCTACCTGAATGCCGTCCAGCCGTGCTTCTATTGACCCGATGGCAATCTCACAATCTTCGGATAACCGATTGGTTAGAATTAACAGTTGCAGCACTTCCACGTACTGCACGCCCTGCTTCGAGCATGCCCGCAGAACATAACATTTCTTTTCGTGTTAAATGGCGGTGCGACATTATTATTACTACGCGAATCTTCCTCCCTACAATTGTTTTTTCCAACAATAAACGAAAAGCATTAATTTTCAAAAAAGGAAACTTTAAGGCCGGCTCCACATGTTGGTCTCAACCACGAGCGTTGAGACCAACGTTGGTTGGTTAATTTTGTGAGGCGTCCACACGTTGGCTATTATACTAGTTCTGTCCCGTTTGAGCCAACGTGAAGATGTTCGATACAGAAATCGAAATTGCTGTAAACACTTTTACAGTACTGAGTGCTTACAATTTATATTTGTTACTGGAAAAAAAGAAACAGCCACGTCAAAGATGATGGTGGATAATGACATATCATAAAACACGGAACCAGTGCGTACAGACAGACCTATATCTTCCATTCTAATAATTTCGAGAAGAACTACAATTATGTGAGCAGTGGTTCACAAGGCGCTAAGTATCTGAATAATAAATCTCTACATTTTCTCTTTCCAAACCAATTACTAAATATAAACTATGAAACTTTCGTGTTGCATTATAAAATTTCTAAAACGAGAAATTTAACGCGATACCTTTTATTTTCGCTTGACGTTTCGATCAAGTTGCATCGATTACTAAATAATTTGATTCAAGAGCCTTCAGGACAGTTTGATAACTTTTGTCATATGCCTTCA
This sequence comes from Zeuzera pyrina, assembly GCA_907165235.1. Classification (NCBI taxonomy): domain Eukaryota; kingdom Metazoa; phylum Arthropoda; class Insecta; order Lepidoptera; family Cossidae; genus Zeuzera; species Zeuzera pyrina. The sequence continues at coordinate 5,381,372 of OU015633.1, read as the reverse complement.
ATAGATTTCGAATACTGACTAATACAGACTGACGTTGGCGCCAACGTATGGACGGATCGCGAGCATCTGCACAGATTTCTTTGTTAAATCCGACACGCGACGGCCAATCCCCAATGCTCGCACCAACGTCGGAACCAATGCAAATTTCTCGATTCACACGTTGGATACGTAGCGTTGGGGCTAACGTTGGCGCCAAAGTGTGGAACCGGCCTAAAAAAGTCACAAAACCCGCAGCAAAGTTTTAGCGCCAATTTACGCAAAAAAGTATGCATAGGTAAGTTTTATAAATCTTGAATTTAGAACATTATTTTTATCGTGTATTTATTTATTTTTAAAGTTTATGAGTAGTCATTACATTCTTTCGAGTAACTTTATACGAAAAAGTTTAGATTATTGACTAAGTCTTAGATTTTGTTGATGTATTTATTATATGCGTATCAAGATATGTACAATCGTATTACGCAATTGTAATATAATAAATAGATAATTTAATTTTTTTAAATAAACTTACAGTGATAAGTTACTTTCAAACACAAATCTACTTGTGGTTGGCAAAAAGCTGTTCCAAAAAAAAGGCAAAATAGAAAAACTAGTCTTTTTTGTTAATATTAGAAGTCTTAGAATCTACTCTTTCAGTTTATTTTGAACGCAATCGTATCATTCGATCAAACGATATTGGAGATTAATGTTTTTTGAAATGACAACCCGAAAACACAGAGACACAGCAAACATCGTTATCAAAAAGAAAATACGCATCATGACCCCCCTTTTCACTTCGACGTAGTCGGGTAAAAACGGGAAGTCTATGTTCTACACATTTAAAATTATTTATTTATATCATAGGAACTACATATTACGTTAACATTGACAATAGATGACAAAGTTGCGGACAAAGGTATCATATCATTAAATATAGATAATTAGTATTACGTTTGTAAATAATAACATTTAGACATATACAGCTCTGCAATTATAATATAATAAAGTATTACGTAACATAAATTTCTCCGTAATTATTAACTAATTGAAAAATGAATAACGCGTTATTTTTTAAACAAAATCAATTTTATTTTCATATTATTTTAAGCTTCGGTTACATATGAGATAAAATACAACGTATGCGTTCTCAAATAACAAACTAAAAGACAAACTAGAAAAACAACGAAATAAAACTCACCAAGCATTCGCCGGCACGTCCCAAACTTTCAGCACGCACAAAAATAATAATCACAATTAGCAAAACTTTCGTTAAAGTTATGTTGCGCGATAACTCAAGTTAGCGTACGCTTCGGTGGGAACTTCTAAAATATCACAACACGTACACTTCGGTACGAAATCGGGATGATACTGGAGTGAGGGTGAGTCGTGCTTGCAAGGGCGTGGATTCCGCGAACTAGCGGGGAGTGGAAATAGAAAAACTGTCGAGAGCTTTGGAATTTGACGCTTCGAGATAATGAGTGACCCTGATGGAATTTCGAATAGAATATGAAATGTAATAATATGTCAATACATTTATTCTAATTAGGTCAACTGCAATGGTATGTTACTGAAAGTATTATTAGCATTAATATACGTACATATTATGTATACCTATATGCAAAGACATATGCCAAAAACATAAATCTTTAGTAATTCGTTCCAAAATTGTAATAATAGAAACTTATGAAATATTTTCGATGTCCGTCTGTCACAGCGTTATTTAGATTATTTGACATATAAACAGTTGAAATTTGGCATAACTGTAGTAATTTGTGTTTTGTTCACATTTTTGGAGGTTTTAAAGCTTTGAGTAGAAAGTTGTAAATCAATTTCTTTTTTGAGTTATCGTATGAGGTATTAAATAGAAACTCGTTAAACAACGATTTCAAAAGAAACACGTTCCTCGAGTTACATTTATTTAACAATTTCTCGATAAAATCACACTTTTATTAGCTTCACCTGTAATTATATAAACAAATCTTGGAATTTGAATATAACCCCAACTTCTAATTATCATATCGACTTGAAGCTTTGGAAATGTGTGTAATACCATAGAAGAATTTAGTTCTATCAAGCTGTTCTCATGATGGAACCAGGAGGTGGATAGTGGACCTCTTAATAGCTTCTAGTATCCCCTTCGAGTTTGAGCTCATTAAGTTTATTTTGACGAGTCCCATTGGTACATTATAGATATAATTGGTGAAGAGAAGTCTGATGATGGACTCAAGATGCAGGAAATGTAAACAATGCTAACTAAGCCAACGTTAAATGTATTCTGTGTCAATAACAACCGTGTTGAAATCATTTTAAGACTAAAAAGTAAAAAAAATGGAAACGCTTTTACTCGAAAATAAACAATTTTGCTCTTTTAGTTGATGTTCTGTGAATGGCGATGTTTAATATTTCTATTAGATTTAAAGGAAACGGGTTCTATGCTTTTACACTCAAATTTCGTATTTAGTTCCAAACATAGCGTACATTGAAGCCCTTACGGAGTTGACAAAGAGAATAGGCTCGATAGTTATTTTTTGCTTTTTAGTGCAGTACCTATAAAAGCGTGTGTATTTTAAATTTTTTAAACTTTTTTTTACCTTAAAAGAATGCTACACGGCAAATTTTGCTTTGCAGTAGGCAACTTAATTTGGAACACCAATGGGACAGTTGACTATTTCTTAACGTTTTGATTAAAAGATAGGTTTAGTAGGTATCAGAAGAGCAGTCAATTATATATTACGCATGACTTGCATATAGTCGCTTAATTAATATATAACATTTTTATTACAAGGCAGATGAGAACGATTTTTAATATTAATAATTTAAGCACTCTGGTATGAGTATAAATATGTATGTATCGTAAACTTATATCTGAAAAACTTTCAGTAAAGTGCAATTATACTTTTTTATATTTACCGAGTTATAATATGTATAAAAATTATAATATAAATAACAAATATATATACACAAAAATACACACATACAGTATACATAAAAATAATGAATGAAAGTATCAATATCTATTAAAAAAAATATAAATGAAAGTTATAAGAGTATATAATATAATCACTACAAATATATATGTATTATAAAATAAAAATAATATATACATACATACTTACATATATACATATCTTCACGCTGTAGCGCCAGGAGTCGCGGTCCTTACATACCTCTTTCGCTTTCTCTAATCTCATCATTCTCCCCACACATTTTCGCCTAGGTATGCGAGGGCTTTTGACATTTCCGTCTGCTAACACTCTGGCTATTTGATCTTCATAAGTCAGCCTTGGTCTCCCTTGGCTTCTTTTACCTCTCACTTTCGGTCTGCAGATTTTCTTCGTCAGTCTTTCATCACTCAATCTTTCTAAGTGCCTGGACCATTATTCCTTTCTTCATTTTTAATATAACACTGTCGTGCAACCCTGTCATACTGCGTATCTCTTCATTGTTTATCCTGTCCGCAAGAGTGACACCGCACATAGTTCTGAGAGATCGCATCTCCACTGCATTTATTATACTTTCACTCGATTTCGGGCATATCCAGACCTCACTACCGTACAATAAAGTTGGCACTAACACCGCATTGTGGGTGGCCATTTTAGCAGTGTTAGATATATTCACACTGCCTACTAATGCAGACAGAGCATCGTTCACTTTATTGCCAGCTGCTGTATTATAAAATGATATCTCAAAAATCTTTGGTAATATAAAATTAATTTTTTTAATAATTAACCGCATTTAAAATAATATCCATAAACGAAAAAATTATAAACAATAAATAAATCTTTTTTTATCGGACCTTAAAATCGAGTGTTACTTGCATCAAAACCACTTAAATTTCAGTGTCCATTAAATACATTAATATTTCAATATCAATCTGCTTAATTCCATAGACATCGATTTTCTATTATAAAAGTTAATCAAACATAAAAGCACGTATATTATAGTAACAAAGCGTGTAGATTGTTTAATAACATTACAAAGGGCAGGTGCGGTGAGTCATCAGATCGGTATTTTAGGGCGAAGTGTATGGTAAAATATTATAGGGAAGTACTGTCGGGAAACCATAACTATTTCGGTTATATTCGATAGGTTTATCTTCGGAAATCCGTAATTACTGTATCCCTACGAACACTACGATACAGATCTATAATGTACCTACGGTACTTGTAGTCTATTTCAATCCAATTTGCTAATAAATTAAATAAGATCGCGTGTTTTATTTAATTACACATGAGTTGTTAAAATATTTTAAATCGTTTTTTAAATAAATTACTTACCAAAAAAGTATTTTTCAAAAATTTCACATTAACATTATATTATAACGCCCACTATTTTATAATGCCTATTTTATCTAAAACTAGCAAACCCGGCCCGTTTGACTGGGGGTTAGTTGAAGTTAAAATGAATTAAACAGTTTTTATAATTATGTTGATACTGCCACAAAAAAAATCTACTGATCCGATCGCTACCAAACTTTACAGGAACACCCGCTAGGCCAATTTGAAGATTCCCTAAAAATTTCATCGAAATCGGTCCAGCCGTATCGGAGTCTATAAAGAACATACATACATACATACATCTTATATATATAGAAGACCCAGTAATATTGCTTGCCTTTTTGAAATACTGTATTGAAATGGACGATATTATGTACATATTTATATTGCTTCGACAAAGCACGAGATGGACTCCGATGCGTTCCGTAGATCCCGGAGAATGTCTACAACGCACTGCGCCTAGGACCACCATCGCAACCTTCAGTGGATAAGAGTCCCACATTAACCAATCTCTCCAAGCGTACGTGTGTTAAGGTTTCTAGGCTTCTCCGGCTCCATTAAGAATGAGGTGAACTTAAGGAACAGCACTAGGTACGACATGAAAATATTTAAAAAACCTTAATTTTCTTACCTCATTAACTGATATTATAAATAGAGATTTCCAAGAATATTCTCAAAAAAAATGTTGGTAAACATTTGTTAAGTATAATGCAAACTTCTTTAAAATCTAAGAAGCTTTTAAAACTACCAGTGTTCAAAATATTTTTCTTAAACATAAAAATTTCATTTAAGCAAAAAAAACATAAAGCTATACACCGGTTCCTCAGTATTTATGAGTACTGACATTTTATTTGGCACATTTCTAACACCTTTTTTAGAAAGAAAACATCTCATTTTGTTCGCTGTTGTTGACCTAACCAATTCCACAATAGCCTCCACTTAATCTTCAAGCATGGCATAAAGAGTCTTTGTAATATATTTTTTGGGCACCACCACTTGAAAGTATAGGGTGTGGTCCTGTTTTACGATAATAGCGGAAATTAAGTAATTGAATTTTGTTGGAATATGAACGCAACCTTACCGGCAATTTCGTTGACAGCTTACGCAATTCTATAATCTATATCTGTTTTGCCGCGTCTTTACATTGTCTACCTGCAAAGTCTGTAGTTTCGTTGTTATTGATTATAGTTATAAAATACAATTATTAATCGTGCATAAGAACTCTGAATCGGTTGTGCATGCTTAATATTTGCGTTAATAAAATCTTTTCTTGATTCAGTTATAGAAGAAGATGCATGATACGAAAGATTTTGGTTCACAAAAGGAATAATCTATACATTTCACAATACAAGTCCATTCTGTACTTAACTGAAAAAAAAACTAATAAGAAAATAAGTAATATTAGATTCATGAAGCTAATCGTATTATCTTAATTACATGTAATACAGTAATAATAATATGTTTTTACGTTATGTCGTAAAAAGAGATGACGAATAATCGTCTCTTGAGAAGACATAATTTTAACAGAATGCGACGTCTCCTTCACTCCTGTAAAAATCATTACAGATCGTTCTCGTCCCATGTCGTTGGTGATTGTATAATAATGTGTATGGTCTAATAAATAGCGCGTAAGAGATATGAATCGTGTTTTACCGAAGGTTGAAAATACTAAGTTCAATAATGCCATTTAAGTCAATCACAGCATCAATGTGCAAAATATAGCTATATAAGTACAACTTCTAATTAGTCCCCTGAAGTTCGGTACTTCAGAGGTTAATCTCGTTCAATTAATATCGTTTAATGTATAACTAAGATTTTCAACGTCTCAAATATTATTGCACAAAAAAAAAAACTTTTTTTTTCATCTATTGAGATTTCTCATTGGTTTAATTTGCTATGTTTTACAATTTTTGAATTGGACATCTAAGTTTTATTTTTGATAAACGCTGACACTGGAACTCAACCCAAACAGCCTTCGTTCGGACATCAAAAAAGTCGGTAACTTATAAACACAAGTGACACAATACGAACAATACAACTTTTGTCTCATCGTTCGTTCCTTATTACTGAAGAAATATGTACCTAAATAAAATGGTCAATATTGTTAATATTGAACAAAGTTACTAACTAAAGTACCTAGTAGTAAATCTTGCAACAGTTTTGAAACTATGGAAATGTTGTATGTAAGTTGAAATAACTTAATTTAAACATTGTCTAATAACACTATTCTATTTATATTTACGTAATATGTCTACCATGAATTTAATAACATTTTTAAATAACAGTATAGCATATAGTATAACAAGTAGTAGGTATGCAATTATTTCATTCAATGTTCTCTCAATTATGAGCACAGCAAAGGGATAAAACAAGTGATAAATATAGGCCGTCACATTACTCCTTTATTTATTACTACAACGAATGAATTTCAGTATATTACTTTTTTACATATTGTATTTATTTGTTCTTAGTAACCGTTCCTAACCATGATATTATTGCTTTGGAGCTTTTGGGACATTCTACGTTTCGAGTTTTTGTTCCAATAACATACATATTTCTTTTAAATTTTAACGATAAAAAATACTGTTTGATAGATATGTCCAATGTTTGCAAAGACATACTTGCATCAAATTAAACATGTTTGTACCCTTAAATACAGAAAAAAATACATAATCCAAAATCTAATAAATTTGTGGATAAGTACATTGTTTACCTATGTTATTATTTACCCATTGTATAAGACACAAAAGATACCTTTTATTACTATCGCATGTAATAAAGAAAAAGTACTGGCCATAGCCATAGGCAGGACTTATCCCAAACATTAATGCGTAATATGACCCTTTATTAACAAAAAAAAAATCAAAATATAATACACAAATCTCTGCACCCTTCGTTATGAAATTATGGTAATGCACTATAGAATATTGTTTATTCATTTACACCCTTATTGTAAAGGCTTAAAGTTGAAAACAGTATTACAGTTTTAAATTTATGTCTAGCGACTAGTATGTTATGCCTTCATACAGGGATTATTATTTTTTCTCCCATGACCATTCATTGTCGTATTTGTGGTATGCGGTGTATACGTTTTTATATTAGCAGTTTATGTTAGGGAAAACTTTAATAAAAGGATAAACGGTGCTCTGAATTTAAATATGAAAACGTCACATTGTCAAATGTAGTCATAATAGAGATTGAAATATAGCTATTCCATTTTCTCACAAATCGTCACACAATCTTCCAAGCTTTTCACTATTTTTCTCTAATTAAAAATTATTTAGTGTTATTTTTAGCAACCTTTAAAAACTAAGAAAATTAACAGACTCGAAGACAATTTCGATTATGTCAATAGTAATCAGTAAACAATATTTCGGAAAAAGTAAATAATATTCTGGAAAGAGTAAAATGAATTCTGGAACTTTGTATCACAGGTATCACTAAAAATATATTTTCACATTTACTAATTTTTGAACCTATTACAAAATGTATTTTTTATGCCTTCATTAATTGTAAAAGTTTGATGTGGCAGGACTAAGACAAAGTATGATCAGTCTACTCTCGATCACATCAATTTTAAATAAATTTCGCGAATATTTTTAGTTTTTTTTAAATGTGAGTTTAAATGTCTTTTTAATAGTAGGTATCTAGGTATGTACTGTTACGTAGTGTAACATTTTCCGCTATTGTACCTTCTTTTTAAGAGCTTAGAGGTTGACAGAGAAAATAATTGTAGAACTGGCAAGTTAAAAATTTAAATATGTTTTTTTTTGGAAGAATTGAACAGGATTTGAAAAATGAGAAAAAAAAGAGAGCGAGGTGGTTTTTTGGGAGAAGAACAAGAATGGTTGTGATGGAGTAAAGATATTATTTTTCTCCTCAAAAAGAAGATATTTGATTTCTTTGTAAAAGTAAAATCTGTTAAGAATATTAAAGAAGATGTTGGCAAAGTGAAAAAGAAAGAGGCTCGAACCAGAAAACTGATGTCGCCCAAACTTCCTAGGCAAATGGACCCCTCGACAAGAATAAGGGGGAGCAATGGCTTCAATCGGATAAAGAGCACATTAATCAAGGTGACGCACCAGTTTCATACGAGTTTATAGAACTTATATTTACAATGACGATGCTGATTGCAGAATTTTATAAAGTCGACTTATAATTTTGGAGATAACATTCGAGAGTGGAGTATGGGACAATACAATCTAATTTAAGCCAGTGGTTTGTGTTTTTTTATCATAATGTGTAAATTATAAGGTGAAACATATCTGATTTTTGTAAACTACACCACACCATCAAAACCACTTTGATATCTTTCTGTTTCTATTTTATTTACAAAATTAGTATTGATTTATTTGTTTCAAATTATATTACAATTGCCCTTTTAAAATAGAATTTTATTTAAAAAGATTTCCAATAAATTTCAAAATTTACTTTATCCATTCCCTTTCTGTGGCATCCGGTGGGAATGGTATAAATTGGCGCCCGATTATAAATTGGCGCCCGATTATAAATTGGCGCCCGAGTATAAAGTGGCGCTCGAGTATAAATTGATGCCTGATCTAAATTCTTTTATTTAAAAAAAATTACATATCACAACTTACCACTTCTTAGGCAGTTATAATTTATCTGTCATATACTATACATATTAATTTTTTTTTCACCAAGGAGGAGATGATTCAGAGCGATGAGTTATAGCTAGTCTATAACTATCGAAGGATTTATTACTATAATTGAGCTACAATTAGCTAGGACAAGAGGATTCTTCTTTTGACTTACCATAAAAGATGGAGGTTAAAGAAATAAGACACACGATTTATTTACATATAGTGCAATAGATGTTTAATTAATATTTAACAGTATTTCAAATAGAAAACACCGTATATTGTATAATCGTCACGATGTATAACTAGTTATAGTTCATTAGTGTAGTTTTGTGACACGTAGGATTGAACATTTTATTGTACAAAAAAAGAAAAACACATTTAGCTTTGTGTACTAATAAGAAATTAAAATATTGGTAAATATAGTAGATATATTATGTAGTTTTGGCACAATAAAATATTGTTTATATAATTGACAACTAGCTTGTCTTGTCATGTCAGTTTATTTATAATTTTTAAATAAAGAAGTTGGTATAATTTCCGAATTATAAAGAGTTTTCTTAGGGAGTTATTACAAATTTATTAGGGTTGTCACAACTATTATATCAGAATATATTATTTTTAATTCGATAATTTTTGAAAATGTCGAATGCAAGCGATGATAATTTAGAAGCGAGAGACTTCTTTTTTCCAAATATTTGAATGTTCGGTCGAGAGGTAATATTTGATAAGTGCTTCTAGACACGGACAAATTACTAATATAATCGAAAGATTAGTTTACTACAAGTTGCTTATGCGTATGTTGAACTTGAAGTCTATTTTATTTTTTGTAATTATGCGAGACGATATTATAAAATCGTACTCTAATTATTTTGTACGTGGGAGACGTTGTTTAGAGGAGAAGTTTTACCCGATCGGTAGGGTAGGCCTTTTTATTCGAAACTGGCTCCACGTTTTATAAAGGCCGTCGTTTTTTAAAAGGCAATTTTTGACCTTATTTGGATTGAGGGATCATGATGGTTCGCATGTAGGAACCTATCATATAAAGGACATTACGAAATAATAATATTTAGATGTGATGTTTTAATACTTATTCTTAGTATATTCACTCTATTTAATTAAATACGGATAATACTGACTTGATTATATATATTTTAGTTTATTAGTATGCGTATTTTTTGCGTTTGTTTATGTACAGATTTGTAAGTATTAATATTTATATGAATGAGTACGAATGTTTGTGGAGGTATAAATTTCTGTACGTAAGTGTGTTTTCATTTGTGTATGCTAGTACCAATGCAGCTTGTGTATGCATAATGGATTTAAAAAATAATAATTTTGATTTCATTTATTAAGCTTGTTTATTTTGTTACATATTTATGATGGATAAACTACAAATATATTTTCAAAATATTCGTGGTTTACGAACTAAAACACACGTACTTTATCAAAATATATTAGCTAATAATTATGACATAATTATTATCGTGGAGACTTGGTTGTGCGAGGAAATACTCAATACTGAATTTTGTGACGACCGATATGATGTTTTTCGCTTAGACAGGGATTTTATGGCTACTGGTAAATCCATCGGTGGTGGGGTTTTGGTATGCGTGAAACGTGAGTTCGGTGCAACTATTTGGAGTGAGTGGTCGTGCTCGCCTACTGAGACCTTGGCAGTAACTATTCCTTATAAAACTCTCGGGTTGAATAATGAGCTTCATATTATAGTAACCTATATTCCTGGTGGCCTGAATCAGCACTAAGACTTAAAACGTTTCTTTGATTTATTTACATCTATTATCTCGTCTACCTCGTTAGATAACTATTTAATAGTAGGAGATTTTAATTTGCCGTTTGTGAATTGGTTGCATGGAGGATTAACTTACGGCAGCGGAGGTTCCCTGGCGACTCAAGTAATTGCTAGGGAACTAATTGATCTGCTTCAATTGCATGGTTTCTCCCAGTACAATCTATTGTCTAATAAATACGATAACATTTTAGATTTGTTATTTAGTACTTTTGAGATCGAGGTAACCAAAAGTGATTTTCCATTAGTGAAAGAAGATGTATTTCATCCTTCACTGCATATTGATGCCTCGAATATTATTCTATCACCCCCAAAGCGAACTTCGTATAAAAAAATTCAATTCAGTCTAGCGGATTACAACTCCATCAATACGTTTCTTAATAACATTGATTGGGATACTGAATTTTCCGAGAGAAACACTGATGAATGTGTTTGTTACCTTTATAAATGCATTGAAGCGTGTATTGATAAATATGTGCCAAAGAAAACTGTCTATGAAAGCGGCAAATATCCCGTATGGTATTCTCAATCCTTACTTCGAGTTATTCAGGAAAAGAATAGAGCTCATAGGCGGTGGAAAAGATTTAATAATAAACGCGACTATGATGAGTTTTCACTTCTTCGTGCGCGTCAGCACAAATTACAGTCAATAAGTTACAAAAATTACATATCCCTATCACAAAAATTAATAACTAGTAATCCTAAACTCTTTTGGACCTTTGTAAAATCTAAAAGAAGAAATGCCAATTATCCTGCAACTTTCACTTATAAAGATCAACTTCTATCTAACACGGAAGATATTGTGGAAGGCTTTAACGACTTTTTTTATAAAATGTTTATTTTAAAGGCCCCGTTTTATCACAATTTATGCTCCACAAGATGGAGTGATTGACTACATAAGCTCCATTCATACTTCTCCATTTTCACAATCTCGATGTAACTAAGGGCTCTGGGAGCGATGGTATTCCCTCGTCTTTTATAGTCAATAGTGCCGCCTCGCTCGCTTATCCTTTATACCTAATTTTTAACAAATCTATAAGTGGTGGTGTCTTTCCAGCCAAATGGAAGGAAGCACGTATTGTTCCTGTTCATAAAAAGGGATCAGTTAGTAAAATCGAAAATTACAGACCAATATCTATTTTGAATATATTTAGTAAAGTGTTTGAAAAAATTGTTTATAATACTATATACCCCTCCATTTCACACTGTATCCCTAAGCAACAACACGGGTTTCTAAGGAAAAGGTCTTCTACGACGAACTTAATCTCTTTCCCTAGATTTATATTGAATCGCATTGAGTCTGGTGGACAAGTCGATGTGGTTTATATCGACTTCGAAAAGGCATTTGACCGCGTCGACCACGTTATTCTTTTATCCAAGTTGTACAACCTGGGGATTCACGGCGATTTGCTGCGGTGGGTGGAATCTTACCTCACTAACCGTTGTCAAGCTGTAGTTATAGGTGGATGCAGATCTAGTTTTATAGACATTAGTTCCGGTGTACCGCAGGGATCTCATCTGGGTCCGTTATTTTACAGTGTTTATTTGTATGATGTATATACGTGTTTTCGGCATTCCGAGTTTTTGATGTATGCTGATGACACAAAAATATTTAAAGAGATCCGAAACGTAGACGATGTTAGATTACTTCAGCTTGACCTAAATCGTCTCACTGAATACTACAATCGTAATAGAATCTCCGTAAATATTGATAAATGTCAGTTAATTTCCCTTACAAGACGGCGTCATCCCATTGCATGTAATTATGTTATCGGGAACAATATTATAACACGTACTGAAATGATATGAGATTTGGGTATCCATTACGATAGCAAATTTTCTTTTAGTCCACATATTGACATAATTGTTTCTAGGTCATTGAAAAACCTCGGGTTCGTCATGCGTACATGTTCCGTATTCACAAATGCAAATTCCATAAAGAATGTGTACGTAGCGTTCGTACGAATTGTATTGGAATATGGTTCTTGTGTTTGGTCTCCGTACTATGGCGGTCAGATTCAGCGTGTTGAACAAATTCAAAGAAAATTTATCAGATACTTAAACTATCGCTCATCGCATTCCCACTTGTCATACGAGAATGGGTGTCTAAATCAAAATTTAATGACCCTCAACAATAGAAGAACATTTCTCGATATGTCGCTTTTGTATGACATAGTGCGCGCTGAGATTGACTGTCCTGACTTGGTGGCCGAACTAGCAGTTTGTGCTCCGCGGAGGCGTACACGTCATACGAAGCTGCTGTATGTCCCTCTAAGAGGTACAAACTACACAAAGAATGAAACCTTAACTCGCATTGCACACACCTATAATGAATCATTTGTTAAAGCAGATCCATTTCAATCCACAAGGTGTTGCTTTCGATGGTAGGTTAGGCGTATTTTAATGGAAAATAGGGGTAGTCAATGTTAACAGTTGTGGACCGCCATCCATTAAGTTGATTAGGATAGAAAATGGATGGATGGATAATAAGAAGGAAGGAAAGGAAAGAAAAAAAAATAATAATAAAAAGAATACTGTAATTTCCACAAATTAACTATGTTAGGGTAATCTGTTATTGACCTTTTGTGTATTACTTGCTTCTGTATATTATTATTAATGAAATGGCTGTTGATTACCTGAATAAACAAAAATAAAAAATAAAAATAAAAATTAGTAGATATAAGGTGATAGATATTAGGGTTCTTCTTATTATTAATTATTGATGACAATATGTAGAACATATTAGTGAAGTTAGATGTAGATCTATCTATTTACCTAAATTAATTTCAGTCATGGCACGAAAATATCTAACGACATATGCGTTTATATCGTTTTTTGATCTTTCGGTAGATCATAAAATTTATATAGGTTCATAGGTCAGGGTTTATTAGACGCTATAATTTATTCGGTTATATATTATTAGGTTAATTTGTTAGGTTAATTTCTTTATCATATTAGGATATTTTTATATTTATTTTTAGAAATATAATGCAATACTATATAAATATTACGATTGGCAACCCTATTTCGGATCAAAAATTTCCACTTATATGTCTTTAATGTTGCAATGATTCTTAGTACTTTCCCAGTAACTCTGATATCGAACCTCCCTTCGTTCCCGGTCTTCTCATTTCTTTCTTTCCTTATATTCTTTAAAACCGTAAGTTTATAACCAATTCAAGTAAGACGATTTCAAGTAATGAATTGTACAAAGATTACGAGGATTACATTGATTTTACATTAGAATAACTAAATTAATGTTAAAATATAGGGACGAAGTTTATACTTCCATCTAGTTGTTCGATAAAATAGGACAGAGATTGTAAGTTAGATTATACTTAGTCTCTAAAATCTACACACATCTGTGTTATATTTATAAACCAAATTTATGAAAAAGCGAAACATATTATGATATCTGTTAAATATACATATATGTAGTACTTAAATTGTGTCAAAATTAAAATCAAATAATTATTCGGCATTTATTTTACATTTTATTTAAATATCTTCTGGAACATCCACTTTAAAATATTTAACACCTAAAATCAATATCTAAAAATATGTAGGGACTTTTTGGCGGGAATGGGAGAAGTGAGATTGTCATTTTATTGAGATTTTCTATTTTTTACATTTTTGGGAGTTTTAAGGTACAAAAGTGATAGTATATTGTGTTTTAAAGTTCTGTGTAAGTGAAAAGAATGGAGTCTAAATAAACATGTGTAGCTGAAATTCTCGCGCTCTTCCAAGAAGTCCTTTATAACTTCAGTAAAGCCTACTATCACTTTACTGAAGGAGTTCTACGATAAGAAAAAACTAATTTACTTGGTATTCTACTTATTAATATAATACGTGACATTGGCAAATACGCTAAACTGTGCGCCATACCATGAAGAAAGAAAGAAAAGAAAAGATATGTAGGGTAGACATGCACAGTGCACACATATTTTCATATTTTCGCGCCACCTTTTTCTACTCTTTAAAGTTTACAGTTGCTTAAAGCGCAAAACTTTCTTTCATCACTCATATAATAAAATCCATTAAAGAAAATGGACAACTACTTACTGTTACTTAGAAAGAATGAGTGATGAAAGACTGACGAAGCAAATCCATGGTCACGAATCGTGACAAAAAAGTTTCTTCATCTTCTTGAAACATTTCGAGATTTGCCCTCGAAATGTCCACTCGTTTTTTCTTTTGCTCGTCGGTTGACATTCTTGGTACCCAACGCGCCGAAACTTTTTCGCCGATTCTTTGAACGCTGCCATATGAGAGGTCTGTAACCTCAGCAACATGCCGCACGGTCACTCTTTGAACATCACACACAATATCTTCGACTTTTTTAACGTTATCTTCCGTAAGGGACGTGGATGGGCGCCCTTCGCGATGTTCATCTTCAATGGATGTTCTCCCCAGCTTAAACTCCTTGGCCCAACTTGCAACTGTGGAATATGGAGGAGTAGAGTCCCCCAATGATTCCACAAAATCGTTGTATATGCCTTTCGTAGAATTTTTTTTTAAACAGAGGTACTTCATGACAGCTCTAATTTCGTTTTTCTCCATTTTAATGTTATATCTTCGACCATGTTCAAATAAATGTAGCTCCCGGGAAACATGATCTATTTATATAATTTTTTTACGCTTACCTAGTAAGTACATGAGCATGCAAAAAAAAACTATTTTTATTTTTATGCGGCTTGGAAATAATCGATTATAATTACTTTTGGATCACCCCTCGTATGTATGTATGTATGTATGTATATACTTACTGTTAGGTCACAGATTTATAGATAACTAGCGATCCGCCTCGGCTTCGCACGGGTAAAATAATAAAATATAGCCCATATTACTCGCCGAGAATGTAGCTTTTATAGGTGAAAGTATCTTGAAATCGGTTGAATAGTTTTTGAGTTCATCCATTACATACAAAGTTTACCTCTTTGTAATATTATATAGTAATATTATATAGAATAAATTAATATAATATACAATACCTACCTAGTAAATGCATAGGTATATTAGCAATATGAAATTAATTTCATTTAATAACTGTTTTGATTTTATAACTGTTTTCAGCACAATACATTCTTTCATCACTCGTAAAACAAAATCCATTAAGGAAAATGGCATACCATAACTAATGTTGGGATATGCGATACGAAGTGTGCCAGACTAACTAACATAAATAACCCTCCTACGAATTCTCGTAAACTGAATACGACATCGAAGCGTCCGCAACGATAAAGCATATGTCGAGTTTGACAACTACATATTACGTTTAGTTAAAATACTAACCCATAACCCGAAATGGTTATAATTTGACTGAATCTGGTCCCCTGGAAGGTTTTTTAGTACTTTAGGCCTGAAATATAACAGGAAGATATATGAAGATAATTCTATGTACTAACCTATTTAAAGTGATACGAGAATTTGTTCCAAGGTGTGAATAATCATTTTCTCAGAAATATTGACACTTTTGTGGTAAATAAATTCTTAGTTTGTTAAATAACGAAATATCAGAAACATAGTTCGAAATAATATTTCTTTAAAAGTACTTGAGAGTAGAGATCAAATCTTCAATACAATTTTCCATATAATGAATACTCGGAATCGTTAACAAACGTATTTTAAAGTTTATTTGCCACTAACTTGAAAATCAGAAACAATGATGTACAAATACAAATAATCTTGTTTAAATACTGTAGCGAATTCCTACATTCAATAAACCACCTTTTGATAACCTAATGAGAAAAATAACTCGTAGTTATAGGCTATTGGCTATTTGGATTTTTGTGTTATTAACCATCAGCTTGATAAGTCCCAAGATATAAGGTGCCACTTTAGTCGTTTAGTTGACTTACTTACCGAGCTGCTTCCACGCGGAAAGAACAAAGACCATTGGTGGACATTTTCCTTCAGTTGGCTCTTTATTTACCGACATTTCAAATATTATATACGTATTATACTTATACATTACTAGCGGATACGATAGTCGATAGACGTTGTCCTGGCTGAACGTTGGCTTGCCTGCTATATTAGCAGGTTAAAACTTAAAAAAAAAAGATCCTAGAACCCGATTGCAGAGCCATCTACCGGATCCAATTATAAATGTAAACCATCCAGAGACTTACTCAAACATATAAACAATTTCATCAAAATCGGTCTATCTTTTTAGGAGAAGTACAGTGACATACACAGGCACAGAAGAATTATGCATGTAATAACGTGTTAACCAAGAGTAAGGCCAAATGGTTAACATAATTTTGGCAGAACATTGCTTTGATACAATTTGCACCCTGAATCCCAAACAGTGTAACGTTTTATGAGCGAGATTCTACAGCCTAGACATTTAGGTCCATTCAGGATTTTTCAGCGTTTCTTAAATAATATAAACAAACAAATATTCTAAACATGCCTCTTTTGGATACAGAGGAATCTAAAATATTATTCTTAATACCCATTTTTAGACAAAAATCTTCAACGTTCTATTTTTGTACTAATATAGTAATTTATAAAGCGAAATGGAGTGAGATGACGTCACCGGGTCTGCCTAGCTGACATCACATCCTGCCTGCCACATCTGTTGTCGCCAAGGCGTGCGAGAAGTGACGTCAGCTAGTCTATATAAGCCGATGCGTGCCAAGATCTGAATCATTCTACATCATTCTGCAGTATTAGCTATTAATTATTCGTCATTAGCTATTAATTAAAACATATTATAGTTTGTAATTTGTTATTAGTTATTGAGGAATTAAATGTAAAAGTCACTGTACGCAGTGTGTGTTCTTTATTGGCGTTATAAAAGTGTAAATATTCTTTATCGTTATAAAAGTATTTAACAAAATACTTTTATAACGATATAGTTATATTACAATATATACGACTATATTTGGCTTTTCATCACACACAAAACAGTTTAAACATTAGCGTAGCGTAGCGAATATAAACGTTGCTTATAAGAGCAACATTTGAGTTGAACAGATCTTTGACCATTTTCCAAGCGAAAAAACAAAATAAATATTGTGTAGTTACACAAATAATAGCCGGCAGGCGGTGGATTGTGAGACCAAACCGTATTGTCGCAAGTGAACAATCGTATCTCGGAGAGTTATCTGAATCTCGCGAGCATAATCTCTTGATCGCCCATTGTGAGCGGTCCCCACATGTCATGTTTAAAGAGATTTCTCTAAATTAGTTTTTTGATATAACTTGTAAGGTAGGTATAATAGTTTCGGTTAAGGCGATATAAATCGTTACGGTGCTCGCGTTAAATAGTACAGGTAAAAATATTGGAGGCGTGTATATAACATAATATGTAACATAATATATTATCTATTTTCAAGCAGCTTATATACCCTCTGATAGCCGTATGACATTAGTCGTAAGCAACAATTTAACATGTCTTCCGATGCATGATGATGCTCGGTTCGACCCACCGAGTGACTGCGTCTAACAATATTTAATTGTGATCAAAAACAATAATATCTTAAGCAATAATCAATACAGCAGCGACGACTTTAGGTTTGAATTTGAGCGTCTTTCGTGTGACTAACGCTTGTGCAGGTGCTTTATTAAGATTACAGTGTTTTTTTCTAATGAAGCCACCTCAGAGCAAAGATATTTGAAAATAGACTTATTGCGACTGATCAATTAACTTCTATTACGTAGAATGTAACACCACAAGCAAAGAAATTGTAGTAGAAATTAAATGAGATAATGCTTGATTAAATTACATATCTTTACTATTTTGCGCACCTCAAACCATTACGACATTGACTATGATAACTGTAATCAAACTACTTCAATGCTTCCCAGACGTAAAAAGAAATGAACACATTTCTTTCAAGTATTCAACACTTCATACAAAATCTCTCTGGGGTTCAGTCTAAAAAATATTACGCTCATTCTATCCAAATAAATCATTTTGATCGATACCATGGGCCTACTCACGTGCAAAATAGGGATGCATTGTAACATGCTCTTAATTTGAAATTCAAGTTACAAGCGATGAGAGAAAATAAACAAGGGTATACGTGGACGGATCGTAATATTATATTTGTAAAGTCACGAGGGGTTTAACTGCGTAACTTCCACTGATTTGACATTTTAAACTAGTTCATGACCACCAATTATAATATATGTATATGTATACAATGTAAGTACATATTTAGTGATTCGAAAGTTTGGGAAAAAGGAACATTTAGGTCAGACGTAAACAGCAAAAAGGAACGTTATTTTTTGTAAGTGGTGGTCCAAGATAGATGTGAACATAAGCAGATGAATTTTGAATATTAGGGGTTAATTTTCGAAGTAAATATAACGTTAAAACAAATGCTTCAGAGCCATTGTGTGGGGTATCACAGAAAAGTTTCTTACATTATGAATTGCATAATGTACAATAAGTTAGTTCGAGTTACTTTTATTTTTTTTTAGAAAAAACCTTTAAAAGCTCTCCGAAAGGGGACAGCGATTATTTCTAATGTGAACAGTAAGAGTAATTAGATTGCATTATATTGGATATATTTTTTACGCAAAAAGGAAACGATAAACTTCTGCGATTGGCGGTTGGCATAGACTTATTTTAATTCTCTTTCGTAGGTGGTCGGTAACAACTGACAGTACGGAACACACGTACATACGACCTTGACATTTTTGTGTTATGGAAACTCTGGACTAAACAAACTGTTTAACTGTTCAAATTATTTATAACTAACAGAAGTCAAGCAATATGGCTTCCGTACTCTCTTCAAAACACGTACTAGCGTTATTTTATTTTTTAAAACTACTCAAACATTCTTTACTGATTAAAATATGCATTTGTATGCAACGTGTTTTGAAGCCTATTGATTTGGATGTGGATTTGCGTTCCTTTGTTGTTAACATTTAAAACATTACCTTAATATTTGATATGTAGGTAAATTATAATTTAGTATTTCTTTTTATTTCAATTTAAGTCTGAAAAATGTCCATATTCTAATTTAAAAAACACTATTTAATTAGAGCAGTCCGATATGAGAAAATAGGACAGTTCTAAATTTCAATAATAGTATTCGACATGCTCGCTTCCCGGCATCATTTCTAGAGAGGAGATCATTCTGCAATTTATAACTTGCAATTTATACTAATTTTTACCTACATATTTCTAAATTTTGTTTGAAAGTAATTTTTACTAAAAGTAGCTTCAAGATGTGAATTCGAAGCACGTTACTACACTCCCCACCCTCAATAGATAATGGCATAATATTCTGTCAAAATTTAAAATAAATTTATCACAAGCTATAATATTTCCTTTTTCTAAATGAAGTGTGTTTACTTACATAAATAATGAAGTACATACATACATACATATCCTCACGCTGTATCCCTAACGGGGTAGTCAGAGAGGACGGAGCACCAAGCGCCGCGGTTCTTACATACTTCTTTCGCTTCCTCAAATCTTATCATTCTCCTCACACATTTTCGCCTAGGTATGCGAGAGCTTTTGACATTTCCGTCTGCTAACACTGGCTTTTTGATCTTCATAATGAAGTAGATATTCAAATATATAAATCGCTACCGCCCTGCTCTTGTACCCAACTCCAGCCCACAAAAGTCATTCATACGGAAGAACAGATTCCTTTGTGAGCAATATGCCTGTTCCAGTTTAAACTTAGATATAATAATAATGGAATTCCCCCGGATTAATTGTGTTATTTTTGAAGAATCGCCTTTATGGTGTACTGAAGCGTGTTTAATTTGTTGTTTCGTAAATATTTTTCCTATGAGGGTCTTTGTAACGGTGATTTTAAATTGGCTATTAACTTACAACGTAAACTAGTAACTTTACCGGTTTCTTTACCGACTAGGAATGTCAGTGTTTTTTATAGTCATTCAACAAGGTACAAATGAATAAGTTCACAAGGTCTACTATCAGTTGCTACGTCGAACTTCTACAATATTTGTCAACACTTTTTCGTAAATAATAATATCGAATATAGATATTTCATTATTTGAAGATAAAATTTTCAGTTCGTCTGTGATAGCACTCTGTGTGCGGTCCATCATGGTCACTATCTACATTGCACTCGCTAGTCCTGCCGCCAAACAGCTTGTTGCACTGTAAGACAGTTGATGAAAGGAGATGTTTTATTTCTGGCCATCACTATGTACGGTATACATAGGAATCAAGAAAAATACTGAGAACAAGATTATTGCAAGGAAGTAGTTATTTATTACTGATTTCACCGGTAGCGAAATTTTTTAGAAACTACTCGCGATCCATCAACGCTTTTATTTTAATTTTTTTATGACAATAACAACTTAAAGTCAAAAAAAAAAAATGTCATCTGTCACAAATTAAATAATTAAAATGTGTTGTTATTTTCTATTTAAGAGTGCTTAACAGCTCAAATTTGCAAAAAAGGAAGGCTTTAACCGTTCCCAATCGTGTTTTTCTTACTAAAATAGTTGACTCGTGAGAAGGGGCGCTCTAAAAAGTTACAAAATCTTATTAAAATATCAATAATGTCGTTGCACTGACTTTTCATCGACATCAACATCATCACGTTAGACTGCCTCTGACACGTTAGACTGTTAGACCTCATACTTTTGTTCTGCGTTGTTGCACGTACTTTTAAAATTATTTGCTACAAAGAAACCGAAGAAATAAGATCAAAACTAATAGGTGTTCAGCACAACCTTACCTGTGTTTTGTGATGCTGTACAATGTCATGGCCAGAACCGCATACAATGCTGAAACATATCTTTTCTGGCATAAAAAGCACAACATCTTAATTGTCAAGGTTTTTTTTATCCTTTTTTTTTAGCTGCTGCATGACAGTGTATGTCAGAGCTTTTATTTTGCTTTATTCATGCTGTCTTCTCATATCGTCTTTTTTGCTCTTCCATCCTTACTATTCTCATTTTATTTTACTTCCCTTCACTTATCTTTATTTTCCAATTACCATTTCTTCTTACTTCTATTTACATTTTCATTTGTACAATTACAACTTTGTCTTTTCTTACATGATTTACATTTTAATTTTCTATCCTTAAGTTTCGATTATATTTAGAGTGTCTCATTTTTAGTTCCTTATCTATTATCACAGTAATTTCGTCTTATTTTCCTACATCTACCGCGACAATTCAGTTTTGTCTTTACAATTATTATACATTGCATTGGATTTTAACACATTTGGCCTTATCTTACTGCTTAAATAATACCTATTAATTGAAATATTTATCTTAGTTGCCTAGTACTTCCTTCTTATATTACCATATACAACTTTGTATTACATGCTTGTCTTATTTTAATTTTATCGGACCATTATGTGCCATTACAAGCTATAGACGGTTTTCTAATCTTTTCTAATATACTGCAAGTATACAATTATACCCCTAATTGTCAAGGTTGGCATTGAGTTTAAAATATGAAGTGCTTCACTAATCTTCCCTTAATATTTCATATCAAAAAAGAAGCAATCGCCTGTATAAGAAATTTGGTACAGTTATTCACTAAAAATGAACATCAAATTGACATTTTAGATTCAAGATTAACGTTAAATCTGGGAGCACAGCTCAATGGTCTGTGCCTGGGAATCGATTGTACAACTTCCATTACGTGAAAATGCACATAATATTCCTTATTCCGGCATTCTAATTTTAAAAATGCATGTCATTGACGTTCTGCGATGAATTTGAAATTTCGGATTGATCTTTATTGATTTTTTTTTAATTTATTTATTTATTAATTTATTTATTTATTTACTCATCATTGCACACCTTATTCCTAATATAGATACAATAAAATACAAAAAAAATGCAATTTAGGCAATATAATTGGCGATCTTCGCTCTCGTTGATTTCTTGCATACAAGGGTGAAAATTGCGCAAAATAAAATTTAGGCAGTATGAGATGTACTATATTGATAAATATAAATATCGTCATAAATATAAATAATAAATATACATACAAGACAACATATAAATACAAGACGAATAAATACGTGTGATAAATACACATACATAATATCTTATATAAATATAAAATACATATTTTATCGATGGGGTTACGTAATTATGCAGCAGATAATTTTTTGCAAAGGAAATATCAATAAAAGCTAACCAGTTTTGTCTCAGTTGAATGAATATTCGGATGATATGATATATGTCAAGCAAGCTATACTCTATTGTTCATCAGAACAATAGAGGCAAAAGTCATCTCCAAGTATTTATTACCTTAATCTATATTCTAAGGTGGCACCTCTATCGAGTATTAAAGGTATGTTAAGCAATAGGGCTTGAATACCGCTAGACAACGGTAAGCATTAAGTTTATACTATGTGATGAATTATTAAAATTTTTAGTAATCTTCTGCCTTAAACTGCAATACCACTAATCGATACGTGTTTCGCCTCTCAACGAAGCGTCCTCAAGATTTTCCAGAGATAAGACTCGTTCAGCTAACCAGCACCGAATTGACGAATGAGTTAGCTCCGGCCGAATGAGTCATCTTCTACCGAATGAATCAACTGACTCATACATTGATTCGGTGCTGGTTAGCCGATCGAGTCTGATATTTGGAATATTCTGAGAACGCTTCGTTAAGAGGCGAAACACGTGTATGGAATTTTTAGCGGAAGATAGCTAAAATTGGTAAGAAATCATCACATGAAATGGATTTCTGCAAAGTAATGGCTGAGTCATAACGCCTAGTACGATACAGTTTCGGCATTCTCATTGTAAAAAAGAAATTTGTCTGAGTGACGGTCACATTATTTAAGTGTTATATGTCAAAAAATTCAATCTTATTTATTTATTTCTACTTTTTTTTATAACAATAAAGAAAAAAAAATTAATTTGTACATTAGGATACCCTGTGTTGTAGGGATCATTGCTATAGAATTGCTATAGAATATGCACTCATAACTAGGTAATAAAAAGATAACAAAAACAAACAAATAAGATTAAAATAAACTGTAAGTCATGATGTAAGTTGTTGGAAACTGTAAGTCATGAACTACAAAATGTAGTTTTATTCTCATGTATTTTTTTCTTATGACAATATGACAAAGAGAAACCAAAAAGAAAAAGAATTAATTTCGTCCAAAGTTAAGATACCCTGCTGGTCAGAAACACAGGAACATTGTTGCTAGGTCCGTAATACGAAACAGGTCGAAAGGTTAAAAACTCAGGACTTTGGTTTTCGACTCGGGACAACAAGAAAATTTTTTGTAAGTAAATCAGTGTTTTTCTCTTCAGCTTTATGATTAAAATACAATAATAAGTATCTTGGTTAATCTTTTAAAAGACCATAAAGAAGATGTGTAATTTGTGTGTGAGCGTAAAGAAGACATGTGCAAAGTCTTTCATAACAAAATCAAAATCATCAAATTTTTTATCATGCATATCTTCACGCCGTATCCCCAACGGAGTAGTCAGAGAGGAAGGAGCGCCAATTTTTTATCATGTGGGGATTGATGGGGACTGACACTAAACTGGGGATCTACGTTCATACGCATTATAGTTTACATAAGTCAATTATAGAGTATGCATGGAAAATCAAGTACATGCAGAGATGAAGCGTTTATTTATTTATTTATTTATTTATTTATTTATTTATTTATTTATGAAATTCAACAGCATTAATTATTATTAGAAATCACAAATTACAAATTTCGTATGCCAAAATAGAATATCGAAGTAATCAAATGCTTTAGAGAAGGGACAACAACAAGAAAAACAAAGACAGTACAATAAAGAAAAATTTCAGAACCAGAATCTGTGAGCACAAACCATGCAGACACTCACGCACCTGTGCACATGTGCGCGAGTATGTGCATGCGCGCGAGCGTGTGCATGTGAGTGTATGTGTGTGTGAATGTGTGTGTGAGTGTGAGTTAGCGTCTTAGTGTGTTTATTGTGCGAGTAGCAGTGCCAAACAAATCACACCATTGTTTTAGTGATAAATTTTTTATATTGATTAAAATTGTGAGCGAATATGTCCGTGCCCAGAAAGTTACAATTATAATCACTCAAGCACCTATACATAGTCGAATTTCGAGCATAGTTTGTATGAGTCCTAGGTGTGCTAAACAGCCTATGCTGACGACGTGCCATTGCGCGACCCGGAACCCGAAAGCCCACCCGCTCCAACAACTGAGGACAGTCAATCCGATTATGTAATATATTATAAAGAAACATAGCGTCCGCGATCAGCCTTCTTGTTTCTAACGGTTGCAGTTTGTGGCGTTTGAGTGCCTGGGCATAATCAGGAGCCGGATCCAACTCGCGGTGTTCCAACAAAGACACAAACTTCCGCTGAATACTTTCTATTCTAGTTTTGTAAGTAATATACTGAGGGGACCAAATCTGGGATGCGAATTCCAAGATACTTCGCACATACGCGCAATAAAGGATCACTAGTGAAGATTTTAATTTTAAGGGTTTGGCAATCCTAACCAAAAATCCCAGCATCTTGTATGATTTGCTAGCTATATGTTCATAATGCTCTGTAAATGTGAGCCTTTGATCCAGTATCACCCCTAGATCCCTTATACTGGTCACTCTGTGCAGTGGAACACCGGACAAATTATAGGCAAAAGTGACGAAGCTTCTTTTCCGCGCATATGTGATTATCCGACATTTATTGACGTTGAGGTCCAGCGAGTTTCTTTTGCAATATTGCTCCAATCTGTCCAGGTCCCCCTGCAGCCTTAAACAATCGTCCCTATTAGTAATAGGCAAGTAAATTTTTTTATCATCAGCATACATAGCGAACTTTGCATGATGAAAACATGATGTAATGTCAAATATACAGATGTTAAATAGCAGTGGTCCCAAATGTGATCCCTGCGGGACCCCAGACGTAATTTTTGCAAACCGAGACACATGATTTGCCAGTCGCACAGCCTGTGACCTGTTTTCCAGGTAACTAATTAGCCACCGCAAGAGATCACCATGAATACCGATCCTTCTTATTTTAGAAACTACGACGTTATGATCTAGGCGATCGAAACACTTTGAGTAATCAGTGTAGACAGCGTCCACCTGCTGACCGTCATCCATAGCCGCTGTGACGTCCCCAGTGAAAAGAGCCAGATTTGTTACTACCGATCGGTTTCGCATAAAGCCATGCTGGTTAATCGGAATGCAGTTAACGACACTAGGATAAACTTGATCATAAACAATTCGTTCAAAAAGTTTACTGAAAACCGATAAAATAGATACTGGTCTGTATTTGTCTACATTAGCTCTAGACCCGCCTTTATGAACAGGAACCACCAAAGCTTCCTTCCACTTGTCCGGAAAGCAACCACTCGTCAGGGACTGATTGAATATAATAGATAGTGGCAGGCAGATACTGTCAGCACACCTCCTAGCAAATATAGGTGGTATGCCATCACTACCCGCACCCTTATTACAATTAAGCTTTTTGAGATATTTGCTTATGCTGTCCTCGTCTACGTGAATAGTGCCCAAGGAAGATTCTGAATCTGTACCATTATCGTTATATAAGTCGAGAGGGAAAGATTGTATAGGTCTGTAAACGGACAAAAAATAGTCCAGGAAAGTATCACAAATTTTCTTTGCATCAAAGATAGTCTGCGAGCCGTTTTTAATTTGCTTTGGTATGTATCCATCTCGACCTCCCTTAAGACCACTTGAGTATCTCCAAAATGACTTTGGGTTGCGCTTAAGAGCAGTCTCACAATTAGACACATATCTTGACCAGCAAAAGCTTTGCATATTTTTCTGTCTTTTCCTGAGGAGGCTAAATGTATCATAGTCTCTTGGGTTGCCAAATCTCCTCCAACGACGATGATAACTTAATTTTTCTTTGATAATACGTGTAAGACTCATGTTATACCAGACGGGATAGTCACTAGAAACTTTGGTATGCGTGGGTATGTACTTATCTCTGGCTTCGTACAATTTAGCGTACAAAATATCAACTGATTCATTAACTGCATTACCACTCAGCTCAGCCTTCCAATTAATAGACTTTATAAATTCATTAATATTGCCGTAATCACCTTTTCCGTACGAGTAAGCCTTTCGGTGCGGCTCACGAACCAATGAGACCTTCAGCTCCGGCAGCGCCACACAGAGACCGTAGTGATGTGGGAGATCTTCATAAATCAAGGGATCATCGGCCCTCACAGCATTCACAAAAGTGTCACTAAAAATCAACTCCAAGAACTTACCATTGTCATTGTATATTTTATTGTACTGCTTAAGTCCCATGATAACTGTGGTGTCCAGAAAAGACAGCACAGAACCAGCTTGACCGCTGGAAGGAATCATGGCATCCCCGTCAGCATCTATCAGCCAATCAACCCTACTCATATTAAAATCTCCTAGTATTAAGTAATTATCGGTAGGACACTTATCATATACACTGATTAAATACTCCGTTACATGGTCCAATATAGGATCCGAGAGTTTTCTTACTCCTGATAAATAAAAACAAATTATATGCAAATTATTTTTGATATTCAATGTTCGAGACGGGATAGTTATATGTACGGCTTCGTACAGTGCGCGCGAGCTGCAGTCGGGTGGACGCAAGTGGTGGCACGCAGTCAAGTTACGTCGTGTTAAGAGCATGACCCCGCCGCCGCTCATTCTTCCTGTTGCACTAAAGTCGCGATCGCACCGATGGACGTCATAGCGAACGTCGGACACCTCAGAATCAAATACGTCATCAGTTAGCCATGTCTCCACAATCGCTACGATATCGTAATTATTATTCAATAGACTATTTCGAAATTGTTGTGTTTTACCACGAACACTCCGTGTATTCTGTAGATAAACTTTTAACGTAAAAGCCATTGAAAAAAGCAAAAACGGTATACACTATTAAAATTCATTAACTAAAAATTATAAGAAAAATTATAATATAGCCTTTTATTACATACGTTAAGTGGGTGGGCAGCATCTTTAGTTTGATGCTTAATATTAAACATTAAGTTTTTGGGTAATGGGGTAGACATCAAACGCTTAATATTATATGTTAAGTTGCTGGATAATGGGGTATACAGTCTCCCATTCTCATTATAAGATATAATTCGTAGCAAGTAGTAATACAGTAATAATAGGACATGGTGTGTTGTTATATGTGTGTGTGTGTGTGTGTGTGTGTGCAGAACAGCTCTGTGCTCCAGACCAATTACAAACATTATTATTAAGAGGCATTCCCAATATAAATAATGAATAAATTGCACAAAAAAACATAAAACAGAGAAACAATATAGACTTAGACTTAGAGGCTTCCTTGAGATGATCCTACAACCGATAATTTCCTTAAGCCCGTTTCGTTCTTTATGTGAATAGAAGGAGAAGCGTCGTTTCTTCGCACGTATATTCTGCCGTTCCTGATCCAAGTGAAACGAAACCCCATTTCTTTGCTCATAGTTCTAGTAGCCTTATAAAGTTGTTTGTTTTCTGGCGTTAGATGTTCGTTAATGTAGATCTTTTTGTTGGGGCCCTTAAAATTCAACTCAGAAGTGGTACAGCCTTTACGTCTACGAATTGCACTTATGAGAGCATCCCTTTTTTCAATTGAGATCAATTTAGCAACTATTGGCTTCGGCTGCCCTTGCCTTGACTTGTTTGCACAATCTGTGTTAATATGTCCATTCTTTGTGATATATTTGATCTGTGTCCAACAATGTGCGTGAGACAGCACTATAAAGAGTAAGCGTGAACATTTAACTACTGTTACAGGTTCATAATTCACGAAAGGAATTTACTGGATAGACTGACTGAACTGTGATAAATGAGGTTAGAATTCGGCAAAATAGAAAATATTTCTAGGAAAATAAAGAACGCTCTACTTCTGTCGAGATTTCTCGATTTATTTAGCCGCTATACTGACTTTTCCTCGTTACTTAGTTTCGTACTTAGAGTTTATGGATAATGCAAAAAATGTCCACGAGGTACTTTATTAATTCGGACATAATAGAAATTACATTAAAATAGTAAAAAAAATTAGTCTTGACATAATTTTTTTAAAGTTTTAGATCACAAAGTAACTCTGTACGAATTGTCCTTCAGCTTAGTCAAGTAGTCAAGACAACAGATTGATTGAGTGACTGACAACAAAATAATTGACTGTGACATGCAGATAAACAGACCAACATACTTGTAACTATTAGGGTCTAACTATTCGCAACTTTTAAAAATTCAAATACCTTTTAAGTCAGCATTGTATTTATGCAGTTAATAGCAATATCCATCAGAATCGGTTTAGGTTTCAAGAGATATGTACACAAAAAATGAACATTCAAAAACATTACCTTCTTTGGCTCGCACAATCTGGTAAAAATAAAATACACCAAACTGCAAATAAAGACTGTCAATAAAATGTGTTCAGTATTATCTTAGCAACTGTTTACTGAAAATAATAAATGCTACTTGCCGTCCAGTTGCAACAGAAAATACTCCTATGTGGGACTAATCGTAAAAAGTTACAACATTACAGAACGTTAGTGCCTTTTGAGAGTTCATTTAAAAGAATAGTGAGACGGAATGCTGTTGTTGGAAAACACACGAGTATTTTTATTACTAGCTCCACAAACAGTTATAAAATATTATGCGTATTATCTTGCTAGTTTAGAAGGTATGGAAAAAACGGCCAAGTGTGAGTCGGACTCACGCACTGAAGGTTCCGTACCACTCTTCTGGACTCAGAAATTAGTAAGAGACATTACTGAGAGACAGAAAATACTGAGGCAGCATCGACAAGTGCGCAGTCAAAATGTGCATAGGTGTTTCATCTGCCTCTTGACTTGATTATTTAAGCAACAATGCTCAGTAAATTCTCTAACCAAGATACACAAATTGCTCCGGCTCATTGTCGTAACGCTAGAAGCCACCTTGCGATTATATGCCTTAATTAAAGTAGCAATCTTGTAAGTATTGAAATATTCTCCCAATGCTTACAGGTCTTTAAAACAGGATTTCCACAAAATTAGTTGAGCCTAGCTTTTGGGAATCCCATGGCCTGCGGATAACTTTTTTTTAAATAAAAACTCTTTTCTGAGTTCAATTTCCGTTTCATTAAAATTACATTAATTAAAATGCATGTGATCACAATATATGTATAATGCTCGTGTTCACTCGCATACGCAATCGAGACGTGAAGGCTCGAGTTACCATATCAGCGATATCGAGAGGTCCAGTCGGCTGATGCTGTGATCGAGTTTCAGAAATTATTTTGTAAACGGTTATGCTGATGTATGCGTGTATAAGAAAAATATGATATTGTTTTTTTCACCATGTGTTTTACAATATAAAACAAAACATTGTGATGTTTTGTTGGTCAAGAAATTGCACAATTAACGGAAAAGCAATTTAAATTTGTTATTAAACGCACACTGATTGGAATAGCATACTACAAAGTTAGCGATTTCATTGAAGAAAAAACAATAGTCTGGAAATAATCTTCTCTGCACACGCATTTACTGGCTTTATGAATATTGTATTCTAAATAACTATTGTAGAATGATATTGAAAAAATGATACCTCACTGAGTTTCTTGTCGGTTCTTCTCGGTGTTCCGGTTTTCTTTTCGAACCGAACTAAAATAGATTTGACTTTCAAAAATACCTTGCAATTGGCTTTACTTGAATAAATTGATTTGATTTTGACATTGACTTTATGTTGGAAAGCTGATATTTTTAAAGCTGAAAGTGAATATACCGAACGAGTTGATAAAATATAACGCATGAATAACAATGTTGACTTAACATTTCTATGTAATATTAGTTGTGCCTTGCCATTTTGCTCAAGTTAAATTTCGGTAAAAATGGCCTATATAACTTTCTGAAAACTCTCTTATCATCTAGTGAAAGTCCCGTCAAAATCAATTGAGTAGTTTCAGAGATTAACTCGGATAAACAAACAGACATACGAACAGACGAAAATTGAAAAAAGCGTGTGCGAGTTTTGGTTAAAGACAGCCTTTATTTCGAAATCACAGACAGACACTCCAATTTTATTTATACCTATGTGTAGATATAAAAGACAATGTCTTATGCAAATTGTTTCATGTTAAAAGACAGTTCTTTGTTTAGCAAAACTCAATTTTTTACCCCTATTGCAGCTTGCTCTCGCAAACTATTTATTTTAAGAGGGTTCAAGTGAAAGGGCTGGGTTTAACGTCCAGAGAATTAATTCTCTGAAATGTAAAATAAATAAGCAAGCTCTGTGAAACTGCATTTGAATCGAACTGAAAATGTGTTTACTTATTAGCTTTAGTGATTGCGAAAGCACAAACATTCTGCGGTAGGTATAATATATAAACATATTATTGTGTAAATCATTTTTTGAAATAATGTTTTAGTTGATTTTAATTTCTATTGTAACTGTATATATACACATATGCATATTATACCATTCTTGCCCGGATGCCCCGAAAAGAGAATGGATAAATTTATTTTTTTAATAAAATTTGGAAAATTTAAAATAAAACTTAGTTTAAAAATTTCCAAATTTTATGAAAAAATATATTAATCCTTCTTCGTGGCATCTGGGTGAGAATGGTATAATATGTGTTTACCTACAAATATAGCTTACGATCATAATATACTAGCAACCCGTCTCAGCTTCGCACGGGTAAATTTTTTTTTTTTTAATAAAATGCAGCTTTCTATAGGTGAAAGAATGTTTGAAATCGGTTGAGTAGTTTTATGTACATGTAGTAAGTTCATCCATTACATACAAAGTTTTGTTAATATAATATTAGTAGAGATATAGAAGTATAGAAATATACCTACTTTAAAAATTATTTTTTTGTTCCTTCTTCGGTGTGATAACATATTACAGGTCTAGGTTTTTTATACTAAGCTTTTGCTCGCGACTTTGTTCGCGTATAAATTATTACCTACGTGTTATTCTGATGTATGAGCTATATTATTGTAAAGTTTCATCCGTTCAATAGTTTATGCGTGAAAGAGTAACAAACATCCATGCATCCATCCTCACAAACTTTCACATTTATAATATTAGTAGGATTAGTAGGATCTAGACTATTTGTCTCTTAGGCCCAATTCACATCGTCAGTGGCAGCGGCTGGCAGAAAAACAGCGGTCACTTTCGGTACCAACATAAACACAAAATTTTCGTCTTTTATTTTCATTACTACAATACATAAAATTGCTTGATCGAGGTCGAAATGTTCGCGCGCGGGCAGACGCGGGCGATCGCCCCGTAGATGACAGCACGCGCCGTTCCTAAACGTAAAGCCGGGGGCGTAGCTACTGCCGTATCAGCCGTATCAATGATACGTGGCCCCGACAGCTACGTGTATAAGCAAAAATTCGTCTATTTGCAAATAATATTTTACTAACTCATATCCTAGGATCATTGTTTTTAAATTTTATAATATTGTACATACTTTACTAATTGAATAGGATGATAGACAGACATCGTAGGTAGAAATCTTATACCTACTTATAAATACCTATACTTACTTTGTTACTCTTTTTTCACACTTTTTTAAGGCTTCGCCGCATTCGAGTAAAAAGGGCTGTCTTTGAAATTTCGAAATTTAAAATCTCATTTTCGTGAAACAATTTAAATTTTGTGAATCTTCAGTTTGAAAGTTTATAGGCAAAATTGTGGCTTAAACTATAAGGCATTACTTGAAGACCACCTTTCTCACTCATTCTCAAAAGAGAAATTGTTTCGTTTTAGTTTCCTTACTTAGAAAAGTATAATATCCTTCGAGTGCAAGTGACAAGTAGTTCGACGAGATGTTCCAAATAACGAGATGTTGGTAGAAAACTGCTAATCTTCTCTTTGGGTATCAACAAAAAATGAAGACATATCATCTTTATTAATCACATCTGTTTTCATGAAATTCATAAGGAAATATTCTTCTTAGTTCTCTCTCTTTTTCCCTTCCTTTTTGATCAATTAAGTCGAAAGTGTTTTTTTTTATTTTT
This sequence comes from Zeuzera pyrina, assembly GCA_907165235.1. Taxonomy (NCBI): domain Eukaryota; kingdom Metazoa; phylum Arthropoda; class Insecta; order Lepidoptera; family Cossidae; genus Zeuzera; species Zeuzera pyrina. Next base: position 5,348,779 of record OU015633.1, on the reverse strand, counting down.
TTTTTATTTTTAAATGGCACCATACGTGAGTACATTGCCAACGTCAAGTAAAGCGAGAAAACAATTCAGTAAATGATTAGCGCATTTGCCAATGTCACGCATTAACACAAACTAGTATACAGACACCGAATAAGTAGAATCCATGTAGAATCACAAGTAAATTAGTTCTTTCTTATCGTAAAACTCCTTAAAGTGATAGTAGGCTTTAGTGAAGTTATAAAGGACTTCTTGGAAGAGCGCGAAAACCTCAGCTACACATGTTTATTTAAATCTCCTCCATTCTTGTCACTTACACAGAACTTTAAAACACAATATACTATCACTGTTGCACTTTAAAACTGCTAAAAATGTAAAAAATAGAAAATCTAAATAAAATGACAACCTCACTTCTCCCGTTCCCGCCAAAAAGTCCGTCGATAGTGTTGAAATTAGATTATTCATCTTTCGTTCGTAACTAGGTATTATGAGTAACTTATTAATAAATATATAAGGTAATGAACAAAATAATTCAACATAATTTTTTAGACAATTAATCACCTTAAGTTATTTCCCTGACTTCGTCTACCCTTTCTGTACTCATTCAGATGTTCGAGTTACGTTTCCTTTGTACGTCACTCAATTATCTACGCCGAAATAAGCCGATCACTCATCGGGGCATCTTCACACTAAGTAAACAGGGGGCGAATGGCATTGATAGACATATAATAACTAGATGTGATAAGAGCGTGGTCAGTTCTCACATTTACAAGCGTGATATTTTTCGTTATTTATTTATTTCACGAGAATAGTACAATGCAAAATAGATTTATTATATCACCCACTGTTTTTTATTTTAAAACGATTGAAGATATTAAATTTTTTTTATGATATTTTTAATTCACTCTACGTTACGGTACATGATCAGTAAATCAACGAAATATATCAAATTTATAATCAAATTTAATTTTATGAAATCGTAACATTTTGTAAGCAAATTGCACATTATTACTGCAAATATATAGTAAAATGCGTCTTATTTATCAATTAATTAAAGCTATGCTGCGTCGCATGTCTTTTCCAGAATATCTTTATAGCTAAGAAAAGGTGGAAAGCAGTTGTTTAATTTAGCCATTGATTGCTCATTGTTCGAGGGTCCGTCAGCCACTACGCGCTATTCTATGCGTTGGGGTGCATTTATGGAGGGTGTTTGCTAAGATAGTAATGTTTGGTTTAAGGGTGCATTAGTTAAAATTTGACGAATTTAAATTTAATTAAAGCGAATTATAACAACATTTGCAATTTGTTATTGAGTTTTACATAATTTTTAACGAAAGTTACGGAAATGTTTTTGAGGGTTTTATAGCATTTAAAGCACTTGAAAATAGTTAAAATTGTAATCAGTGTGTCCGCTATTTGTGATAATAACAAAAATTCCACCCTAAAAGGACTATAGTGTAAATCTGTACATCTTAACCCTCGCTACATGACTAAACACCAGGTATTACTAGTTCAACTCCCCATGGGCTATATTATGTTTTAAATACGGTCCAAGTCATAGCAATAGGCGTCTTGTACAGTTCATCTGTGGTTCAGTGTTTATTAAAAAGTAACGACCCGCCCCGGCTTCGCCCGGGTGGTATGTTGAATATTTCCGACACACCAACGACTTTTTTCGTGGTTTTTCCAAAAATTTTCTTATCTCAAACCTAATAATTTCGAACACAACAAAAAAGAATACAGCCATATCGCTCGAGCTGTTCCCAACTGACGCTCCGTCATACATGTGATTGATTTACGGTACAATTGATTTTTTTTTTACAAAATTATACAATGTTAATATTGTTACTCACATACATTGGAGAAAATGAAAGGAGAATGATGAGATTCGAGGAAGTGAAAGAAGTATGCAAGGAACGCAATGATTGACACTGTTTTCTATGACTTCTATGACTACCCCGTCAGTGACACGATGTGATGATATCTATGTATGTATCCTCATACAATACTACAAAATGTAATACAGTTATGGGTATCACGTTTTATAAAAATAAAAACGAATTGTTATGTATACATATCTTCACGTATCAACGGGATAGTCAGTGAGGACGGAGCGCTAAGCGTCACGGTCCTTACATACTTCTTTCGCTTTCTCAAATTTCATCATTCTCCTCACGCCTCTCTTTACGCCTAGGTATGCGAGTGCTTTTATCATTTCCGTCAGCTAGCACTCTGGCTATTTGAACTTCGTAAGGCGGCTTGATCTTTCTTGGCTTCTTTTGCCACTCGCTTTTGCTTTGTAGACTGTTATAATACGAATCGTTATAATACATCAAGGTTATGAAAAATAAATAATTATTTTAGGCATTTAGGGTAATTGAGTAGAAATTCTCATTCTATATTTTTCGGGGACGAAACAGCCTTCATGAATATTGTGAAACTTAATGAAAGAATAACATCATTTCAATCTCCGTGTGGTTGATACTTTTATTTAGGGCAACGAACATCATAAAAATTTTAGTGAATGTCTGGACTCCGGATATTTCCTTTTAAGCTAGGCAGCAACAGTGCCGACAAAGTTACATTTCGGTACTACAAATAGCATTAAATTATATTTTTTGGACTAAGTGACTGTAAAGTAGAATCAAAATAAATTTAATAAATTAAATAATACATAACCTCAACGACTTCAAATTCTGCTAAGTTCCTATCGAGCAATATTTGTACTGTACACGTATGTGCGTGTGTGTGATTGTGTTTGTTGATATACGTAAGTGTAAGTGTGTATATTATAAGAGTATACAGGGTTAATTTAAAAATACTAATAACCTCTTAGTGAAAAATTCCTGTCAACATACCCAACTACTTTTGTTCTACGACTTTATTCAAAACTCAATACGTTCCTCAAAAAATATTTGTTAAGTTTTGTTGTACTGCCTGAAACGTAATTACTCTGTACGTATTTCCAATGGTGCAGTGCAAGCGCACCGGGGTTCAGCGCCGCGCTGTTCGTGTGCCGCTTTAGCGACTGGGTAGAGTAGATGCCATTTTCAGAAACATTTGTGTATTTTTATTTTTGTATGAAAGAAAAAACTTAAGAATTTTTTAAAGTCGTAATACAAAAGTTATTGGGCATAATGTTTAGTACAAAATACTATGAGGTTATTAGTATTTTTAAATTAATCCTGTATATATGTGTATATGTGTGTAAATATGTGTTTACATATGTATATATATATATATATATATATACATTACGGTATAGGCTACTCGTACTACGTTTATCGGTCTATCAAATATTTCATGATGTTTAAAGATATTTCCCGAATTAAACCCACTTATGATCAAATAGTACGTTAGATGATTAGTTTTTCGCCAAATTAGAAGATGTTATTAAGATCCGATGAAACTTAGTATAATCATTTTTCTAAATTAGTTGACTCGGGGTGGTGTCCAAAATCTTGCATAATAGTTTAGTTATTTAGATCACTTCTCTTTTAATAAAAATCTATCTTATTAAACTGTCTTTTATAGTCTGTATTACAGTTTTTGCTAAACATTTCCTCATTGCTCATTGCTTTCTTTTTAAATTTAAACTTGATTTTAATTGAACTTCATTATGTCGTGTGTTATCGTAATCTATATCAGCTCATGTTTTTTTTATGATATTAAAAATGATGCATTTCGAAAATGGTGTTACGCCGTACTCTTATAACCTACATCATACTGTAACGTGCACAAAACACAACGGCGTCGACATAATTTCACGCACCGCTAGTTTTGCCGCGTGCCCAATAATAAGTGCACTGTTTATACAAAGTCATTGCATGTATGGTGTAGCAAACGACTTTATATAGGTCTACATAATGAGATGTGAAGCACAAGTAATTCATTTAATTAACACAGCGATGTAAAAATTTCACTATTAAGGTTTTTTGCAAAAAAGTATGTCGTATTTCAGCATTGTATTTAATTTTAAAAAGTATACAATGTAGTACACAATGTGTCTAATAGTTTTGTCCCAACAGTCAGTTACATTTTCAAAGTTTGATTGCATTACAACATAATATATTACATCTCTATTATGCTTTTCTGCGACTTATTTTCTGTTTTCATTATTATATTTAATACAATTAGTTTCACATATTTATTAAAATTATAATTCTTTTGACGCGTTTGGAAAACCCATGTAAAACCAGATCAGAGCATAGAGATAGTATCAGAGTGTATTTTTTAGCGTGTATCGAAGCTGCGCGCGCCGATGTAACACATAATTTATTATTTTTTATTTCATTCATTATTTTGAAGTACGGTTCTCCTTTAAAAGGGAAGGTAAAGGATTCTTTCTGTTCCCATTATAATCGATGTCTTCAGTAGTAAATAGATAAGTTCTTCACATTATTTCATTAAAACGTAATACATTTTAATGTCTCTTGGAGTTTCTGGCGATAAATATATTGAGGCAGTCTTTCTAGTAGGTTCCACTGAGGCGGACTAGGCCACTATAAAAGTCTCAATGTCACGCTACTAAATTAGCACTTATTTCAACAATTCCACAATAATGCACAGTGTAAACACTGGGACGCAAAACTACGCCAATTTTACGTCACAATATCCGCTAGTAACAATTTGAAATAATTAAAATAAACTCCCAACCGCTCCCCATAAAATCCCGCCAAAACTCTTTACTTCATTCAAATGAGGCGGCTAATTTTATTTTATTATATGTTGCCAGTTTTGTTTTTTATATGTGACCAGTTTTGTTTTTCGTTTTTATTCACTCCAAAAAGTATAACTCTCACGTGCGTACATGAGTACACACATGCTTTTTTTTGATAATTCTCTTGCATTGTGTTATTCAATATAATTTCTGGTTTATTCATTACACTGTTATGTTCAATGTAAAGGGTAACATTATTTTACTCTACAACAAAATTCATCGGCTATCGTACTAAGATTTTAGCACAAGAGTCGCAATATCTTAGTCCTTAGTGTCGACACATTTGCAATCTGAAGTTCTTTCTTATCTTTGGTATTGTAAATGTCCATGAGTTTCTTCCATTTACTACCAAGTGAATTATTTGTTAGTTTGTCTTCCACATGATATATATGTATATAAAAAAAAGAAGTGCCTAGCCTAATTATTTAATCCAGGCTACAGGACTGACCAAAAATAACACTTAAGTTAATTCAATATCTTATGCTCCGGTTTTACAATAGGTGGTATAAATACACATTTATACTGCGCAATTCTAATTAATTATTTATTTATTCTCGGTAACATATTAATGCAACATGTTCGTGTTGTTCATTTGAGTGAAAAATACGAAATCAATAAAACCACGAAAATGTTCAAGAAAAATAAGTGCCCTTTAGAGAAATATTCTCTAACACAAAAGTAGAAAATACGTTTTTTATAACAGGCTTAAGGTTTTCTAGCGTGTTGTCTACAAAGGGGAGATGAAAGATTGAGTAATGAATAGTGTTATCAAACATCCCGGGAGAGAATACTCGGGTCTCTTATAGGCCTGGCGGTGTATGTGATAGATTGGATTAAACTTGGTGTTTTTCACGCTTTTGGTTATACATTTCAACGTATCCGACGTTAGGTGTAGGTACATACTTATGGTGTAACACGTTTGTGTTTATTATGATAATAAAAAAAGTAATTGTCTGCTGAGTTAGAATAGAGAGAGAATTTATTTCGACAAGGATTACATAAAGAGATCGCTGTCACTATAAACAAAGTTCTTAAACTTTTTGGATTTCAATTCACATAATATATATACATATCTTCATTCTGTATGTGTAACGGAGTAGTCAGAGAGGTGGGAACGCACGCATTCTTACTTCATTCGCGTTTTCAAATCATTTTTTTTGCGACAAGATTTTTTTTAATTATTATTATATACCTATAATATATATTACCTATAATATTATAGTCTCAATTAAAACTTATATCCTCAGGGACATCAAGTCTACTAAAAAAATATTGTCAAAAAAGAAATGGAAAAATGAGATACCAATTTCTTGACAAAGAAATAGCTTCTCCATTTCACATAATAAACATAAAATACAAAAGGCTACACCATCCATCCATCAATCGACGAATTTTCTCATTATATGCATTTAATAGGGCGAATGCAAGAACTCGTCAACGTGAGGGGACGCAAATGACAAATGACGTCGATCGTTTATCTTCCTAACTGTCAGACGAGCCAATCAACACACGTGGAGAACCCGATTATATACCAACAATATATTTCCATTATTACCACCAAAACTAGCTCCAAAAAAATGGAGACTAAGCGCTTTTAGGAACGCAGATATAAAGTTGTCGTTCCGGTAGCCTCGTCTGCTGCTAAATGATCTGTAAAATTGATCGAATTCTATAATAGTTGTAGTGTGAGCAGAGCTCGACATATATTGGTCTGTCATGTGAAAAGGTCGTAGGGTTACCATGACAACCAAACTGACGGTCAACCAATCGCTAATCGCGCAATCAATCAAGCGTTTCAAATTTGGAACGTGGGTTCTGGATTTAACTATAAAATGTATCCTTTTCCTGCATTCAATGTATACTTCGTAGAATTGTAGAGTAAGTGCTTATCCCACTATTATGTGTAAGACCTATATTAATGGGCCAACAAACTGAAGTCAATAGATTGAAAACATTAAAAAAATTACGGATTTTCGTTCAAAATTCTATTCTCTATTTAGGGCTTGAATTTTCAAAAATTCTTTTTTAGCGAGTGCTTATACTTACAAAAAGATTGTCTGAGTAAAACTTCAAGTTCCTAGATCCAGTTGTGTGGACTCTGCATTGATGTGTCAAGTGATCCAATTTGTTTTGCTACATGTACATATAGATTGCAATTGTCATAGTTATATCCTATTTTTCACTTTTGGCTTTAATGATGCTTTAATGTAAACAAACACGAAACTAACCATTTCGCTAAATTTCCGTCGTTTGCTAGTTCGGCTATTACACGTAGTACACTAACAACACTGCTTTTCGGTTTTAAACACAAAACAATGAAATATTAATAAATAACACTAGATATTATCCAATATAGTACAGCATTGAAAAAATTTTGGTTATCTGTCTAGTGTTTTGTTTTTAATTTGCATGTCACTTAAAGGTATAAGTTATTTAATATAAGTGACTGTGTAGGTCCCATAAAAGACCTATATCACTGAGACAAAATTAATCTTTTGTGATCGACACCATGTTATAAAACACTTCAAGTCCCACTGCAGTCGAAAATGCAAGGTATTCCTTGGAGTGATATGCTGAACCTCCTCCGGACTTAGAAAATACTCGCCGAGGCAGGATCGACGAGTGCGCATCAGTGGTCCGCAGTCACAAAAATGTGGAAAGGCGTTTCATCTACCTCTTAGCAGTACCGGCACATTCTTGTGTCGGAGAGCCCCATACTAAACATGTGCTTATTTAAGCAACAATGCCCAGTAAGTGCTCTAACTAAGATACGCAAGTTGCTTCGGCTCATTGCCGTGACACTAGAGGCCACCTTGCGATTATATGGCTTTATTAGGGCTTTAGAATGCTCCTGGCCCGAAATAGTCTTCCCATTCTCGCAAGAGGCTTTAAAACAGGATATCCACAAAATCAATAGAGTTTGGCTTTTGGGAATACCACAAAAAGGTTCTGGACCAATAAATGTGATTTTGGTGCCAGCCTTTGCGAGTTCATTGGCATTTTCATTGCCTACGATGCACGCATGGCCAGGAACCGATCTTAGATCCCTGTATTTATTTCCCAGAGTGTTTAAGATAGTCAGAGTGTTAACATAGTCAGTTATTGACTAGCCGCAAAGTGATTACATTCGAGGCCAATGCCAAAGCAGCTGCCTGAATGTCAGAATGTATGTATATGGTTTGGTTTATGTAGTGTTTTTTAACGTTAATGTCCGCACATTCGATAATGGAGAACATTTCAGCTTGGAATATGGAGGCGCACTTCCCAAGGTTCAGCTCCTCTTGAAACTTGACGCCTCCTCCATAAATTCCACATCCTAGTCAATATCCGTTATGAGCCATCGGTGTACAAAAGCCAAGTTTTTTCCTGTCATAAATATAATATGTATTACATACATACATATCCCTATGCTGTATTCCTAACGCGGTAGTCAAAGAGGACTGAGCGCTAAGCTTGCGGTCCTTATATACATACTTCTTTCGCCTCCTCACATGTATTACAGGAATTCTATAATACCTAATACTAAAAATTTTTGGTATTTTTCCGAGATAAAAAATATCTTAGATTACTCTCTAAAAAGTCCTCTACCTGCCTATGAAAGTCTGAATGAATACAATTCAGCCGTTTCCGTGATCGACCCGCAAAACAAACGGACAGACATAAAAATTTAGAGAACTTGTGTTTTAATTTCGGAACGTATAAATAACTACATGAGCTTAAAAAAAACCTTTATTTCGAAATTATAGGCAGAAAATTCGTTTTTTTTTTAATTTTTGTAGCTATCCGTTACCCGCTTTTTTCGTTGAGCGTCAATGAAAAATTTGTACCTAATAAGTAGACTTTTGTGTGAGAAATGGTGAAATTAATGAAATTAAAAAAATAAATGGCTTAAAACATTTACAAACGATTCCGCGTGGAATGGTTATAGTCCCATACCGATACGTTCAGTGGTTTTTACGTGATTGAAGAAATTTTTTTTTATTGTATATATAGATTATACATACATTAATTAACATGACGTAAATATAACGGAAAATCACGTCAAAAATAAATTAAATAAAAAATTGAAAGAAAGTAAAAACTTATTTATCTTCGCTGTACTTTGAATGTTTTTATTAATTTCTGAGAATTAAAAAAAAATTATACATTCCAGCTTTAGTATGTATTTCTTGATTATGTATGTTTACCGATAACTTCATCAATTGTGGACCGATTTCAAACATTCTTTTTTTGTTTGAAAGGGTGGTCCGTGATGGTCTCGTTTAAATTTTACTGGTATTGAGCTTGAACTTCAAAGTTACACCAAATAACGCTAAACGCTTATAAGCTTTATTTACAGATGATTCTCTTATATATCATTTCGCCATAGAATTAGAAAAAAAAAGTTAATTGTAGACTTATCCTAGATATTTATTTAGGACAAGGTTACTCGAAAGAGAGAAATAAAAAAAATTGTAATTAAAAGTTTAAACAGACTTAAAAAAAAAACATTAAAAAGTACAATAGTTATTTTGTACTTCTCAATATTCTTTTTTAGAGTCGGTTAAATTTTTTTTTATTGTTTTAACGTGTATGTAATATCATCAACTTTATTATTTAAACATCTTCAAATCCTTTATTAGTGAAGTACGTGGAGAATAATGTTAATAAAAGCTCTCGGTCATAGTAAAAAGCAATCAAGAGGAGTGGCAATGAATGCGATAAATAAAATTTGAAATGCATTAAACTTACAAGTTGGCGTTAAAGGCTTTTTTATAGTCTATCATAAAGGCATTACCAGACGGTCGGCGCTCATTTTGAACGGTGAGTGTTAAAGGGAAGAAATTTTCAAATATGTTTCGTACTGTGGGTACTTACGTATTCCTTGCAATAAAGTCTTACGGAATAGCATCTTCGAAATGTCGCCATCATTTAAGAAGAAAATTTATTTTTGCAATTCAGTGGATATGCCATTTAGAGTACCTAGCGATTCAAGATCGTATCTGTCACTATTAAAGTGGTAAAATAACGGTAAATTAAGGTTACAGCCAAATTCGCTTTTAACTATTTTTAAGCTACCTACCTACCTACGTATCTAAGCAAAAGCTAAAAATCAAAGATTGCGAAGTGAAAAGAGTGTTATAGCAGTTCCTTAAACCTAAACTATTTTAAATACATTCCTTATATGTAAATATAGAAACTATGTATTACTTATTCGATAATATAAAAATTAACAAAATAAAGAAATGCGTTATGTTTGAGTGAAACCAAGTGAAAGGACGGTGAACTTGCCGACTTGTCTGGAGGGGGCATCGCTTTGTGGTCAGGGGTACCCAAGAAGAAAGGGGATGCCAAGGGGTAGGCGTCTTAATGTCCTCTCGTTTTGTTAATTGTGTAATCGTGTATAAGTGTGGAAACCCGAGACTGCTCTGACTGCGTCTAAAGATAGGGTTGACGAGGATTTTTGTTTTGGTGGTACATGCTCCAGTGTCCTCTTTCGGTTTGGGCGAACTAGAGCAGTTATAGGAAAATGTTAGGGAAGTTCTAGAGACAATTGGAGAGAATGAGAGAATTATAGTGTGTGGAGACATTAATGGATGGACAGCTCGAACAGGATTTGAGTCTGTCCTAGGCAAGTATGGAGATAAGAGAGTGAATGATGCTGGTAGAACTGTGTTAGAAGTCAGTATGGAAGAGGATCTTCATGTTGCTAATACTTTATTTAACCTTTAACTATGGATGTGGAGGCTCACAGGCTCCGCGCTATTAACGAATTCTTAGAATCAAACACTTTCCCCCGCTTGCTGTGCCCAAGCATCTCAGTAGCTTCTGTTTTAGTAATGAAACTATCACGAAAGGAATCAAAAACGTCGCCGGATGTGTGACACGTGAGTAACACTCATCGGAAAATCGGACGAAGTCTGTTAGACTTAATACTCTGACAAGAAAGTACCGGGAAAATATCAATAATACACGAAATGGCTATGCACATCTTGTGTGACTTTAGACCACTGATTACACTCATCGATCCTGCCTCGGCCAGTATTTTCTGAATCTGGAGCCAGTTCAGCACTTCGCTCAAAGGATTACCTTGTGGTATTTGACTGCAGTGGGATTTGGCGGCGTTTCATAACAGCGGAGATCACAATGATCAATGTTGGTCGCAATGGTACAGGTCTGGCGTAAACTGCATAGCCACTTACGTCAAATAAAAAAAAATCACTATTGAAAGAATTTTTCTTATTTCATAATAAGATTGTTCTTTACTCTTCTAATTCGTGCAATTCTCAACTGAATTATTAACAGCAATTAACGTAAGTACTTATATAAATACCAAACATCAAAATATTAAACACATCCTAAATCTTTATTATTAAATTAACATTAGATGGCGATACTGTCACATGAATGCTGCAATCTACCAAGTTACGAATATAGATAATAGCAAACATTATCCGATACAATTTGTTTCAATTTACTGAAATGGTCGTATTAGACGACAATAGTAGAAATGCCTATTCCAATGCAAATCAGTGAGCTAAATCGATCACTAAAATTAAAATTTCATGACCTCTCTAGTTTTGAAATAGTAATGTTCAAATATAAGGATAGGTTGATACGCTTAATTTATGTCACAGGAATATCCATTTATAACCGATTTATTTTCAGTGTTTGAACACGACAGACGGTTAGTTTATCTTTTGTATGTTTGGTTACCTTAGACTCTGGCTTATATATCAAACGCACTGAAATTCTCAAAGAATTATTAGTTAAGTAAATTTTATAACACTAATAAACTTTTTAAAACAAACAATCAAATTGACGAATTCAAATCCTTGAAATTTTGTTCCCTTGCTGGCTCTCCAAGTATTTCCTAATAGAAACACAGCGAGTATTTCTTTTAGGAAATACATGAGGAATCAGTCACATGGAACGGCCCACGAAAACAAATGTGAAGCTTGTTGTATCTTTAGAAACGATAAAAGATATCCTATTTATTTGCCCGCACATAGTGATGAAAATATTATGACAGTAACAATCGAGACATATTTGTTTCCTCTTGTCTTAATAGGAGCGATAAAAAGACCGAATATTAATTAAATGGTCTATGAGTAATATTCGTGGGTTAACATTTGATTTTCTTGACGGTTTTTTTAGTTTTGAACAAATGCTGTAGTGGCTTGTATTTTTAAAAACACGTTACAATATTTAAAGTATTTAATTAATTATTTTTTATTTAAAGTTCAAACGTCTCAGGGAAACCACTAAATATTACCACGTCCAGAAATGATCATTTCGAAGATCACTGATTATGGCATCTTTATAACACATCGGTGTAACGTTTGTTGCTCGTCGGGCCATTATTCGTGGATCAAATGGGCTATTCTGCTCGAGGCGCAGCGACAACATTAAACAAAATTTTATTTCCGCAATACTAAAACTTTTTAAGACCCCCCTCCGAATTCGCTATTAGTATCTGCCATGAATTTCTGTCTGTTGTTTTCCGTTTATTACAAAATGTGTAAATTATTTTATGGATTTTGTACTACTAAATAATATTTTTAATTGGACATAAATACTGAATTTAATATTAAATAGTATGTAATAATAAAATTCTAAGCAACGTAATCATCAAAAACATCGAAGTTGAAACTTTATACGTAGTTTTTTCAAACTTAGTGTAAAAAAGACAGAAAAGCAACATGATGTACAAAATAAATAAATACTATGAGGAAACACACGTGCAGAACTACAGATTTACATGTACATCTACTAATGGTTGTCCGGTGGTTGAAATTCGACCTTAAATATAAACGTTTTTTCCATTGACATAAACTCCAGTCTCGAAATAGCTCACAGCTCACAAATCACACAAAATTCACAGTTCGAAACTCATTCAGTCAATCTGTTACTAATTATATGTAGGCAACATTTTGATATTTTTTGGTGACACACTCTATGCGTTTATTTATCTGTAACACACATTATAAATTTTAGTTTTCTGCACTCCTTCTCCATATTAACTTTAACTATGCCAAATCTCACATTCTTCCTTGAGATATGCTTAAAAAGAGGTACAAAATTTTTCTCTAGTAGGTAGGTAGGTAGTATAGATAACAATAAATGGATTTAATAATCTATATTATTGTAGAGTTTTTGACAAGATACAGCGTTAGATGTGCCCTACTCTGAGATCTTACTTTGCATTTCAATTTAAGTATTTCACCTTAGACAATATTCAACCTAATTTTATTACAGTGTATTAACAATTTGACCTTAGACAAAAAATTTAAAAAACTGGAGAAGGGAAACATCCGGATGACCTTAAAGATATGTACATATATACCAACCACTTACGTTCTAGATAGGTGTAAGGGCTAGGGTTGTTACAATGTTTTATTTGATTTTATTTGTATATTAATTATATATGAAAAGTTATTTTTAACAATACGTCTGACGCACTTAGTAATTAAGTTGTCGATTTAAATCGAGTTACGTAGAAACATATTAAGTCGTAATTAATGTGATTAATAGGCTATTTATTAATTATTCGTTATACATAGGTCATACTATGAGGCTCAATAAATTTAATTAATGTGAGATATTGATCAGTTGAATAAGCAACCAATATGATACATTAAACACATTTGTTGTAGCATAATTCTTCAAATACAATAGCTGGCATAATTGCTACCTCAAACTTTTTTTTATTACTCTTCCACAGAATTCACAGATATTTCCATAAAAGGGCTTGTTGCTATTTTGCCGTTATAGTTATTGAACTTTTGACTTTATATTCGCTTTACAGCAAATAAAGACAGAGTTCGTGAACATAATTTAGCTTCTTAATATTAATTATTGAATAAGTAACGTTATGTGGGAGATGTGAGAGTTAAAAATCTCGACACCTATCTCACATCAGGGATGTGTTACGGAATAATAAATAATTAAAATAAAATAAAATGTACTCTTGAACACAAAGGAACAACTATTAAGATAATGAAAGAAAATTGTTCTAGGCACTTCAAACACAACAAAAAAAAAATTTAATACCATAATTCATATGATAAACACAATTTAGCTTATTAGTAACAATTGTTGAATAAGTAACATTCTGTAGTAGTTAGAAAATTAACCTATCTCACACAAAGCCCATGCATAATCGTATGTGGGGTTTACACGGGTGACTAAAGCCGCACGGTTTTTGTCGCGCGGCGAAAATCGACCGTCTAAATGGCAATTCGGCTAGGTCGCAATTGACTCAAGCCGCAAGCCCTAAAGTTGGGTAGTATTAACTATTTCAATCGGCACGAACACCTATTCTGCTCAACATTTTCGAAGGAAATGACCGAGCCGCATGCGATTTTAGTCACCTGTGTAAATGGGCTAGTGATGTGATTTGTGAAGCGACTAGCCGCACGGCGAAAATCGACTCGTGTAAACCCGTCTTTAAGCTCGTATTCCAGAACGATACTCAAGTGTGATACGAAAACGGTCCTTAGTTTTTGTTGGTCAGTAATGCGGTACACCGGTATTGTAGCTAAATATCGTGTAGTGTTTCGTGTATAAGTTTCCCTTGTTTAGTTTTAATTTTCTCTGGTACAGATCTTGGCACCACAGATGTGTCGTACAACACATGTACAATTGTACGTAAAGATGTGTGTTGCTGTATCTATACAAAGACACGCTCGCAGCAACATTATTTATCGTAATAAAGAAACTCATACCATTTCGTTTTATTATGTGGAAAAAAGACAGTTAAGTTAAACGCTATACCGTTAGACCACTCGATGTTATTGACCTCTCGAATTTCTAGAGGATGCCTCGTTGAGAGGCGAAACACGTGTTCCTTAATAAGTATGAGATTTTGAGTGCGAAATATCTAAAAATTATAAGAATTCATTGCAAGTTATACGTTGTTCGTATTTAATTTTTTAACCGACTTCAAAAAAAGGAGGAGATCTGAACACATTTGGAAAATTCTTTTTTATTTCAAAGGATATACTTCCAGATTGATTCCATTTAAACATGTAATATGTTTAAATGGAATCGTATCGTATATACAATTTGAATGGAATCAATATTTCAATTCAAAATCCATGTTACAACATGGATTTCGAAGATACACCGAATAATATCAAATAACGCGAATGCTTATAATCTTTATTTATTTATATTGATGATTCTCTTGTATGTTATTGCGCTCCAGAATTAGAAGAGAAGTTAACTATCGACCTACCCTAGATATTTATTTAGGCCAAGCTTACTCAAAAGGGAGAACTAAAAAAATTTAAAGACTTCAGTAACTGTCAAATTTAATTATATACGTATTTGTACCGCATTTATAAAGTTATCTTTGTACTTGGGTTATGGTAAACGATAGTTATTACGTACTTTTCAGTGATTTTTTTGAAGTAGGTTTAATTTTTTTATTGCGTGCTTTTTACTTTGTTTTTAAAACATAAATTTTATGAGGTTTCAAAAAGGTATCCAGCATTATAATATACTATGTACTAATGCTTCTGTGCGAGTACTGAGTTCGCCTCCTGAGGCCTATACATTGGGATTCCATGTATTACGTATACTCTTAACAAAAGTCGGGATATTCACAAGTATTGATAACGAAACCCGGGACGGCGTAACCGCAGTGCGGCGCACGTTTATTGCAAATAATATACTAGGGGCGTATTTATGATGTGATAACTTATTTTAATGATAAGAAAAACACGTGAACTCGGCATATTACGTTCTGAAGTACTTACATATTTAGTTGTATACAGAAAAAATGTTATTAATAATAAATAAGTAGGTATATGTTTTTAGTACCACATGAATTTATTCATTTCTTTTCTTCTGTTAATAATATAAAAACAAAGCGAGTGGACAGAGTCCGCATATTTAGGTCGCATAACACAATTTCTGAAAAGTGATACTAGTAAAAAAAAAATTTAGGTTTTAATTTAAACAGACTTCTAGCGGAATCAATGGTTCTACATGTATTTAGTTTACTGTACCTAAACATATAAAAAACATTCACATTAGAAATAGAAGAACAAAACAGATCACATGCAGGGAGTAGACAGTACAGGTATAATATATTATTATAATGCTTTCAATACAAACTTGTTTTATTTACTTTATCTGTACTATATGTCACTTATGTATAATTTTATATCTTCATGTTCTTTCTCAATAGCGATAGTGAGAGTGTATGACGTCACAAAAAAAAACATTGACACCGATTTTGTCTGCAAGTGCTTGAGAATGTAGATGGCAAAATTAAATGATATATGTAAGACCGTTACTCCATTGCCTAATAATGTAATTTAATATGAAGCAAGTATGAAGCCTATTCCTTAAGGACTTTTTGGCGAGAACGAGAAAAGTGAAGTTGATATTTTATTTATATTTTATATTTTTCGCATTTATGGGAGTTTTAAAGTACAGAAGAAGATTGTGCGTTAAAGTTCTATTCAGGTGAAAAAAATTGGAAGAGGTTTAAATAAGTATGTACAACGGAAGCTTTCGCATTTTACAAAGAAGTTTGTTTTAACTCTAATAAAGCCTACTATCACTTTACTGAAGAAGCATTAAGGACTTAGTAATTAAAGAATGGAAAAAAATTTACTCATCCACTCATCAGACATGTTGTGCTTTATGAATTACTAATGACCCGCCCCGGCTTCGCACGGGTGCAATGTAGATACTAATTCATCGTTTCCGTCTAAATAGCTTTCCAAACTCCACATAATTTGTATCCATTTTTTTCAAGATTAAATTGGTTGTAGAAGGCTATCCGCATAATATAGACATACGCCATCGCTGACTTTTTTGTAGTCCTAATAAAGAGAAACAATTCTATCATACATTGTTTTGGAATATGCAGCGTCGGCTTGATTTTTTCCGACATCTTGAACTATTATCGTCATATTTCAACAAATTAACACAAAACAATATTAAATTATACGGATGAACCTTCTTCTTGAATTACTCTATTTATTGATGAAAACCGCATTAAAATCTGTTGCTTGGTTTATAAGATCTAAGCGTACATACAGAGGGACAGACGGCGGGAAGCAACTTTGTTTTATGCTATGTATAGATTACTGAAGACCGGTTGTATCGGCTGTGTGGGCATAGATCTTTTTGCCTTCCCTCTCAAACGTGAATTTTACAAACAGCAACAACATATCCCTTAGGCGACTTTTTGACTTGCGCTTAATATCAGAAATTATTTCCTTCCAAATTTTATTTATATTTTCGTTACAACCCAACTCAGTTACGTTATTGACAGTATAATATTTTTTTAGGTTTCGTATACCAAATATTTAAAAGATCAACTATAAATAAACTTTATGAAATTAAATGTAATTTAAAAAATGTATATTCTTAAGTGCCTTCCCGTCTATCAGGCTGTCATAGGTGTTAGGCTACAGTTGATTCACATACTATGCAGTCCATTCGCCTAATTATGTAAGTCACCCTAGTTAACATTTTTAAAATGTATAAGAGAAATAGTTAAAATAGAGAGAATACTCTGACTTAACTTATGAGTGAAAATTTCATGAAATATGAAGCCTTGTCTAAAATTTATGTTCAAGTAGTATCTAGAAATTATTTCGCCATTTTCTCCTTTGTTACAAATTCACTCAATTACGATATATTTTAGCGTGTGTTTAAGATGTATGACTTGAGAGCTTCTGGTCAGTATGTCCCTCGGGGCTACTTCGCCCGCTCGCCCGGTACGCGCAATGCGACGAACTTGTTCATAACAATATACCTTCTAACCGTCGAATAAATATTGCTACGCTAGCAATAATTTTCAGCGTTCTGTAACAACCTATAACTAATAAGTTATGATTTATCTCATAACACCCTTCTATAACATTTGGCTTTAATTTTAGAGTTTCGTAACATTTTTGGACAAAATAAAAGTTAAATTAAAAGTTAAAGGTAGACTTGGGTTATCAATTTACGTCTGTATGCCAAAATTTCATCTCAATAGGTGCGAAAATTACGGAATAAATCAGCTTCGACATACGGACAGAAAGACATACAGATGTACATAACAAAATTACATGGGTTCCGTTCTAGTTGTTTTTGCTAAGGAACCCTAATAATCTCACTTTTAATTATTTAGTTCGACAACCCTAAAAGTATGGAATTGTCAAAACTCGAAAGTATATACTGGGTACATGTTTAAGAATCGAAAAATTTCATCGTATTATTTACATTTAATATTATCTGTAACGGCATTATACAGGGTGTATATGAAAACGGGACAGTTACTTTAATGGATGAAAGGGCATAACTTTAGTATGTAGTTACAAAAAGAATTATCGAAAAAAACGTATCCGTTTAAGAGTTATGACCGTTTTAATTTTCAAGTGTTATCCCCACCATTTCTCGTAAAATTGGGTTGATCGTGTACAGTTACAGATTTTAAATCTTACGTTTTTTTTTATTTTGTAATAATTTCATCCGTTTCTGAAATACAGCCTGAAAACCCCCATTGGGGGTCCATACGCATTATTTTCAAAAATGGGTTTCAGGCTGAACGGATGGAATTATTACAAAATAAAAAAAAACGTACGATTTAAAATCTGTAACTGTACACGATCAATTCAATTTTACGAGAAATGGTGGGGATAACACTTGAAAATTAAAACGGTCATAACTCTTAAACGGATACGTTTTTTTCGATAATTCTTTTTGTAACTACATACTAAAGTTATGCCCTTTCATCCATTAAAGTAACTGTCCCGTTTTCATATACACCCTGTATACATTTGCGCAAAGGTCTTACTGTGAACACAGGTATAGAATTACTCTAAGGTATAGAGTTACTCTTCCTCTTTTAAAAACAATAAAGTGAAAATGTGATATGATGTGTAACTGTACGGTACTACTAATCAGGCGGGTGCTTCCTCTGTGAAGTTGGTGCCGCCGTTGGTGAAAGTAACTTTGGTGACGATTACCGCCATAT
Organism: Zeuzera pyrina; assembly: GCA_907165235.1. Taxonomy (NCBI): domain Eukaryota; kingdom Metazoa; phylum Arthropoda; class Insecta; order Lepidoptera; family Cossidae; genus Zeuzera; species Zeuzera pyrina. The sequence goes on along the minus strand of OU015633.1, from coordinate 5,330,117 downwards.
ATCTTTATCTAAAAGTACAATGAGCTTTTCGAAGCAAGGAGACAACAATATGGATGACAATTTATTTCGAATTTAGACTTTTTTTAAATAATATATGTGTTTCATCACAAGCGATATACAAACGATAACGAGAACTTCAATTGACACCGTAGTAGAGGTCGAACTACACAGCTTGTCTGCGATTGGCTGATTAAATTATAATGTACAGTGAACACCGTGTATTGACCACAGATTGATTAGTTACTGGTATTGACACTATCGTCTATATCAACACCAAACGTACTATATTCAGTCGAGGACGCAAAATGGTCGTTGTAATCCATCCATCTTACAGATCACATCATCGAGCATGTGATGTTATGTAAAATTTGGATAATTACCCAATTTCGTGGGGTCCGTACCACGAGACTACGAATATTAACCACCTGTAGTATCACCAGGGTAGTAACTTTAAGTATTTATTTTTATCTTTTTTTGTACTGCTGCTATTTTATTATTATATACATACATACATATCTTCGCGCTGTGTCCACAATGGGATAGTCAGAGAGGACGGAGCGCTAATCGTCGCGGTCGATACATACTTCTTTCGCTTCCACAAATCTCATCATTCTCCTCACATATTTTCGCCTAGATATTCTTTATTACATGAAGAGTAATATATAAAAGGTAATATATAAAACCTTGACAAAAATACATTACGTCAGAGAAAGCATTACATAAATACATAGGATAGTGTTCAATAAAATCGTTAAAATAGATTTACGTGTAATGTACATGCACACATGCATATAAAGAACACAGACAAACGGTTTTAGAATTGTTGAAAAGAAGCATTTTTAGTTATATTTATCTGCATCTGCTGATTTATTTTTAAAACATGTTGTATTAGGTAGTTTATCTTTATATGAATTATATATTTATTAATAAAATGTGTACAAAGTTTTAATACATACAACATGTTATATTTACATACAAATTATTGTAGTAGTGTACATGTCTCTGGGGTACAATATAGATGCTTATAGATTATGTATATTGTTAGAGCATAAAAATGATATTAATATTTCTTTTGCGTACCAACATCGCTTAGTTCAATTCACGAAATGCGTTTCGTGTCCCAATGTGAGCTGTCCCCAGGCGTCTCCGTTTAGGGACAACTTGAATATTTTATATACTGCCTTCGCTTCAAAGTGGTCTTGTCTATTATTAAAAAAATACATTTTACACCACTAAGGCAGTTGAAAAATCGAACAATGAAGTTTACGCTTAACAGAATGCTTTTTTGTGGAATTTATTATAGCTCTTACAAACTCAACACGTAATTTTTGTTCATAAACTTAGTATATACTGGCGTATAGACGAACATAGAGCTCGTTGACGCGTGACGATCCTTAATTTGACAATTTGTCAATGTCACCTATGATATGAGTGATTCCCTTGATTATTGCTATGTATAATATTACAATCACATACAGAAAACGCAATCATTATTGCAGAATACAGTACTTCTTTGAAACAAAACAGGAATAACACAAAATGATAAAATAAAGTAACAGTGTCCTCCACAGCGTGACGAATTGTGACGACCTGTCATTCAAAAAGGGTTTCAGTAACGTCTCGTTCGCTGTTCCTTTCCTACTCGTACCAATATCATAAAAGATTACATTCTTCAGTACACACTAAGTTAATGCTTTTGTTTAATTTTTAAGCAAATCGATGAATCTCAATTGTTTTTTTCTCGTAATCGCGTCCGTTGCATTTGCGTAAAGCGTACGCAGTTAAGTTAAGTTAAGTTAAGGAAGTTACCAGAATGGATAAAAAAAACAACCATTAAAATTATCGACGATAGTCACATGAAATAAATTATCGAATATTTTTAAGAAATTATGAAAATAAATGCTGAAATAATTTAAACTTTTTGATATTTTAATCGATATTCGTTTATCAAAATTGACGATTGTGCGTTTATATGGTTTATAATTATGATTAAACTTTAAATATTCCATTCGTTTGCGGTAAGTAAATGCAAAAACTTAATTTTTATTCGAGTTTTAATCTAATCAGGAGGAATTTTTTTATTCATCGCCAGGCCAATAAACTAACTTCTTAAACAGAATTATCGTAATGATAAAACCTGTAAATTCGCAAAATGGTACAATCGGAAATCGTATTCGTCGAGCTCGGTAGATACATCACAGACAGTTTGACTCGTAGAGTGATTCAACGCGACGACCAGTCTCATTTTCCTTATTGAGTCAGCTTACTAAAAACAATAGATAAACATCTCGATAACTTCATCACAGTGAATCTATTGGTGACTTGATTAAAAATTTTGACAGCGGCAGTGAATCTTTCGATCGTTGAAACATTTCGGAATCACACGTCACTAGTTTCAAACGTTTTTAAGATTTCTACACAAAGGTGTTCTGTATCTGTAATTCATAACCTGATTACAATACAATTAAAAAGTTCATTTTTGATTGACTAGTTGAGTGTAATGAATACCGAAGCAAAATTATGTTACTAGTATTTTTGTATAATTATTCGAAATAACTTATAATAATGTTATAATTAAAAGAACATACAGTATGCTCTGTTAACATAATATCTAACGGCAGTCAATCGAATGTCACATTATTTGTCAAAACGAGCTATGGTATTATGGGTTAATTTAACTGAGATTACACATCAATAGTGATGCCTAGTCGAACAATCAGTGAACTAAAAACTGTTTCTAGTGGCACTGGCTCCATAAAAATTCATCTAACGTTTACAATACCGTAATCATGCAATCACTCGTGATATTAATTTTAGACCAGCCAGTGATACTAAAAATATATTTTTACCCACCTAATAACATTAAGTAATCTCAGGGGTAAGTTTTAATTTACTAACCTGTTTTCAAGAACATTCCTGTCTTTTTCGGACTCCAGCGGTAACATGAATTGGTATCATATATGTATGTATGCCCATACAAATCTATCTGCGACTAACCTACGGCCTTTATTCTTAAACCTGCATGGAAATATCTATGTGTCGCTAAAAATAAAATAAAAAAGAAACCCGTTGCAGTTATTTTCAAATGAAGTAACTAGTGGTGTAACGAATTATTGCATACGTAAATTGTGTATTTATAATCAATATTCGCATTTGCAATAGTTTCTATGCCGGTTTAGAAGAAAAAGAAAGACGTAGAATTTCTAAGCAATCTATTTTCACTCGCAGTCGGTAAAAATCAGCTAAGGAATGGATTAATTTTAAGGATAAAATTTTAAGGATAAAATATAGATAATCTTGTAATGTAAATATATTATATGTACTTGTTGTTAAGAACGTTAATTATCATTTTGCTCCATCTTGATATTCACCCCGAATTCTAAATGGTGGGAAGTTTTCGCATTCGTATTAACAGTATTCGATGAATATTCGCAATTCGATGAGGATTCGCAAATGTCTAAAAATGTTCTTTAGACTCCATTTACGAGGTCTAAGTGCAAGAAGATCGTACTGCATTTATCTTTTTTATTTGCATCAGTGATTATAAGCCTTTATTACAATTTCCAACACCGTGAAATATAAAAAAAACAATTAATAGAAACACCAATAGATACGTAAAAAACAAAATATATTATATTCACCACTTTTATATTGCAATTACATATGAATTAAAGTTAAAAGATGTTAACGCCACGAAGGCACGTATTAATCTTGTCTTGTCTTACGTCTTGATGTCTTACACAATACAATAACAATCAATACATTAACACAAAAAATGAAATGAAAATCAAAATTATGGTATACAAAGAAAAACTTAAACAATTTTACATTAAAGTATATTCAAATTATTGCTAATTGTTATTATTTTCTTATACTAAAATAAAAAATAGTATACATTAAATTTTAAAAAAGTCTTATGGTTGCATCAATGATTACGAAATAAAAATAAAAAACATCTCGAGAAATAGAATATTTAAAAAAAAATAAGGTTTTGCTTATGTTTCCAAATATACAAGCAACTCCGACCTCTATTATTTGGTTAATAACGTTTGCCTCCACTCTACGTGGACAAATTCTAAACAGGAATACGGATAATTATTTATCTGCCTTATTTTCAGTCGACCAGCGAAAACACGTTTAATCGCTTTTCTCTGGACACTAATTGAACTTTTGAAGAGAATTTGTTAATTCTTTTTAGATTAACAGGCTGTTTCGCTTAAGTGTTTTTCAGAACCTTAAGAAAATATAATTTAAAATTAAAATAAATAATAACTTAGATCATTTCTGATATACTTATTAAGGTTCCGTTAAAGTAATTTTTCACTAATTGGAAGTTTAATTTAATAAATTAATAATAACTATAGGCATGGCAATCTGATATCGATTAATCGAAGAATCGTTTTTTTGGACCAAAAAAAATTTTGTTTTAATCGATATGCATTGAATCTATCCATCGAATCGAGATCAAATACTGAGAAATCAAGATTCAATTTTTTCTGTCGAGATAAGAATACAACCATAAAATAATTTACAATTAATTGAATTTACCCAAACACGTAGAAAAATTACAATTTTTCACTTAAATGAAACTAAACTCTATAGATAAAAGAAACCATAAGAGGTTTTTGTTTGTTTGTGATTTGTGGTTTATTTGCGTTTGTTGATATTGCGTAGTCTGCGTCCTGATTGATCGACTCTATATTGATTGTAATAATGACTAATTAAAAAAGACCGGTTTTTGAAAAATCGATCTTTTAGACCTTCGATTCGATTCGAATCGATTCTTCACATTTCGATTCGGATCGATTTAAATATTGATTTTTTCGGGAAGAATCGCCATCTCTAGTTAACTGTTAAAATGAGAATGTAATAGTTCCATTATTGCAATATTATTCTAATAAAATAGGTATGTATTTATTAACATCATGTAAAATTTACATAATTCGTAATGATCCTAAAATAATTTTTTTAACAACGTATGTAGTACGTATGTTATAAAGAAACAATATGAAAATATATTAAATTGTAATCTTTTTTTGTTATTATTTATTTATAGAGTAACCCTAAACACAGAAACACAATAATAAATATTAAGTTACCAGTACTTTAAAAAAATAGTAATACTAAAATATTATAATTAATAAATAGTAATAATTAAAAATATCGTAACAAAATAATTATAATTTGACAATAGTAACGATTTTAGTTATACATTGCTAAAAAATATAAAAATTAATTAGTTACTTAACAGAAAAGGGCACCCAGCACGTTATCAGAATTAAACCGCATATAAGGCCTTTAAATTGCCTTAATGTCAATATTGTAGTAGGTTTCTTCGCATAATCAAAAAAAGGCAAGCGTGCTAGCCAGCTGTCAGAATGTACCAGCCAATAAGGCCTTTGAACTGGTTTGAGCTGGTTTAACCAGGACGTAACACCTATATACATTTATAGCCTTAACGTGTCTTTCTAAGCATATACGCCATCGATATGGAGGACATTAGATTATCCATATAGTGGTAACCGAATTCAAAGACAATAAAAATAAAAGTATGGATTTCTCTTTTCGTTTATATTAGAAGCGTAAAATTCTTACATTCTCAGCTGAAAATCGTTTTCTTTTTTGCTTGTGACTAATTAATTACTTAAACAATTAAAGAAGAAACTTTTCCTTTGATATTCTCTGAACTAATTAGTATACCACTTTTCCTAATTAAGCAAAACTTTAATAACAGAGTTACAATATGGCTCTAGTAGTTCCTTTTAAATTTATTGAAAACTATCACTGAAGTTTCAATTACGACATAATTGGAATTGACACTTCAAAGTTAATCAGTTATTTACTAAATTATAAAAGTTATTAAATAAATCTCTAAATTGCAGCGCCAATTGTGTGTTCCAAAGTCTATTCATTAAATTCACATTTTGACCTAGCCGGAAATCGAACTCGGAACTCTCGACTTGTGAGATAGTTTTCAATAAATTAATATATTTGGTCCTTACATATGAAATTAGCGTTTTGTCGTACTGACCACTTTGATCTAAAATATCTCCTCTTTGGTTAAGAATTTCAAATTCAAATTTATAAATTCATTTAGCTGGTACATTTGAGTTTTGAAAACAGTCATTCATTTGTTTTTTTCCTCAGTATTTTTTTCTTTGGCGTCGCTTATTACCGCACAATGGAAAACATGAAATATCGGTATATTTACGAGTACGAGCTCTACCGTGGCACCAGTGCTGCAGAAACAGCTCGAAGGATTAATGATGTGTACGGCGTTGGTGTCGCAAAAGAAAGCACGGTACGTTTTTGGTTTCAACATTTTCGTTCTGGAAATTTCGACCTTCAGAACCAACCCCGTGGACGGCCGAAGACCAAAATGGAAAATAAAGAATTAAAGGCTATTGTGGAAGCGGATCCATCACAAAGCACTTCAGAGATAGCTACAGACTTCGGGGTAAGTGACAAAACTGTATTAATCTACTTGAAGCAAATCGGGAAAGTAAAAAAACTTGAACGATGAGTACCTCACGAATTGAGTGAATCGAACTTGCAAACACGCGTCGACTGCGGTGTTACTTTGCTCAACCGACACAATAATGAAGGGATTTTAAATCGAATCATTACTTGTGATGAAAAGTGGATACTGTACGATAATCGGAAGCGCTCGTCGCAATGGCTGAACCCTGGAGACCCAGCCAAATCTTGCCCTAAACGAAAATTTACTCAGAAAAAGTTACTTGTGAGTGTTTGGTGGACTACCGCCGGTGTCGTTCACTACAGCTTTCTAATCTGGCCAAACGATTACGGCAGATATCTATTGTCAGCAACTGCAAACCATGAAGGAAGAACTAGCTGCTAAACAACCGAGATTGGTTAATCGCTCTAGGCCACTGCTGCTTCACGAAAACGCAAGACCACACGCTGCACAACAACAAACATCCACTAAGTTAGATGAGCTACAATTGGAATGTCTGCGACATCCACCGTACTCCCCGGACCTTGCTCCAACAGATTACCATGTTTCCGGAATTTGGACAACTTCTTACAAGGAAAAAAATTCAACTCCGATGCGGCAGTCCAAACCACCTTCAAAGAGTTTATTGATTCTCACTCCCATGGTTTTTTTAGTAAAGGGATCAATGAACTACCTATGAGATGGCAAAAGTGCATAGATAACAACGGTGCATACTTTGATTAATTAAATATATTTTACAAAAAAAATTGACTTTACATTCCTCCCGTACAAAACGCCAATTTCATATGTAAGGACCCAATATATAGGTATAGGTAATAAACCACTAGATCAATAAACCACTCAAACGAAAAAAAAAGTTTGTTAATAACCGTTTTTTTATACATAAAAGAGGGGGCAAACGAGCAAACGAGTCACCTTGTGGAAAATGAATACTGCCGCCCATGGACAGCTGCAACATCTAGGGAATCACACACACATCGATGAAAAGAGCGAAAGGGGATTAGAGATGGGCCACCGGCACTCTCACTCACAGAACGAAACACGATTTCACATCAATAACTTTCATAAATAACACATTAACCTAAATAATTTAATTCGTTAAAAGTTTTGAGAAAAAAAATACCCTCCACTATAATATGGATTATATATTTCTTAGATAAATATGTTAATTCACTAGAACGTGACAGCAGATTTTACCTGTATTAAGGACTCTTGAAAGAACACAAAACTTCTGTTACTTTTTTAGATGTTAGGACACCTTGGTTTCATTCGCTTCAAAAAGTTAAAAAATTATGAATTCTCAAGTTTCTACCAAAGTATCGATTAAGTTTTAAAACATATACGACATGTTTTTCTGCATCTTTTTATGCTGATCATACGAGCTGGCTAGTTTTCTTTTCACGTAATTATAATCACGATTTACAAAATCTAAATAAAATCGAGAATAAAATGTTACTTCGTTTATGAACTATGGCCTCTAATAAATAAAAATGTTTACGTATATGCTGATTGCGTGCATGTATAGGTGACTTTTTGCCATCTATAAAACAGTTTGCCTTCGCTCAGATAGCATCCTGTGAATTATTGGTATCTGCTGAAACCCGCCCGGCAATATTCTGCGGAACGCCCATTTCAATTTCCTGTCAAATTTCGGCTCTGTATGGAACATATAACGGAACGTATGGTTCCGTGTTTATTCATATTAGGCTGTATGAACTGTGTTTGATAACGAATATCCATCTGCAAGTATATAACTAATAATAACTCAATAGACGTAGTCATTCTATGCATTGAACATATCGAAGAAAAAAATATTTCAGTGACTTTTAGAATTTGAAAGCAACAGATACAATATCATTTTTGAACATATTGTATTGATTTAGTTTTAGTGAACATAAAGCCGAGAGAGATATAACATAAAATAGAGAGTGAATCATCCCCCGAGTGAAAGGCTGCATATTTGTTAATAGTAAATCTGTGGTAAAATGTGTATATATAAAAACAAAACAATTTTTATACGAGAAGACCCGTGCTGCTGCGCAGTATTGTGTTGATAATATAATTCAAAAATAATGCTCTTGTATGATGAGTAATTGTAACTTAACCCAAGGTGAACACAAAAATTGAAAGTCTAGTTGAATGTTCACACCTAGCTCCCTCCAACTCAACCAATTTAAGTGGGTAAGCTCAAATAAAAGAACTCGTTCCAGCGAGTGTTCTTAAACCAAAAAGAACCGCGTACCTCAATTAGAACCGGAGATATAAAGAAGGATATGAAAACATAAGAAATGTACAGAAGGAAATTGCGTTTGAATATAACTTGAGAAGGGTGAAAGTGATTTCCAATGCTTGATGACAAATCTGTCCATCAATACCTTTCTCTTATTACACATTTTTAAATTATTTTGAAATTTCAATTCGAAAGACATATTTTTTAATTTTAGGTTACATCCACTAGATAAGATTAGTACTTTTTCAAAGACACAAATGCTCTGATTTTATTCTAAGCACGTGTTTATTTTGCCCTATTACAAAAATAGATAATTGCCTTACTAAACCTAACTGTGAATCTGCCATAATATTATTTTTGTAGCATAATTCCTTGAATGAAATCTATTTCGGAAATTAAATTAAATAGTGCAACCAAAGCAACGCAGATGGCGACGCTATCCTAATAGGAAACCCTTGCCAGATTAAATTTCGTTCAACATGTTCTGGATACCGAAAAACTTGTCAGAGAAATCTTGTATAGAGGTGCCTGAGGAATTAATTGGGTTTCGGCCCGACCCTTGTAGGGTTCACTCGACAAAATCCGGGCGTATCCTGTAGCCTGTCCGGTTAATTTCGTACAACCTGCACAGCGTTTTGTTACTTCTTCATGGTTAATTCAGGATATTTGGAGAGTTTAAAAAGGGATATGTTTATTTCTGTGCCATGGAAAAGACATTTATATCTTAGACTAACATTTTCGTGATTTCGTAGTAATAATGGCAGAATCGGTACCTCAGAGTTTCGTTATGTATGTCTGTACGTCGCGTCACAGCGAATTAATTCCGTTATCTTTATAACTGCTGAGCTGATATCTAGTACAGCGTCGTATATTAGTAATCCAAATCGAGAAATGAAAAACAAGGAGTTAAATAAAATAATATTTTAGACCCAATTTTTGATGTGAAACATCTTATGCGGCAAATCAGACCGACTGTTAGTGTGACAACGTGGCGACGTGTCACCACGCGCTTGTACTGAGTTCGTATACGTATAGCATATGCGATGTTGTTATTCACTTCGCAACACGTTACCTGTGTTTTTTAAATATTTAATAATTTTTTTCTTTAAAAAACGTGGAATATTTTGTTTTTGTTTATGCCATATTTATTAATTATGCCATATATACTTCGTTTATATCATATATTCTATACAAAATAGTTTCGATGTTTCACATCTGCCAGGCATCCCGCGACGGCTCATTTTTGTTTTATTTTATTAATTTAAACTTTATCCAAAATTGCTATGCAGTCCAAAAACGTTAAGTTAAAAATTAGAAAAAAAGAGGTTTTTGGCGGAAATGGGAAACGTTGAGTTCAATTTTCATTTGAATTCTTTCTTTTTTAGAATAAAAAAAAAGTAAACATAATA